>JARYHS010011408.1:8866316-8942472 GCA_031002005.1 Vandiemenella viatica | reverse complement strand
ATAAAAAATATTATTAATGATTGAAATTGCTGATATGAGGGATTGGGATGTTGCTTTGCATATTATAAACACCGTTTTACCTACGTTTAACATTAATATATATTTATTACAAAATTATTCTACACCAAATTTTATTAATAATAGTACATCACAATTAAACAAACATCTTGAAATCCAGCAATGGGTTCATTTTACATCAGTTGCCAAGGTTTTCTACCTGTCCATTCATTAAACCCAGCGGGGCAATGAGATTTTGTCTAGGACGACGCTGGGTTGGTAGATACGATAACGATTTGAGGTGATCACCGTATCGGCGGGGTTACCACTTAGAGGGATGTGCCGAGTCTGCTGTCCGCAGTCGTCTGACGGCAAGCAGAAAGTGGAACACTTTCTGCTTGCCGTCGGAGACCCACGTCCACTCGCATAGCGACATGGAACAAGAGAGCAGCCACACACCGCACCGGCGTTAGTCGCCGCACATCTCTCCCTGCAGGCTGGCCACGCACCTACCACACAGCTCGCAATCCACTGCACCATCCCCACCACGTCACCCTAGCAGCACGCTGCATTCCTTCACTCAGCTGCAAGTAAATATATTTCGATTTAGTGTGGCAATACTCTACAACTCCAAGAATAGAAACATTACAAGCACAATTAGAACATACACAAAGTTACTAACAATCGAGAAGAATATTTTAAAATGATTTTAGAAAATATTTACAAACATTTGACCATCAAAACGACAAAATTACGTTCAGATAGTTGAAAATAACACTTATGACACTATGATTTCCTCAATTACAGTATTTTAATGAAGTGCTTCTAAACAAATCGCAATTCATTTAAATCATTTTTATCCATGGAAAAAAAAATCTAGAAAAAGTATACAAATTCACATATGACAAATGTTTATCTCTCTCCAGCACCAAGATAATTAATTTAAAGGATTGAAATTAACAGGAAATTGGCATCTTCACAATATGGCTTTGAAGACTGAAAATAAGAAAAATAAACTGGTTTATTCACACTGAATCCACCTATGGTTGAAATTGTACGAATTGAAAATGGTCGTACCCTGTCGCTTTATTAAATGAGATACATGCACCCTCCAATTTATATTAATATATAGAAACCCACCCATTTTACAGCCTCTGCCTCTGTAATATACTTGCTTAAAATGTGTTAGTGTATGACGAACTGAACTGCAGCTCTGAACCAATTACTAATATCCTCAAACACATATTTTGCTATAAGTTCAGTGGAAAAACCTATGGTATTTTTGATCACTATGCTCGTGTCATCCGCAAAAAGGAGAAATTTTGAGTTCTCGAGTGTAACGACACAGATCAATTACATATTTCAAAAACATTAGTGGACCCAGTATAGAACCCTGAGGTACTCACAATTTGATCAACCCCAACTTACAAAACTGTGAAGTGCATGATGCACCAGTAGAATTTCCCAATGATCAATCAACTGGTACTCAGCTGATTAACATAATCTCATTTCATTCACGTTATAACGGTCTTCAGACCGAGACCTTTAAAAAAATTGTATTTTAAGAATTATTTGTAGCAAGCTGGGTTGTTGAGTAAATATGTTTTTTTATATTCTTTTTGCAATTAATCGTGAAGTTGCATAAATGAACTTTGTTTTATGGAAAGAAACTATGTAAATACTATTTAATATGTTCAAGAACAGTACTATGCATGAAACATTGATTAAAAGTTTGTGATTCTAAGTATTGATGTGAGCTGCGATGTTTAGAGGACAATTGCCATGGTTTGGACTGATTTATGTGGATAATTTTGTGTGTAAATTTCTTTAATTTTCATTTCTGTGCATTTCATAATGATTGTAAATGATTTTGTATTAATTCTGATTGTTTTACTGTGATTTTAATTGTTTAAGTATTGTTAAAACTCGAGTATCGTCGGTCAGAAGTCTTTGAAATATTCTGGAATTTTCTGTAACTCCTATATAAGCGATCGGTAGAGTTAGTTAGTTTTTAAAAGTTTAGTTTTGAAGGTGTTGCAAGTTATAATCGCTGGAGCATTTTTTTACATTTTTACGTAGTATCTTTGTAAAAAAATCCGATGTCTTTGGAAAAGAAAACCTTGAATGCGATTAATCTTGGACTAATTAATTCATTCTAAACGAGATACCTCGTATAATCTGCAAAAAGGAGAAATTTTGAGTACTCGACTGTAACCACACAGATCAATTACATATTTCAAAAACAATAGTGGACCTAATGTAGAACCCTGAGGTACCTTCAATTTGATGAACTGCGACTCAGTAAACTGTGAAGCGCATGACGCACCAGTAGAATGTCGCAATGATCAGTCAGCTGGTTCTCAGCTGACTAACATAACCTCACTTCCTTCACATACAGTCAATTTACAGTAACTACACTTCACCATACCATCCCTACGACATGTTTGTCTCCATCTTACGACGCGTAATTAGTAAGATATATTTTGGTTTCGTCGCTCACTTGCAGCGTCTGCTGTGGTTTCAGAGCTGCTGCACCCGTCTGAGTTGTCGTCGTCCATGGAGTCCCTCTCGTACGACTCCTCCGTGGCGTCTCCCGGCAACCCGGGCGGGCAGCAGCAGCAGCAGCAGCGCACCAAGCGGATGAGGACCTCCTTCAAGCACCACCAGCTGCGCACCATGAAGTCCTACTTCGCCATCAACCAGAACCCAGACGCCAAAGACCTCAAGCAGCTCGCCCAGAAGACGGGGCTCTCCAAGAGGGTGCTACAGGTCAGGCGACAATGTCCACACAACCCACATATAGCTATAGGCTTCAAGCCCTCTCTTAATATCGTACTGCTTGTATACTTCTTTTTTTATTAGGCTTTTGGCATACGCCATACAGCCATCAACATCATACATCGTACATGATTTACAATACCATTTTCATTATATACTGTTTACAATTATTACAATACCTTATAACAACAGTTACTATAATTCAATATTTATAATAATTTAAAGTCATTTAAGTTAGAATTTACAGGTATCATTTTTACTGTGGTTGCAATTTCAATTTATCGTACATCATTTGTAACACCATTTACATTACGCACTGTTTACCATTATTACAATAGCTTATAATAATAGTTGTAATAATTCAATATTTATGATAATTTAAAGTCATTTACATTATAATTTGCAGGTATCATTTCAACTGTGGTTGCAATTTCAATTTATCATACATTATTTATAATACCAATTACATTATGAACTGTTTAGATTAACTTCAACAGCTTATACTAACAGTTACTATAATACAATATTTACAATAATTAATAATATTTTAAAGTCATTTACGTTACAATTTACAGGTATCAATTCAACTGTGGTTGCAATTTCAATTTATTTTTGGATGGTTGGAATGTTTACAATTGGTTTATTATACTAATTACTATTTATTGCTCTTGTGTTGTTTCGTTGTCTTTATTCCTGGTTGGGTTTGTTTTTATAAATTTGTTCATTTGTAGAGGCCGGTTTCGTCTAGGTATTTAATGATGGCTGATAAAATCTGAGGGTTATTCTCATATAACAAAGTTATGATGCTGGTAGGGAAAGGGATATTTTGTTTTATAATGCGGCCATGAAATTTATTTTGTGAGGTGTTATATTTTGAGCAACCTAAAAGCAGATGGTCTAGGTCGGATGTTTCTGTGGGGTTTTCTTCACAGTACGGCGTTTCGGACACCTTAATGCGGTGCAGGTGAGCCGGGTAGCACCCGTGCCCTAACCTCATTCTTGTTACTGATGACGTATGTCGTCTACTCAGGTTTATATTATTGTACCAAGGTTTTGGTGGTATTTCTGATGGGATACTCGCGTAATATCGTCCCTTTTTTCGTTTTGTTATTTCCCATTCTTTTCTCCATTTTTATTTATTTTACTGTGGTAATCGATGTGCTCGTATACTTGGTTGTGAATATAGACAGCTTCAAACCTCTTCTTCTTGGGGTAGTATTTGCCACACTTCATCTAATTCAAAAGGAACTTAGCTAGCGAAGTGAGAGCAAAGGAAAAACCTCTTTCACCAAAACACACAACTTCTGATTCACTAAATCATTTATTACCGATCTTTCAATGAAAATATTTCCCATTTCCTTTCTTTTATTAATAAAAACACTTGTCAGTTCACAATTTTACATCGCTTAATTTTCTCATAGAATTATTGTACATTAAATTTTACAATTCACAGTTTACTGCTAGCGAATAAAGCGAGATACTTTTGTTTTCTGAGCCATATCTTTCTCTTGCGAACGACCAACAAACAAAACAAAGATACTCTCCTTCGCCAACACTCATAGTCAGAGATGCTAGAGCACTCTCTAAATACGTACACT
The DNA here is from genome assembly GCA_031002005.1 of Vandiemenella viatica. Classification (NCBI taxonomy): domain Eukaryota; kingdom Metazoa; phylum Arthropoda; class Insecta; order Orthoptera; family Morabidae; genus Vandiemenella; species Vandiemenella viatica. Next base: position 8,938,099 of record JARYHS010011408.1, on the reverse strand, counting down.
GTCTGCTTCATACTTCTGCCACTTAATTTAAAGAAAAAATTTGTAGAGGGCAAATGTAGGTGGGTGCAGGATAGGGGGAAGTTAGCTGTGTAGGGAAATTGCCACCGGAGCCTGTGCTCCATTGCAATTAAATTAAATTAATTAAAAGAATTAAAAAGAACATTGAATTAAGAAGATAAAGAAAAATAAATCTTTGATAGTAATATTATTAAGGTTTCTTTTAGTTTCTCAGTCTGTCAAAGGAAATGAATATCTGTGGGTCAATTACTACAATTTGTAGGTTGGGATTTATTTATTAAAACATAAGCAAAAGTGTTAAATGATTTGGATATGGAGTGAACCTTCATTGTTTCAAATAACAACAAAACTTCGTAAAAGCGTAATTAAAAACAATAACCAATATCTACTTTACCATATAAATTTCTCTGTTATCCATATTTTTGGTATTGCAATATGTGAACAGATGGCATTAGTGGCTTTTTTTCTGATTTTTAAACTTAGTAGTGTTAAAGAAACGTAAATATAATCTTATATTTTCAGCTCCACAATCTGGCAACAGAATTGTATGTCGACGTGCAGTTTACCAGAAACTAAGTACACACACCTTTAAAAATGTTAAGGTTAAGAACTTATTTATATTTTCTCGTGCGGAATTATTAGTTTATCGAGTGTATACATTTTCTCACTTTTAAACAAAACACACCATTGAATACGTCATAACGTTCTTGATCTGATCAGCAGTGTAAACGAAGCAAAGAGTAAATGTGACAGTGTCGTCTACGAAGTAGGAAACTCTTTGGTGTTCGCGAAACGCGAAGTGATAATGACAATTTCCAAATGAACTATTCAGATTTCCTGGATAAAAAAGTATCCTATGTTACTACCAACTCTATATACTGACTCTGTGGAAAATTTCACTTTAATCGATTTAGTAATTAATGCATAATTGCGGCAAATAGTCCAATCATTCCATTCATACAAACTTTCTGTTTTTTTAACACACGATGAGTCGAAAAGTACTTTACAACTTTGAAATGAGAAAAAAAAATTATTGAGATAACTTACGGAACCGGTATATGTGTCATTTTGTAGTAAAAAACCTCAAGTTTCTTAGAAAACTGTTAAGTGTCATTTGATTCGTTTGACTACCATCTGTCATGCTGCAAAAATTCCACCGGTAATCAATTTCTCCCCACACTCGTTGCCTCAAATCGGGCGTGATTTGTGTAACGGCAGCGTGGATTCGATTTTTCAGGTCGATCAAATTGTTTGGTAGGGGAGGAACATACGATCTTTAATGAATCCCCAGGGAAAGAAATCCAGTGGTGTTAAGTCTGGGGAGCGAGGTGGCCATGCGATTGGCCCTTCACGGCCAGTCCACCGACCTGGGAAGGAACAACCCGTCTCAACAAAGTTCTCGTCCCAAGAGTAAATTGTAGTCCTGCTTGGAGGTTCTTTAGCGTATTCGGTGCGAAATTTACGCCCAACAGTTGATGCGGAGTTCGTTTCATGAAGCCAAAACACCTGGCGTCCCGCACCAGTGAAAATAGCCATTTTAACTGTGCCCTACACTGGCGCTCCTGGTGTCGGAATGGTGTACTGTTGCACTGCGTGCATCAAACTTGGGGTTATTTCCTACAAAATGACACACGAACCGATTCTTTAAGTTATCTCAGAAAATTTCTGTATCTTTCCAAAGACCTTTTTGACTTACCCTGTGTTTAAAGTTAAAGGATCATAAGAAATATGCATTAGTTAAGTGTGATAATAAGGTTGTAGGTTAATATTCAACTTATATGTAGAGGAAGCGTTAAAGGAAATGAATGACCAATTTGGTTATGGCGTAAGTGTTGAAGGCATGTTGGGGACTGCCTGTGTTGCAGGTGTGGTTCCAGAACGCGAGGGCCAAGTGGCGGCGGAACCTGATGCGACAGGAGGGCGGCGGCGGGGGCGGACCCGGAGGCGGCGCCGGGGGCGGCGGAGGCGGCGGGGGCGGGCCGCCGTCCGTGGGCCCTGCGTCGGTGCTGCTGGGGGACTCCAACAGCCTGCCACCCCCGCCGACACCAGAGGAGCTGCACCATCATCACCACCATCACCAGCCGCTGTCCTTCGCTGACCTCTACTAGCGCAGTGCACCGTGCAGACACAGTTCTTGGTCTAGTAACGCTGCGATTCGGCTTCATTACCTGTAGGACCTAGACTTAGACGACTGCCGCACTACAGTACCATGACGAGCCAGCGTGCGGTCAAGATGGGTCAGAAACTCTATCAAAATCGATGTGTCGCAAGCAAATATAGGCTTTAAGCCTTGCTAAGGTCAAAACGACTCGCGGCAAGAAACGGGAAGGAATTCGGCCATGGTCTTTTGAATGAACTGTCCGACATTCGCTGGAAGTTATTTTGGGAAACTCTCGGTGGTGGGGTGGGGATTCGAACCCGCATCCTCTCGGATGCGAGGTCATACCTACCACGCTGGGTAAACTGAAGTATGGTTCACTCGCGTAAATTGAAAACCAAAGAGGTCTTTACATCGTCAGTTGCGCATCACAGCGGAGAAGCTGTTTGGTGAATAAGAAAAGAATGAGTTTATGGTGGATTCCTTGGTTTTAACTCGTGCGGTGAATAATGAGTGTTGTATACCCACCCCGAAAGAGACCACCCCAACTTGGTGAGACATTGGTTGTGACGGTTGCCTCTACGATGATATGTTTGCACCTCCAATGTAGCTGACCGCATACCGGATACGATTTTCAGGCCATCTGAGAAATACGCGTCACGGAAATAGAATAACCTATTCGGATGTCAGCGCTGTAGCAGCATCTCGTGCCGTGGTTGGTTACCATGGGGCGGAGCACATCCTGAGCTGTTCTCGTTGTCATCCGTTTAAACTAGCACGGTCCCGCGGCAGCGAGTACTCGCCTCAATTACTCTGTAGAATTGATTTAATTGCCGACGCGACTGGGCGTGAGGTAACTGCAGCAGCAAAGTGGCCGAGAGGTTAATGAGAGCCAATTACAGCCGCCGACGTCTCCATCCACGTTGCACCGCCTCGCGCCGACCTCATTACCAACCAGACTCCAATCAGGTAGGAGTCAACCAATCCTCGAGCTTTCGTCACCAGTGGCCAAGGAGCACTGGTTCACTATATTCTTCCTCCAAATGCAGTTTCCTCACCCACTGGTTTTTTTCTTTATGGCTTTCAGATTTTTTACCCATTTAGCCAGCTAAAAAACGTTTTGTTACTGAATCCAATAGTGTACATTGATTCTTCAACTCTTTATCACTCTTGCCAATGTAATTGTATTTTTTCCCCACTCTTCGCTCCAGCCATCTATGGACTACAACTACGCAACTTCATTTCCTCTTCTGAGTTTCCTTCCTCTGTCGCCATTCTCTCGCTCACTCTTGCTTTTTCTTCTTCTGACAATGCCCCCCTTTTCCTGATTGGTTTTTCTTCAGTCAGATCCTTTACCTCCACAATTTTTCCTCTGAATAATTCCCTGTCTTCCATGTCTTCCATGGTGATTCCACATCTTTTACAGATCCTGATGGACCTTCTTCACCCATGGAACTTGAGCCTTCATCTTCTTTTCAAAGTTCAGTATTTTCTTCGCCATCCTTTCTGGTTCCATTCTCTTGATCTCTCCATAGAAAGCTAATCTCCTTTTCTTAATTGTGTTTGATACGTTTTCAAACTTACTGTATAATTCTTGCTTCGATCTGAAACTTAAATTAAATTCGTTTCCTGTCACTTTTTTTCCAAGATCTTCTTTAGAAACTTTCTTTCTTTCTTTTCTGTTTTTTCAATCTCTTTTTGGCTACTGTTTCTGCTGCGTATAAACATTCTGGCTCCATGTACGTGTATTATTTATGAAGTGTTTTTGATCACCGTAACACGAACTACTTGAGGTGGAGGCAACAGTTAATTAAAACCACCCAAGCGCTAGGCTGTTTGGCCAGCCGTTGTTTTCACGAAGCGTGTTGTACTTTTCCCATTTCGTGTCTGACATATCGTTTGCTGTTCTGTAATCACCAATTACACTTTGTTTAAGAACAGGCACAAAAACCAGTACTGTGAAGAAAACTTATACCGGTGTAGCAGAATATGGTGCTGCTTGGATTGAAACACGTATTCGTAACAATTAACAAATACAAAAAAAAAGATTTGTGAAGCAGTGTGGAGAAGTTACCATAACCGTATTGGAGTAACAGAAAGCTGAGCTGCACAGTAGATTGGTTATACTGACGCGAAGCAGTCTTCTCGCTGTTTTTTGTAGAGCGGCAGCATTGAAATCAGTTCGAAGCAGCTTGTAGGTGTCGATACTAGTATTACAATTGTTTATTGTTTCATGGTTTTATTCCGATTGGTGCATCTCAGAATGTGCGATCTGAGACGACCAATCGCCACTATAAGACATTCGTTTGCAGTGAATCTACGTTACAGACTTGGTAGTGTGTATTATAATCTTCCCCGATCGCAGTGTCTGTAAGGAAAACCACGAACAAATACTGCAAACACTTGTCAGGGTGTGTGAGTCGAGTTGTGCTGTGAGTGTGTGGACTTTACATATCAGCGTATAATGTTCCTCTTAGCTCCTAACACACACTGCTGTTCATATTGGTCACTGCAACATACAATCTCAACGGTGCGACAGTTTCAGTGAGGCCACGTATGTAAGGTGGGCGTCCTTTGCCAGGCGCTCATTAAACTTTGGGTAAAAAAAAATGGATTCAGTTACAGAGATTTTACAGTCTCGAACGATGAAACATCAACACAAATTTAGATCTAATATAGCTACTGTCACCATTTTAATATTGTAGAACTTTATTTCATTAATCTATAGACCAAAAAAAACTAAACTGGATAAAGTTAAAGATTTGCTGTAATTTGAGTTTCCGTTCGGTTAAGCAATGACCAGTATTGTGTGCAGTCAGGGTTACTGTATTATGAAGCTAGTCCCAGCTGGTAGACATTCTCATTGTATTTATTCGACGTCCTTAGAGTTTGAGTGTGCTCTTTCAGCGTTGTACCAAATACTATGTTGTAAGGTATTTCTCTGTTGCTACTGAAATGTCCAGAGCTGTTTGGTCCACGGGAGTTTGGATTAAAACGCGATGGGCATTGAGAACAAGCAACTATCGAAAAATAAAGACAATTTAAAAGCTCATGTGCATTTGTTTATTGTCACAACTTTCCTTTCCTATCATTTTTGTGGCATTTTTTGTTTGTTTTTGTTTAAGTAAGTCCAATCACTTTTGTTGATTATAAAGATAACGACTCATTGTATGTTAGCATCAAAGTACGATACAGTGAAACCATAGATAGATTCTAAGAAACAGTGAAAATATAGTGATTAAAAAGTTTTTGGCAACTTTGATTTTAAAGATGACCATTACTCCATTTCATTTGGCGTTAGTAGTCAGGTGAAATGCAGCCAATAACTTGCTCAACACAACAGAATCACAACAAACTGATACAGCAGAATGCTAACACCAAAACAAATAATAGTTGACACTCATGTCATTTCTACGAAAGGTATACATGTAAAAAAACTTCCAGAACTAAATACAAGTTAAATATTTTTGCAACTTGCCCATGAGTTTTGACGTTCTCTGAGTAAGACTGAAGCGCTGGTAGTATTTCCTCCCCCCCCCCCCCTTTTCCACCGGAATGTGTGGTGTATTTACAGGTAATAGTAAAATAAAACAAGGTAAGCTTGGAGTGAGCTTACACTGCACTCGCTTCGATTCTGCTCGGTTGTGACCTGATTTACTCTCTGGCAAAGATTACACCTATGGTTCAGATTGCACGCTGGCTTACTACTCAAACCATCCCATTTTTTCAAGTTTCTATACAGCCCGCAATGAGATTACTGAATTAGAACTACAACAACTACAAGAATAGAACTAGGAGAATGTTGTACAAATCCCCTCTTATTAAATTAAAAAATTAGTCAATGAAAGGGCTTCAGAAATCATTAACACGCATCACATAATTTCATGAATACGTGAAATTATTTGAATGAATAATTCTCGGGTTTTCTGCCGGTTAGTTTGTTTATTTAATTCTTTATACAACGTGTCGGCAAGTAACTTCGTTGCCTTCATCAGGTTAGCTGTTATGTAAATTTACAAAACTGTATAAAGAATTAGATAAAGAAACTAACCGGCAAAAAACCCGAGAATTATTCATTTCATCTGTACTCCGGGAAAAACTTCATTCTCATATACGTGAAATTACTGTATGTTAGAAACATTTCTATTCTAGAATCTGTCACAGATACTGAAATTTTCCACAAGAATGATATTTCTTGCGCAATGAAAAACATCACGCACAAATAATAAAATTAGTGTTAATTTCAGCATCTCTAGAAGTGAGGAAAACTAATCGCAAACTATATTTCTGAACGTCCACCGTCTTAATACACCTTTGCAATGTGATGCAAATAAATTATTATTATTATTATTTTTATTATTATTTTGCATTTTTAGAAAAGAATTCTTGATAACGTGAAATTTCCTATCAGCATGGAATAAGTATTTAAAAAAAAAATTGTATGAAAAGGTCGCTCATTTTGTAACCTTTTAAACAAAGCCAGTTTACCTGTACTATAACGCTTCTATAAACACTAAATAAATACACTTTCCTGCTCGTTATCAACATTGAGCTATTATTAATTAAAAACAATTTTCCACAGAAACAACGAAAAAGAAAGTCAGATTTTCTTATATCCAGAAGCTAAAAACACACAGCGCAGAGATGAAATTTTTAATTTAGTTAGTAAACACGGCAGAAATTGAGGAATCCTTGTCTCGGCAACGTGAAAGCAGCTGTATGCTTATCGTGTGATTTGCAGATGAGCTGGTTTAACACAGCGGCGTCGGAAAGCCTCTAAGAGCTGACCTCACACGCCCTAATTAGCTGAATCGCCTCAATCAAACGATAGACGCGACTTATTTTAATTACTAAACACGTCGTGATTTACTTGCGCATCACACATTCCTCTCCGAAGTTGAAGAGAATGTAACTGAGAGGAATGTAGCTTATGGTTGTGATCGAATTTGCTGGAAGGTGAGTAGCCCAGCTGTGATTCAGAGCAACAATCATTATACGACATACGTAACCATTCCACGCTGTCAGTAGACTCGACAACAGTGTATTAATTACAAATATTACTTAATACCGAACGAAAAGGGATTATCCCACAAAAACAATTCTTGTAAAAATAGGCCAAGTCTCGTGTTCATGTAGTGACAAAAAGTTATGAGATCCTCTTCTGAGCCAAGTATACACTTTACAGTGTGTATTCACTTCACTTTATCAGACAAAATGCTTTCCCTCGGTATCATAGTTCGTTTATTTAGTATAAAAAAATCTTATGACTTGGGCATTATGCATGTCATAAATTTTACTTAAATTGAGGGCATAATATATATACTTGTCAAATTCGAAAAAGGTCGAGGGAAATCTTGGCTTTTACGTATTTATAAGTTTGATAAAGCTTTCATGTATTTGTATATGTTAACTAAAACATGGCGTGCTTAATGGGCAAGTCATCAGGTTTTTTTTATCCTAAATAAACAATCTATGATACCGAGAGAAACCATTCTGTTTCACAAAGTGAAGTGAATACACACTGTAAAGTGTAGACTTGGCTCAGAAGAAGATCTCATAACTTTTTTGTCACTACATGAACACGAGACTTGGCCTATTTTTACAAGAATTGACTTTGTGGGAACCTTTTTTTTTTTTTTTTTTTTTTTTTTTTTTTTTTTTTTTTTTTTTTTGTAAGTTTGTTGCTTATCCTGAATCGCCGGTCAAGTATAATGATTCCACTTCAAAAATGGTGAATAAGAACGTTACAGATTTTAAGACATCAAATACGTTTACCATTAATTCCCACTGTCTGAAAACAATTGGTGTGCTCAGTAGCCGAGCAATGCAGATTGCCTCTGGCTTAACTACCACCAGAAATAAATTACTAGTAACTTCCAAACTAAGCATAAGAGCAAAGTAAACTTTAAGATATCAGTTAAACTTGCTTATCTCTATGCATTAAAAAATTCTCAGCCATCGGGAGCAAAGTAATCACGCCACAAATATGTGCCAGAATTTTTCATGTTTGGGATTGGAATTAAATAAATACTGGGAAAAACTCCAATATTTCTCATGATATTGGGATGAAACCTTATATGTGTACCAAATTACTTGTTTCTACGGTTACTGGAAGTACAGTAGAATTTTGGTGTCGTGGTCGAAATAAAATTTTGAATTTCAATAACTTACAGAACAAGAAAAGCGAATAAGTAAAATTTAACACATTAGTTAAACTTAGTAAGCTCACTCTACAATGGAAATTTGAAGTGTATAAAGTTATTAGGACAGCAAGCGATTTTACGTTAGGGGTAAGTAAGGGGTATATATATGGAAATTTACGAGTTTGTGGGTATGTGAGTATGTGGGTAAAATTTTATCTGTGTAGCAAATTTCAGCTTTCTACGGCTACGGGAAGATCCTTCGAGTTTTGATGATCATCAGTCAGTCAGTGAATGAGTGACAAAATCGCTGTAGTTTGCATCCTAATAACAACCGAACTAAGAACAGAGACGAAATAAAATTTAGTGCGTTTGATTAGATTGCTGATATCTATACATAACAGAAAGTTGAGACATCTAACATAAACACGATCGAAGAAATTGAGGTTCGAAAATGGCCCCAATCACTTCCAGTGCCGCCGTTGACTCGACTTGGCGGGTGCATTGCCGTGCACCCAAATAACGCCGAGATAAAGTACTGAAAATCAGTAGCTGAAATTTGAATTCAATTTAATAGTAGTAAATTTAAAAAGTACTTGAAAATTAATATTACTACGATGAAGTACTATGATTGCTGAATAACTAATTTCAAATAAAAAAACACGCGTGAGTAAGGCCTAACCTGATACTTGGCGTATCAAATAGGACGGCTCACCCATACAGCTGCTTACACTAGCTAATAGTACGCAGCAGGTAGCAAAGGTGTTACCACTATGTAAGCTGCAATAAGTCACACTGATTTTTTTAAATAAATATCCTTATAATTTGTCTGATTTATAACATGTCTTAGTATATCCTTTGTACACAAAATTAGAGTTTTCTCTGTCTTTACAGAAGCCAGTTTAGTCTTCAAGAACTGTAAGGGTGTCAGGGATTGGAATAAGTTACCAAGAGAAATGATGAATAGTTTACCAAAAACGATGAAAGAATTTAAAGGTAATATTTGCAGAGACCAATTGTAGGTGGGTGCAGGAAAGGGAGAAGATGGGTGTGTAGGGAAACTGGCACCGGAGCGTGCGCTTCATCGCAATTTAATTAAACATTAATATTAAGAAATGCCTGTTTATAGAGACGTCGCAAATACCTTTTTCTTTTGTGTTTACCGCGCATATGTTTCCACTTGAGACACTTGCTATTAGCCTCGTCAGAGGCTAAAACCCAAAACATTGCGTACAACCAAGCCCTCCTCTGGCGAATCAGCTGTCTGGAATTTCCTTTTAGTTTTTCAAGGTAGTATATCTCATTCGGTACAGATATTAAGTATTTTAAAGTGTCTCGACAAAATATTATGACCCAAAGGCACTCTTAACAATATAAGGTGTACAATAAAAAAAATGAAGCAATACGACAACATGGTGATATGGGATACAAACATGATTCCAAAATCTGATTCACTCGAACTTAATTCCGGTTCCTATATCACTCTTAGTTCGGCATTCATCATAAATCATCATCCGCCTTTTTCACACCTATAGACAAAAGCAACTAATTCACAGAAAATTAAACAAAAAAAAATCTTTGTTTGTCAAATGCATAGATAGCATACACTTAGTGCTTAAACTAAGGTTTGTAATTCACTGATGATTAAAACGTTTCTAACGCAAAATAGTGATAAAAAAAATCGTAAAATTTAGAATATATTTTTCAATTGTGACAAAAGTTATCAGACTCAAGCAATAAAAATTGGATTACTGAACCGAAACTTAGCAACGTCAAACTGAAAAACGTGCTGGTTTCATTCAGTAATAATGTTACGAACAGCAGTAGTCGGTGTGAAATTCTTCGCTATCAAAAACAAGAGGCGGTGACTTAGTGAAATTATCATTTAAAATCGGATACTGGACCTTCCATACAGTAATTTGAAACTGATCCTTCCTGACATTGATTTAATTTTTAATTTAATTCAGCTTGCGATGCCGTTTTCCCTACAAACATACTTTGCTGACTGTTTTTTTTTTTTTTTTTGCATTTATACCTTCAGTTTAATGTCGCCATCACGTATTTTACTCTTTTTGAATTATACTTTCAAATTCTTTATTATTTTTTGTAATTTATTGATCATTTCTCTTGCTAATTTATTCCAATCCCTGACACCCTTACCTACGAAATAAAATGTTTCCACTCCCATATATCTGAAATCGAGAGCCAGCTAGTGGTTATGGTCATCTTTTTTTCCCTTCCATGCACTATTTTTTATCCTCCCATCAATATATTTCCTCTCATCATCACCAATACATGCCTTGTACACTTCCAGCATTCTCTTCGCCCTCGTCTTCTCGGCATAAAGCAAATTGAGGATATATAATCAGCACTACAACCTTCTCTCAGAATCTGGTGTCTTCGAACTACAGTATACATGACATTAACAACTGCTGAGGGCGTGTATGTGGCGGCAACCAAGTAAAAGAAATAATCGAAAGTTCACATAGATACGCATCAGATGCTACCAAGAGGCTGTTTATAAATTAAGCCACCAGACGACGTTGTCTTCGAAGCATCTTGCAATTCGAAATAAATGTTTATTTTTGATTCCATAAGTGTCGGTCTCAAGAAATTTTACGATATTACCCATTCATCAAAGTCGAGTTGAGTTGCGGATTTTGCTGAAACTATACAAGATCTTGTTTTAAGTTTACTCAGCGTTCTGCTAGAGTCTATAGAGACACTTAAATTCCACTGTATTGTCAACTCATGGCCGTAAAACGTTTTTATTACGGTTTACACATTCGAAAAAAAAAATTATGTGCGCTACACTCCATTATCTGGTTTGTAAATTTTAATTAGAATTCATTAGGCACTAAACGGTACAAGAAGAAAAGGACTCTATCGAGTATTCGATCAGGCAGAGACATATACGTACAAAAACAAGAAGCAGAGGGTTACTACAAAGATATAAATCATTTAATTCATGTTGGTGGTTGATGAAACAGTCTTAATACGTATAACAGAGAATGTCTGTTATGAAATCAAACAGGAATTAACGTAAAAACGTATTTGTATGTGACACTTGGGTTCCCGCATAAATTGTTAGTGAAATTAAGAACAACAACATCGATGACAGTAACAACAACAAAAACTTGGATTTTAACCGTTTTATAGGTTTATTGATGTATAAATTAGGTTTATTTTGACTTATCGATCTGATAAAATAGAATTGATGCTGTGAAGCTCGTACGGAACTTCTTTTTAACATTAGTCAAATGTATCGCCTAAAGCAGTTCCAGTGACTGTGTTATAGAGGCGGAAATGAAGTAGACGTCTACGAACTAAGAGTCAACAACAGTGTCAGAAACAGTGCCGAAAACATAACATAGACGGCAGGTTCTGTGTAGACTGCAGACGATGACGCCGTCAACACGAAAGTGATGAAGTGAGTTCCTTTCTGCGTGTTCCAGAGATGTTACTGAAAATACTATGAAAACGTGAAATAATGTTATTCTCCTGCATACTTTCGGAGACGAAAAAATACTGGTATTTGCTATTAAATGAGAATAAAAAGTAAGGAATCCCGAAGTAATAAGGCTAATGGAAGTGAAAGACGAAATGTAAGAAGTTATACAACAAACAAGACTGGAATGGTAAGAAGGGTGGAAGACACTAGGATACCAAAACTAGTACAGGAATGAGAAGTTGAAGGAACCTGGCTCCAAAGTGTACAAAGAGGAATGAGAAGATTTGGTGCAAAAGAGGAAGATACACAAGATCGAAATATCTGGAGAAATATTTTGAGAAGATGAAGTCAAGATCTATGTTCAGAGTTTTTTTATTGTGGTGTTGGGGAAAAAACTCTGTAGTGAGGAAAATTTCTTTTAATCATAAATACTATTAAATTGTGTGCAACAGGTATAAAGCGTAAAAGATTATGTAAGTTGCAAACTTAAGTGAATGCGCCATTCCGCTAGACACACCAACATTCAAATATAGGTTGAAGACAATCGTACGCTGATTTCTGTTCATTTCTCCTAGAACAACACGTTAATATTTAGTACTGCGTATAGGCACTTTCATTTTTATATAGGCATAAAATTTAGATGAAATTTTTACCCGAAAAAATTGTACAGGACGCAGCTTCTAGAGTCGTAAGTAAGCCAGAAGCAGAGACGAGTGATCCTCGATCCGGTCGAGCAATTTGACGTTGCCTGACGGCCATTCCTGCAGTCTTGTTGGTGTGTTTTGATTGCAGTCTTTATGACAGGAATAAAGGAAACCTATCAACAAACACGTGTGCTTCGTTTTTGTTGTATGAGAAACGAGTTGTCTCGTGGGCTGTTAATGTGAGGGCCTCTCTGTTAAAGCGACCACCCACACCCAACACATCAACAGTGAGAAAAATAAAAGCCCATTACTTGCTCTCAATAACACTATGCCAATTGTAACCTCTGTACATTATACTGTACCATCTCCTACTCAATTGGGCCTGCACCATATGGCGGACACGCAACATAACTGACGCACTGAATTACCCATCTTCACAGGTGCAGAATTACGTTTTTTTTTTTTTTTTTTTTTTTTAGATCGTTTTTTTTTGTACAGAAACAAAGCCTGCGGACTTGTTGAGCCTTGTAGTCTAATGGGTCTGCTTAGACTAGACCAGTGTTTCCCAACCTTTTTTGGGTCGTGTCCCGCTTTTAACATTTTTTTTTGCCCCCCATACATAATTTTTAATAAAAAAATTATTTGTTATTAAAGAAACTCGTATAGGATGGTTTTTGAAAGAAAACACTTTAATATTGTCATAAAACACAGTAAGTAAAATTAAAAAACATATAATGAAATACTAGAATTCAAATTCAAAAGATTTTTGATAAAGATTTATTATGGCAATTTAGTGTGATCCTTTTAAGAATTTGCTTTTTTGTTATATTTTGTACCTATATCTAGCATTGCATTTAAATAACCCGAAGAGAAAGTGGTAAAGTCGTATCAAGTCAATTTCTAAATTGCCCCCCTAAAAAAATCAAATTGCCCCCTTGTGGGGCGTGGGCCCCACGTTGGGAAACACTGGAATAGACAGTCGTAATACGTACTGACAGGTTCTTCGGTGTTTAATTACAGTAGTAATTAATTAAATAGTCCACCATAAGACTCAGTTTAAGATTTTGTTTATTTTCGAAACAACGTCAGCGATATTGTTTACATGCAAAGATACAATCCAGAGATATTAACGCAATCTTTGCCAGTTCCAAAGTGAATCTGTATAAAACTACTGTAAACTAAACTCTGTCTTTCTGCTGATTTCTTTATATAGGCTCTATCGAAATTTCTGGAATTCTTCAAAAACTTCCGCCAGATATTTCTCGAACATTAACTATTACTCAAACATATTAAAAACAATCAGAATTAATACATAATCAATTAACATCATTACAAAATGGTCAAAAATGGAAATTAAAGATACTTAAATACAAAATTATTTACAGAAATCATTTTAAACTGCAGGAAATTGTCCTGTAGACATCGTAACTTGCATGAATACTTGGAATTACACACATTTAAGCAATTCTCTTGCATTATTCTGTTCTTAAACATATTAAATGGCCTTTAAATAATTTCCTTTCATAAAATAAAGTCTATATACACTGATTTACAAGAAGTTGCAAAACAAACATACCAGATCATATTCAAGTAAACTTTAGCTCATTACAGATACTTCATTAAATACAATACTATTCAAAATTCAGGTATGAGGGCTGTTACAGTACTCTAATAGTCTGGTAATCTACCTATCTATAAAACGAAAACCGGGTATAGTTTTATACCAGAAAAACTCGAAATCTACTGTGAATATTTCGATGGGGTTTTCACCGTTTTAAAGTTTAGACTATCAGCTCAGTTGCTTGGCATGTCTTATGCTTCTACCTTACATAACGCCGGAACATTAAAGGAAATTCTGAACGTATGGTGAGGAATACCACAGATGGAACCACTAGATGCAGCATGCACAATTACAGTGTCTCTGACCATAACCTTAATAATTATTTTGCACACTAAACAAAACTTGAAGTATTCTTTCCTTTAATTCGGAATATTCAATTTTTAAACGCCATAGATAGCCGTAAAAACAACAGAGATTTTCTTTAAGCACGACCTCTGAACAATGTCTTTGGCCATCAGCATTAGTCTTCTGTTTACCATATGTTATTCCAGATTCACTTTTGACATTTGTATAAAAGGCTGAATCTGCGGATTTAAAGTATCTGGCGTTTCGAGCAAAAAGTATATCCATTCACTTCGCAATTGAATCAAATGCGAGTTTCTAACATAATCTGGCGTTGTTCAGTAATGTAGTAAGCAATTTCTTAACCAAATTAACGAAGCTTGATATATTTGAATCTTTTCGGACGAATGAGAATAATATACTTGCAAATAAACTTCAACCCACCCGTTTCTTGATAGAATATAGGTTTTCTTTAATTCCGAAAAAAAGTTGGCGCGAATAAAATGAATCTTTCTACAAATGCTTCTCGTTGCGGGAATAAAAATAGCATATGGATAAATCTACGCCAAATATAGCGGGCTACGCCGGGAACTCCGCTAGTAATAAATATTGGTTGAAACCATAGTAAAACGACTCGAAGTACAAAATCAATTTCTAACACCTTCAACTGTAGTTTTAATGCAATAAACCAAGTACAAAACTAGATTATGCGGTGAAATACATTCAACTGTGTTGGCGCATAGAAAAATTCATATTAAAGGTAGCGGGAAGTCACTGCCATAGAATAATACGGAAGACAAGACAGGATGTCGTTAATTATTGAATCGCTATATTTCGCGTCAGAATATGGCCGCGTAGTCCGCTGGAGGCTATACCCACACACCAAGCTGAGAGCTGTTAAACGGCCATCCAGTAATGACGTCAGGTGTTTTTTCCGGAATTCCGGACCCCCCCCCCCCCCCGCCCGCTCTGGTGAGACTTCGTGAGATTTGGTCGAATCCCCCCCCTCTGAAATGACGAAAGATTTTGATGGAGAATCCCCCCCCCCCCTACCAATCGACCTCGTAACTTTTTGAGACCTTTTTTTAGATCTCGTGCTTCCAAAGTCGGTTATACCCCGCTAAGGTCGGTTTTTTGGACGAAATGCCCCCCCTAAAGTTGACTTTCGGCTCATTTGTTGACGGTTTTTTTTAGCTCTACAGCTAAACCGGAAGTGAGATTACCATTGACCCCACCCCGTCCCCCTCGGTGAGGTTTCTTGAGATTTCGTGGCTCCCCCTCCCCCCATTTCACCCCACGTAATTGATGGAGGCCCCCTAAACACTCGGCAGCCTGCACAGCGGAAATCGTAGCTACCAGGTGACGGGAAGAGCGCGAGACGAGACGCGTTACCTGTTATTACCGGCCAGGGCTTCTCCCGCCGATAGTTTGAAATCTACTTTGTGGTCAGCTCACCTGGCTCAGGTGTCGCCGCAATCTTCACAGCAGGAGGCGGGTCGTGGCAATCAGCTAACAATGGCGCGACAGGTGCGGCGGGCGGCAGGCATTACGCTAACGGCGCAACTCGTTTCGGGAATTAGAATGAGCGGATCGGTTGTATAACGGAACATCGCAGACAGATCAAATCAACGCGTCTTACATAAGGAACAAAAAGTAGTCTCTCACGGATACAGCAGCAAAGCAGACAAGCGCTAAGCTGTCTGAAGTGGTCATCTGAAGGTGTTGGTTGCAAATGGTTTGCTGAGACTGAACACTGTATGGCTCCGAAACACTGTCGACCGCTGGTGAGGCTTTAACAAACTGCAGAATCGCAGGTTTAACTTAATTTTATTGTAATGGAGCGCACGCTACGGTGACAATTTAGCTAAACACCCTTCTCCCCCCTTTTCCTGCACCCACCTAAATTTGCCCTCTACAAATATTAACTTTAAATTTTTTAAAGGTTTTTGGTAACTCATTCCAATCCCTGACACCCTTACCTAAAAAAGAGAATCTTGCCATACCTTTGTGCCTGAAATCGAGTGCCAGCTTGTGGTCATGGTCATCTTTTCCCTTCCATGCACTACTTTTCATACCAACTGCAATATCTTTCCATGCCTCATTGCCAGTATACGCTTCGCACACTCCCATGACCCTCCTCATCCTCCTCCTGTCTTGCAGTGAATCCATTCTTTTATCATATCTGTTACTGATTGCATTCTGCGATAATTTCCAGAAACAAATATAGCAGCCCTTTTTTGCACCCTCTCGAACTCCTGTATTTGATACTCAAAATGTGAGTCCCATACTACACTACCATATTCGAGCAATGGTCTGACCAAAGTTTTGTAACCAAATTCGTTTACTTCTCTCGTGCATCCCCTCATCACTCTCTCCAACAAGTGGAGAATTTTCAAACCTATTGCTACTATCTGTCCCATGTGTCCTGCCCAGTTAAGCCTACCATCAAATTAAATGCCAAGATATTTACATTTCAAGTCTTGAGCAAGCAATTCTTTCCCCACCTTTTAATCATAATCAACCTTTTGTTTTTTATTTCCTGTATCTGATAAGCTGACTCTTCTTTGCATTTATCTTCATCCCATGTTTACCGAACTAGATATCCTGTCCATGTCACCCTGCAGCTGTTTACAGTCCTCTACCGTTTTAATCCTTTTATATAGCATTATGTCACCTGCAAACAATCTAATTTCTGATAGGTCGAACGCTCATCAGAGAGCATTACGTCACAAACTACCTCAGCCGTGACGCTAAGGCGGGAGACATCTTTTAATGCACTTCAGATTCGTTGGCGTAATATTACCAAAATAGCACAACCGAAAATAGCCTGGGCACAAAAGTTTTGTCGCCCCCTCTCAGGGATATTTCGAGCGATTCTCCGGGCATAGAAAATCCTAGACGCAATCAATGGCTCCGCTACACTTTGCAAAACCTAAAACAATGGCTAAAACAATACATTATTATAATTGAATATTACTTAATACTAAACTATATACAAACAATAATGAATCCTTTGGCAGTTTCGACAAACGCTTTACAACGTGTGTTGTATCAGGGCATAAGCCGAAACGCAGTGATGCTGTTAGATCTCGTGAATTACACAGCACTGGCCACAAACAAATCTACCAACTACACGGTCGCCAAATATTTTTCTGATTTGTTCGTTGTTGAGCGAATGGGGCTTCCGCTTCATAATGGTTTCGTCGGCACAAAGCTGAGTAGTAAGTTAGTGCGGGCAATAACGGCGTCGGTGATCTGCCGCGAACAGAAGCTCTCTAGGATGTCTGCATGACGCACCGTATTGCTGTCGCCTTCCCGCAAGGCGAAGTGGTCTTCACGATTTGGGTGCACTAGAGCGTAAATCCACCGGAACGTAGGCTCGTTACAGATACACAGAGCGTAGGAATTATCGACTACGGCTGTGAAAGGCTACGACGGAAGTTTATCGCGCATACATAGACACCAGGACAATACTGTGCCAACAGAGCAACAGCAACAAAAAATCATAACCAGGCTTTAAGTAACGCGTTGTGTAAATCCAGATGCCAAAACAATTTATTTATTTATTTATTTTATTTTTTTATTTTTTTTTATTTTTTTTATTTTGCTGTCATCAGTCTTTCGACTGGGTTGATGCAATCTTCCATCCTTTCCTATCTTGGGCTAACCTCTTTATCTCTACATATCTCTTACAACCCACATCAATTATCTGCTTCATATATTCTAATCTCTGTCTTCCTCTACAGTTCTTACCTTCGACTGTAGAGAAGAGGGGAGCCAGTATTGATTGTGTTGAGTGTGGACTGGTGGCCCGCGGCTGGTCGTAAGTCTGGCGGCGTTTAATTACCTGTCGGCGGGCAGGTAGCGGCGCCACCCTAACTCACCTCTCAGCATCCCTACAGCCGCGGCCCTGCTCCGAGTATACTCGACGAAATCATCTTCCTGTGTCAGATGTGCGCAGGGCCGGCGTTAGGGGGGGGGGGGTAAGCGGGTCATATGTACCCGGGCCCGTCGGCTGATGGGGGCCCCTAATCAGCGGCTGCGGGGGCCCCCAGGCCTCGAAGCCAAGAATCCGCCCTTTGTCGCCCGGCCAATTTGTAGAGCTAAAAAATAAAATAAAAGGTCGCCCATTTTACCCCGGGCCCGAAATTCCTAGCGGGCCCTGGATGTGCGTCAAATGCCCGCGAACCACCCAGCAGCTGATGAAGGTAACATAAACTGTCACTAAAGCATTCAACCATAAACAATTCTGTGCCATGGTGATGCTCGACATCTCCCGAGCATTTGATTCTGTATGGCACTCGGGCCTCCTACTTAAGCTCTATGAGCAGGGTATCCCGGGTCCATACGTGAAGATAATAAACTCATACCTGATCGGCCGCACTTTCAGTGTTAGAGTCGACAGAGCTTTCTCCAGTGTCAGAAACGTGAAAGCTGGAGTTCCTCAAGGCTCAGTGCTGGGTCCGACTTCATATTCATTATATAATGCCGATGTGCCTACATCCAATGGAGTTTTGGTCGCAACATACGCTGACGATACAGCTTACTTCGCAGCCAGCCGCAGCAGAATTTTAGCCACTCGCCGCCTTCAGGAAGTCCTCCAGGTAACGGAGGCCTGGGCCCGGAGATGGAGGATTGACATTAACCCAGCCAAGACTCAGGCAATAATGATCAGCAACAGACTTGGGCCCCGTCGACCACGTCAACCGGACCCCGTTCTTCACCTTCACGGTAAAGACATACCCTGGTCAGCTACTGCCCGCTACCTGGGAGTGCTGCTAGACAAGAGACTAACCTGGCAAGCTCATATTAATGACATCCGCAGGAAAGCAAGCATGAGGCTTCACAGCCTATACTCTCTACTCAACAGAGACAACAACTTAACCCCAAGCACTGGCATTAAGATCTAAACGACCCTAGTTATACCTATTATTGAGGATGCCTGTCCAGTGTGAGCATACGCTGCTGACAGGAACATACTCAGAGTACGAGCTATACAAAACAGGGCACTGAAAAGAGCCCTGCACCTTCCAGCCAGGTTTCCAACGGACGCTTTCCACGAAGCTACAGGAGTTCCATATCTACATGACAGATTCGGACAACTACCTGAAGTAGTTTACACAAATTCAAACATGCAACAGCCCAGAAGTAAACAACATCGGTCGTTATGATATCACCACTGACCGTCATAAGAGACCATTAAGCCTACTCAGTTAACAAAACCAAACAGCACTGAGAAGCCACACCAACAGAGAAACCTTGCATCACTCAAATACTTCTGGAGGCAGTGTCTACGGACAACATAGCAGGGCGCTAATGACCTCGTCGTCGACGCGCCCTAAAACCTAAATAACAACAACGACGACGACGACGACGACGACGACGACGACAACATACGCCACCAACTCCCTGCCTGTTAAAAAAAGCCGTAACAGTGCCATGTGTGTGTGTGTATCTTACTGTGACAGCGAGGATCTTTGGAATTCACCTGTCGCTATTTTTTTGGGTGATCGTGTTTGGGAATGGCAAGTAGTGAACGCAGATGAGGATCTGTTGGCTGCAGCCAATGGGAGCACGTGCAAGGTGGTCGAGCGGCCAGTCGTATCTGGCTGTCGCATCTCTCGGAATCCCAACCAATAAAAGGACGACGCGGGGACACAGGCCGCCTTCATTAGGACGGCAGCAGGTGCAAATTAATAACTCGCGGCGCTCCGGGAGCGAGGAATGCAGCCCCAGTGACCACACCGCCTCAAGTGCCGCCTCCCGCGAAGCAGTGTTGGTTTCTCCTGCTGACTGAGTAGGATTTCGGAGGGTTGCCGGGATTACAGGTGCAACGTAGTTTGACCGAGCGTCCAGGAATCTGTTATCCGTGGTATGTCAACAAGTGCTTATAGTCCATCCTATAAAAGCTTACTGCTTCGGATATTAACAGAGAGATGACCACGGTGACTCAGTTGAGTGTATCAAACATGACGCGACAGTGCCGAGGTGTGGCCTGGTGTTTGACCGTCCAAACGTGATTATGTTTCCGTCACTGAATGGTAGCAATCAGAACACAAAGACGACAGTTCTCTAACATAAATAATGAAGCGGGTAACCACGTCTTGAGTCACCTGATACACGATACGCTCACAGAGCGTGTTGGATGAGCGGGAGCTTCGCCCTCGCATTCTGGAGGACGCCGTTTCGAATACCCGTTCGGCCATCCGGACTGTCGTTTTCCATTGTGTCCGGAAATGAGTCCAGAGGAATGCCGGGATGCTTCCTTCATAAGGTCACGGCAACGTCCACCAGGTGTGAAGCCACAAGGGAAAAAAATATAACACGTGGCCCTTCGAGCAGGTTTTAATAGTTATTTTGGCCAAATTCCAACTACCACTCGTAAAAACACGACTCATACCTGCTATCAAAACGGCAGGGAATTCGCTGGAGGGTCGTTTCAGATAATGCTGATTGCGACTCAATTACTTCTTCAATTAACAGGTTACTGTACTACGGACACCGTGTGAATTTACCTTTCACCAAAGAAATTATTAATAAATTGATTATTAATACAGCTTCGGAGATGATTAAATAGTTCAATGAAATAGCAAGGTCGATGACATATTTTTCATCTAGCAGTTTTTATTTAGGCTAAATCCTCATAGCAAAAACACGAATAGGCATCAACTTCGTCCAGAGAATATTACAAAACTCCAGTGAATAAAAACTCTTAAAACGATTCCTGCAACTTCTGAAAAACAGTTACCAAAAATATCAGTGGCTCACCACCTCCGCGAGTTTAAATATTCGCTGGAGAAACATCCAGAAGACAATAAATGTTGCCGACAGTCGTTTCTCGAATGGTAACACTCACGTTAACAAACCAGACAATACAAAAATGATTACAAGTTGTATAAAATCACTCTCAACCATCAGGAAACACTTTACACGCATTTAACCATTAAAATGATGACGACGTCAGACACTCCAAATAGCTGAAACTCGTCCTCAAAACACCGAGCCTTATTTAATATTTATAATTACAAGCATTCGGTTAGTATTTCACACATTATATTACTTTTGATCATATTACACAGTCTCTTTCCATAAAAGCAATAGTCATTCACAGCAAAAATGTACAAATCAATAATTGCTCAACTGTCATCTCTCTATACTTAATCCCTAAGATTAATATTCGCATGTGGCCGAGTTTGAGGACTGCTTTAAGGAGATACCGTCACGTTTTGAATACAGGCGTCAACTGGTTACTCGGATCAGAGGCGAGATATTCTTACAGCAACTATTACACCAGGCAGGCTAAACCAGGAGATGACAACTGCGTTTCCATAGAAAAATGAATTCTCCAGGGCCTCGCTTTGAACGTCTCCTTATACACTCTGAGAGCTTCCCAGCCAACTTAATTATGTGAGACAGTGCTTACCAGTCAAGAATCGCGAGTGGGAGCTGGGAACAAAATTTTGCTGACAACGTTCCGTTGCCACTAGAAGATTCCTGGAGGCTTGGGGCGAAACGTAGCCGAAACTAAACATCTTTTTTTATATATTTCTCACATTTATACAGCCTAATATCTAGATACTAAATTAGGCCCTACTACCTTCATTTGTTTATTATTGATTAGAGGTTCCGGCATCGTGTGTCGCTGGTTTCATTAGTGGTTAATCTGGCCTCTCAGCTGTGTGGTTAGCCTCCACAGTCTCCCGTCCCCGCGAGGAGGCAGGCCAAACCTGTATTCTGGCGAAACCGTATTAACAGTTTACAATTCACAGAGTAAGAAAGTTCTATGTAAGGAAATAGCGTATTATTCCACTTCACTTAGTTAATTCGTAACTGTTATGCAATGCTGAATTATTAAATACTAGCTGATACCCGCGATATCGTAGGATTGGATTAAGAATTTCTTTGCCGGAATTGAATATAGAAAGTTGTTGGTAGCGAAGGATTGGTCCCAAAGAACAGCGAGTCAGCATAATATGACCGGAAAGTCATCACCATATCATTCTACCATCGAACCTGTCTCTTGAAGAGAATCAATTTCCAACATATTTAAAAACAGAAAAACTAACGAAGGTGAGGTGACGTGGGGGGAGGGGTGTTAACTAAGGGCAGCTTTATTTCAGCTTGGACTTTTCTTCTTACTTCAGCATGAGCATCCGATTCTTGGGTTCTAATAACTTTAGCTGCTCGTGCTCTGCTAGAGCTACAACTTAGGCCAGTATACGCCCGCAAGGCATATAAAAAAAGAAGGCAAAATAAACTGGCGCCAGAAACACTTAAGCAGACACAAAGTAAAAGGACAGAGAAAATCTACATCTATACTAAATAATACGTTTTTTCTCAAAACGAAATTTATTAACAAATTATTCACTAACATAATGCGCGAGAAGCATAGCTTGAGCAAGCGACGTAACATTACAGACTAACACACATCCGTCTCTCTGTCACCATTCCATAAGTTCTCAGAATTTCGTGACTACAACTGTTAATCACACCAAAAAAAAAAAAAAAAATTTCCTGTGCCCTCCCTACAGGTTTTCTTGACAAATTCCGTCAATATCGGTATAGGCATTTACTTGTCAAAATGTAACAAAAGACAGAGACTTACTTCGGCATTTATAGTATTATTACGGCAGATCACACACACACACTGACTACGAATCACCCCTGAGGGATCAATATAACGTAAAAAAGTTTACAGCAAGACTTCCTATGATTTGCCTCGCATTGCACCCCTAACTTTGTAATATCTGCAGTTTAACTTTCAATTCGAATAACCGACGACCCACGCGTGACTCTTACGATCAAAAACAATTTTTAAAAATATTAGCCTCCACGGAGATTTGAACCGGAGACCACGACCCAAACATTAGTAAGCAAGCGCTTTAACCACTGAGCTACCTGACCGCTATACGGAATAATTGTACAGAGACCTCCACATCCAACGCGTCTGTCTATCGCCGTTCGGTAATATTTCGAAATTATAAGACAACATGTATTACTTATACAGATAATTTTCCAACCAAATGTAAACAGTATTTGTCTCCTTGTTTCTAAGGATAAGTGTGCAAAGTTTCATCGGGATCGGATGAAAACTGTGGATTTGTATGAAGTACAAACAAACCAAAAACAAACATACATACATTCATCTTCATATATATAGATTAAGACAATAAACATGACAGATGAATCAGTTAGTAGTTGAATAAAAAATATTTACATTGGTAGTTATTTGACGAATACAGTGCGAGCTTACAGTTGTTAATTGGTTAATGAATACATGATCACATAACATTAACATTACATTACAAAATTGCGCTGCACTACGTACCAAAGATACATCATGTTGGGTTACAATGAATTTCTAACAACAATTTTTAACTCGCGACCACACAGACGAGGTATATACAACTCCAGAGTGTTGAGCTGGGAGGCGCCGGCATACACGGGGGTGTGACGTCACTCTCTGCACGAGACACAAAGTCTTGTGTCCAGATTGTGTCCGTTAAGGCCGCAACTGGACTAGCGGCTTATATTTACAACAGCTACCTGGACAATGGACACACATACATAATGTATCAGGGCCGGGCAGGGCCGGTCCGGTCTGGTCCGGTCGGCCATCTTGTGTCGTAGGGGCCGATCTAGACGACACCGCCACAGCGCCAGTGCACAAACACGTTAACCGTCACCGACCTGTGATAAACACTTTACCTCCATCCTCACGACGCTATTCGTTAAAGTGAACCAATACCAGAAGACAACAGCTGATACCACAAATTTGTCCTGCTATATTATACTTGGAATTACACACATTTAAGCAATTCTCTTGCATTGTTCTGTTCTTAAACATATTAAATGGCCTTTAAATAATTTCCTTCCATAAAACAAAGTCTATATACACTGATTTACAAGTCATTGCAAAACAAACATACCCAATCATATTCAGGCAAACTTTAGCTCACTACAAATACTTCATTAAATACAATTCTATTTAAAGTTCAGGTATGAGGGCTGTTACAAAGTCTTGTGCCGGCGGGATCATTTCTCAATCTCTCAGCGGCAAGTCGCCTTGCTTACGATCTGTCGTGTCTGATGGTGATCGTAATACAGCACAAACTACGCACTTACGGCGAATAACAAGTGTTCCCGAGCACAGTCTGTGTTCTCTGCCTCAGCGCTTGTTACTCGTCGCGTTCGGTCTCCCTAACACCTGAATAGATAGCCTAGAAAGAGAGGAACAGACTGATGTGAGACACCAAGGCTAGACGAGTGGTGCAGCGAAAATCCATGGCTTGACAGCAAGATACTAGTCCTGTGTAGTTTGGAAGAGCGCTCTCACAGGCGAACTACGCGAACTACTTCCCAGATCTCTCGCTCCTTAGTACATTAGTTCGTTCGATCCTTTCGAGACGACCGACTTTTGTTTTAGTTTATTATCTTAAAGGAAACACAGTTTGCTGTGGACATATTTCACTGAAGACACAGATATAAAAAAAGAAGAAAAAAAGAAATATAACTGTTCAACATAAATAATCATTACAGAAGTCACAAACGGAAATTGAACATGGAATCTGAAAACAAAACACACTTTGATCCCATTAACAAGTAAAAGACGACGATCAATAGCCACAACTATTATCACATAGAAGAGAGAGCGTGCAGTAGCGCTAGCAAAGCGAGCGAACGAGCTGTCTTAGCCTACTGAAATTCCAGAGGGGAGAGACCTAGTTCACTAAGGAGCTGCGAACTAAACTGAGCGCTACCGTTCGCGAACTAAACTGAGCGCTACCGGTCGCGAACTAAACAGAGCATTCCCGGTCGCCAACTAGCACCATTCGCCGCTAGAATTACCAACATTTTTTCAGTTGATGGCAGTATGTTTTTTTAGAATAACCTATAAAAATATATTACACTTCAAAAATATAATATTTTACGAAAGAGTAGAAAAGGAAAAAAGGTATGTTTTTACTACTTTATTTTTTAAGCTATATTTTTGCACTTCTTGGATTTTAAACAATTTCTTGTCTACAGTAAAATTGTCATAAGCTTTATCGCTTTCAGTTTGTTAAATTACTGTCGATGAAAAGCTCATTTTTTATTAATCAAATACTGCTGTTACGTTTACCTGGATTTCGTGTAGTATTGTTATTTTAAAATAAAGTTCGTTCAATTTGATACTCATGTTTTCTCGTAAATTTAGAACCTCTAAATTGTCTCAGTCATCAAATGAATCCTCGTGTTTTGAATTTTATTTTTGGATTTTGTATAGCGAATTGCCTTCATTAAAATCTAACCATTTATTAAGATATTCCAGACACTTATCAACGAATACTAGAACATTATTTTTATTACTTTCTGTGGAGAATTTGGCTTCTAAAAATTATAATTCTAAGAATGCATGTAAATTAATAAGTAAGAACAGAACATAAATGAATGTAATCTTTCTCGGCGTTGTTTATTTATAAACGTTTCTCGGGAAAAAAAAGAACAGAACAGTTATTCAATTTACCCATTTGTGCAAAGGACAATGAGCACTTTGGTTTATCGGTGGCCATTGATCATGTTAATGTCATTTGAAAGGGCTATTATTAAGTAATAATTTTTGTTAAGAAGGTCATATTAAATTCCATTTAGAAAGGACAAAAAAAGTGTTTAAGTTATGTCCTAATAAAACTGACATAACAAACAAAATGGCAGGTGTAGTAGCGGTAGCAAGGCGAGCGAACGATCTGTTTCTCTGAATTCGAGACGCGAACTAACGAACTAAAAGAGCGAACTAGTTCGCGAGGGAGCAGCGAATTAAACTGAGCGCTTCCCGTCGCGAACTATTATGCGCAAGTCTACAATATACTGTGCGTAGCCAACCCACAGCGTTGCCTGTGGGTGAGATCTGTTCGCATGTGACGCTTAACAGTAGAACAAGAGCCACACCCTCGAGACAGTCATAATCTTTGACAAACCTGCTCAATGCACACGACTCCAGCCCGGCCTGGGTGAGAGTTTGCGATGCATTTGTTGCGTCGTTACGACGTCTCGGTGTCGAGTTAGTGCGGGGCTCCTCTCATTGACGACCTGCTACGCACTCGTCTCGTCATGTGACGTCACTACGGAGCACGGCAGACTGCGCGAGCAGCTGTGTCCTGCGGGCTGCCTTCCTGCAGGCGCTCACCTCCTCTCTCTATGCACAGTCTTCATGTGGAGGCGCCTTCTCCTATCGGATGTTGGCGGTACACATAGCTAGCTTAGCTCTGAACGTGGCAGCATGGAAAGCTCTTCTGACTTCCAGTTGTACCATCTCCGAATGTTCTTCAGCCACGAATTATCTTTTCTCCTGTATCCTCCCTTAAATGATGAGCTGCAGTAGCTGGTACCTCTCGCCTCTCATAATGTATCCTGGATGGGTTTTCCTTTGCTTTCTAGAGAGGGGCAGTTCTTTTGGTTTCTCCATCCGATGAAGTACGTCTTCGTCTGAGATGTTACTGTGCACCTACAGTCAGCAAATACTTACTCTGGCAACAATTCAAAAACATTAGAAGAAGCCAGCTGTAAATCGTGGATGGTGTACGAAATTGACGCAACGTTGGAAATGCCACTAAGACTTACGTAGCGAAACCCACATAATACCAACTGAAAGGACGGTACTACAGCCAGGTACGCCGACGTGCGTATTGTATCCTTGGGTCAGATCTTTCCTTACGTTATCAGAGTATCTAGAGCAAGACCACGAACTGATCCGCCAGCGCATTTGAATTTGCGCATCAACAGCAGCGTTCTACAATATGCTAGTGTAACAGCCCTCAAACCTAAACTTAAATGGAATTGTATTTTTTGAATCATTTGTAGTACGCTGGAGTTTCGTTGAATATGATCTGGTAGGTTTGTTTTGCAATTGTTTTATGAAAAAAAAATATTTAAAGGCCATTTAACATATTTAAGATGAGAATTATGCAAGAGAATTGCTTAAATGTTCGTAATTCAAAGTATTGAGGCAAGTTACGATGTCTAATGAATAATTTTGTGTTTAAGTATCTTTAATTTCCATTTCTGACCATTTTGTAATGATGGTAAATGATTATGTATTAATTCTGATCGTTTTTAATTGTTTAAATATTGTTAATGCACGAGAAATATCTGTCGGAAGCTTTTGCAGTGTTTTAGAAATTTCGATGAAGTTTATATAAAGCAAACACCCAAGAGAGAGAAACAGTTTTTTCCGACTCAATTTACGACGGCCAAGAACTGTATTGTCTGTGGAAGAAGTGTTGTATACAATCACTGGATTGTATATATTCATGTAAACAGTATCGTTAACGTCATGGTTTTTTTTTTTTTTTTTTTTTAAATAAAAGCAAGGTTACAGTGAACTCTATGGTGGACTGGTTAATTATCATATTAAATAAACCACGAACAATCTAATACTAACTCTAAAACCTCTGCAATTTCCTTTTCAATTTTTGATTATATTTAAAAAAAAACATACTACTAAGGTATCAGTATGTTTTACTGTTTTACTTAATCATTTGTTATGAGCAAATATCTATTGCCAGGTATTGTGTGGCCCGCAGGCTAACTTAGAATCGAAATCGCGGCTTATCTCTAAAATCGGTTGGCAGCCCTGATCTAGATCGTCGTTTGTGAGTGGAGTATGGAGAGCTCGAATCAGTCCGCTGTAAGCTCCACGCTATCTCGAGTCTCCTCAACCAGTCCCTGAAGAACAATGACCGCACGCCTACTCCACACCAAACATAAGACTAGCCTGCGCGTTAACTTGGAATAACAGTAGCTGCTAACATTGTCAAAGCTTAGCAGACATTACGCAGATTCCAAACATCGTAAAGCGTGGATCTTAAGTCACCATTCCACACTGATTCCGTGCAAATCCAAATGAGCTAGTCTAAACTTCGCAATGTTTAGTATCTCTGATAAAGTGTCTACGTGCCCAAGGTCTTCAAAACAAGTCAATAATTCCAGGAGATTACGTATCTCCAAAACAGAATCAGATAATCCTAGCTTCCTAAACACGCTGCAAGGAAGCGAGATAGTGGCGGCAGATGAGAGGCGCTAGCAAAACAGGTCAGGTTAATGAACGTGCCTGCTTCCTGCCAACTTACGACAAAAACACAGCTCCAACACATGTTATCTGCGCCCTTGAGTAACATAGAAATCAAAGATCCGTGGTATTAATCAAACTGATAAACCGTAAGGAGCAGCAGTAAGCATATTTTAAAATTACTAAGTAAGGCAACGTAACAATTTTCAATTCCTGAGGGTTCAGTATCTCAGTGTTAGTAATTACTAGAGATAGCATTATATGCATTTGTATGTTTTCATATGCATTTGCACATTAAGCCCATTTTAACCGCTTATTACATATTTTATCTTAATCCTATGATGATGCATATTTCCCCTATATTAACAATATTTTTCGGTAGTGACGTAGTTAGTAAATAAAATCTTACGTTGTAGCTGGACAAGCTACTAGCAGCACAGCTCTTAGTCTCGCTGAAGAACTACGACCCACGTTTGGGAACGTAAATAAACTGATTTCATCAACAAAGAAAGCGTTTCTTAAGGAAAGTTCTCGTAATAACGCCTACAATTTTTTTTTCCAAATGTGCCTTTACCTCCTGAATCAGTGGTAACTGGATGGGCGACGTGGGTTGACGCTGTACTGTTTTACACGGAACATTTCTAGGTCATAAAAGGTGTAGTAAACGACTTTGATAGTGGAGAGGCTATGACAGTTTGTCAGTACAAGGAAGCATTTAACAATTCTAGTATTAAAACCATAGCTGTGATTAGCATTCGTTTTTTCCACATACCTGCCAGTATTAAAAAGCTTGAAACTGAAGATTTGACGTTAACTGAATCTATTCAGTTAATGAATAAAATCTGCATTGCCAGAGGCAAATATTGTTTACAAATATTTTCAACAATAACCCAGGTTTTCAACATTTGTGTCAATTTAATATCTTTATTAATGGGGCGGGTGAACTTTTTCGAGAAACAATGACTGCTAACACAGCACCCAATTTCAGATACTGCCCAGTTACAACAGTGAATGTGGAACGGTCCATATCCGTTTATAAACATATTTTGACAAATCGAAGAAAAAATCTTAGTATTAAATATTTGAAAGAGTACCCCGTTGTTTAAAAAGTTAAATAATTGTTAATTATCTAATTAATAAATATGTTATATTACTACTTACTAATCGCATTCGGATTTTGAAATAAAAGATCTAAAAATTACTATTTTTATATTATCTAATGTTGTATATTTTGACACTTTTCAAGCAAATTTTAAACATTTTTCATGCATATTTGCATGCATATTTCTAGTTATGTGTGTTGGATTTAATCCGTTCTCTAGTAATTACCAAGTCACGCAATAAGTTAGCGCGGTGTGTCAGTGTTGGGTCCTTCACGTCGCTGCAGTTTAGACGTCACGTGATCCTGTGTCGACGCCGCGTCGCTATTGGTAGTTACTCTGCACGCCACTACGTCACCAGGCAGTAGAGCCGTCGGTGTTGAACCTCGCTGGCTGCTCTTAACAAAGCCGAGAGGCGGCTATGGTCGACCACATTAAATTAAATCAAACACAAGTCATATTTTTGTTATTATAATGCCGGTTACTAACCATGATCTGACAATAACGCTGAATGGTGTTATGCCACAAGACATACCCCTAACTTAGTCCACAACCTGAAGGTTGGTTGGATCCTGTCAGAGGTAGGACGGCCAGTTCCTTTCCTCTGGGACCTACAGTTTAACGTGGAATCCGAACCACGGAGCGTCCTGGCATGGCTCATATGATTAAACACAACTCTAAAAAATTCCTGTGCCTACCCGGGACTCGAACGCGGGATCGGAGCAACGAACTTTTTGAAACCAAGCGCCTTAACAAGATACATCCGGTAAAAGTGTTAGTAACCATAAGTAGAAATTCTAGGAGCTAGGGTTAAATAGTTGATAAAGAAGTAGGAATGATGTTAAAAGCAGAATAGCACTAGCAACAAGAGCCTTCATGAAAAAGAGAAACCTTTTAGTTTCAAATTTTGATCTAGGAATTAGAAAGAACTTTTTAAAACTATGTGTGGAGCACAGCACTTTACAGTAGTGAAACATGGACTTTAGGAATACCGGAAAGAAAGAAAATTGAAGCATTTGAAATGTGGTGCTACAGAAGAATGCTGAAAATTAGGTGGACAGACAAAGTAAGAAATGAACGAGTTTTGGAAATTATGGGTGAGAAAAGAAGTTTATGAAAGAAGCTTACAGGAAGAAGAGACAGGTTGGTAGGTCATATTTTGAGACATGCTGGATTGGTGAATTTGTTAGTGGAGGGAACAGTGGAAGGTAAGAACTGTATAGGAAGACAGAGATTAGAATATATGAAGCAGATAATTGAGGACGTGGGTTGTAAGGGGTATATAGAAATGAAGAGGTTAGCACAGGATAGGAAGGGATGGAGGATTGCATCAAACCAGTCTAAAGACTGACGACAGCAAAAAAAAAAAAGGAATAGAGTTAAGAATTTCAAATTGCTGTAGCGGGAGTGAATCAGGCATTTCAGGAGGCTGCTGTAGCCGCCACTATGACAGTACCCCCTTGCAGCCGTCTCCGTCTGTTGTGCCCGGTCGCCAACCCACAGAAACCGAAAGGCGTCTTTTGGGAGGGTAGTATCTCTGGGAGGCTGTGTATCCTCCCATTTGGCACGCGGCAACTGGAAAGTTAGGAAGTCAATATTGGCAGTGCCCGTCCCAAAAAGACATCAGACAATCCAAATTACAGTTACCTAGAGGGTATTTAAGGCCCACCGGAATACAATAGACTCAGTCGTGATCGATAGTGGTTCTGCGTGCAAGCCAGTCCAACATGATGTAAGTCCATTAATATCCATCTCTCTCTCTCTTTCTCTCTCTCTATCTCTGTGTGTGTGTGTGTCTCTGCCAAAGAACTCACTCCCGCTGCGGCTAATGAAGTGAAGTTATCCAAACCATTAAGACGATGTGTGTGACCATTATGATGTGATGAATTACTCACATGTCAACTTTAGGTGCAAACAACTTGTTGATAGTTAAACTGTTGCTGAGCAAACCATTTTATGAACTTGTTCAGATTTCGAGTGTAGACCTTTGTATAAATGTCGACAGAATTTAATTTGATTTTGTGTGGTTCATCACCTATCCACGTATTTTATTTTTGTAGTTTTTCCCTTGTTTGCTATTGATAAAAGTGAATGCAGTCAATCCCCGGCAGACAGAAATGCGATAATTAAATAGCGTATCCAAGAGAATAATTATAGGTGAGAGAGGGGCTGGAAGGTTACAATAGCAAACAACAATACATTAGACGTATGTAGAACCTTCACTCATCCGTTTATGTGCGCTTGAAGTACTTCATTATCAGAGTTGGTGTTCCTTTTTGGTTATTTCAAGGAAGTTCATAAAAAAAATTGTGAAACAGGAGATACTGCACAGTATTTGTTAAAAATTGTAGTGCTTTGAGGAAACTTTATCAAAATTATAGAAAACAACGCTTATTAAAGTTACCCTTCGTAATACAGTGATGTCTCTAGGTTATGAGAAATTCATTGTGGATGCAATTTTTTTTAAAAATCTACTCTTTCTTATATGAATTAAAAATTCAGATGATATGAGAACTATGTCCATATGTTGCGGAATGCGCACCTTCATATAGCATTCAGCAAAAATAAACCAGCAAGCTGCCTGTGATACGGGCACACTAAGGACGTGCTTTAGCCTTACTATTCGTTAGCGAAATACGCTCAGAACCATGAAACGGTACCACGGAATCAACCCTAGGAACTGCAAACACACACATGCAACCAAAATTATTATCGTAACATAGTTCGTGTAAAATGGAGTTGCTAAATACTGACAACACGTAGAAACACAGGTCACGGAGCGAGAATACTGCGATTTCCTGTGATGTCCATTGTGTTTATCAAAGGTTGCGGAAAATATTTTTAGTCTCGATTTAATTTTTGTATGTTAATTCGCAATGTATACAAGTTAACGCACCATTCCACCGCATACCGCAATTAAAATGTATCTATAAATCCTGCTATTCATTCCTGTTCTGTTGTCCTTAGTAAGACTTTAATTCAGAACATGAATACAGTGTTAGAAATAAATGGCACAGGCTGTAAAATGTGATTACAAAAAGTGGATAATCTTAGCAACTCTAACATAATTTGCCATAAGATGGCGACAGAGCATCCGTTCGCCGAAATACCGAGTGAAAACACTCTGATCACTCGGCTAATCATCAGAGAGGACTTTATTAATTCATTAATCTAATATAATTGCTATAAATCTCTTCAAACCGTTTTTGGATCCAACTAATCCATCGAAAATTTTCATGCTTTGGTCTGTAACAATGTTAAATGCAATTTTAATCTTTGTTCGCAATGTTCGTTTCTATGAAAACACTTTGCATATGTACAAAAACCTTAAGGATAAACGTGACGCCGCAATCTGGTGATGGATTATAATGTAACTCGATGAAACAAGTATAAAATGAAGAATAAAATTTTTTGATATCCTGCTTAGTTTTCGAGATATCCTGTCTCAAATGTGAAATGGTTTTGGTTGAAATTCAGAAGAAAAAAATTGGTCAACGTCAAATTTGATGATGGATTCTTATTTAAAAAGACGAGGCAAATGAAAAATAAAGAATAAACATTTTCGATATCTCACCTAGTTCTCGAGATATACTGTATCAAAAGTGAGGTATCTTGAGTTGAAATGGAGAAGAAACATTTCGTAAAAGTCAAATTTAATGATCGATTCTTATGTAACACGACGAGACAAATCGAAAATAAAGAATAAAAATTTTCGATATCTTGCTTTGTTTTCGGGATATACTGAGATTGGGTTGATATGCGGCCTGGACCAGAAATTAATTCTGCCAAAGCTACAATGAATTACATGCAGAATAGATATTTCAGTTTTTTTACTACCACTTGTGGTTAAGTTGAAATGCATCCTAGACCAGAATAAAAATAATTATCTTGTTAACATACATCATAAGCTTAATTGGAAATGGCTGAAAGTAGTTTCCATCGCGATATACGTTTTGTCACTAACTTGTTTCTCATGAAATTACTAACAGTAATAGATAAATTCTTTGTCCCTCACGGAACAACAAAACCATTCTGGTACAGACTGCATTTAGACCTAACCACAATCTCCATTAAATTGCCGCTATGGAATCAAAATATGTAGACATACCCACACACGCGTATTTGAATCGCAAACTGAATTTGCAGTAACAACATCGTTTGCTTCATCAAGATTCTTAGATTGCATAGCAAAATTTAACACATTTAATTTCATCATACAGTATAAACTGCAAAGTGACGAAAGAAAGCGCAATGTTAAATTCACTGAATTGCGATGTAAAACACACCCCTTTAAATCTCATTTTCAACACTCGTTAAAAAGTAATGCTAGTATATTATGTGCAAAATAGCAAGGTATGCTGATTTTCTACACTACAACAACAAAAATTTGAGAACAAAGTCATCCCATTGAGAGCTATGACTAAACATTTATAGACATGCACCAAAGTTTGTAACTTCTACCGCCCACTTCAACAACGATAATTAGAATTCAACTTACTTATGAAATTATATTCAAGGTTCTTTCCTGTCTGGCCTATTTGTGCAACCGTACGTAACACAAGATGGAATTATAAAACACTTATACACATTACAAAAAGAAATAATCACTGCATCTAACACAACGTGAACATCGCAATTGTTTGGAAGCGCAATATCGCCGCTGCCGCCACTGCGCATGCGCGAGAGTTTAGAGCCTGCTTCACCGATTTAACGTCACTTCTCCTCCATATAATTCCTTCCTCCATGGTTTCTCTAAATCGCTGCAGCCACGGCGTAATTCCTGCCCAGTGAGTTATATCTGTGGAGTATCGCAGGATCAGCAGCAGCGCTGAGCGAGTTTAAATTGCAGATGTGGAGGCGATGGTGTCGCAGATAGGACGCCACCCACGGGGTGCGCGTAATGAGGCCACCCACCACAGCACCTCACACGGGACAAACAGCGAGTCAGCAGCACTCTCACAACAGTCGAGCGGAACAACAGGCCTCCGCTCTGGCGTCGCATCCGGGAGGGCGCGAGTTCGAATTACCGTCCAGCCATCCAGGTTTCGGTTTTCCATGGTTTTCCCAAGTCACTCAAGCAGTTTCCGGGATGATTACTTATAAAAATGCCATAGGTGAATTCCGTTCCTTTCCCCCAGTACTTAACCGCCTCTAATGACCTCGATGTCGAATCAGGCGTTAGGCCCAAATAAAAAAAAAAGTTCTTGTGTTTTACAGCGAAAATACCACTTTTAATAGTAGAAGAGATAGCAACGTCACGAGAAACTTTATTTTAGTTCGGCTGGCATTTTTATTCTTTCCTACTGAAGTTGGGATGGATGTGGCACGTCTGGCACCTGGGAGTGGTTGCATTTACCTGAGCGCATCCCTTCCGTACAGGGAAAAATAGTGCATTTTGCAATAATCTTACGACAACATTTCTTTTTTCATAATTTCCTATGTCTTTTTGCCGGAGTAAATTTATAATTGCCTGACACTTTTATCGTTGCTAACATCTCGCCAGATGCAATCTATATATATAAAGATGAATGTATATTTGTTTGTTTGTTCTTTATACAAATCCATAGTTTTCATCCGATCTCGATGAAACTTTGCACACTTATCCTTTGAAACAAGGAGAAAAATACTGTCTACATTTGGTTGAAAAATTATCTGTATAAATAATACATGTTGTCTCATAATTTCAAAATACTACTGAACGGCGATAGACAGACGCGTTGGATATGGAGCTCTCTCTACTGTTTTTTCGTGTAGCGGTCATGTAGCTCAATGGCTAGAGCGCTGGCATACTAATGTTTCGGTCGTGGTCTCCGGTTCAAATCTCCGTGGAGGCTAAGATTTATAAAAAATGTTTTTGATCGTAAGAGTCACGCCTGGGCCGTCGGTTATTCGGATTGAATGTTAAACTGTAGATATTACAAAGTCAGGAGTGCAATGCGAGGCAAATCATAGGTAGTCTTGCAATGCTGTAGGTGTACACTTTTTTACGTTATAATGATCCCTCAGGGGTTGTTCGCAGTCAGTGTATGTGTGTGTGTGTGTGTGTGTGTGAACCACAGTAATAATACTATAAATACGGAAGTAAGTCTCTGTCTTTTTGTTACGTTTTGACGACTAAATGGCTATATCGTTACTGATGGAATTTGACAAGAAAATCTGTATGAAGGGCACAGGATATTTTTTCGAGTATGATTAACAGTTGTAGTCACGAAATTTTGAGATCTTATAGAATGGTGACAGAAATATGTTGGAAATTGATTCCCTTCAAGAGACAGGTTCGACGGTACAGTGATATTGTGATAGCTTTCCTGTCATATTATGCCGACTCGGTGTTGTTTGGGACCAATCCTTCGTTACCAACAACTTTCTATATTCAATTCTGGGAAAAAAATTCTTAATCCACGCGTAAGAAGTCGCGGGTACGAGCTAGTTAAAAAATAAAGTAATTTTCAATAAATTTTAGTATAGCTGAAATTTTAATATGATTTCGTTCTGTAATCAAAGAGTATAACTTTAATTTGCCAGACAGAAATTCGGTTGCTTAAAGGAACCACACAAATTTAAGTCTCGGGTAAAATGGATAAGTTTGAAGGATCTAATTCGTTGGTTGCGTGAGAGAGATAGCTGCGACAGAAGGCGTCATTAAAGATATAAGCAGTCACAGATGCTACTTTACAAGATGGCGTCGAGTGTCTATGTTCGTTGTATTATGTTTTGTAAAATGAAAACTCAGTTTCGTAGTGATTTGCGATGAAAAAGAAACATTTATAAAAAATACCACATATTTTATGTATGACTCAACACATTTACAATACAATTGTTTATGTTTTATTAGTGTAGAACTATTTGATGGCCGCACTATTCTAAAAGTTGTCTTAAAATTATTCCAAAATGCGCAATTTTTCCCTGTACGGAAGTGATGCACACGGCTAAACTCAACCGCTCCCAAGAGTACACAACTCCAACAAGAAATATAAAAGAAACAGCCGACCGAAAATTAGTTCTCGTAAACGTTGCTAGGTCTTATACTATAAATTGTTGTCATTGGTGATCTCGTATGATAGAGTTTACCAGGGACTCCATTTTATAGCGTTACTTCATCGTAACTCTAGAAGCACTATGCAGACTCGAACTAAAAACACACCTAAAACAAAACCGTCTCGAATACAGCGTGAAGCAGGAAATGTACCTGAATTACTGCAGAGGTATGTGCGCAAGGATTTCTAGTCGCAACGTATAGATTGGTTGGAATCTGCGCCAGGCCCACTTCCTTTCCTCTCTTTGTGTGAGTGAGTAGTGTCTTTGTATGTGAGTAGTTAGATCGTCATGGCAAGTGTTTGTAAGAGGGCTGTGTTGTTTTAATGTGGTGTATATAAAAAATGAGCGAAGGTCTACTGTGGAATTCGATGTCCCCTATTCCGCAAGAAATTCGGCCATGGCCTATTGTAGGAACGATCTCGGCATTCATCTGGAATGATTTCTGGTAACCGCATTCTGTGTGTCTGGCCAGGGATTTGGAGGCTGAGGTGCCAGTTAGACTGTTAGTAGTCTCTGCGCCTGGCCTGTATTCTTCTCGTCTTATTAGCCGGCAGCTATCAGCAGAGAACCAGTAGGGTCGGCGCCGCCGATTTGTGGCCGCCTAAAACGGACATCAGCGTCGGCGCTCGTAATTTACTGCTGGCGAGACCGTAAAACGGCGTAAAATACAGGTCGTAAAGACGCGCTAAACAGGAGAGCCGCGGCCAGCGACAATCCAACACTCCACAGCGCTGCGACCACACGCAGGAACAGCCGACGAGCTACAAACATCTCTGACCTCTCCTCAACAATCAACAGTCTACAGTTTATGATGAACCTTACTGTCACCACCACCATTTCCATCCTAAAATGAAAATACCAAAAACCATTCCAAAGAAATGTTGTCAATCATTTCCTCAACTGCAAGTAAATCAGTTGGTACAAATGATCAATATTTACGTTAACGCACACACAGAGATAATAAAACCCGGTTGAATTGACTTAGTATTTATAAAAACTGAAAAATTCGGATTTTAGTCAAAGAATTGTGAACAGTGCATGGAAGTGGAATGATGACCATGACCACAAGCTGACGCTCAATTTCATGCATAAGGAGGTGGGAAAATTTTCTTTTGTTGTTGTGTCAGGGATTAGAACAAATTTCCGAGAGAAGTGACGAATAATTTACCAAAAATGATTAACAAATTTAAAACTAAAATTTATAACTCGGAAAAGTAAATGGGGGAGAAATTTAACACTCCAATAATAAAAGATAATTTAAAAAGGTGTAATTAGATGAGTTGGCGAATTGTCACCGGAGTGTTAGCTCCATCGCAATTAAAATTAATAATAATAATAACTTATTACTGTTCTTTTACTGCTCTTGAAATGCAGAATAGTAAACAAGAAAGTGCCCAAAAAATTGAACATAAATCTCTAGATATACTTGAAACAGTACTACGAAACCTGCGGATGCGAAATAAATTCCTAAGCAAATGATAACCGTGATACAACATACCTGATGAAAATAAAACCTACCATTCGATACTACCAGATTTTATTTTCTCCACACCGCAAGTATTAATACCTTGCCACTGACTGGATGTTTTCGGTTAGGGTTCCAGAGTAGGGATGGCCACTTAGAAAATACATCGATGCTTTTATTCGATGTAAAACATCGGAACCTTGCATCGATTTTTTTCGATGCATCGTTTAAAAACATCGATTTTTTTTCAACATCGAATACTTTAATGTTTTTCTTAGCTCAACAAATGCAAACCAGCAATATTCGTCGGTAAATGTTATTTCATTTAACTGTTACCTGTTCCTTTAAAATCGCGAAGAGAAAATGTGACAATAGTGCGATATTCACCATTTCCAGTTGAACACAGATAATTCGTTGTTTTTCATTTGGTCGTGTGAACACAGAGTAACACTATACCAGCAGTGTAGTTCTGTAGCTTTAATGATGTGTTTAATTTTATGCTGTTTTTGTTTATGGCTTTACGCCTAGTCGACGTCGAGGTCATTAGAGGCGGAAAAGGACTGGTGGCAAGGAACAGGAAGGAATTCGGCCAAGGCCTGGAGTGGTTTGAGAAAGCCATGGAAAACACAACGGGGATTCGATCCCGAGTACTCCCGAATGCGAGGCCAGAGCGTTAACCGCTCACCCAACATTAAATAAATTAATTTTATGTCTTATGTATTGGCTAAGTAGTGTTTTATGAGTGAAGTATAGCTTTGTGAGTGAAACAGACTACAAATTAAGAGTAATATTTTATTACGATACCAGACCATTACAATAAAAAACCAGACATTAAATACTGAAGTCTAAATCTGACTAAAAATATTAATTTTAAGTCTTAACACCAATGTTGTTTAGGCAAACATTGCAGAATCAAAAGTTTAATCGATCGCTTTCATTTCATTCTGTTCCTTTGCTGACTGACTATTTGAGCAGCCTTCGAAAATAAACGTTCGAATGCAACAAAGTCCCGACAATAGTCAATCAGATATTGTCCCAACTCGGTTTATGTCTAAATATTAAGTAGTATCAGGTAACACTTAGTTGTTTTAGAGAAATGATAACTTACTTCGATTCACAGCAAACACCGGCAAAGAGTAGTAGTGAACCTAAGAAATTGATTTTATTCTCTCACTCATACGGACAGGATAGCCAACCGCAAGAGAAATTCTTCTTTAGCGTTGTTATGTACCGCTAATTGCTCACAGATGTCACCATCTGTTAATGACTGCTACTTCAAATTGAAATTATTTAATTTATTCTTGAATAAATTTAGTAATCTTAAAATTTATTTCTATTATTTTTGTTATTATTAGCCAGAGTTAGTTTTTTTAATTGATTCAATGTTTTTATTAAAAAAATTGATGTATCTAATAGAAAAATTCTTTGTCAATACATCGAATCAATCCGATGTATCGTATGGTGAACATCGAATGGATACGATGCATCGATGTTTAGTGAATATCTCTATTCCAGAGAACCTATAAAACCTGGAACATGCCGGTATGTAGCCCTATTATACGTGCACGAAATATGAATCAAGCTTCGGGGCTCAGTGAGTGTATTCATGCACGTGCTGTAGTCTAGTAACTAGTTATGCGTTATTTGTAGTATGATATTTGACATTATGCTGAAGGCTTGGGTTGAAGATAATTGTAATAATTTCTGTAGGGGCCATGATACAGAGAATGTTGTTAATACCTGAAATAGAGTTTGCGAAGCACTTAATGTGTTTGCGTCGTGCGTTATGTGGACTGTGCTTCTGACTAACGATTTAATCGATTCTAAGACAATATTGTTTTAATAGTGCAGATGTGGTTACACTCTCTGATATTTTATGTGGAGGAAACGACACAGGACGTAATTGCTTCTGAGATATTATTGCGTCTCGATATACACACACACACCCACACACACACACACACACATATATATATATATATATTTGTGGGTACCGAGCGTGGTGGTGTAACGGATAGCGTTCTGGCCTCGCATTTGGGAGGACGGCGGTTCGAATCCCCGTCCGGGCATCCAGATTTGGGTTTTCCATGGTTTCCCCCAATCACTCCAGGTGAATGCCGGGATGCTTCCTTCAAAAAGGCCATGGCCGAATTCCTTCCCATTCCTTGCCCCATCCTTTCCCGTCTCTAAAGACCACGTTGATAAAAAGGGACGTTAAACTGTTACAAAAAAAAAAAAAAAAAAAATATTTGTGGGATTATTTGGTATTCCGCAAAATTCCGTATGCTGTATTGGTGTCACCGCTAGGCTATTAGTGCAGAATTAATTAGAGCATTGTGTGAACAGTGAAACATTAATGGAAAATATTACTTGAATTGTATAATAATAATTTAATTTAATTGCAATGGAGCACAGGCTCCGTTGGCAGTTTCCCTACACACCCATCCTCCCCCTATCCTGCACCCATCTACATTTGCCCTCTACAAATTTTATCTTTAAATTCTTTCAACGTTTTCAGTAAATTATTCATCATTTCTCTTGGTAACTCATTCCAATCCCTGACACCCTTACCTAAAAAAGAGAATCTTCCCACTCCCTTGTGCCTGAAATCGAGTGCCAGCTTGTGGTCATGGTCATCTTTTCCCTTCCATGAACTACTTTTCATACCAATTGCAATATCTTTCCATGCCTCATCGCCAGTATATGCCCTGTACACTCCCATGACCCTCCTCATCCTCCTCCTATCTTGCAATGAATCCCATTCCAGCTCCTTTATCATATCCGTCACTGATTGCATTCAGCAATAATTTCCATAAACAAATCTAGCAGCCCTTCTTTGCACCCTCTCCAACTCCTGTATTTGATACGTAAAATGAGGGTCCCATACTACACTACCATATTCGAGCAATGATCTGACCAAAGTTTTGTAACCCAATTCCTTGACTTCTCTCGTACATCTCCTCATCACTCTCTCCAACAAGTGCAGAACTTTGAAACCTTTTCCTACCACCTGTCCTATGTGTCCTGCCCAGTTAAGCTGTTATCAAAAGTAATTCCAAGATATTTACATTTCAAGTCATCAGGAAGCATTTTTTTTTTTTAAACAGTTTAACGTCCCTTTTTAACAACGTGGTCTTTTAGAGACGGGAAAGAATGGGGGCAAGGAATGGGAAGGAATTCGGCAATGGCCTTTGAAGGAAGCATCCCGGCATTCACCTGTAGTGATTTGGGGAAACCATGGAAAACCCAAATCTGGATGCCCGGACGGGGATTCGAACCGCCGTCCTCCCGAATGCGAGGCCAGAACGCTATCCGTTACACCACCACGCTCGGTATCAGGAAGCAATTCTTTCCCCACCTTATATTCATAATTAACCTTTTGTTTTTTATTTGTGTATCTAATAAGCTGACTCTTCTTTGCATTTATCTTCATCCCATGTTTACAAACCCAACTAGATATCCTGTCCAGATCACCCTGCAACTGTTTACAATCCTCTATCGTTTTGATTCTTTTGTATAGCAAATTCCTAGTCATCAACGCCATACTGATTAAGTCATAATTAATGCGTTATGAAGATAGTGTCACCCATACGGCGATGTAAATTACTACCAAAAACGTTTCACTAAATAATAGTAATGATGATGTTTGCACCACTGTGAAAGCGAATTTGCTGTTCGGTAGCAATTAATTTGTGACAAATATCTCAGAAAATATAGTTTCCTCTTATTACACTTTGTATCATTGAGGCCACACATTGTGTTTTCCTCAGGTAGACATGTCGAAATCAGTCATGTAGGACAAAACACACACAGGATAAACAATGGTTATTTTAATTAATGAGTTAAATGTGTGACTAAAGAATAGAAAGGCATATTTTGAAAATTTTGTAAAATGGGTTTGTTCCTTAATAAGAATACTGTTACTTTCTTGGAGCGAATATACACTCACAGGAAAATTCAATGACTTCACCGGGAATAGATCAGTAACACATCCTCCGAGTATTGCAAAAGAATGTAGCACTACCACAATACACAGCTAGTGTTGCTTTACTTATGGCTTTACGCCTCGTCAACGTCGAGGTTATTAGAGGCGGATAGTAGTAATTCTTATTTGATAAAAACAGTACTTATTATCGTAATAGCAGTCTATATTAATTGATTAAGCATATTTCTATAAAAACTTAGTAGAATAATTAGAACTGAACCCACAAACAAATCAATGAACAAAAAAAGTGGTCCTTTAACATCCTAACCATCAAGTTAAATGAATCATTAGTCGTGATTTTTTTGTTTTGGATTCCAGCGATATCGAGGAAACCCAGCCAGGACATCACCCAGTGACAAACGCCTTTGTAACCCTAGGCTGGTATTGTTATGTTTTTTTATTTTTTTTTAAATAGGTTCGTAATGGAGGTACAGAATTTTCTCTACAAAAATTAATTACTATAAACATTTACAGGCGTCTAATCGAAAAACTCAAACTAAATACATACAATCACTTTGCTTAAAATCATACGGATGTTAAGAAAAACTTTTTACGTCAAAACTGATTTTAACAAACATAAGTGCACATAATAAGCTCTTTAACGTAAAATAAAATATCCGAAGCATACAGGAGGACGTGAGACATTCGACATAGCTCCTAAGTGTCTTTATTCTGTCATAATGCAAAAGAAAATATAGTATTACAGTATTAAAATTAATGTGATATTATTCGAAGTAACAGACAAATTTTCAGAATTAAAAAAAAAAAATTACTTACAGTCAAACAAAATGTGAGATATATCCACCGATCAGTTCTTTGCCTGAATAGTTTTGTAGCAAAATTTTTAACTTTAAACAAAACGCTATTGAGCGCATATTCCATTGGAAATTTCCCGTTATGTTTAAATCCTACATAGCAGGCAACATTGCTTCCGTTGACTGTTACGAAATAATTATCACTTCACATTATTACTTCTTTTATTTACTGAAATATACGACAGGTTGCAATAAACTGATTTTTAACACATCGAATAGAAAAGAAATTAAAACAAAGTTATTACCTATTCTGTACATGAAATGTCGTGAACTCCATTTGACTTGACCATTTTACCAATTACTTCATCGCAAAAGTTTAGCTGTGCAGGAAGCTTATTGTTATTAATTAGATTACATTGTTGCTAATATTTAACAATTAAATGTTTTAAAATCAGATTTAAGCTTTCCACAATTTACTTACATCTTCTTCAGAGGCAAACTCTACTAGAACAACGAATCCAGTTTCATGATATAAATTCTTAACAAAACATTATTGTCAAAGATACTGACAGTTTTTGTTTAAGTCTATAACAAAAGTATCAAAGAATTTTTCACACAAATGTTAAACTATCTCCTGCTTCTCGTACGAAATAATTATGATAGTCATATCATGCATGTACTTAAACGTTCTCGCAACTTGCCTTTGAAGCATCTGAGGCAACGAAAATAAATATTATAGTAATTACTCATAACAACTGTTTGAAATTATGAACTAAAAGAGAGAAATTTCCGTAGAAGAATAACATGACGTGAACCAAAAAATTAAAATGATTTGATCAACAACGTATCTGCAGCGGGACCTTAACTAATTCGATAAAATTTCATGAAATGTTTGGTAGTAAAGGAGGGGTTGGTGCTGTAATCTCTGACAAAAACAAATGAATGTAGCAGTGCGAACCTATTCTTATCGTAAGTTTTCCCGCATATTTAGACACACCACATGTCGTTGATTTAGCTCAACTT
The DNA here is from genome assembly GCA_031002005.1 of Vandiemenella viatica. Taxonomy (NCBI): domain Eukaryota; kingdom Metazoa; phylum Arthropoda; class Insecta; order Orthoptera; family Morabidae; genus Vandiemenella; species Vandiemenella viatica. The sequence goes on along the minus strand of JARYHS010011408.1, from coordinate 8,894,432 downwards.
CATAATATCGACAATTCAGGTCTGCATTCATATACTATTGAATTCAATTTCAAATAAAAGATAATTTCAGTCTTTTCCTAATTTCCAGGAACGAAAACACTTTTTCATTCGATAGCAATTTGAACTATTTCTAATATCCTTAAGCAAGTGAAAATGTGTTCAAACACCAAAAGAACCAGTCGCTAATAATCAACCTGCAATGTTGAGGTCCCTGTATTTTATTTGTGTGAAATTTTTTCTTGGAAAATATTTTTTATGAAATAACGTTTGGGTTTTGCTAATCAGAAAACTTCAAAACTGTTTTTTCGGCTTCACTTAACCACACAAAAGCAAAGAAGAATTTTACTTTGTTGCTCACATTTGTTTCGTGGTATGTGTGGAAATTGCCTTTCTCTGAGACAGTTCGATGGGTGTTAGAAGAATTTGGAGTGATTTGTGTAGGATACAAACATTATCATAAGTCAAAACTCGATTTCAGACATAAAAGTGTAGGAAAGGTTAGTTAAAACAGTACGCGGCTTAAGAATAAATATAGAAAAATGTAGTTTTATTTATTTTGTTTCTTCCGTGTAAATGAAAGAAATTATCAAAAAAATAATGGAACGCAATATCGAATTTCATTTAAACCATGACGAATAGACTCGAGTCATCATATCCATTATTATGGAAATTCACCGTATTTCAGGAAGTTTAGTAAGTATAAACGTATAAAGTATTGTAAATAATGTTAAAATTTAAATCCTAAAACCTAATGTCCCCATTATCTCATACTTGTCAAGCTAAATATCGATCTTCATCTCACTGGGCACAAAGGCTTCACACAGCAAAAATTTGGAAAACTTCTACAAGTCTCCGAAACTTAAAGATACCTAAATTGTCACATCGGAATTTCACACTATTATGATAATTTTTGCACATCATAACATATGCGGCAGGCGATCGGTAGCGCATCACAACACTAAAGATTTAATTCAAGGAACAAAAGTGTTTTTATGCAACTAAATAATGAAATTCTGCTGTACTGTTTTATTTTCTATTAAGGTATTAGTTCACAATTTCGGTGATACTGACACAAGCAACTTACAGTGCAGCTTTAGAAAATTGTAAACAATTTCTCTCTTTTTAGGGTTTTGCTCATTTGTCCGCCTGTCGCAACCTCATAAGTTCTGAGTCCTTTAGCTTAGAATTTTTTTCATTACGATCTAGTTTAGATATTACTAACATTAACACGATTACAAGATAAAATTCAGGAAGTCATGATAGTGAAAATAATTATGAGGGTTAAGTGGAGGCTAAAGAAAATATTTTATTCATATATGCAACTTATAGCCCGTCAGATTGTTTGGATTTTTCTTTTAATTTTACGACTTCCAGAAGTTTTTCAAAAAAAAAAATCCTTCGTCGCATTTATTTGCGAAATTTCTGGTCTTTAAATTTTTAAAAAGTTTACGGTGATAAAGTTTACAGGAAAATTATATCGAAATTTCAGCGACCTTTTTGTAGTCTATGGCTTTCACAAAATAATTAATAGACAGATTTTTACAAATGTTATACTTCATAAGATAATTTTTTGACAAATAATTGTTATTTGACGAAGAATTTCGTGAATCGGGTAATAAACATGTAACGAAAAAACTTTTTAAAAAATCATCTGATAATGTTTTCCAATCGATATTTTAATCTGATTTGTACATATAATTTAAATACAATTTTTCTAAATGTTTGATGAAATGTATTTAAAAATAATTACTGTACATAACGGAATCTAACTCTCACCGGTTTCAAGAATTAAATGTAAACGTTGTGCTGGCAAATTTCAAAAGAAATGGCATGTACTTTACGATGCGGTGTGTGTAGTAATCAGGGTATTACCCAATGGTCAAGCACGCAATACATCATTAGTGTACTGACTTACTGAATACTTCTGCAAATTTAGTATGCCCTTATATTCAGTGTAAATTAACGTTAATTTTATTTAAATATTTTTTAAAGAATTTAGAACAACACAATTACAATTTATCAACAGACAAATGGGTAAAAAAGCGGTGGAAACGCCTTCCCTTATGATTTAATACTTCATATAATCTGTTGTAAAAACATAATAAATGGTATAATGTGCATTGACGATACAACCGGAGATAAAAAAAAATTAATTAAAAACGTTAAAATATACTAAATGACAGTATAATAATTATTATTTAATTAATACACCAAAGCAACTGTTGTTGGATTTTATTTATTCACGGACGCGTTTCGCCTCTCGTGGAGGTATCTTCAGCGTACATTTTCTTTTCTGTTATAAATTATTAATTTTTAACTTGTTTACAGAACGGTTTTTGTTTACATATAATAAAAGTAATCTTATATATATATATATATATATATATATATATATATATATATATATATATATATATATATATATATATATGAAATATAATGTCCCTTACATTTACATATCATTGGTTTTTTAATTTCGTATAGCAAGTTTTGTTTACATTTCATATAAGTAGAGAACATATTGTAAATTACATTTTACATTTCCGTTTCTAGGTGAGGTTGTTGGTCACCTGTATATTTTACACAAAAGTTAAAAATTGATAACATATTATAGAAAAAAATTGTGAGTTGATGATATCTGGACGAGAAGCGAAATGCGTCGGAGAATAAATAAAACGCAACAACAGTTGCAGAGCCGAACTTATTTAATAACACTTAATTATTTTGACAGGCAACTGAAGAAGAAATGTCCTACAATAATTACCGAAATTATAATGATTTGCCAGAATTTGCAAGGTAATAAAACTTGGTTAGAGGTTCAACTAGACTCATGGCCGATGTATGAATAATTGTATTTCTGTTTTTCTCACCAACGGTGGCAGTCCCTCAACATCCTCGGAAGATAAGGACTGCACCATCTCGTCTAATCATGATGATACAAATACAAATCACTACACCACAAACATGACAGTAACTCAAGCAATAAACACGCACTCGGAGGATAAGATCTGTAACTCTGTTCTTGTTGACGGAGAATCAAACAACAGGTTACGGATCAAGAGAGAAAGGTCACTGGCAGTGTCGACGGTTTACTAGTGAAGACAGCCATATTTAGTTTGGTGTTATAAGATGAGACCAACATTATGGGTACCAAATACAGACGTTGGAGGGTGTGCAAAGGAGGGCAGCTGGATTTGTCATTGGAAATTACTGTAGAACACAATCAGTAACTAATACGATAAAGACGCAGGATTGGGAGTCATTGGAAGAATAGTGGAGGGAGAAGAGATTGATGGGAGTGTATCAGCTGCATGTTGGTGATGAAGTTTGGATTAGTATTGGTGGAATACTTAAGAGTAGTCCATGGGGCGGTGAAGGTGACCTTGAACACAAGTTGGCCTTCGGTTTCATGCGTAAAGTAGTGGGAAAAATTTTCTTTTGAAGGACTGGAGTAAAGGTTGGCAGAAAAATTTACTAAATCGTTATTGGAAAACGGTTCGATTGGAATAAAACAAACATTGCTTATCGAACTTGTTTTTTTATTTAATTTAGCAAATCTCACAATTTTAGGATGGCATCATTTAGTATTCCATGATATAAGGCAAGATTTACCGAAAACATTGAATACTTTGATTAATAACGCCCTGTCTGGTGAGTAGCTGAGTGGTGTTTTCACACGATATTTCGGCCATCGGAGACTCATTCGCCATTTTCTGGTGAAGACTGGAAGATGGCAACAAAGGTTCCGATGGAAAAAAATGTCTTGTGAAAACACCACTCGGCTACTCACCACCCTGCTCACTCGGCTACTCACCACCCTGCTCACTCGGCTGCTCACCACCCTGCTCACTCGGCTGCTCACCACCCTGCTCACTCGGCTACTCACCACCCTGCTCACTCGGCTGCTCACCACCCTGCTCACTCGGCTGCTCACCACCCTGCTCACTCGGCTGCTCACCACCCTGCTCACTCGGCTACTCACCACCCTGCTCACTCGGCTACTCACCACCCTGCTCACTCGGCTACTCAACAGAGAGGATGTTATTAATTCTCAACGACGAGAGAAACCTCGATCTCATGTACTGAATATTTTTTTTTAACTATCGAAGCAAAAGGTGGTGATTAGCTAGGAGCGCCCCAGTTCACCATGTTCTTACGAGACACAGTGTCACGGGATCAACTAAGAAGACTGGGCACGGCGTTAACCAGAGCGGAGTCAACTGCCACTGGAGATCCATCACCAGTAATACCACCACATGCAAAGATTGTTGATCAGAGAGTGTTGTCCTGATTTCTGATGGTCGAAAATTCTCATAATGAATAAAGGAGCGACCATAAAGCACGTAGCTCAATTTTGGCCTCTTGTAACCCCCCCCCCCTCATGTAGCCCGACGTGACTTTCCCCTTCTCCCCCCCCCTCCTAGGTAGCACCTAACTTTCTTCTCCATTGATTGCAGAAAGACATTTTGTACTGTTTTCTCTTGTCAGACTATCGTGAATTACATACGGAGATAATTAAATGACGGAAATAAATATACACATGCTGTCGCATGTTCTGTAAGTCATTTTAACTGTGCCGAATTGTATGAATGAAAAGCTACGTGGTCTGGCTCGGAACCCCCCTCCCGTCACCCGCCCACGTAGCCCAGCATATATTTCCAGCCAACCCCTCCCTCTCCCCCTAGATCGAGCTACGTAGTTTACGGACGCTCCCTAAGTGGATATAGCGATAGCGTACAGGAGAGGGTGGAAATGTATGGATAGGAAAACTGTCACCGGAGCGTGCGCTCCATAGCAGTTAAATTAAATTAAATGTACAACACGTTACAATCATGAAGGGGGAGGGGGGGCAGAAACAATGGCCGGAAATGGCTGTCGTCACGCAGAACAAATCTACGTAGCAGTGTAAAGCAAAGCTGGGAGCTCTACCAGGTCTCCCATCCGTCAATGTCACCACAAACGGCAAGTGGACGGGAACCTCTAACTGGGATGGTTCATCCGCTGTCTTCTTGGATACGTTTAGTGGTACTATTGTGCCTGACGAGTGGGATATGTTGAGAGAAACGAGAGTCTGAATCCCGGCGCCCCTTGTATTAGCCTTAGATCCGTTTGCATGGTTGCTACGTCCACCTGTTATTTGATTTAAATTCAATTTTATGTCTAATTATTAGTAGCAGAATACGATTGTGCCAGGTTGCTTATCTAAATATGATCACAAGTATTTTTAATTAATTTTTTTAAAATCGTTCACTTGGGTAGTTTTTTTTAAAAAAAGAAATTATAACTCATTTCGAAGAGAAACATGTAAATAACACAAAAAGTTTGGGTTGCCTGTGTGAAAGTGACTGCAAGTAGGGATTGCCAGCAGTTACAGATATGTGAGAGAGAGAGTTAGCACAACACACCGTCTGACTTTAACAGCTGACAACCCCAACTTGCAGCCACTTTCACATAGGTAACCCAAACTTTTTGTACACTTTACATGTCTCTCTTTGAAATGAATTATAATATTAAAAAAAAAAAAAACAGGCCAATTAATTTTTAAAAAAATTGGCCATATTTTGATAGACAACCCGGCAGAAATAGTATTTTGCTAGTAATAATTAAACATAAAATTGAATTTCAATAGAATAACAGATGGACGTAGAAATCATGCAGCCGGACCTTAGTTTTTGTTTGTCTATTATTTTTTATGATGTATTGTCCACATGTTTTGTTCTTTTGATTTTATTATGAAGATGTAGGAATTATTTTGTATAGTAGAGCAAAAGTATCTGGAACCAGGGTATCTCTGGGAGGTTGTTGTTGTTGGATGGCGAGCGAGAGATATACGTGTGCGTGTGTGTTGTGGATCGCCCCAGCTTGAAAGAGGACGTTCAGTCAACCAGAAGAGCAGTGTGAGGAACTAATAAGTAGGTATGTATCTTTTTCGAGCAGTGACAACTTATGAATTGTACCGTGAAAGAGATTTATTTCGGATAATGGATTCAAGAATGAAAGGAAGTATTTTACTTTGTTTTGTCGGAGTGTAACGTGACTTTACAGCTATGTGAAGTGATATGAATAAACTTGGAAAATAAGCATAGTAACTCGTTTGTCTTGAACCAGATAGAAAGCATTAGCCACATTACCTTGCAGCGTACAGAACAAGGTGATTAGTGGAAACAGGAAGATGATTCTTTTGTTTTTTTGGTTCTGAGGTGAGTTGTCCTAGCCGAAGCATACAGTACCCAGGAACCCATAATATAGCTGAACTTACAAGAGGCACGAAACATTACACAGTTCACTACGGGGGCTGCCCACTGAGGCGAAAGCTGCAAGCGGCCATCAACAGGAGCCGCCCCCACACCAACACAGCGAAGATCACGACTCCACCAGCATCCACAAAGGACAAGACCAGCCGCGGCCACCCGAGCAACCATCTCCATATCACCAGAGACGATGAGCATCAACACAACCACAACCACAAGAAAACCAACTAGGAGTGATCGTTGGTAACACCTGCTCACGCAGTTGTTACCAACGCTCATCCCCACCAGGCGATAAGAATAAGCAAGGGTTTCCTTCAAAGGTCGTTATATAATGGCCAAAGCCGGGTTTTTCCCTAATGAGTATACTAATGATCCCAAAAACAACCTATATGATCCACTAGATAAAGCTACAGACAGTAGCGGGGCTACATAACGCCGTTGAGGCAGTGAAAAAGAAAAATCCGAAATATACCGTAGAGCCGCCAAGCTTAACTTCCCCATCCAACCGACGAATCACCGCCAACAGTGGCGTATGCCCTCACAGCTTTGAGACTTAATCCAGGACTCTGGTGTCACAATTGTGACATGTGGTCACTCCCTGATGCACCACTTTTATAAGTAAAAGTTAAGAAATGGTTGTTTTCCCTACGTGGATTAATTATTATACACAGACAGCTAATGAATTTTGTATATTTTGTTGTAAAATTGAATGTATCGAGTTTCCACAAACGGTATATTGTATGTCATTGGGGTAATATTAATATCTTAGTTTAAGTATTAGTTTAGTATCTTTGTTTTTTTTTTTTATCGTTTCTCTGGGAGTTTTAGTAGAGGAAGTGAGAAGGCATTGTTATATGAAATGTGAATGTGCATATTTTAATAATTACTGTTGAAATGAACTTCATATGCGATTAAAAGTCGTTGTAACGCATATTCGTGTCGTGTACTAATTTCTAAAAATAGGAAATTGACTCAGTGAGGATATTATATATTCTCGCCAGCACGCAATTGTATGAAATATCTGCAGGCATCTGTGTCTTACGAGGATGTTTTTCAGGGCTAGGTCTCAAAGAACACGCCTTTCCCCGTTGTAGTGTGTAGAATTCTGAGCAAATCACACTAAGCGAGGGCAGATATTTCACCGTTGGCGTTCATCCTGCCAGTACGTATAACTAGCGTACGAAGCAAGGATCCAACCGACTCACAAGCAATAAATAAGTTACAGAACGAAGAAACTAGGTGAGGCGGTGATTAGGAACTGTGCTACCCTGCCGGCCAAGTCTGTAATGAAGCCGAGCGCTAGGCAACCTCGGCCGATGAGGCTACATGTGCAGCTGTCTACAACATTATACATCAAACTATTAAAGTAAATAGTATTACGAAGTGGAAGAGTTAATCAACCTGAAGCAGTGATGTGCAGATATGTTTGATACACACTAATACGTTATACAAGACCAAGCAATGATTTGGTTTGGTTTAAATGGATCAAGAACAGTCTTATAAACTCGGTCACACACGAAGGGTTATCTCAAGAATACCTGTGAGGGCACGAACCAACGACGAAAGAGATGATTTTTAGACGCAATTTGCAAATGAACGCATTTGCAGAACACATTTGAATATAGATGATGTTATCTTCTTTTATTACTCCGGTGAAAAGAAATTTCCTAGTTCAAGTAACCAGAAGACCAAACGGCACAAAATGAGAAATGAATCAATTCGACTTCAACTGAGGACTACCAAAAAGCGTTCTAGACGCTTTAAGGGAATCGAAACCAAATGGTTTGGTCACGTGATGAGAATGGCGCCAAATAGACGACCAGAGGCATATTTTGAAAAATCAGTAACTGGAAGAACACCAACAGGAACCCTACGAAATAGATGGGTGAAACAAATACAAAAAGGCCTATGAGTCGCATTCCAGAGATGTCTGCTGCAGTGAACATCGCTGACGATGACTACGATTCCGGTGAAGAACAAGAAGTTGTTCTATGAAATCAGCCACTTGCACCAGCTGTCACGCAGACGATGTTTATGACAATTATCAGGCACGGATGAGGTTTACTGTTGCTGTTCGTTGGGCATCGAAACCAAAAATTATCGGGTGATAGTGTAATAACGGGAAACTGTTGGTATCACCCATCAGTAAATGGAAAGATAAAGTATGAAATGAAGTAGTTTAAGAAATAATGGAACAGGGGAAAAGTGTGTAGCAGAGCCTTAAAGAAAGAAAATACAGGATGGTAGGTCACATTTTAAGACGTGCGGGATTGGTTAATCCGTTAGTGGAACGAATAGATGAAAGAATGTACTGTAGAGGAACGCAGATATTAGAATATATGAAGCAGATAATTGAGGACGTGGGTTGAAAGGAGTATGTAGAGATGAAGAGGTTAGCACAAGATAGGAAGGGCTGGAGGATTGCATCAAAATAGCCGAGGGACTTATGACAGAAGAAATTCGCAAACGATCTACCGGAAGTGAAACAATAACAGAGCATCTGAGTTATCAGTCTGAGAGGTTACCTTAGCGTCATACCCGCTGAGACGCAGCACAGTGGATCGTGGAGGTAGAACAGCGCCGGGCACGACCTCAGACCATCAAGACGAATGCCGGGTCGGTCCCCAGTCTGCGCCTCATAAACTACACTTTTCACACACACACACACACACACACTGAACATAGTTTCACAGTTCGCAGACAGATGGCAACACTTGACTCCCTCCACTGGCGCGTGGCACTACCTGGCAGTAGGCGTGAAATGCTTGGCGACCGTGAATCCAAAGCTTCAATACAAATCTAACTGTATGCCACACCGTGCCCGAACAACTGTTGTGGTGAACGTTATTTATCCCCACAAGCGTTTCACCCTTATAGTGTGGGGCATCATCAGTGCAGATACCGTATTAATCTCCACAGGGCGGTCTGGTCTGGAGCAGCACTTTTTCATACGTCAGATTTTGCAGTTCAATATATTGCCAAGTGTTTATTTACAAGTATGCAAAAGTGCTAAATGGTGTGACATGTATATAAAGGTCTCGGTAAGAGCATAAAGTGATGTTCCAGACCTCCATGTGAAAATTATTACCATACCTCCACTGACGATGCCCCACACCATAAGGCCGAAACGTCTCTGGCGAATAAGAGACATTTACCCCAACAGTTGTTCCTCGACGGCATTTTTATTTATAAAAATCCAAAGCTCCAAATTTGACCACTCGTTGTGTTGGGACAGGGGGTGAAGCAGGAGTTACGACACCCTCGGCACTGGAGCAGGTAGCGCGCACACGATGCTGCACTGCGCCGTCAGTCCTGCAGTAGTCCCGGGCTCCTCCGGTCAGTCCGCTGCGGTCCCTCGGCCTCTTACGGCCGCACTGGCTGGCTCACCGCCGGCCCCGTCTGCTGGCTGGCTAACGAGACTAATTAGCGACCGAATCCGGAGCCAGTTCCTCGTCTCTTGCGATCGCCGTCGCTTGTCTCGCTCGTCCTTTTTTCCTTCCCGGCGTCTCGCCCCGGGCAGCCTCCTCGGTATCAATTCCACATATATAGAGAAAATAACGAGTGCAAGTGAGGAGGCGGGCGTAAAACAACCGCCGACAAAAAACCGGCGCGCGCGAGCTAATTGGCTCCCTCCGCGGCTCGCGCCCGTAATTAATGAAACGGGTCGGCAGCAGGCGCCACCGGCGAAAATCGCGCCAATCAGCCGGCCGATAAGGAAACGCGTCTCCGCACGCTGGGTCGCTGAAGAGACTTATTATTTTCTTATTTATGTTACAACTTTATAGCCTAACATTCAGCGTCTTAATCAGGCCGTATTTACAAGTGGAATCGCATGTAACTGATGTCGTTGTACACGCGGTTCCGCTGTACGAGTGATGTTCGCCTGTAAGTTGCCCGCTCACATGGCCCTGTGCCTGTTAGAGCCGTAAAAAACGAGAAATTGTGATCATGTATTATACGTGGTTTATTGTCCATCTTTCCGCAGTTGCTTAACAATAAATTTTAAATGAATAATCCATCTTTTAGATACTGGTTTTTTTTATTATTATTTCGCCTCCTCTGAATGGAGCATCATCATTGAGAAACCAAAAATTCTCACCGACGATGCCCCATTCAGAGGAGGCGAAACGCGTCTGAGAGATAATAAAAAAAACCAGTCGCTAAAAGACGGATTTTTCATTTAAAATGTATTAGTTACTAAACCAATCAGTACTCGTTACTTTAGAATCGTTACTTGTTACTTTAGAATAGTTACTCGTTACTTTTGGTACATTTTTTTTTTTACTGCCTCAATGGCTTTTCTGTACAGTCCCATCGCCATTACCAACTTTACTGTTATTTTTCAGGTTGGGTGGTTTTTTGGGGACATATTTTGTTTCACTTTGGGGGGGAAAATGGCTATGGACGGCGTGGGCGCCCTTATCATAAAAACCCCCTAAGGGTTCGTGTGGTCAGTTGGGGATCATCGTCGTAATCAGCTGCGTTAGGAGCTGGACGATTTTCCCCAACTGAATGTCCGGTTTCTGGTGTCAGTCATGCTCGCAGCAGTTTTGATTCTTGTGGTGATACAATCGAGCGCTAGCATGAAGCATCGTATCCAGTCGAGCCGCGTACGGGGCGACTTCGTTTTCTTTTCCTTTTTAAAAATTATTGCTTTACGCCTCGTCGACGTCGAGGTCATTAGAGGCGGGATGAGACTGGGGACAAGGAACGATAAGGAATTCGCCCGTGGCCTTTTGTAGGAAGCATCCCGGTTTTCAACTGCGGTGATTTGTGGAAACCATGTAAATCCTAAATCTGGAAGCCGGGACGTGAATTCGAACCGCCATCCTCCAGAAAGCGAAGCCAGAGCGTTAACCACTCACCCACCACAATCGGTACGACGACTTCGTTACTTTCGTCTCGTCTCGTTACTTTTTTTTTTTTTTTTTTTATTTTTTTTTTTTTTTAATGGCATTCGGCAACGGAGGCCATACAGCCAGCTCAATGTGTAATTTTTCCCAATGTATGGACGCCACAGGACGGACAAGACATTCACACAGACACACAACACTTAACATCCATGCCCGCGGCCGGATTCGAACCGGCGGCCTTCGGCACGTGGAGCTAGCACTCTAGCCCCCACGCTACCGAGGCCGGCAAATCTCGTTACTTTTGACACAGTCGAGTAATAGCATGAAGCATCGCATCGACTCACATCGCGTACGGGTTATGGGATGACTTCGTTCGCACTTTCTAAAGTATAAATAAATTAGGTAAATTGTACGTAAATTCTGCACTGTAAAACAAAATAGAAGTTAGAATATCGTATTATAGAATAAATCCAATTCATAAATGTTTGACATCAATAAAATCTCTCTAAGGTATGATCAATAAAAAAAAAAAAAAAAAAAAAAAAAAAAAAAAAAAAAAAACAACCATCACAAATTAGCTATCCAAATTTTCTATTAAAAAATTATGGTACCTAAATTTTAATGTTAAACAAAAGAAAAACTACAAAATTACTCTTTATGTTGTCAGAATTACTTACCTCGTTAAAAATATGAACAGTTAACAGAAAATAATATTAATTAAATTAATATAATTTGCGCGCAACATGTTTGTAATTACACAGTTTCCTTTGTAAAGAAACGAATTCAAATCAAAATTACGAGGAATACACAATGCACGAGGTTCAAATTTCCATTCTCTAGTTCAGGTTAATTTAGTCGATGGTCGAGCCGTTCCAATTCCCGCATGATGCGTCGTATTTGTTCGTTTATCGATTCGAAGTGACATCCATGCGACAAATGCGAGTAACGTGTCGGTACTTGGAGTCAGGCGGTGTGCTCGCTGCGACTCCAGTGTTCCCGTCCCCGCCTGGCAGGCACGACTCGGAAACTAGTTGTTATTGTACCTCAAGTGTGGAACTTGTAATGCACCGAGTTCAATAACAAAAACTACTTCTACGGACCACATCGCTTTTGCTACTTGTGCTTGAGCAGTATTTCCAAGTTTTATACACTTTTAAGATGATTTGTGATTGTATTTCATTTTGCATACCATCAGTGGCAGCTAATAATTTGTACATAACCCATTTACCAATCGACCACCATTGCAGTACTGCAATTATTATTATTAATTTTAATTGCGATGGAGCTAACGCTCAGGTGGAAATTCCCCCAGTCATCTAATTACCCCTATTCATGGTTTTTTTTTAATTTTCTTTTATAACTGGAGTGTTGAATTCCTCCCCCATTTACTTTTCCGATTTACAAATATTAATTTTAAATTCCTTAAGCATTTTTGGTAAATTATTCATTTCATTTGGTAATTTGTTCCAATTCTTGACACCCTTACCAACAAAAGAAAATTTTCCCACTCCCTTATGCATGAAATCGGGTGTCAGCTTGTGGTCATGGTCGCCTTTCCCCTTCCATGGACTAGTCCTAATTTTCTGACCAATATCTCTCCAAGCTTCATCACCAACATATACGCTGTACATTCCCAGCACTCTCTTCACCCTCCTCCTTATCATATTAGTTAATTTGTACTTCTCTGCTGCTAGCTGTATTATAGTAAAACAAAATAATTAAATAGGAATGAAAAGAGAAAATAGAACTCGCCTAAACGAAATGCTTCTACTGAGAAGCCAGCAGCAGCCAACCGTAGACAGATTAAAAATGTTCCCCCCTCCACAGGAAGTAAATGTAACTGCACGTATAAGCTTTCATTTTTGGGATAATTTTCTAACCAAATAGAAGTAGCGACTGTACAGAAAACATTATACTAGTTTCTTATGAGAATCGAAATAAAAATATAAGCAAATACGAGGTAAAAATTAATAGGAGGTCAAAGAATATTAGTGACGTAACATAAACAGTGGAAGCAAATTTAATTCGATATTAAGATGTCGTAGACACATATCAGATGTTTATGTGGAGACTGTTAACCGTAGTGTATAACTTGTCACAGGCATGTGTCCTCCGAATCTCGTATCGACAGAAGTGGAAAACACTTTATTCAGATATGAAAAGCGTTCAAATAGTAGTATTTTTCAGAACCTGACTAATAATAATAATATCATCTTGTATAGTGAATCGAGATGATGGATCGAACGATCTGTGGTTGTGAATGAGAGAAGAGGAGAATCTTTGGGGGATGATTGTTGTTAGATCTCTGGTGACTTATGATTGTTAGCGTTAAATTGGATTAGTTTGACAAGCAAACAAAACAAAACAAAACAAAAAAGACTAGAAAACAAGGATATCGAGAGAAAGCGTGAGATTAGATTTATAGAGAATATATTAACTGCTTTACCATGCCTATCTAATCAGATATTAAACAACTCACCATATTGAACTGACCTCACAGTGTGTCCAGACTTTACCATTTTTGCCCGGTTCAGAAATTACAGATCGTCGATGTTGAGGTCATTAGAGACCGAGTCTCGCACCCGCATTCGGGAGGACGCGGGTTCAATTCCACGTCTGGCCACTCAAATTTCGGTTTTCCATGGATCCTGGAATGACTCCAGGGAAACGCCGGAATGGTTCCTTGAAAATACCATCGCCGAATTCCTTCCGTTCCTTGCTCCCGGTATTTTTCCGCCTCCAATGACCTCCATGTCGACCAGGAGTACAGTCATAGAGAAAACAGGGGTGGTGCAGGCTCGGGGACAAGAAGCGGCAAAGAATTTCGAAGCAATCGTCCCGGCATTTGGCTGTAGTGATTTCGGATAAGCTTGGAAACCCGAAATTTGCATGGCTGGCAGGGGATTCAACCAGCGACCTCCCGATCGCTCACCCACAACGCTCGCTACTAAACTCCAACTGTAGACCATGGCACTAAAGCTCATTTTTTCCGTTTCTTCTCATAACTGTCGCTTTCTTGTCACAGTGTTCAGTGTGACAACTGATTAAAATTCGGTGAATTCCCTTTGTGAACTTAATAATTTCGGAAAGAATCTGTTAGATGGGAGTTTCAACGGTTAGCGAAATATCAGTGGAACCTCGGTTTACCAGTTCTCTTGTGGCTCCACCTTCAAGTTTGAAAAACCTTATTTATTTCGTAACAGCATTCTTCACTACAAATTCGTCAACAGATTCTAGAAATCCTGTTTGTGGGTAAAAAAAAATGTTCGACTTGAAATAATAGCTATCGGATCGGAACATCTAGTGAGGGGACAGGAATTCCAGAGCGCTCGTCAAGATTCCAGAGTTTGGGAGGAATCCGGAGGCAGCGCGTGGTTAATGAGAGAGATCCAGTCTCCTGGAAGACATTAACTCCAGTCCCATCCAGGAGCTCCATAATTTGTCAAGACAACAAACCCGCTGAAGTTGCTCTGAGCGTGCGGTCTAGGCACATTACACATTAACGCTGACACGAATAAATAATGTGTTTATTGCGAATGGATTGTTTGTTAAGCGCGTGTCAACTAGCAGTGTTTCATTCGATCAGTGGCCTATTACGGCCGTTTGATAACAAGCTTAACTGGGCAGGACACATTGGACAGGTGGTAAGAAAAGGTTTCAAAATTCTGCACTTGTTGGAGAGAGTGATGAGGGGATGTACGAGAGAAGTAAAGGAATTGGGTTACAAAACTTTGGTCAGACCATTTCTTGAATATGGTAGTGCAATATAGGACCCACATTTTGCGTATAAAATACACGAGTTGGAGAGGGTGCAAACAAGGGCTGCTAGATTAGTTTCTGGAAATTACCGCAGAATGCAATCAGTAACAGATATAATTAAAGAGCTGGTATGGGATTCATTGGAAGACAGGAGGAGGCTGAAGAGGGTCATGGAAGTGTACAGGGCGTATATAGGTGATGAGGCATGGAAAGGTATTGGTGTAAGAATTAAAAGTAATGCTTGGGCAGGAAAAGATGATCATGACTACAAGCTGGCACTCGATTTCAGACACAAGGGTGTAAGAAGGTTCTCTTTTTGGGTAAGGGTGTCAGGAACTGGAATAAGTTACCAAGAGAAATGATGAATAATTTACCAAAAACGTTGAAATTATTTAAAGCTAAAATTTGTAGAGGGTAAATGTAGCTGGATGCAGGATAGGGGGAAGATGGGTGTGTAGGGAAATTGCCATCGGATCGTGCGCCCCGTTGCAGTTGATTAAATATATATATCGAAAAAAGGCACGTTACAGGGATGCTCTTGCTGTCTGTAGTGTGTGGTTGCTGGTAGGGGGAGTGGAGAGTGTTTGCTGTGATTCAGAGCTCGACACTGGATGCTGGGTCAACTTTTCTATGATACTTTCAATATTTGTGCCAGCTTGCAGTAAACATAGTGCGTGCATTGTTGAAAAATCAGTGATTCCTGGAAACAAAACAGTTAAAATCACCGTAGGTACGCATTACTTACAAGCTGTGAACCCTTTTACATGTTTTGTGTTTGGTGCCGGGTCAGAACAGATTACAGTCAGCAGACAGGTTAAGGCAGCTAAACGCGTGTCAAGTGTTTGACTATTGTACTTGTTTAATTGTCACGGCAAATAAAAACATGACAGGAACTGCTTTATTTCGCCACCTCTTAGGGATGTTCGGAGGATTAAAACGTCCTCACCCTTGGAAGAGCCTCTCAACAATCGTCAAGCTGGTCCGTTTGTAGACACTTTATGTGTTTGGTTTTTTTTATATGTATAGGCCTACAATTTGAAAGACGGATTCACAAAACGTGTAATGAACTGGGTAGCGGGCTGTCTTTGCGATTGGGCAACTGCATTGGGCGTCTTGACTATTAACTGGAAATGTGGCTTTACTTGTGACTGACTTTAACCTTTACTTCCTTGTTTGTTCTTCCTCCGCAACCTGTCTTGACTCCTTGCAAGTTAACTAGCTAATTTAATCAGGATTGTCTGACGCCACGTGTAGATCACTACCCTTTGACTATAGGAATACTAAGTATTGAAGTGATTAACAACAAGTGTGGATGAACTGTATAATGACAACAAGATGGCGACGAGCAGAGTCCACACTTGTTTTGCTGAATCGCTAGTCAGAGCGTAGAAGTTAATGGATGGATTGTTAGGCAGGCCGAGCGAGCTTCAAGCTAGTGGTTCGAATGGTCCTTAGCTGCCTGAAACTAGAGAGTTGTTTATTTCATCCAGAGCCCACATGGGCTCTGTTTTGCTGACATCCTAATCAGTATTCCTGAACTGGACAACGACTCCGTCTGTAGCAGCACCACGTGTCTCAAACTTCACGCCAACCTCTCTAACATGTATAACATCAGTCTTAAATAATAACAAAGCCAAAAACGACCTTTAAAACTGTATCTAGAAATAACTTGTTACTGTCTTCTTTTTTTTACAAGAAGAGTTTTTGAATTTTATTTTTGTGGATTCCCTTAAACACATTACCTGTGTACGTAACCACTAGTACCTGAGAGTAACTCGGACTCGACGATTCTAAGCACTAACTTTTTACAGAGGAAATAGCTCGCCTCGAACTGGTTTCGATGTTGCCACCCACAGACAATTCGGCACGTTTAGACCGGGTTGTTTATCCTCAGCAGGTAAACGCACTGTATCCTAGCGAAATGGTGTAACGGTTAGCGTTCTGGCCTCGCATTCCGGAGGACGCGGGTTCAACTACCCGGCCGGCCACCCAGGTATCGCTTTCCCATCGTTTCCCGAAATCAATCGAGGCAAATTACGGGATGCTTCCTTCAAAAGGCCATGGCCGAAATCCTTCTGGTTACTTCCCCCAGATTATAATTTCCACTCGCCTCTAATTACGTCGTTGACGAGGCATGCAGACCTAAATTTTTTTTTTTTTTTAAAAGTAATAATCCGTTCCATGCTCTTCAGGGTTAATCTTCCGTAGACACTACAGAGTAGTTTGGGATTTAGTCCAGGGCTACGGTACACAATTTGGCGATTAGGAACTGTGTATCGTTACCCGTTCCTTCCCGTTGTCCATCGCTAATGACCCCGATGTCGACGCGCCCTAAAACGCCACCACCACCCGTTGTCCATGCCCTGATAGTGGAAATTACTATTACTATTACTCCGCGATTCACTAAAAGTGTGTGGCGGAGGGTGCGTTGCACCTATCCGAAAGGGTAATGGTTTGGAAGGGATATACGGGATATGGTAGGAGGCGCCCATGGGCTATTGTGAGAAACCACCCCAGCATTCGCGTGAAGTGATCAGGGAAAACCATGGAAAACCCAGATCAGGATGGCCGGAGAGCTTTATCGAAAGCTATTCCTGTCGGATTTTAAGTTTACTCGCCCGGTAAATCCTTTTTATTCCATTCCCTAATCGCTCGTGGAAAAAATGTATACAGAAAAGAATCGGTTCTGGCCCTGATTTCTCTTATCTTATTATCACGGTCATTCCGAGATACGAATGTTGCTGGTAGCAATATTTGTTTGCTGTCATCCCGAAATATGTCAGTCATGAATTTTTCAATTAGCTTCTGTCGAGAACAACGCCTTCGGTGTTCCATGTCTTCCCAACTTAACTCGTTCAACATCGCACTTACGCTTTCCCTCCAACTATATACAGGGTGTTACAAAAAGGTACGGCCAAACTTTCAGGAAACATTCCTCACACACAAACAAAGAAAATATGTTATGTGGACATGTGTCCGGAAACGCTTACTTTCCATGTTAGAGCTCATTTTAGTTTCGTTAGTATGTATTGGTAGACGCGGATCAATTCCATGGCCCCCACGCTCTCCTGACCTCAACCCTCTTGACTTCCATTTATGGGGGCATTTGAAAGCCCTTGTCTACGCAACCCCGGTACCAAATGTAGAGACTCTTCGTGCTCGTATTGTGGACGGCTGTGATACAATACGCCATTCTCCAGGGCTGCATCAGCGCATCAGGGATTCCATGCGACGGAGGGTGGATGCATGTATCCTCGCTAACGGAGGACATTTTGAACATTTCCTGTAACAAAGTGTTTGAAGTCACGCTGGTACGTTTTGTTGCTGTGTGTTTCCATTCCATGTTTAATGTGATTTGAAGAGAAGTAATAAAATGAGCTCTAACATGGAAAGTAAGCGTTTCCGGACACATGTCCACATAACATATTTTCTTTGTTTGTGTGTGAGGAATGTTTCCTGAAAGTTTGGCCGTACCTTTTTGTAACACCCTGTATACCTTTCACGAATCGGGCGGCTCTCCTCTGGACCCTCTCTAATGCCTTCATTAACACCTTTTGATGGGGACTCCATGCAGAACAACAATATTCTAAGTGAGGACGCACTAGTGACTTATATGCAATCGATTTAACTTCCGGAGTGCATTGTTTTAAGTTACGAGCTAGAAATCGGAGCATACGATTTGCTTTCGCGATTATATTCTCGATATGCTCATTCTGCGACAAATTATTGCGAATTGTTACCCCTAGGTATTTAGCGGAACCTACCGTTCTAAGGACAGTGCCATTAACTGTATATTCAGAGCTAACCCCGTTTGTAGTGGTAACTCCGCTGTCTGCCGACGAGGCTGGCTTCTTGCTCGCGGGATTTGTGACGTTGCGACTGAGCTGGCAGGAAGCACTCGACGCGCGATGGGCAGATACGACGGCGCATGCGGGCGCTATCTCAGGTCGAGCAGCCAAGGGCTCCGCATCCCACGGGAAACGAAGCCAAGGTCACACGACGCAATAACGCGCACACCTCATATCGCCACGGACTGTCTGTTCCGATTATCCAAGACGCGAATATATCGTATTTCAAATCGTGTACAATGATATTCTGGAAATGTTCACAAAAACAAAATTAGGTTGAGAAAAAATATATTTTTTTTACATCCCCAGAATCTGAGTTACATATTTTGTAGACTTCGTTTTATTGGGAAATTAAGATTTTTAAATTTTTGGAAACTGCACCACTTTCGGTACCTGCCAGAAACTGGTACTAACCTGTTGAAATTTACATCAGTCGCTTCGTCAACATGTCCTCTTCACGTTTTGTGATCGTACATTGCGGAAAATTCGCTAGAAATTTAATTAAAAATGCCGAAATATGAAAGGCTGAGCAACTGCTAAATGCTTTCAGCACTGCTAAAATAACATAAAAATTATCGATACAGGGATTTCAACCTAAACAGCTTAGTTTTGTCATAGAAATCGTGGTTATGTTGAAATACGGCCTGGACCAAGTGATAAAAAATTACGAAATTTTGGCTATGCGACATCCAACACGCAAAGGCATATTTGTTTACAATGGAAGCAATCGATTATCTCTGGTTGTTCGTTGCTATGTACTGTAAGATGGCGGTCATCACCGTTTTACAACTCGGATAAATATTGTGTGTTTGTCAATTTTGTGTGACTTTTTACAAAGGAGTAGACCTGAAAAGGCATGAAAACATTACAACAAAGGATTAAATCAACATTTTAAGAGACTTTCACTGATTTTTTCAACGTTGGCAGCATGTAACGGCTGTTCGTCATGTCATATTTCGGCATTTTTAATTAAATTCCTGGCAACTTTTCCGCAATGTATGATCGCAAAACGTGAAGAGGGCATGTTGACGAAGCGACTGATGTAAATTTCAACAGGTTAGTACCAGTTTCTGGCAGATAGCGATAGTGGTGCAGTTCCCAATTTTTGCTTAAAAAAATTCTGAGGCCAACAAAGTTTTTGATTATAAAGGATTTTGTTGTTTTCGCAGGCGTCATATTACAACATCTCTGGATAGTCAGACAATCGACAGTAGAAATAAGTAAACAACTAGCCACGCCGGTCTCCAGCAGATCACAATCTGTAGCAGATTCGGCACACGACTCCTGAAGAAGACCTAAGACTTGGTTGAAACGTCGGGAAAAGAAGAAGGAGGAGTATAGCAACACAGCGATAATCCCGTAAGCATTCATATTAAAGTTTTTGATTTGTTAACCATTTTGTTGCCTGGTGTATCTAATAGACGGAAATGGCTAGCAGCTTGTGCCGGTTACAGGGCTTTACGGAGAGTATTTTAAGACATTAGTCTGCGTTTTATCGCAAAAATTATGAATTACGAGTCTTGTGCAATGTCAGAATCCATCCCTAAGGGAAAAATGTTGCGACACGATGCTCCGCGGTAGGGTAAACCCGTGGAGAGATTGCGTCAGTGTAGAGAAGTTATAAACAGAGGGGCAGCCATCAAGCATTGCTTTCCCATCACCAGTCCTCGTCGGTTGGCGGACGTTCGGTCCAGAGCAAACTTGTAACTGTTGTGGCAGCGTCTGACATTAACGTGTGCATCTAGTTATTTTCAAATCGTGTAAGTTGGTCTAGTGAGTTGGCGGGGGGGGGGGGGGGGGGGGGGGGGGGGTTTTAGTTTGTTTGGTATTTTGTTGCTGTTGTTCATCGAAAGTGATGATTTTAGTATAATCACTACAATTAGGTTTTTTCGTCGAAACTGGTAATAGCTAAGTTTATATGAAGTGCGCCAGGTCAGGGAAGCAATAATAATACCAACGAATTTAATTATTAGTCGACACTTAGCGGTTGCGCAAATGTTTAAAAATTGCCACGTCTATTACGTTGTTTATATTCTGCTCCACTTTAGAAGTTGTGAATCAGCCATCAAGTAATTTTTAATAAACTGTTATAATTTATAACTCTGGAACAAGTGAGCAAGTAATTGATAGGAACTGGAGAAGAAGAAATTATTTACTTGGTGAAAAACCTATTGTGTAAGGAATCTTCTGATAGTAATTTAAATAATATATCGGTCGGTGAGCCTGACAAAATTTAAGGAAAGCAGTGCATTAAAGACTTAAGTGGAAATTATTTAATCTCCAACTATCTGTAATCATTTAGTAGTTTTGAGATTTCCTTCTAACCTTTTGTAAATTTCAGAGGAAGGTTTGAAGTAGCTACGACAGAAGGGAAAGTGCCTTATATTTTATTAATTTCCGACCTCTGTGATATACACGTGGGGCGAATAAGATATCGGGGATATCACGTGACATTAGGTGGCCAACCTCAAAATCTAATCGAAATGAGCACATAACTTAAAATCCTGGGAATTTTCTGTAAAATGTGATCTTCGAGATTGTAACGGGCGGAGCCGGAGGTTTCTTCGGAGATAGAAGAGCGACTTGCTTCATTCTATGCTATTCGGTGGCGGACTCCGAAAGTTGGCTGTTCTCGCTAACTGCTGCAGTGCGACTCCTGGTGTCGGGAAACTGACGCTGCCGGCTGGCTGGAGTGGCTTCCTCGCGGCGACACAGCCAGTAATGCGATGATGCGCATTACCAGATCGGACGTGCCTGTAGCCACCTTGTGAGACAGTCTCACATACCGTGTGTCATCTCCGATCACCGCAGACATCAGACGCAGAACTACAATGGTAAAATATTACGGCCAAGCCATCTGTGCATTCCGTGAAACAGAACCCTTAAGCGTCTTTGAGAGGATAGATCCATGTTCTAACTTTGTAACTGAAAACCCCACTGAACTAGTGGCATAATTTGCCAGAACTAGTTATTTTTGAATGGCATATTTTTCATTCGTGGCACCCTGATTTATTAAAATGTAAAGTCACGGTCGTATGATAGCTGTGTCTGAGGTCATCATAACTTGTATTGTAATTGTTTCCAAGTATCATTCTTTCTTGCATATTAATTCTGAGATGGATTTAAAAGTAAATTACAATTGTTTGCTTGCTCGTGACGGCTAATTGTACCTCTGAGCGTTGCTTTTGTGATTTTGCCTGCTTGTGTTAATATTAACTGTAAATTCGCTCAGACTAGTAATCGACAATGATACTAAATAAATGTCATATTGTGACAGTTTTCCTTTATTCCAAATAACATCGAGATTCTTGTAAAATCCATATTTTCACTCCTTCATAAAATCAAAAATAAAATCTCCTTTATTAATCATTAATGCATAAAAGATAACTATAACGTATTTATCCACCAACCTCCTACATTACCTCTGAGCGTTGCTTTGTGATTTTGCCTGCTTGTGTTAATATTAACTGTAAATTCGCTCAGACTAGTAATCGACAATGATACTAAATAAATGTCATATTGTGACAGTTTTCCTTTATTCCAAATAACATCGAGATTCTTGTAAAATCCATTTTTCACTCCTTCATAAAATCAAAAATAAAATCTCCTTTATTAATCATTAATGCATAAAAGATAACTATAACGTATTTATCCACCAACCTCCTACAGTAACTTATTCCATTCTCCGACACTCTTACCTAAAAAAGAGAATCTTCCCACACCATTGTGCCTGAAATCGAGTGCCAGCTTTCCACGCCTCATCACCAGTATACGCCTAGTTCACTCCCATACACTCGTATACTGTTGATGAGGAATGGAAAGATATTGGTGTAGGAATGAAAAGCAATGCATGGAAGGGAAAATATGACCATGACCACAAGCTGGCACTCGATATATCAGAAACTTCTATCAGTCTTTATGCAGCAAGCAAGATGAAAATCCTTTAATGACATTTGCCCAGACTCACCAATTCCTAAAGTCCTCCCACCGGAAGTTAGAAGGGCAATGCATGAAATAGAAAAAGGATCAGCTAGTGGTTATGACGGCCTATCCATTGACGTACTCCAATTGACTGGAGAAAAAACCTACAGACACCTAGCTAAGGTATTTTCACAGTGCCTAGAAGAGAAAAATGTCCCATCCAGCTGGAACAAAGCAATGATTCTGTTGCTACAAAAAAAAGGCAGTCGTTACAATATTAAGAACTACCGCTCCATCTGCCTCCGTCCTATCATTTACAAAATGTTTATGAAGGTCATGAATAACCGTATCAGTTCTACCTTGGACACAGTACAACCAATCGAACAGGCTGGCTTTAGGTCTGGATTCAGCACGGTAGATCACATCCAAGTCATCCAAAAAGTAATAAGTCAAGCAAATGAATACCAGATGCCACTGTGTTCGGCCTTTATCGATTTTAAAAAGCTTTTGATTCAGTCCATCACTGAAAGAAAGAGGGGTAAAACAAGGAGACTCTATATCTCCCAAGCTAGTGCTGCAGTTGGCAATGTCAAAAATCCAATGACAAACAGGGGGTTGAGAATAAATGGAAGAAGTCTCAACAACTTAAGATTTGCTTATGATATAGTTTTACTCTCAAACAGTAAGAGCTGGAAGAACTGATAAATGAACTAGAGGCAGCTTGCAGCGAAGTGGGCCTTAAAATAGAAGTGTCAAAAAGCAAAATCATGCAAAACAAATGGACAGAAAAAGACAAAGACAAGGCAGACACGAAAGAAGCTGGTATTGAGTCCGTAGAACAGTACATCTATCTTGGCCATGTGATCAACATGAATGGCGACTCAAAGCCTGAGATCTACAGACGCATAAAGCTCGGCTGCAGAGCATACGGAAGAAATTCCAAAGTTTTTAAATCAAACATGCCAGTATATCTTAAAAACACAGGTATTTGAACAATGTGTATTACCGGTCCTCACGTATGCTGCCAGACTTGGACCCTAAACAGTCAGATGAAGCAAAAACTGAGAACTGCCCGGCGAAGTATGGAAAGAGCAATGCTAGGGTTTACAAGAAGAGACAGGAAAAGGGCCGTGCACATTCGTTCAATAACCAAAGTGACAGACATCTTAAAAAGGGTCATGACCCAAAAATGGCAATGGGCTGGTCATATTGCAGGCAAAAGTTGACAGATGGAGTAAGGCAGTTCTGGACTGGACACCAAGGAACCTGAAGAAAGCAAGAGGAAGACCCCCGGATCGCTGGGATAGAGACATACGTCGAGTTACAGACGTGAACTGGAAGAGAGTTGCTCAAGATCGATCAGCCTGGAAGGAACTACAACAAAACTATGTATTATTAAATTGTAATGTATAGCTCATTTGACTTAAACAGGTTACATCCTGAAATAAGGATTGATAAAGCTGTAATAATAATAATAATACAGCATTATATCATCTGCAAAAAAACTACTTCTGATAGTTAACCATCAACACAATTATTCATTAGAATAATGAGTAGCAATGGTCCCAATACGCTACCTTGTGGCACTCCCATTTTCACTTCCACCTCTTTTGATACTGCATTTCCTACCACAACATTTTTCTTTCTACCTTTTAAACATTCTTCTACCAGCAAATCACTTTCTCATCTACTCCATAGTTTTTGCCTCATTTACTACCATGTTATGGCTCACTCTGTATGCACGAGAATACGACCATCAGCCGTTGCTACAAGTATGCGTGCCGCCGAATCTGCAGACTTCCGTCGTAAGCGTGTATTTTTGTGTCTGGTGGTTGTGGTAGCTGTTGGGCAGTGTGCGTCCCAAGCTGTCGCCACACTCCGCGATGGCAATCTGGTGATCGATGGCGGCGCCACCGACAGCGTGATGGAGTGGCCACCCCGCTCCCGGCGAGACGACTCCATCAGCGCTGTCAGCACCCGCCGCGCATGATCGAGAACTCAGGTACACCACCACAGCGATCAGCCAGTCCCATCAGAGGAGCTGTAACGACTACACAACGTCAGCGCAGGGCAGGGTGGCGAACCAATGACACGCGACCAAATAATATGGGCATGGGGTTACCTGAGTCGATATACGCTGATCAGCCAGAACATTATGATCACTTGCCTAATAGCCAATATGTCCGCCTTGGCACCGATGTCAGCGGTGACGTGTCTTGGGAAGGAAGCAATGAGGCCTTGGTATATCACTGGAGGGAGTTGGCACCTCATCTGCACACACAAGTCACATAATTCCCATAATTCCGGGAAGGGCGGCTATGAGCTCAGACGCCACGTTCAATCATATCCCAGATGTGTTCGATCTGGCGAGTTGGGGTGCCAGCACATCAATTGCAACTCGCCACTGTGTTCCTCGAACCACTCCATCACACTCCTGGCCTTGCGGCATGGCGCATTATCATTCTGAAAAACGCCTCTGCCGTTGGGAAACATGATCGTCATGAAGTGATTTACGTGGTCTGTAACCAGTGTACGATACTTATTGACCGAGCGTGGTGGTGTAACGGTTAGCGTTCTCGCCTCGCATTCGGGAGGACGGCGGTTCGAATCCCCGTCCGGGCATCCAGATTTGAGTTTTCCATGGTTTCCCAAATCACTCCAGGCAAATGCCGGGATGCTTCCTTCAAAGGCCATGGACGAATTCCTTCCATTCCTTGCCCCCATCCTTGCCCCCCCATCTTTCCCGTCTCTAAAGACCTCGCTCTTGAGAGACGTAAAGCAGTTAAAAAAAAAGATACTTATTGGTCGTTATGGTGCCTTCCACGAGCTCCCTGGACCCATGGTAGCCCACGTGAATGTTTCCCATAATTATGCCGCCGCCAGCTTGTCTCCGTCTCGCAGCACAGGTGGCAAGAAGCTGTTCCCCTCGAAAACAACGGCTGAAGAAGGTAACGGATTCACCAGACCAAGTTAACGTCCAGTGACGATGGCCACGTGCCATTTTATCGTAGTTGCCGATGTCGTGGTGTTAACATTGGCACATGCGTGCGTCGTCGACTGCGAAGGCCCATCGTTAAGAGTGTTCGGTGCACTGTGTATTCAGACACAGTTGTACTCTGCCCAGCATTAAAGTCTGATGTTAGTTGCGCTACAGTTCGTTGCCTGTCCTGTTTTACTAGTTTGCCCAGCCTACGACGTTCGGCATCTCTAATGAGCGGTGGCCGCTCAGCCCCTCGACGTTTGGACGTGGTTTCACTTTGGTTTCGCCACTTGATGAAGACACTCACGACAGTACACCAGACAAGTCGTGCAGTTTCCTCAATGCTCGTGCCGAGCCTCCGAGCCTTCACAATGTGCCCTCAGGCTAACTCAGATAGATCGCGCGCCTTCCCCATTCTAAACACGGATAGCACGCTCACTGATACTACATGCACCGTGTGTGTGTCTGACTAACAGTCATTTCTCGGCAGGAGACACTGCTATCGCCTGGACGAGTTTATATCGATAGTAAGTAGGTAGTCATAATGTTCTGGCTGATTGTAAATAATTTATTTTTTCGTCTACATAATTTAAGATTATTGAAACAAAGTTCGTCGTAACCGAAACTACCAGTGCCGGAACGACTATATAAAGAGGTGGATTTTGAGCGAATTTGCGACCGAACTTACTGAGTGAGCAAGTGCATGTGGCACGGCGGCGGCAGGGCGCTAAACTACCTTAATCACTTGTTTGGTTTTGTTGACGTCGTTGACTGCTTTCACCAATTTCGCATAGTTCTTCCATTCTTTACACTAATTTCGTTTACACAACGGCTACTTTAAGTTCGTTTGAGTTATATGTACAACTATTCAACATTGTTAACTTTTGAAAAAAAAAACAACAACAACGACAAAGCAACACAACAACAACAACAACAACAACAACACAACAACACAACAACAAAAACAACAACCAAACAAAGACGACGACGACGTAGAAAATTTCATTCTTTTTGGACTGGAAACATGGCATGATGATTAATGAAGGTGATGAAGCGGTGTGTTCTGGAACTGTGATATGTAGAACATCATCTGTTAGATGGCACAATCAAACACATCACAAATCTCTTTATCACAAAAGCGAACCAGAATAACATTAAAGACTCGCTTCAAAACCGTTTTCCATATTACTCCAGCTTGCATGCTGCTTGCTAAAGGTAACAAAGTATGAACCTGACATGAGGTATCCGGCATCTAATTTGCAACAACAGACGTTTCACTTGTTTCATCTACTTAAATAATCACAAAACTGTTGCTTAGTATTTTTTTTTAAATGTATATTTCTGGTTTCAAATATAAAGTTTTAAGGTGATAGTATTTAGTTTTATTTCTTTTCCCACTGATTACTATGTTCTGATTTATTGATGGCACGTCATACCTTCCTTCAATATTTCCTTAGAAAAAATGTCACGTAGATCAATAAAAGCTCGCCATCCTGGTTGCAGGGCAGCCATGGGCAGAACTGCGTACGAAGCTGAAAATATGTTTTAAAAATACAAGACGGTTAGTTAAGAGAGTTGCAAATTTTTCTATGAACACGTCATAATTTAATAATCACGAAAATTAAATAATATTGAGAGAAAACAAAGTAACAGTATTTTTCAAAAACATAAAGTTATGTCATTTGCCCGTTCTGCCCCGGGCTTGCGGCAAAACGGGTTGGTAAGGACAAGTGATTATAAAAACATGTAATAATGCCGTGTGGTCGTAATGACCTGGTGACAGTGTTCCTATTGACTGCGCATTCCACCCGTGTCGTAGCCGCCTTAACCTAACCCGGTAGTACTACCTGGTACAGGGGACCTACAATTTAACATAGAATCCGAAACACGAAACCGTTCTGGCGTACTTCACATTACACAGCAAGCTGTGCTAGATATAAAGGTTGGGTTAAGGACCTATGAAAATCCCCGTCCAGACAGAGATTCGAACCGAGGATATTTCGATCCCCAATAGGACGCCTTAACCACTGACCCACCAAACCGTTCTTAAAAACATATAAAAGTAGTTGAAATGCAGAAAAAATAATTTTGCTCTGTATTTATTTAGTTTTAAGTGACTGTAAAAGTTTAACAACAGTTTTCATAGATTGTGTGTTTTTCTTATAACTATTCACAAAATTCACACTAAAAGATCGCCTCATAATCTTCGCTATCTATTGCCGCATCAGAATTGTCTACCCACTTTTTTGCACATAGAAGAAGTGACCCAACTTTCAATTGACTTTGAGCAAAATTTACATTCACAATCAGAACAATGCTCAGAAAAACTCTCGTTAGTTTTGGATTCCCTCTTGAGCCACTTTTTTTTCATTTATCTTCAGGCAATAACCTATGTATTTTTTATTGTTAATTTAATTCTTTTTCTTAAATAATTTCATCCTTGATTTTTCTTCTCTGGCAGGGTTCTTCAAGTCTTTTTGCTTAATATCCACTTCTGACTCTTT
>JARYHS010011408.1:8768018-8865316 GCA_031002005.1 Vandiemenella viatica | reverse complement strand
GTCTGCTTTTCCACGCGAATGTTTAAAGTTGCTATTTATCTTAATGTTAAGTTCCGTGTCAGACGATTCATCATTATGTTTTCCAAGTCAACACACCCTGAAAATTCCGTACCGTATTATTCAAAAACAGTGTGCTCTATTGCGAGCCTTGTTCAAGAAAAACTTCCTCGTCCTTTTCACAACGTCACTCAGACTAAAAAAATTTCAGTGACTGCTATCTGTCAACCTATTGTCCTAGCTATGTACCTACTCTCAACCTAAATACTAGTGGCCTGGTGGCTCAGTGGTTAACGATTCTGTGGAGATGGAAAGTTCCCGCGTTCGAATCCCTGTCTCGGCGGGGAATTTCAAAGGCGCTTAGCCCGACCTTCCCCTCTGTCACAGCTTGCTGTGTAATGTGAAGTATGCGAGAAAGCTTCCATTGTTTGGATTACATGTTAAACTGAAGTTAACCTGTACACGGTAGGATCTCCGGGTTAGGTTAAGGTGGTACGGCAGGGGCGGAATGCGCAGCCAATAGAAACCCTGTCTCCAGGTCATTACGACCACACGGAATTATTATTACTAGTGATCGCCCAGCTGTCGAAATTCGACCGTAATTCATTAAGTTGTTAAGTTTCTTTCATGAAGAGTATTAATTTAGTAATTCTCTGCATTACCTATAAAATTAAAACGATATACTCCACGCGTGACTGTATGCTAAATTTGAGCTTCTAATCTAACCATAGCAAATGATGAAATGTATTTATCGATGGTTCATTTGAATTTAAAATATTCATTTTGACTTAAGGCCGGAAAACTGCTTTAGTTTTATGAAACATGAAGTAAATGCAGTCCTTTCACCGGAAGTGACTTCTGAATCGAAATGTTTTTCATTGCGAAATCTGCATTGTAAATTCTAAACTGTAAAAATTTCGTGGAATGACATTCAGTGCGCATTTAAATGTATCTATCAAAATAATTTCGGGTTGGGTGGGACATTCTCCAACAGTGAAAAACTGTTACTGACCTGTTGAAATTTGGATTAACTGCTTCCTTATAATGTCCTCTTCACGTTGTACACTCTCCTTTTCCGGAAAAGTCGCCACGAATTAAATTAAAAATGCCAAAATATCGGATGCTCCGCAACCGTGAAATGTTAACAGCACTGTAAAAATGACTCAAAAATTATAGGTACAGGGATCAAATCAACCTAAATAGGTTCGTTTTGTCATAGTGATCATGGTTAGGTTGAAATTCGGCCTGGACCAAGCGTAAAAAGTTTACGGGAAATTCGTTCTGCGTCAGCCCATGTCGCAAACCAGAGACAAACTGCGCATTTGTTTCCAACTGAAGCAATCGATTATCTCTGACGGCTTATATCGATTCCAAGATGGTGAGCCTTATAGTACTGCATTTCGGATAAATTTTTTATATCTGTTAATTTTATGCGACGTTTTGCAACGGAGTATAGCTAAAACGGCAAGAAAATATTACAACAAAGAATTAAACCAACATTTCAAGAGATTATCATTGATTTCGCAGCGCCGGCGGCAACTAATAACAGCGCTGCGATGTCATATTTAGGCATTTTTAATTTAATTCGTGGCGACTTTTCCGGAAAAGGAGAGTGTACAAAGTGAAGAGGACATTATAAGGAAGCAGTTAATCCTAATTTCAAAAAGTCAGTACCAGTATTTCGCTGGTGGAGAATGTCTCACCCCACCCATAATTTCGTCATTTTGTGTGTTCGCTATTTAAATTTGGTCTATAATCATTTTAAATTTCACGCAAAGAAGTATTCCTTATTTCTTATCTCTCTTTCTCTCTCTAATGAAATTATTGAAATCAAAAATCTCTACTTTATCCCAATCTTTCGTTTTACCAAAGACTACAGAGTGTCTCATGCGGGGAATTTACGTAAGAACGTTGGCTCCGATCCTATTTCACGCACACACACACGTTCGAAAATTATTTTTTTATTTGAATAATCTATTTGTAACATGTATTAAGTATGCTTATTATTTTTCGGCAGATTCGCTTACCACTAAAAAAAATTTAAGCAACTAATTTTTTATTTAACTTGATATATCTGTAACACATATTATCCACAGATTTTAGCTTTCTGCACTTCTTCTCCATATAAACATTAACTATGCCAAATCTTACAATTTTCAATGCGCGATGCATTTCTTTAAGTTCCTCCGTTTGTGCACGGCACTGATTCTTAAAAATGGATCCGAAATTTTCGCTTAGCATATTAATATATAGGTTTGTAAAATATATTATATATAATTTTAGCTTTCTGTATTTCTTTAAGTTCCTCCGTTTGCCCAACATTCTGGCCGCTAGGTGCGCTATCAACCAGCCCTCGAAATGTTGCTTCTTGCTTCTATTTAAGTTCAGAGATTAATCTCGATTGTTTTATTTCACCAAAGACCACAAAGTACGCCACCTATCAGCTACAAGGCCGCTAGCTGAGCTATCTACCAGCCATCAGGTGAAGCAATGCCTAGAACTGGCGGAATTTGAGCGAACTACGTAGGCGAGGAGTGTTTTATTTTACTTAATTTAATGTATTTGCAACGCATATTATATATAGATTTTAGCTTCCTTCACTTCTTCTCGATATAATCTTTAACTATGCCAAATCTCACACTTCTCCGTGCGCGCAATATCATAAGTTTTCGCTTAGCGTATTAATATATAGACTAGACGACGCATGCGAAAATTTCGCGAATAAAATGCGATGAATAGTGAGGTTGAATGCTTGTAATATAATGATAAGTAGAAACGTACTTTTTTTTCTTAGTATAATAGTCTCATCAAAATACTCACACCATATTACGAAACAGTTAGGAAAATTTAAAACTCTGTATTTATGACAAACTGTCACTGACCTTAACAGAATAAAGCCAACCTGAGCAAAATGCACACAACATATCCACATATCTTAAATATTTGTTGCTGTGCGAATAAAATGTTTACTTAGGAATTGTGTAAAAAAACGACAGTGTTTCCGTAACAGAAAAAAAAATATCCGAAAAGCTACTTTTTGATTTAAAAAAAGTTTATTGACATCTCTGTGATATCCGCTATTGCAATCTAGGGACTTGGGTCTTAACAGTCTCATACGCGCTACCTCTTTAAGCACCAAATCCCGAAAAATTCTTTCTTAATTTATGATTTGACCTAGCTGGAGACCTTAATTTTTAAAATGATATGTCATTTATTGATTTTGGTTAGGGATCGAAGAAGATAAATGGCTTGTATTAAAAACATACATTGTATAAATAATATTGATACTTTCGCCCTTTAAGGGTCGAATCCCAAAAAAATTCTTTTATAAAATATAGTGTGACCAAAGCATCCGCCTTAATCTTTAAAATGAACCTCATTTATAGATTTCGGTTAGTTATCAAGCGTGGTAAAACAAAAAAGTTTTGAGACATGATGATATTTTTGCCCCTTAAGGGTTGAATTTGTAGAAAGTTTTTTCTTAAAATATGGTGTGACCATAGCGGATAATTTAATATTTAAATCGATACCTCATTTATTGATTTCGGTTTGGTATCAAGGGAAATAAATAGCTCGTGACAGATAAATGCGTTGTAAAAATATTAATACTTTTGCCCTCTAATGTTAGAATTATTAAAAATTTCTTTCTTAAAATGTGGTAATGGAACCGAAGACATTACGAAGACCTCAATCTTTTAAATCATACCTCGTTTATCAGTTTTTATTTAATTGTCGAGGGAGATAAATGACTCGAGACACAAAAAAACGCATTTTACAAATACTGATATTTATATCCTTTAAGAGTTCAATTCAGAAAGATTCATTTCTTAAAATGTGATGTAACCACAGCGGAGATCTTAATTTTTAGAATGATACCACATTATCTATTTGGGTTAGATATTAATGGAGATAAATGGCTCGTGACACAAAAATGCGTTGTAGAACCATTTGTACTTTTTCCCACTAAGGGTTATATTCCAAAAACATTCTTTCTTAATATATGATGTCACCTAAGCTGAGTCATTACTCTTCACACTCCTACTTCATTTATCGATTTTGTTTAGAAATCCAGGGAGATAAACGGCACGAGACACAAAAAACGTATTTTTAAAAAATTGACATTTTGCCCGTTAAGGGTTGAATTACTAAACATCCTTTCTTCAAATATAATGTTACCACGGCGGAGCCCTTATTCCTTAATATGATACCTCATTTATATATATCCGTTATATATTAAGGAAGATAAATAGCTCGTGACACAAAAATGCGTTGTAGAACCATTTATACTTTTTCCCTTTAAGGGTTGAATTCCAAAAACTACTTTCCTAAAATATGATGTCACCACCCTTTAAGGGTCGAATTACGAAAATTTCCATTCTTAAAATATAATGTTATCACGACGGAGACCTTATTCTTTAATATGACACCTCATTTATCCATATCGGTTAGATATTAAGGGAGATAAATCGCTCCTGACACAAAAATGCGTTATTGAAAAATTTATACTTTTCCCTTTAAGGGTTGAATTCCAAAAACATTCTTTCTTAAAGTATGATGTTCCAAAGCTCAGACATTACTCCTCATAACCCTACTTGATTTATTGATTTTGGTTAGATATCCAGGGAGATAAATGGCTCGAGACACAAAAAACGCATTGTTTTAAAAAAAATTGACATTTTTGCCCTTTAAGGGTTGAATTACGAAAAATTCCTTTCTTGAAATATAATGTTACCATGGCTGAGACCTTATTCTTTAATATGATACCTCATTTATCTCTATCGGTTAGATATTAAGGGATATAAATCGCTCGTGACACAAAAAACGCATTGCAAAAATTTTCATACTTGTGCCCTTTAAGGGTCGAATTCCGAAAAATTTCTGTCTTAATATATGACGACACTAAAACGGAGATCTTAATCTTTAGAATGATACTTCATTAAACGATTACAGGTAGGTATCAAGGGAGATAAGTAACTCGTAACACAGAAATCAGCATTTTAGAAATATTGACATTTTTGCCCTTTTAGGGTCGAATTCCGAAAACTTAATTTCTTAAAATATGATGTGACCAAATTGGAGACCATAAGCTTTAAAATGACATCTCATTTAATGATTTCTGTTAACTATGAAGGGAGATACACGCTTGTGACAAAAAAATACCTTATAGAAATAATATATATGATACCGCAATACTACGTATCGGCACCAACCTGACTGAATATTTGTCACTCTTCATACCTACATTCTTCTCACATTTTAACTTTGATTACTATTCTTAACACCTTTTACCACAGGTCACCTGCTATAATATTATTGCCGTATTACGTACAGGGCTAGTCAAAATGATTGCAGCGATTTCACGAATTTTCTTTTGGCTGTTCTATTATAGGTACGATGATGGGGTTTGCTGTTATAAGACAAGTGGCTCTCCAAGTTTCGATTGCACTAAATGGAAGCATCCCGCGGTGGCCGCTAGAGCGCTAGAGAGCAAGATGGCTGAAAGTGAGAAAGTGTACTTAGTTGTCGAATTTCATTCGACTGAATCTGTGTTAACTGTTCAGCGACACTTTTGAACAAAGTTCGGCGTTGGTATCAACAGTTTAAAGCCACGGGATGCCTTTGTAAAAGTAAAACAACGGGTCACCCTCCTTTGTCTGATGAAACCGTTGAACGTGTGCATGCCAGTTACGTTGGTAGCCCACAGAAGTCTACTCCACGAGCGAGCAGGGAATTAGGTATCCCACAGAACGCCGTTTGTAAAACCCTACGGAAGCGACTGTGTAGGAAGCCTTACAAGTTACAGTTGCTACAAGCACTGTCGCACAACGATGAAGTGCGTCGTTTTCAGTTCTATGCCCAATGTCTAGAACAAGACGAAACATTCGCAGAAAAACTTGTCTCTAGTGATGAGGCCACTTTTCATGTGAGTGGAAAAGTGAACAGCCACAATGTGCGCATTTGGGGGACCGAAAACCCCCATGCTTATGTGCAGCACGTTCGCGACTCTCCCAAAGTGAACGTGTTTTGCCCGATCTCACGAAAGAAACTTTATGGAAATTTTTTCTTTAATGAGGTGACGATCACAGGGAAAATCTATCTGCAAATGTTGCAGAATTGGCTCATGTCACTTCTGGAAGCTGACAGTGAAGATTTCATTTTCCAGCAAGATGGTACTCCACCCCGTTTTTTCCGTAATTACCCAAACACCATGATTCCAAACAGATGGATTGGTGATGCTGATCGTCAGCTTATGTTATAGCCTCCTCATTCCCCTGACCTAAACCCCTGCGACTTCTTTGTTTGCGTTTTCGTAAAAGACACAGTGTTCGTGCCACCAGTACCAGTTGATCTTCCAGACCTACGGGTTCGCATCACCAATGCATTTTCTCTCATTGACAGAGATATGCTACATCGGGTATGGGAAGTACTCGATTATAGACTTGATATGTGAAGAATCACTAAAGGTGCACATATTAAGCATCTGTAGAAAAAAACTTTTACAGTTTGATTATATATCTGTGTAATCTTGTAAGTGTATGTCAAATAATAAATCTGTAGTAATTTTCTTAAATCACTGCAATCATTTTGACTAGCCCTGTACAACGGAATAGTATGAGACCCATATTATGGGTACCAAATACAGAAGTTGGAGAAGGTGCAAAGGAGTATATCAAGATTTACGTTGGGAAATTACCGTAGAACTTAATCTGTAACTGATGTGGAGAAAGAGCTGGGACAGAAGAAGGTATGAATTTGGTGTAAAGCTTAAATGGTTAAAATGAAAAGATTCAGCAGTATTCCGTTTAAAGTACGAGATGACTGTGGCCATAAACTATAGCATTCATTTCAAATTAAGCCATGTTGATCAAATTACATTCGGATTTCCCAATACCTTTATGAATGCAATTGAAACTTTAAGATACTGCCTTGTACTGTGCTGATATTAATTTTGTAATAAGCGAGAGTTTTATGCACTATCCTCTACTGTTCATTATCTGATTACTGAAACAGTTCTTCACAAGACCAGATGAAATGAGAAACGTTTATAGCACTAGATTGATATATTTCAGCGTAACTCGAATAATTAACTAAATTGTATTGTAGTATTGTATTGCATACCAAGCCTTAGTATGTAGACGTATTAATTAATCGATGAATTTTATGGTTTGGGTCATTATGCAAAATAATTCACTATTATTGTTAAAAACAATTATTATGGTACTAATGCCCAAACAGAAATATCCCTTGTTTAGTCACATTTTTATATACATGACTTCATTAATTGACAAACAGCTGTATTGTATATTGGTCATCACATCCCTGGGAAGCTTGTTTCCAATTGCATTGCGCTGGGAGTTACTGATCAGCAACTTGAAACATTGTACTTACTTTTACATCTATGATAAATGGCATGTAATTATTTTGAAGTAATATTCAAAGATGCGCAATAGTTGATCATCCAGCTCGGAGAGAGAGAGACATATAGACAAAGAAGCGTAATTTCATCTTGATTAGGGAACGTCCATAAACTACGTAGCTCCATTTTGGCCTCCTGTGAACTCCCCCTCTTCCCACACGTAGCCTGACATGGCTTTTATCTTTAACCCCTTCCCCCCTCCACCGCGTGGCATGTATCTTTTTCCCTATGGATTCCACAAGATATTTTCTACTGTTTTCTCAAGTCAGACTATCATAAATTACATATGGAGATAATTAAATGACGGAAATACAAATTCACATGCTGTTGTGTGTTCTGTACCTTATTTTAACTGTGACAAATAATATGAATGAAAAGCTATGTGACTTGGCTCGGAACCTTCTCTTATAGGCCGATCCACGTAGTTTATGGACGCTCCCTTACGAGTTATGTTTATTGATTGAGTAAGTCAAGTGACCTTGGAGCACAATGGTCATTTTGAAGAAACTCTCCATATATTTAACTATTACGTAGCAAACTTTTTATACTTCCAATTAATATTATCAATAGATGTTACTGTTCTTTCTACTGTTACGTTCTATTATAAATTCTTATTCTATGTTCAATTGTAAATTTTTATGTTACCACAAGTATCACATAGCAGTGTATGCCTTATAAATAGCCCCTACTCTCTTTAATCCAATCCGAATTCCATCTTCAATAAATTCCCGCAATAGAATATTGTTGGCGCCATATTCAGAAATCAAGAATTTTAATTTAGCAAAGTTTTGTGGTCAGATTTGCTACTGCGATATATAACGTGCTTGATGACTTAGCAGGTACTTGAACATGTTATTTCAGAGCAACCTGGAGTGATTATCGGTCACGTTCTTCCAATCTCCGAATCTGTTGATTTCACAATTAGCCTACTCCAGGTGAATTCCTTAATATAGGCATTGACTTCTCATACCATGCTACCAAAAGATTTCAAACTCTTGCACTTTAGTCCAGTAACGGGGTCGTAAAAAGGGGGTCTCACAAACATCACATCACGTAGAAGATTTTTTTTTCTTATCTTGTATATATTGGTGAGAGTATGCAGAAACCAAGTTTTCGACCTCCAACACCCTCGGCACAATTTTCTGTGGCCAAAAAACATCAAAATTTGGGTACTTTTTTCAGTTTTTCGTCTATAACTCCTTCCTGATAAGTCCTATCAAGAAATATTCTATTTTCAATTTGAAAGAGGACAAAATTTACTACAACTTTCGTACTACAAACTTTTTTCTAAACTCAAAATCAAGCGAGCTACAGTTCTTCGAAAATCAGCCAAATTTCACACTTTTCCTAAAGTTGGGTTTTTACCTACTTTGCAGCTCAAAATGACCTGAAACCCATATATATATAACCGATATATATGTATTTCTGTATGAAATAGTATATATATGTACTATACTTTGATTACTGATGGTCCATTCAATAATCATATAGCATTGTTGGCCGGGAGATCCCGAAGGATTATTCGGCCGTCAGGTGACAGTGTTATGGATAGGCCGCGCAGTGCGCTTCTTGTGGCTATCTAACCTGACCAAGTACTAGTACCGCATATAGGGAACCTACAGCTTAAGGTGGAATCCAAACCATAGAATCGTTCTGGCTTACTTCATATTACACAGCAAGCTGTGGCAGAGGTAAAGCTCGGGTTAATGGCTTTTGAAAATTACTGCTGAGAACGGGATTTCGATCTTCAGTCAGATACCTTAACCACTGAGCTACCATTTCGTTCTATTACCTGATGGTATTTGTACCAGTTTGAAAAACGGATTTGCAAAACTGAAAACATAATGTTATGGCACAAAGTTTATTTATGCAGTCAAAATTAAGTCATAATAAGTCAAAAATTAGTCATAAATCCATTTCTTTTCCGTTTTAATGCATTGAAACAATGTGTTCCATTTGAATTTGTTCCGTACAACAATGGAAAAAAATTGTCGCTATATGAAGCATTTAAATCTCTAAGGTTATGTGGCATAGTAGTAAATACCTTGGCTGCTTCTGTGGAAAATATGAAGCCTATTTGACAACGAACTATAGATCCAACATCACAGTTATATTTGACGGAAACCGAAGTTATCCTGCGCAGAGAGGAATAAAGTCATCTGAAATGATTTGTAGTTTGAAAACATCAGATACTTCAGCAGGCATCATTTTCAGTGAGGAAACAAGTGCTACAGTGACGCAGCAAATGAGAGCAGCAAGAACCGTGTAATGATGATACTAATGCAAAAACTGAAAAAGGAGGCATCCAAGATCAACAGGCAAAACAAGATGCTGCTGGATTGATCGTTGACGCAGCAATTTCCCAAGCAGCAAAATTCGACAGTGTGATGATTCTAAGTGAGTATATTGGCTTTCTCATTTTGCTAATGGGCTTTGGTAACACGAGTTTGAACCCACACACATCCTCTTCATCCATGCATTTGCTGGATGTGACACAATATCAGCATATTTCGGCTATTGGAAAGAAAACTTCTACTGCATGATTCAATACCAACCATATCTGAAAGTAACATGCATGCTAACTTCTCAGAACTCTAGCCTCCAGAGAACATTTGGAGAACACGCAGGGGAACAGATCATCTTGGAACGGTACGGAAAAATTGCTTGTGGAACATTGGAAGGCTCAGATATGAAATGATTAAGAAATCTGCCCAAAAAATGCATTCAGACTAGCACGTTTGCCACCAAAATCAGATGCGGCAACGTTTCACTCAATATGCACGTACCACCAAGTAAAGGTTGGTTGGGTCAAGAAACGTACCCATTGCCGTGAGGATGAAGGAAAGGCTCGTCCAGTCTTATTACAGTTACAATAATAAATGCATTCAGGAGGACGTCGGTTCGAATCCCCGTCCAAGCATCCAGATTTGGGTTTTCCATGGTTTCCTCAAATCACTCCAGCCGAATGCCGGGATGCTTCCTTCAAAAGGCCATGGCCGAAATCCTTCACGTTCCTTGTCCCCAGTCCCATCGTGCCACTAATGAACTCGACGTCGACGAGGCGTAAAGTCATAAAAAAACAATAATAAAAGACGATGCACTTGAGTTTACTTCGAAGGTTGTATCATATTCCTTCCAGAAACCTTGTTCTCCTCCATGCAGCTGACGCTAATCAGGACTGCATTGTTCAGCTGCTTGCAAAAATTGCTCTCGCCTGCCTCGTGAAAGCGTTCCTAGAATGTAGTAGATGAAGGAGAGGAAGATTTCTTCGACCTCGAGGAAGCTGTTCCTGATGCAATGGTTGAAAGAGACACAATTCATTGATAAGCCGGGACAATCCAAACGGAAAAGAAATTTATTTATGACCATTTTTTTAACTTATTTCGAAATTATTATGACTTTATAACTTTGCGTCATAACATTATGCATTGTTGTTCGCTCTATTATTTTCAGTAATAGAGCGATCTGGTAGCTCAAGGCGTCTGACTGGAGATCGAAATCCCGGTCTCAGCAATGATTTTCAAAGGCCATTAATCCGACCTTTACCTCTGCCACAGCTTGCTGTGTAATATGAAGTAAGCCAGAACGATTCTATGGTTTGGATTCCACCTTAAGCTGTAGGTTCCCTATATGCGGTACTAGTACTTGGTCAGGTTAGATAGCCACAAGAAGCGCACTGCGCGGCCTATCCATAACACTGTAACCTGGCGGCCGAACAATTCTTCCGGATCTCCCGGCCAACAATGCTATATAATTATTGAATGGACCATCAGTAATCAAAGTATAGTACATATATATACTATTTCATACAGAAATACATATATATCGGTTATATATACAGGGGTTTCAGGTCATTTTGAGCTGCAAAGTAGGTAAAAACCCAACTTTTAGGAAAAGTGTGAAATTTGGCTGATTTTCGAAGAACTGTAGCTCGCTTAATTTTGAGTTTAGAAAAAAGTTTGTAATACGAAAGTTGTAGTAAATTTTGTCCTCTTTCAAATTGAAATAGAATATTTCTTGATAGGACTTATCAGGAAGGAGTTATAGACGAAAAACTGAAAAAAGTACCCAAATTTTGATGTTTTTTGGCCACAGAAAATTGTGCCGAGGGTGTTGGAGGTCGAAAACTTGGTTTCTGCATACTCTCACCAATATATACAAGATAAGAAAAAAAAATCTTCTACGTGATGTGATGCAAGTGAGAACTACCCCGTTACTGGACT
Source organism: Vandiemenella viatica (assembly GCA_031002005.1). NCBI lineage: Eukaryota > Metazoa > Arthropoda > Insecta > Orthoptera > Morabidae > Vandiemenella > Vandiemenella viatica. The sequence goes on along the minus strand of JARYHS010011408.1, from coordinate 8,853,679 downwards.
AGAGTCCGTGAAGTAAAGAAACTCAATATTCTTACAATGTATTCTCAGTATATATATTCTCTCATGAGCTTTGTCATAGAAAATTTTAACCTGTTTACACCTAATTCACAGGTACACAGTTTCAATACAAGAAACAGAAATAACTTGCATAAAACACAAACATCTCTGTCATTAGTACAAAGAGGAGTTAATTATTCTGGGATACATCTGTTTAATAAACTACCTAATCGTATAAACAGCTTTCAGATAATAAAGATGTATTCAAACAAAAACTTAGAGATTATCTTATTGGCAACTCCTTCTACTCCATTCAAGAATTTGAAGAAAATAATTAATTGTACTCATTATGACGTTTTGCAAAACTCAGTTGCAAAAATGTATGTTTATTATTTCTTGTATTTGTAAAATATGTATATATATATATTTACTATGATATGACTCATATTATGTGTATATGTATCAACAATGACATGTTTCACATCCCAGAGGTATTTCCTCAGCAGGGATCCATGGAACAAGATTGATAAATAAATAATAAATAAATAATATCAAACAACAGTAGTACAGGCATATCTACTATATAATTAATAGGGTGTATTTCGTTTAGGGCACCTCTGATTCTTATAACTTCTGGTTGTCACAACGTTATTCATAGTTGATGACGATTGCGCATCGCTGCCTCTCAAACCAGAACTCGTGATGATCATATAGTTATATTATGGACTATTATGTGGTATGCAAGTATATTAATATGCATACCCCTTGAGATTGGGTTACATTCGTGTTGCTTTTGTTTTGAGATGCTGTTGGTTGCCAGGAGCGACATGTTTGAAGCCTATATGGTAGAGGCGTTATATTAAATTCGCAAGTTGAATATGCGGATTGAGAAATATTAATATGAGAAGTCCGATTTAAAGATTAACGGTCGTATTAACAACTGGTGTTGGTGGATGATGTTAAACCATTAACTGTATAAATAAAAGTTTTACCAGAGCAATTACTGACTTATGAATCGGTTCATATGTAGATGCTAGCTAGATAAAATATATATAAGATAAAGGTGAAAAGTGGTAACTACATACATAAGTAAGCAAGAATAAATCATCACAAAGTTCTACAGGCTTTCTTGTCGAGGTCATTATAACCAGCAAAGGACGGGGGTCAAGGAACTGGAAGGAATTCGTCCATTGCCTTTTGAAGGAAGCATCATGGCTTTCGCCTGGAGTGGTTAGGGGAAACAATGGAAAATCAAACGGCGATAGCCGGAAGGAGATTCTAACCCACGACCCACAGAATGCGAGACCATGGCCGGTAGAACTTCTGTAACACAGCGTTATACATTCGAAAGGTAAGCACTTAAAATGCTTCTGTGAATGAACCGAAACGTGTTCGGAAAACAAATAACAGAACGAAAAAATTCGATCGCTTTGCAGTATTGACAACACGTTTTCTTCAGTCTTTCGGTACTATGTATTATTTACTACTGGTCGGTACTGTGTATTGTTGTTATAGCACTATTTTAATGTACTCGCAAGCATAGTTCGATATCAGATAGTAGTTGTGCCTAAGATTTTGTCATCTAGGTCAGTGAATGTACCCAATAAGTCTTGGAGAAACCAGTATTCTTTCGCCTCCTCACTTCTTCCACAAAAATGTCTGTGAATCTGGATTAAGGCACAGTGGTCGGTGAAGAGATATTATAGGTCTGTTAAGGCGCCATCGTGCCATCGCTACCACACCTTCACAGAAACACTGGATACAAACGAAAAATTTGAAATTAAATTTATCGAGCGTGGTGGGTGAGCGGCCACGCTCTGGCATCGTATTCGGGAGATCGCGATTTCGATTCCCCGTCTGGGCGTCCGTATTTGGTTTCCCCAAGTTACTGGAGGCGAATGGTGAGATGGTTTACTCGAAATACCATAGCCGAATTAAATATTTTTGGGTCTTAATAATCGACCATTGCTGAAAAAGCAGGACTAAAATATCGTTTGAGAAAACGGAATACATGAACATAGACGCAAAAGACCATACATGGACAGTGGAAACTAAATTTGGCGATATTAAAAGAACACAGAAGTTCAAATACGTTCGTGAAATTTTGATTCCCAATGTTAATGAAAAGGCCGCAGTTGAAGATAGGGCAACAAAGACGGAAACAGCTTTCAGGATTTGTCAAAAGACATACAAATCAAAATTACTCTCTCATCAGGCGAAATACAAGCTATATAGTACGGCTGTGAAGCCAGAATGTTTATACGCAGCAGAAACACTAGCCAGAAAGGGATTGACGAAACAAATAAAAAAAAAAAAATAAAAAAAAAAAGTTTCTAAGGAAAATCTTGCGACCAAAAAAGTGACAGGAAGCGAATTTAGTTTCAATTCGAGATCGAACCAAGAATTATATGACAAGTTTGAAAAGGTAGCAAACACAGTTAAGAAAAGGAGATTAGCTTTCTATGGACGCATCAAGAGAATGGAACCGGAAAGAATGTCAAAGGAAATACTCAACTTTCAAGAGAACAGGAAGACTCAAGTTCCATTGGTGAAGGAGGTCCATCAGGATCTGAAAAGATGTGGGATCAGCCAGGAAGACATACAAGACAGGGAACTATTCAGAGGAAAAATTGCGGAGGTAAAGGATCTTACTGAAGAAAAACCAACCAGAAAAAGGAGGGCATTGTCAGATGAAGAAAAAGCAAGAGTGAGCGAGAGAATGAAAGAGTACTGGCGACGGAGGAAGGAAACTCAGAAGAGGAAATGAAGTTGCGTAGTCGTAGTCTATAGATGGCTGAAATGAAAAGGAAGAAAAAAAGATCGACCATTACTTCGTACGCAGTGATTTTTGCTAATTTTCGCAAGTAATGGTTGGCTGTTAAAAGAGCAAACCACATTTCTACACAGGACCTGCGAAGTGATGAGACAAGGTTTCGAAGCCAATACGTTTCAAGGCTAGCTGACTGGCAAAGAATGCAACAGCGAGGATCTATGGAATTCACCCGTTGCTATTTTGTTTGGTGATCGTGTTTGGGAATGGCAAGTACTGAATGCAGATGAGGGTCTGTTGGCTGCAGCCAATGAGAGCGCGTGCAGGGTGGTCGAGCGGCCAGTCGTATCTGGCCGTCGCATCTCTCGGAATCCCAACCAATAAAAGGATGGCGCGGGGACAGAGGCCGCCTTCATTAGGACGGCAGCAGGTGCAAATTAATAACTCGCGCCACTCCGGGAGCGAGGAATGCAGCCCCAGTGACCACACCGCCTCAAGTGCCGCACCATCGACAAGCAGTGTTCGTTTCTCCTGTTGACTGAGAAGAATTTCGGAGGGTTGCCGGGATTACAAGGGCAACATAGTTTGACCGAGCGTCCAGGAATCTGTTATCCGTGGTATGTCAACAAGTTCCTTGTAGTCCATCCTATAAAAGCTTACTGCTTCGGATATTAACAGAGAGATGACCACGATGACTCAGTTGAGTGTATCAAACATGACGCGACAGTGTCGAGGTGAGTCCTGGTGTTTGACCGTCCAAACGCGATTATGTTTCCGTCACTGACTAGTAGCAATCAGAACACAAAGACGACAGTTCTCTATCATAAATAATGAAGCGGGTAACCACGTCTTGAGTCACCTCATACACGATGCGCTCACAGGGCGTGTTGGATGAGCGGTAGCTTCCCCCTCGCATTCGGGAGGACGCCGTTTCGAATATCCGTTCGGCCATCCGGACTTTCGTTTTCCATTGTGTCCGGAAATGAGTCCAGAGTAATGCCGGGATGGTTCCTTCATAAGGTCACGGCAACGTCCACCAGGTGTGAAGCCACAAGGGAAAAAAATATAACACGTGGCCCTTCGAGCAGGTTTTAATTGTTATTTTGGCCAAATTCCAACTACCAGTCGTAAAAACACGACTCATACCTGCTATCAAAACGGCAGGGAATTCGCTGGAGGGTCTTTTCAGATAATGCTGATTGTGACTCAATTAGTTCTTCAATTAACAGGTTACTGTAGTTCGGACACCGTGTGAATTTACCTTTCACCAAAGAAACCTACTATATAATTTCGTAAGGTCACTCACTCACCTCGATAGCTATTGGCCGGAAAATGGTGACCTCATGGGCCAGCCTTCGCTCGCAAAATAGCGACCAGAGATGTCATTATAAGAAATTCGTAGTTATGTCCACAATTTAATAACCAAGCAACTACTACCAAATGAATAGCCGTAATACAGTCATTAAGTTTGCTTTTTCGTAGCGTTTCATAGTTAAAAAAATTGATAAATTTTGCGGCAGAAAAGAAAGTGGATCTGCTTTTCAGTAACATGTTGCTAATGAAAGAAACTTAAAAAAAATTACTCTTGGTCTCTGCTGTAACCACGAATGACAATTGTTATTCCGGCTTGGAAAAATTTCAATCTAATTAAAATTTTCACTAATGTTGTAGCTTGACCAAAGTTTATGCATTACGGTTTATTTGCTTTTTAGGGATTTTACTGACCACTTTCGTTAATGGCTTTTGTTCTTGTTTGCTGTACGTGACTTATTAGGTTATTTTAACTGAACATCACACCAAACATGTTACCGAATCGAGTATTATGGAGATTAATTTCTTCGGAGTTGCTCAACTGTTTAATAATATGGAAGTGTATTAAGTTCTCTGGCCGTTACAGATACTATGACCAATGATTACATTATGAGTGTTTGCCCAGTCTCAATAATAAACAACGTGATGCTTTCGTAGCAAACAGGAATTTTTAAAATTTTGCAGAGTGAACTTTAAGGGTCAAGTAAGTTTGTATTTAGCAATTATACGATTGCACTATCGTCCCTGTTCGTGTTTAATACTTACCTCTATTAATGCTTCTGAGTTCTTCAAGCTCAACAGATTTTATTCACCCTAAAACAAGTTTACATTTGGTCAAATCAGGTCAACCTGTCATAATCTTTCATCCTAGAAACCGCAACTATTCTAGAGCCGTGACGATACGCAAAAAAACGGTCACGGGCTTACACTAGTTATTAATAAATTGATTATTAATACAGCTGCGGAGTTGATTAAAGAGTTCAATGAAATAGCAAGGTCGATGACATATTTTTCATCTAACAGTTTTTATTTAGGTTAAATCCTCATAACAAAAACACGAATAGGCATCAACTTCGTCCAGAAAACATTACAAAACTCCAGTGAATAAAAACTCTTAAATTACTCTTAAACGATTCCTGCAACTTCTGAAAAACAGTTACCAAAAACATCAGTGGCTCGCCACCTCCGCGAGTTTGAATATTCGCTGGAGAAACATCCAGATGACAATAAAGGCTGCCGACAGTCGTTTCTCGAATGGTAACACTCACGTTGACAAACCAGACAAAACAAAAATGATTACATGTTGTTTAACCATAAAAATGACAACGTCATACACTCCAAATAGCTGAAACTCGTCCTCAAAACACCGAGGCTTATTTAACATTTATAATTAAAAGCATTCGGTTAATATTTCACACATTATATTACTTTTGATCATATTACACAGTCTCTTTATAAAAGCAATAGTCATTCACAGCAAAAATGTACAAATCAATAATTGATCAACTGCCATCTCTCTATACTTATTCCCTAAGATTAATATTCACATGTGGCCGAGTTTGAGGACTGCTTTAAGGAGATACCGTCACGTCCGTCACGTTTTGAATACAGGCGTCAACTGGTTACTCGGATCAGAGGCGAGGTATTTTTACAGCAACTATTACACCAGGCAGGCTAAACCAGGAGATGACAACTGCATTTCCATAGAAAAATGAATTCTCCAGGGCCTCGCTTTGAACGTCTCCTTATACACACTAGAGCATCCCAGCCAACTTAATTATGTGAGACAGTGCTTACCAGTTAAGAATCGCGAGTGGGAGCTGGCAATAAAATTTTGCTGACAACGTTCCGTTGCGACTAGAAGATTCATGGAGGCTTCGGGCGAAACGTAGCCTTAAATGAACATCTTTTTTTTTATTTATCTCACTTTTATACAGCCTAATATCTAAATACTAACCTAGGCCCTATTACATTCATTTGTTCATTATTGATTAAAGGTCCCGCCATCGTGTGTCCCCGGAAGGAGGCAGACCAAACCTCTTTTCTGACGAAACCATGTTAACATTTTACAAGTTGCAGTGTAAGAAAGTTCTATGTAAGGAAATAGCGTATAATTCCACTTCACTTAGTTCACTGGTAACTGTTACGCAATGCTGAATTATTAAATATTAAGACAATAAACATGACAGCTGAGTCAGTAGATGAATAACAATATTTACATTGGTAGTTATTTGACGAATATAGTGCGAGCTTACAGTTGTTAGTTGGTTAGTGAACGCATGATCACATTACATCAACATTCTTTTAGTGGATACATTACAAAATTGCTCTGCACTACGTACCAAAGCTACATCAGGTTGTATTACAATGAATTTCTAACAACAATTTTTAACACACAGACACACGCACCTAACTCAACATCACCTGAACTCGCGACCCTACAGACGAGGTATATACAACTCGTGAGGTGACTCCAGAGTGTTGAGCTGGGAAGCGCCAGCATACACGGGGATGTGACGTCACTCTCTGCTCGAGATACAACTCGAGCACAAAGTGTTGTGTCGAGATTGTGTCCGTTAAGGCCGCAACTGGACTGGCGGCTTATATTTACAACAGCTACCTGGACAATGGACACACATACATAATGTATCAGAGCCGGTCCGGTCCGGTCTGGTCCGGTCGGCCATCTTGTGTCGCAGGGGCCGATCTAGACGACTCCGCCACACAAACACAGCAGCAAGCAAACACGTTAACCGCCACCGACTTGTGATAAACACTTGACTTCCATCCTCACGGCGCTATTCGTTAAAGTGGACTAAAACCAGAAGGTAACAGCTGATACACCCAATTTGTCCTGCTATTTTATATATTACGTAACTGTACCGTTTTAATGTGTAGTAGTGGCACTGTACACATAAAACTCTTTTTTTCTAAAAAAAAATCTCTATCTTATGTTGATCCTATTTTATGTAATCTTACCACCCACTGTAGTACTAAAAGAAATAAACTGACTAAACAAATGAACCATTTTTCACTGCCTGACTAACACAGAGAGTCCTGAGACATTGGTTACAAACATCAGGAAAACGACTGTGGAATGTGAGGCGAGTAACAGCTGCAACAATAAACAATGAACAAGTATTGTGCGGGCCGGATCATTTCTCAATCTCTCAGAGACAAGTCGCCTTGCTTGCGATGTGCCGTGTCTGATAGTGATCGTAATACAGCACAAACTACGCACTTACGGCGAACAATAAGTGTTCCCGACCACAGTCTGTGTTCTCTGCCTGAGCGCTTGTTACTCGTCGCGTTCGGTCTCCCAAACACCTGAATAGATAGCCTCGAAAGAGAGAAACAGACTGATGTGAGACACCACGGCTAGACGAGTGGTGCAGCGAAAATACATGGCTTCACAGCAACTCACTGTGTGTAGTCAACCAACAGCGTTGCCTGTGTGTGAGATCTGTTCGCATGTGACGCCTAACAGTGGAACAAGAGCTACACCCTCGAGACATTCATAAATGCACACGACTCCAGCCTGGGTGAGCGAGGTGAGAGTTTGCGATGCATTTGTTGCGTCGATATGACGTCTCGGTGTCGAGTTAGTGCGGGGCTCTTCATTGACGACCTGCTACACACTCGTCTCGTCATGTGACGTCACTACGGAGCACGCCAGGCTGCGCGAGCAGCTGTGTCCTGCGGGCTGCCTTCCTGCAGGCACTCACCTCCTCTCTCTATGCACATTCTTCATGTGGAGGCGCCTTCTCCTATCGGATGTTGGCGGTACACACAGCTAGCTCTGAACGTTGCAGCATGGTAAGCCCTTCTGACTTGCAGTTGTACCATCTCCGAATGTCCTTTAGCCACGAATTTCTTCTCCTTCCAACAGATCTTTTCTCCTGTATCCTCCTTTCAAAGATGACCTGCAGTAGCTGGTTCCTCTCGCCTAGTAATGTTGGGTTTTCCTTTGCTTTCTAGAGAGGAGCAGGAGCAGCTCTTTCTGTTTCTCCATCCGATGAAGTACGTCTGAGATTTTACTGTCCACATACAGGCAGCAAATACTACAAAAAAAAGGTCTTTAGAGACGGGAAAGGATGGGGGGCAAGGAATGGGAAGGAATTCGGCCATGGCCTTTTGAAGGAAGCATCCTGGCATTTGCCTGGAGTGATTTGGGAAACCATGGAAAACCCAAATCTGGATGCCCGGACGGGGATTCGAACCGCCGTCCTCCCGAATGTGAGGCGAGAAAGCAAATACTTAGTCTGGCAACAGTCCAAAAAAAAATTGGTAGAAGCCAGCTGTAAATCGTGGATGCTGTACGAAATGGACGCAACGTTTCAAATGCCACTAAGACTTACGTAGCGAAACCCACACAATACCAACTGAAAGGACGGCACTACAGCCAGGTACGCCGACGTGCGTATTGTATCCTTGGGTCAGATCTTTCCTTACATTATCAGAGTATCTAGAGCAACGCCAAGAAGTGATCCGCCAGTGCATTTGAATTTTCCCGTCAACAGCAGCGTTCTACAACATACTACCTCAAAAACCTGTGCAATTTCCTTTTCAATTTTTAAATATTTTAAAAAAAAAAAAACACTGTTAAGGTCTTATTGATGGTTTTTACTCTCTGATTGTAAACAAACCGTTTTACTTACATCATTTGTCACTTTTAAACATCTAAGGCAAGAATCCAAATAGCGGCTTATCTCTAAAATTGGTTGGCAGTCCTGATCTAGATCATCGTTTATGAGTGGAGTATTGAGAGCTCGAATCAGTGCGCTGTAAGCTCCACGCTATATCGAGTCTCCTCAACCAGTCCCTGAAGAACAACAACCGCACGCCTACTTCACACCAAACATAAGACTAGCCTGCGCGTTAACAGTAGCTGCTAACATTGTCAAAGCTTAGCAGAGATTACGCAGAATTCCAAACATCGGAACGCGTGGATCTTAAAACACCATTCCACACTGATTCCGTGCAAATCCAAATGAGCTAGTCTAAACTTCGCAATGTTTAGTATCTCCGATAAAGAGTGTACGTGCCCAAGGTCTTCAAAACAAGTCAATACTTCCAGGAGATTACGTATCTCCTAAACAGAATCAGATAATCCTAGCTTCCTAAACACGCTACAAGGAAGCGAGATAATGGCGGCAGATGAGAGGCGATAGCAAAACAGGTCAGTGTAGTGAACGTGCCTGTTTCCTGCCAACTTAAAACAAAAACACAGCTCCTACACGTATGATCTGCGCCCTTCGGTAACATAAAAATCAAAGATCCATGGTATTAATGAAACTGATCAACCGTAAGGAGCAGCAGTAAGCATACTTTAAAATTGGGAACTAAGGCAACGCAAGAAATTTTCAATTCCTAAGGGTCGAGTATCTCAGTATTAGTAATTACTAGAGATAGGATTATATGCACTAGCATGTTTTCATATGCATTTTGCGAGGTTAAGGCTTACTTTTGCTGTTTAAAATGGCCCGTTATGAATTCTGGATTTAAACCAAAATTACGAACGATAGCCGCCTCGCTGCTGATTAGTACAAATCATTATCTTGATTAATTTTATTCAGTACTCAACTAAATAATTCTCCAATAATTTTCCAACATTGATTATTTATTTATCTTCAGTATTGAATTTCTCACAAACTTAACAAATCTTAAATCATCGACTTGCAAGTCAAACCTCTACTGCTAAAACATCCATGACAACCACCAGTTCACGATAAAACAAAAACATTCAATGCAGTCAGCGATATTAATTGTATAGCTCTTGGCATTACATGTTTGCCAACTTAAATATCCGACCATAGTATTTTTTACTATTACTTACATTAGTTATTTCACAATTAACTAGCCCTATGGTTGTTATCTCACATATGCCCCCCATTTCGGAGCAGTTAAATCATTATTTAACTAAATGATGATTTCAACAAACCGAAATTTTAAATAACAACCACAGTTACATTTTCAAAAACAACTAAATTACTCAACTAAATAAGTCTATCAAAATCTTTTCATCGAAATAATGTTCAGATTTTACACTCATCGTATTTCAGGATCAGTTTTAGATATTCTTTGTATTCAATTAATAAAAATTATTAAAATTAAAATTAGACTACCACTGAATTAGATCTCAATAAATACATCATGTTATTACAAAATGCCTCAATTCAACAACAAAAATCGAACATGTATCGAAATATCTAATACCATACGTGGCCAAATAAGAATATGTGCTGTGTGATCATCAGTCATAATATTAGTGTTCCTTCGCCCTGTAAAGCTTTAAGTCTACTATATTCCGCAATCCAAATCTCTTTTTTGATACAGGGTAGACTAACAAATAAGCATTTGGATGAGGTTTATCCTTGACTATGAAAGGTTCCCAATATATATCAATTTATTCCTTAATTTGGGCATTGATCTCACACGATTTTTGGTGCGTTTTAACCAATACCAAATCACCAACATCGAATTCAGTCAACCGAATCCTCTGGCCATGACGTTTCTTTCTTTCTGCAGCCCTTCTCATCAAGTTTTCTCTCACCTTTTTATCCTATACATCTTATTTCTTTCACTTTTTCTTCTCTCCACTTTTTACTTCTTCTTCCTTCAATCGTAATATATTCCTTCCTTCATAGTGTATATTTAATCCTTTCCTCTTCTTTTTTACTTTACCCTTCAAAATTTCTTCTTCATCTTCTTTAATACCTTCTCTTCGTATCACAAAGCACTTCACTTTTTGATTATTTTCACATTCCTCTGGTTTTTGACGACCACAGGCTCTCTGCTCTTGAAACTCTTCGTCATTTTCTTCATAACTTTCGGTACACTCGCTTGCGTCTTCGCCTTTTAATACATTAAAATTTCCCGCAATCAGATTATCGTCTTCGCATCTCTCTTCACTCTCTCTATGCCATTTCTTCATTTCTGCAAATCCCTGAATTTCGTCTTTTAAATTCTCTTTTTCTTTAATATTAAAAATTGTTTCATCTTTATCTTCCACAGCCTTACAAACATTTTCCTGCAATAAATCTTTCATAATCTCATGCTGAGACCATTTCATCATCTCCTTTTTTCTAACATCAGGTAGATATTCTTTCTTTAAATAATTCCAAACTACTCGACGGCGGTCATCCTCGTTTGCGCTTCGCAACAATGTTTTAGTTTCTTTACTTTGATCCTTTTCGTCGAATACGAAACACGTAGGTGCGTCGGCATTAGGTTGTAAACCAGATATATTCATTTCTTTAAAACTACCGATTTCATTATTCCTTTTTTATCCCAATTTGCGATAAATCCTCATTTCTATTATCATCATTATAACTCTTTATAAAAAATATTCTTACTCCGTTTTCTTCATTACTTTCATACTCATCTTCGCTGCTTCCATATTCGTATTCTTCATCATCCAACGGTAGCTGACTATCATTCTCTGCAAAATTCTCCTCTGTGAATTTATCTTTCAAAATTCGCTTTTCGCTTCCGCCCTACCCGTTTCTTCTTCAACTTTTCTTTCACTAGGTTCTTCCTCCCGCACCTTGATTTCGGCCATCTCTTCAATCTCTTGGTTATTCCACCCACTTCGTTCATATGTGGAATTGGTTTCGCATCTCTTATCACTAATTAGATGTAGACATTTCCACCATTCTAAGTACCTGGCCATGCTGTTTTGCCTGTTGCCCTGGATAGATTCCGCGCTTGCACTTTTATATTTTTCAGTATAGGGTGGTCCTTTAACTTCTCCACTCGCTCCCGTGCGGACCTTCACAGTCGCGGACTTGAGTTTTCCGCCCCTCTTCCTTCCTTGATTTCGGTTTTATCTTCTGTTCTCACATACATCACTTGTTTTGGCGGTTGACTGTTGCTGCTTCGTTCCCCCGATGTATAATTATTGTTATTATGCCAGTAGCCATTACTACTCGCATTGTTGTTAAAATTACGCCTCTCTTCCCTTTCTTGCCTGTGCAATCCTTGTCCATATCCTCCACTTCCTTTCGGTGGCCAAAGATTTGCTCGCTCCCGGTATTGATAGTCCCTTGGCTTACCATATCTGTGATCAGATTCTCGATTCCTTTCAAAATTATTTTCATAACTTTCTTGGAATCGGTCGAGTCTTTCCAGCATGTCCAAGAAATCTTCCATCTTATCCCATTGAGTAACCACCAGTTTATCTTGAACTTGCCGCGGCAGCTTTTGCAGTAATATCTCCACTTGTTCTACTTCCCCTACCTTTTGGTCCAGGTGCCGCAATTCCTTTCTCATCTCCTCGCAAAATTTCCTCATACTGCCGTCGCCTCTATAGTATCTCCTACAGTTGTAAAAATCACTCCTTACCTTGCGCTGTTTTCTCTGAGACCAGTATCTGTCTCGGAACATTTTTAGGAAATCGTCATAATTAGTACACCTCTCTGTAACTTCAAAACTCCATGAAAAAGCCTCATCTCTTAATTTGCATTGTACATAGCGGATTTTATTTGTATCCGACCACTCTATTGGCAAGGTTCGGGAATATATCTTTACAAAATATGTAGATATGTAGAGAGGACTTTATTGATTTATGAATCTAATATAATTGCTATAAATCTCCTCAAACCGTTTCTGGATCCAACTAATCCATCGAAAATTTTAATGCTTTGGTCTGTAACAATGTTAAATGCAATTTTAATCTTTGTTTGCAATGTTCGTTTCTATGAAAACCCTTTGCACACTGAGACAGTTGCAGAAGCAGCAACATTTGACCCGCTATTCTGAGAGACGCGTGTTCGACCTCTGATGACGCTCCTCTGAATCGCTGCAGCCACGGCGTAATTCCTGCCCAGTGAGTTATATCGCAGGAGCAGTAGCAGGCGCTGAGCGAGTTTAAATTGCAGATGTGGAGGCGATGGTGTCGCAGATAGGACGCCACCCACGCGGTGCGCGTAATGAGGCCACCCACCACAGCACCTCACACGGGACAAACAGCGAGTCAGCAGCACCCTCACAACAGTCGAGCGGAACAACAGTTCTCCGCTCTGGCATCGCATTACCGTCCAGCCATCAAGATTTCTGTTTTCCATGGTTTTCCGAAATCACTCAGGAAGTTACCGGGATGGTTACTTATAAAAACGCCATAGGGGAAGTCCGTTCCTTACTCCCAGTCCTTTCCCGCCTCCAATGACCTCGTTGTCGAATGAGGCGTTAAGCCATAATAAAAAAGAAGGTTCTTGTGTTTTACAGCGAAAAACGTCGCAAATAACTTTAATTTAGGCCGGCTGGTTTTTTTTTTATATTTCTTTTCTACTGAAGTTGTGTAGGGATGTGGTACGTCTGGCACCTGGGAGTGGTTGCGTTAACCCGTGCGCTTCTCTTACGTACAGGTAAAAATTATGCATTTTGGAATTATTTTAAGACAACTTTTCCTTTTTTCATAATTTTCTATGTCTTTTTGCCGGTATAAATTTATAATTGTCAGGCAGTTTTATCGTTGTAACATCTCGCCGGATGCAATTAAAAAAAAAAAAAAATTAGTGTAGTTGAAATTTTAATATGATTTCGTTCTGTAATCAAAGAGTATAACATTAATTTGCCAGACAGAAATTCGGTTTCTTAAAGGAGCCACACAATTTTAAGTCTCTGGTAAAATGGGTAAGTTTCAAGCATCTAATTCGTTGGTTGCGTGAGAGAGATAGCTGCGACAGAGGGCGTCATTAAAGATATAAACAGTCACAGATGCTACTTTCCAAGATGGCGTCGATCCTCGTTGTACTATGTTTTGTAAAATGAAAACTCAGTTTCGTAGTGACTGGCGATGAAAAAGAAACATTTATAAAAAATACCACATATTTTATGTATGACTCAACACATTTACAATACAATTGTTTATGTTTTATTAGTGTAAAACTATTTAATGGCCGCACTCTTCTAAAAGTTGTATTAAAATTATTACAAAATGCACAACTTTTCCCTGTATGGAAGGGATGCACACGGCTAAACTCAACCGCTCCCAGGTGCCAGACGTGCCGCATCCATACACAACTCCAACAAGAAATATAAAAAGAAACAGCCGACCGAAAATTAGTTCTCGTAGACGTTGATAGGTCTTATACTATAAATTGTTGTCATTGGTGAGCTATGATAGAGTCTACCAGGGACTCCATTTTATAGCGTTACGTCTTCGTAACTCTAGAAGCACTATGCAGACTCGAACTAAAAACACACCTAAAACAAAACAGTCTCGCATTGAGTGTGAAGCAGGAAATATACCTGAATTGCTGCAGAGGTATGTGCGCAAGGATTTCTAGTCACAACGTAAAGACTGGTTGGAATCTGTGCCAGGCCCACTTCCTTTCCTCTCTTTGTGTGAGTGATTAGTGTCTTTGTATGTGAGTAGTTAGATCGTGATGGCAAGTGTTTGTAAGAGGGCTGTGTTGTTTTAATGTGGTGTTTATAAAAAATGAGTAAAGGGCTACTGTGGAATTCGATGTCCCCTATTCCGCAAGAAATTCGGCCATGGCCTGTTGTAGGAAACATCTCGGCATTCATCTGGAATGATTTCGGGAAACCGACTTCTCTGTGTCTGGCCAGGGATTTGGAGGCTGAGGTGCCAGTTAGACTGTTAGTAGTCTCTGTGCCTGGCCTGTATTCTTCTCGTCTTATTAGCCGACAGCTATCAGCAGAGAACCAGTAGGGTCGGCGCCGCCGATTTGTGGCCGCCTAAAACGGACATCAGCGTCGGCGCTCGTAATTTACTGCTGGCGAGACCGTAAAACGGCGTAAAATACAGGTCGTAAAGACGCGCTAAACAGGAGAGCCGCGGCCAGCGACAATCCAACAACAGCACTCCACAGCGCTGCGACCACACGCAGCAACAGCCCTCTCCTCAACAATCCACAGTCTACAGTTTATGATGAACCTTATTGTCACCACCGCCATTTCCATCCTAAAATGAAAATACCAAAAACCATTCCAAAGAAATGTTGTCAGTCGTTTCCTCAACTGCAAATAAATCAGTTTGTATAAATGATCTATATTTGCGCCAATGCACTCACATAGAAAATAAAACCCGGTTGCGTTGGCTTAAGAACTGAGTATTTATAAAAATTGAGAAATTGGGATTTTGGTCAAAGAATTGTGAACAGTAGCCTACATGGAAGTGCAAAAGCGACCATGACCACAAGCTGGCGCTCGATTTCATGCATAACGGAGTGAAAAAAATTTCTTTTGTTGGTAAGAGTGTCAAGGATTAGTACAAATTACCGATAGAAGTGACGAATAATTTACCAAAAACGATTAACGAATTTAAAACTAAAATTTGTAAATCAAAAAAGTAAATGGAGGAGAAATTTAACACTCCAATAATAAAAGATAATTTAAAAAGGTGTAATTAGATGAGTTGGGGAATTTCCACCGGAGTGTTAGCTCCATCGCAATTAAAATTAATAATAATAATAAGTTATTATTCTTTTACTGCTCTTGAAATGCGGAATAGTAAACGGGAAAGTTCCCAAAAAATCGAACGTTAACTTCTTGATATACATGAAAGAGTAATACGAAAACTTGGGATGCGAAATAAATTCCTAAGCAAACGATAACTTTGATACAACATACCTGATGAAAATAAAACCTACTATTCGATACTGCCAGATTTTATTTTCACCACACCGCATGTATTAATACCTTGCCACAGACTGGAAGTTTTCGGTTAGTGTTCCAGAGAACCTATAAAACCTGGAGCCCTATTATACGTGCACGAAATATGAGTCAAGTTTACTTCGCGGCTCAGTGAGTGTATTAATGCGCGTGCTGTAGTCTACTAACTAGTTATGCGCTATTTGTTGTATCATATTTGACATTATGCTGAAAGCTTGTGATGAAGGTAATTGCAATAATTTATTTAGGGACCATGATACAGAGAATTTTGTTGATACCTGAAATAGAGTTTGCGAAGCACTTAATGTGTTTGCGTCGTGCGTCATGTGGACTGTGCTTCTGACTAACGATGTAATCGATTCTAAGACAACATTGTTTTAATAGTTCAGATGTGGTTACACTCTCTGATATTTTATGTGGACGAAAGGACACATGGCGTAATTGCTTCTGAGATATTATTGCGTCTAAAGTATATTATTGCGTCTGGATATATATATTTGTGGGAATATTTGGTGTTCCTCTGTATTGGTGTCACCGCTGGGCTATTAGTGCAGAATTAATTAGAGCCTCGTGTGAGCAGTGAAACATTAATGGAAAATATGCCTTGAATTGTATAATAATAGTAATATAAACTATAAACATGAATTCTTTGTTATCAACGCCATACTGATTACATCATAATTAATGCGCTAATGAAAATAGTTCCTCCCATAAGGTGATGTAAATTACTACCAAAATCGTACCACTAAAAAATACGTAAGTATCCTACCTAGTAATGATGATGTTGCACCACTGTGAAAGCGAATTTGCTGTTCGGTAGCAATTAATTTGTGACAAATATCTCAGAAAAACAAAGTTTCCTCTTATTACACTTCTGTATCACTGAGCTTACACATTGTGTTTTCTTCAGGTAGACATGTCGAAATCAGTCATGTAGGACAAAACACACGCAGGATAAACAATGGTTATTTTAATTAATGAGTTAAATGTGTGACTAAAGAATAGAAAGGCATATTTTGAAAATTTTGTAAAATGGATTTGTTTCCTAGTTTCATGTTACTTTCTTGGAACGAATATACCAGTCGCAGGAAAATTCAATGGCTTCACCGGGAATCTATAAGTAACACATCCTCCATGTATTGCAAAAGAATGTAGCACTACCACAATACACTGCTAGTGTTTCTTTTCTTATGGCTTTAAGTCTCGTCAACGTCGAGGTTATTAGAGGCGGATGCTAGGAATTATTATGTGATAAAAACAGTACTTTATTATCGTAATTGCGGCCTATATTAATTAATTAAGTAGATTTTACAAAAACTTAGTAGAATAATTAGAACTGAACCCACAAACAAATCAATGAACAAAAAAAAAAGTTGTCCTTTATCATTAAATTAATCATTAGTCGTGATTTTTTTGTTTTGGATTCCAGCGATATCGAGGAAACCCAGCCAAGACATCACCTAGTGACAAACGCCTTTGTAACCCTAGGCTGGTATGTTTTTTTTTTTTTTTTTTTTAATAAATTCGTAATGGAGGTATAGAATTTTCTCTACAAAAATTAATTACTATAAACATTTACAGGCGTCTAATCGAAAAACTCAAACTAAATACATACAATCACTTTGCTTAAAATCATACGGATGTTAAGAAAAACTGTTCACGTCAAAACTGATTTTAACAAATATAATTGCACATAATAAGCTCTTTAAAGTAAAATAAAAAATCCGAAGCCTACAGGAGGACCTGAGACATTCGACATAGCTCCTAAGTGTCTTTATTCTGTCATAATGCAAAAGAAAATATATTATTACAGTATTAAAATTAATTTGATATTATTCGAAGTAACAGACAAATTTGCAGAATTTAAAAAAAAAAAAAATACTTACAGTCAAAAAAAATGTGAGATATATCCACCGATCGGTTCTTTGCCTGAATAGTTTTGTAACAAAATTTTTAACTTTAAACAAAACGCGATTGAGAGCATATTCCAGTGACAATTTCCCGTTATGTTTAAATCCTACATAGCAAGCAACATTGCTTCCGTTAACTGTTACGAAATAATTATCTCTTCACATTATTACAACTTCTTTTATTTACTGAAATATACGACAGGTTGCAATAAACTGATTTTTAACACATCGAATAGAAAAGAAATTAAAACGAAGTTATTACCTATTCTGTACATGAAATGTTGTGAACGCCATTTGACTTGGCCATTTTACCAATTACTTCATCGCAAAAGTTTAGCTGTGCAGGAAGCTTATTGTTATTAATTAGATTACATTGTTGCTAATATTTAACAATTAACTGTTTTAAAATCAGATTTAAGCTTTCCACAATTTACTTACATCTTCTTCAGAGGCAAACTCTACTAGAACAAAGAATCCAGTTTCATGAAATCAATTCTTAACGATACATTATTGTCAAAGATACTGACAATTTTTATTTAAGTCTATAACACAAGGATCAAAGAATTTTTCACACAAATGTTAAACTATCTCCTGCTTCTCGTACGAAATAATTATGATAGTCATATCACGCATGTACTTAAACGTTCTCGCAACTTGCCTTTGAAGCATCTGAGCCAACGAAAATATATATTATAGTAATTACTCGTAACGACTGTTTGAACATATGAACTAAAAGAGAGAAATTTCCGTAGAAGAATAACATGACGTGAACCAAAAAATTAAGATGATTTGATCAACAACGGATCTGCAGCGAGAGCTTAACTAATTCGATAAAATTTCATGAAATGTTTGGTAGTAAAGGAGGGGTTGGTGCTGTAATCTCTGACAAAAACAAATGAATGTAGCAGCGCGAACCTATTCTTATCGTTAGTTTTGCCGCATATTTAGACACACCAATGGCGACTTACATGTCGTTGAATTATCTCAACTTCATAATATCGACAATTCAGGTCTGCATTCATATACTATTGAATTAAATTTCAAATAAAAGGTAATTTCAGTCTTTTCCTAATTTCAAGGAAAGAAATCACTTTTTCATTCGATAGCAATTTGAACTATATGTAATATCCTTAAGCAAGTGAAAATGTGTTCAAACACCAAAAGAACCAGTCGCTAATAATCAACCTGCAATGTTGAGGTCTCTGTATTTTATTTGTGTGAAGTTTCCTCTTGGAAAATATTTTTTTATGTAATAACGTTTGGTTTTGCTAATCAGAAAACTTCAAAACTGTATTTTCGGCTTCACTTAACTACACAAAAGCAAAGAAGAATTTTACTTTGTTTATCACATTTATTTCATGGTATGTGTGGATATTGCCTTTCTCTGAGATAGTTAGATGGGTGTTAGAAGAATTTGGAGTGATTTGTGTAGGATACAAACATTATCATAAGACAAAACTCGATTTTAGACATGAGAGTATAGGAAAGGTTAGTTGAGACAGTACGCGGCTTAAGTATAAATATAGAAAAATGTAGTTTTATTTATTTTGTTTCTTCCGTGTAAATGAAAGAAATGATCAAAAAATAATGGAACGCATCATCGAACTGCATTTAAACGATCCACTATTATGGAAATTCACCGTATTTCAGCAAGTTTACTAATTAAAAACGTAAAAAGTATTGAAAATAATGTTAAAATTTAAATCCTAAAATCTAATGTCCCCATTATCTCATACTTGCCAAGCGAAATATCGATCTTCATCTCACTGGGCACAAAGGCTTCACACAGCAAAAATTTGGAAAACTTCTCCAAGTCTCCGAAACTTAAAGATACCTAAATTTTCAGATCGGAATTTCACACTATTACGATAATTTTTTGCACATCATAACATATGCGGCAGGCGATCGGTAACACTAAAGATTTAATCCAAAGAACAAAAGTATTTTCTGGATATCGTCTGCGTCGGCAGATGAAATTGCTCAATGCAGCTATGTTGTAGCTGCTAGACGAAAAGTTGCCATTAAACACAGAGAATTTTTTGCAGGAAACATACAACTAAATAATGAAATTCTGCTGTACTGTTTTATTTTCTAGGCCACAATTTCGTTGATACTGACACAAGCAACTTACAGTGCAGCTTTAGAAAATTGTAAACAATTTCTCTCTTTTTAGGGTTTTGCTCATTTGTCCGCCTGTAGCTACCTCGTAAGTTCTGAGTCCTTTAGCTTAGAATTTTTTTCATTACGATCTAGTTTAGGTATTGCTAACATTAACACAATTACAAGATAAAATTCAGAAAATCATGACAGTGAAAATAATTATGAGGGTTAAGTGGAGGCTAAAGAAAATATTTTCTTCACATACGCTACCTGTTTCCTGTCAGATTGTTTGGATTTTTCTTTTAATTTCACGACTTCTAGAAGTTCTTCCAAAAAAAAAAAAAACCTTCGTCGCATTTATTTGCGAAATTTCTGGTCTCTAAATTCAATTTTTCTAAGTTTTTGATGAAATATATATAAAAATAATTAGTGTACATAATGGAATCTAACTCTCACCGGTTTTAAGAATTAAATGTAAACGTTGTGTTGGCAAATTTCAAAACAAATGGTATGTGCTTTGCGATGCTGTATGTATAGTAATCATGCTGTATGTATAGTAATCAGAGTATTACCCAATGAGGAAGCAGATAATACATCATTAGTGCACTGACTTACTTAATAATTCTGAAAATTTAGTATCCCCTTCAAGTGAAACGTATGTACACCGTAAATTAACGTAAATTTTATTTAAATATTTTTTAAGAATTTAGAACATTTACAATTATCAACAGACAAATGGGTAAACAAGCGGTGGAAACGCCTTCCATTATGATTTAATACTTCATCTAATCTGTTGTAAAAACATAATAAATGTTATAACGTGCATTGACGATACAACCGGAGACCAAAAAAAACATTAATTAATAACGTTAAAATATACTAAATCGAAATTATAGTATAATAATTATTATTTAATAAATACACCAAAGCAACTGTTGTTGGATTTTGTTTATTCACGGACGCGTTTCCGCTCTCGTGGAGGAAGTATCTTCAGCGTACATTTTATTTTCTGTTATAAATTATTAATTTTAACTTGTGTACATAACGGTTTTTGTTTACATATAATAAAAGTAATCTCATATATATATATATATATATATACAGGGTGTTACAAAAAGGTACGGCCAAACTTTCAGGAAACATTCCTCACACACAAACAAAGAAAATATGTTATGTGGACATGTGTCCTGAAACGCTTACTTTCCATGTTAGAGCTCATATTGTGGACGGCTGTGATACAATACGCCATTCTCCAGGACTGCATCAGCGTATCAGGGATTCCATGCGACGGAGGGTGGATGCATGTATCCTCGCTAACGGAGGACATTTTGAACATTTCCTGTAACAAAGTATTTGAAGTCACGCTGGTACGTTCTGTTGCTGTGTGTTTCCATTCCATGTTTAATGTGATTTGAAGAGAAGTAATAAAATGAGCTCTAACATGGAAAGTAATCGTTTCCGGACACATGTCCACATAACATACCTTCTTTGTTTGTGTGTGAGGAATGTTTCCTGAAAGTTTGGCCGTACCTTTTTGTAACACCTTGTATATATATGAAACATAATGTCGTTTACATTCACATATTATTGGTTTTTTAATTTCGTATAGCAGGTTTTGTTTACATTTCATAAAAGTAGAGAACATATTGTAAATTACATTTTACTTTTCCGTTTCTAGGTGAGGTAGTTGGTCACCTTTACATTCTACACAAAAGTTAAAAATCGATAACATATTAAAGAAAAAAAATTGTGAGTTGATGATATCTGGACGAGAAGCGAAATGCGTGCGAGAATAAATAAAACGCAACAACAGTTGCAGTGCCGAACTTATTTAATAATACTTAATTATTTTGACAGGCAACTGAAGAAGAAATGTCCTACAATAATTACGGAAATTATAATGATTTACCAGAATTTGCAAGGTAATAAGGCCTAAGTTTGGTAATAAAACTTGGTTAGAGGTTCAACTAGACTCATGGCCGATGTATGAATAATTGTATTTCTGTGTTTCTCACCAACGGTGGCAGTCCCTCAACATCCTCGGAAGAGAAGGACTGCACCATCTCGTCTAATCATGTTGATACAAATACAAAACACTACACCACAAACATCACAGGAAATCGAACAATAAACCTCTAAGTCTAGTCTTGCTTGGTGGAGAATCAAACAACAAGTTATGGATCAACAGAGGAAGGTCATTGGCAATTTCGACGGTTTACTATTGAAGACATTATGGGTATCAAGTACAGACGTTGGAGGGTGTGCAAAGAAGGGCTGCTAGATTTGTGAGTGGACATTACCGTAGAGCACAGTCAGTAACTAACACGATAAAGACGCAGGATTGGGAGTCACTGGAAGACTAGAGATTGATGGGAGTGTATCAGCTGCATGTTGGGCATGAAGTTTGGATTAGTATTGGTGGAATACTTAAGAGTAGTCCGTGGGACGGTGAAGGTGACCTTGAACACAAGTTGCCTCTCGGTTTCATGCGTGAAGTAGTGGGAAAAATTTTCTTTTGTAGATAATGGATTCCAGGACTGGAGTAAAGGTTAGCAGGAAAATTTATTAAATCGTTATTGGAAAACTGTTCGACTGGAATAAAACAAACATTGTTTATCGAACTTGTTTTTTATTTAATTTAGCAAATCTAACAATTTTAGGATGGCATCATTTAGTATTCCATGATATAAGGCAAGATTTATCGTAAACATTGAATACTTTGATTAATAACGCCCTCTCTGGTGAAAAGCTGAGTGATGTTTTCATTCGATATTTCGGCTATCGGAGAGTCTTTCGCCGTTTTCTGGTGAAGACAGGAAGATGACGACAGAGGCTCCGATGGCCGAAATATAGTGTGAAAACACCACTCGGCTACTCAACAGAGAGGACGGTATTAATTCTCAACTACGAGAGAAACCTCGATCTTATGTATTGAATATTTTTTTTTTTTTTTTTTTTTTTGTACTATCGAAGCAAAAGCAGGTAAATAGCTAGGAGCGCCTCAGTTCATCTTGTTCTTACGAGACACAGTGTCACGGGATCAAGTAAGAAGACTGGCCACGGCGTTAACCAGAGCGGAGTCAACTGCCACTGAAACTTCATCACCAGTAATACCACCACATGCAAAGATTGTTCATCAGAGAGTGTTGTCCTGATAGTAGAAAGTTCTCAGAATGAATAAAGGAGCAACCACAAAGCACGAAGCTCGATTTTGGCCTCTTGTCAACATCCCTCCCCTCACGTAGCCCGACGTGACTTTGCCCTCTGGCCCCCCCCCCCTCCCCCCAGGTAGCACGTAACTTTCTTCTCCATTGATTCCAGAAGACATTTCACACCGTTTTCTCTTTTCAGACTATCGTAAATTACACATGGAGATAATTAAATGACGGAAATAAATATTTCATGCTGTCGTATGTTCTGTAACTCATTTTAAGTGTGACGAATTGTATGAATGAAAATCCCCTTACCCGCCCACGTAGCCCAGCGTATATTTCCAGCCAACCCCTCCCTCTCCCCCTAGATCGCGCTACGTAGTTTATGGACGCTCCCTAAGTGGCTATAGCGATAGCGTACAGGAGAGGGTGGAAATGTATGGATAGGAAAGTTGTCACCGGAGCGTGCGCTCCATAGCAGTTAAATTAAATTAAATGTACGACACGTTACAATCATGAGGTGAGAGGGGGGGGGGCGGAAACAATGGCCGGAAGTAGCTGTCGTCACGCAGAACAAATCTACGTAGCGGTGTAAAGCAAAGCTGTGAGCTCTACCAGGTCTCCCATCCGTCAATGACACCACAAACGGCGTTTACTCCACAGCAAGTGGATGGGTGGCTATATCTCAGATGGTTTTTCCGCTGTCTGCTTGGATACGTTTAGTGTTACTAATGTGCCTGACGAGTGGGATATGTTGTGGACGAAGAGTTGAAACTGAAAGAAACGAGAGTGTGAATCACGGCGCCCCTTGTATTAGCCTAAGATCCGCCTGCATGGTTTCTACGTCCGTGTGTTATTTGATTTAAATTCAATTTTATGTACAATTATTACTAGCCGAATACGATTCTGCCGGGTTGTCTATTCAAATATGGCCGCAAGTATTTTTAATTATTTTTTTTTTTTAAATCGTTCACTTGGGGGTTTTTTTTGGTTGTTTTTTTATTTTTTTAAAAAATAAATTATAATTCATTTCAAAGAGAGACATGTACATAAACGCAAAAAGTTTGGTTTGGCTATGTAAAAGTGGCCGCAAGTAGGGATTGTCAGCTGACAGACGGTGTGGTGCGCTAACTCTCTCTCGCTCTTTAACAGATGACAATGCCTACTTGCGGCCACTTTTACATAGCCAAACCAAACTTTTTGCGTTTATGTACATGTCTCTCTTTGAAATGAATTATAATTTATTTTTTTTAAAAATAAAAACAAAAAACAAAAAAACAAGGAAATGAATTTTTTTTAAAAAAAATTAATTAAATTTCTTTTGGTCATATTTCGATAGACAACCAGGCAGAATCGTATTTTGCTATTAATAATTAAACATAAAATTGATTTTCAATAGAATAACAGATGGACGTAGAAATCATGCAGCCGGACCTTAGTTTTTGTTTGTTTATTATTTTTAATGATGTACTGTCCATATGTTTTGTTCTTTTGATTTTATTATGAAGATGTAGTAGGAATTATTTTCTATAGTAGAGAAAAAGTATCAGGGAGGTTGTTGTTGTTGGATGGCGAGCGAGAGATATACGTGTGCGTGTGTGTTGTGGATCGCCCCAGCTTGAAAGAGGACATTCAGTTAACCAGAAGAGCAGTGTGAGGGACTAATAAGTAGGTATGTATCTTTTTTGAGCAGTGACAACTTATGAATTGTACCGTGAAAGAGATTTATTTCGGATAATGGATTCAAGAATGAAAGGAAGTATTTTACTTTGTTTTGTCGGAGTGTAACGTGACTTTACAGCTATGTGAAGTGATATGAATAAACTTGGAATAAAAGGAGAGTAACTCGTTTATCTTGAACCAGATAGAAAGCATTAACCACACTACCTTGCAGCGTACAGGAGAAGGTGGTTAGTGGAAACAGGAAGATGATTCTTTTTTTTTTTTGGTTCAGAGGTGAGTTGTCCTACCTGAAGCATACAGTACCCAGGAACCCATAATAGAGCTGAACTTACAAGAGGCACGAAACATTACACAGTCCACTACGGGGGCTGCCCACTGAGGCGAAAGCTGCAAGCGGCCATCAACAGGAGCCGCCCCCACACCAACACAGCGAAGATCACGACGCCACCACCATCGACAAGGACAAGACCAGCCGCGGC
This sequence comes from Vandiemenella viatica, assembly GCA_031002005.1. Lineage (NCBI taxonomy): Eukaryota > Metazoa > Arthropoda > Insecta > Orthoptera > Morabidae > Vandiemenella > Vandiemenella viatica. Next base: position 8,828,640 of record JARYHS010011408.1, on the reverse strand, counting down.
CACCCAAGCAACCATCACCACATCACCAGAGACGATGAGCATCAACACAACCACAACCACAAGAAAACCAACTAGGAGTGATCGTACACCTGCTCACGCAGTTGTTATCAACGCTCATCCCCACCAGGCGATAAGAATAATCAAGGGCTTCCCTCAAAGGTCGTTATATAATGGACAAAGCCGGATTTTTCCCTAACGTGCATATTAATCATCCCAAATCCCACCTATATGATAGAGCTACAGATAGAGCTACAGACAGTAGCAGGGCTACATATCGCCGATGAGGCAGCGAAAAAAAAATTAACTTCCCCAACCGACCGACGAATCCCCGTCAACAGTGGCGTATGCCCTCACAGCTTTGGGATTTAATCCATGACTCTGGTGCACAATTGTGACATGTGGTCACTCCCTGATGCACCACTTTTATAAGTAAAAGTTAAGAAATGATTGATTATTGTACAGAAACAACTAATTAATTTTGTATATTTTGTTGTAAAATTGAATGTATCGAGATTCCACAAACGGTATATTGTATGTCATTGGGGTAATATTAATATCTTAGTTTAACTATTAGTTTAGGATCTTTGTTTTTTTTTTTTAGTTTCTCTGTGAGTTTTAGTAGAGGAAGTGAGAAGGCATTGTTATATGAAATGTAAATGTGCATATTGTAATAATTACTGTTGCAATGAACTTCATATGCGATTAAAAGTCGTTATAACGCATATTCGTGTCGTGTACTAATTTCTAAAAATAGGAAATTAGCACGTTATTGACTCAGTGATGATATTATATATTGTCGCCAGCACGCAATGGATGTGATTCTAATTGTATGAAATATCTGCAGGCATCTATGTGTTACGAGGCTATTTTTCAGGGCTAGGTCTCAAAGAACACGCCTTTCCTCATTGTAGTGTGTGGAATTCTGAGGGAATCATACTAAGCGAGGGCAGATATTTCACCGTTGGCGTTCATCCTGCCAGTACGTATAACTAGCGTAGGAAGCAAGGATCCAACCGACTCACAAGTAATAAATAAGTTACAAAATGAAGGAACTAGGTGAGGAGGTTGCACAGTGTGGTGATTAGGAACTGTGCTACCCTGCCGGCCAAGTCTGCAATGAAGCCGAGAGCAAGGCAACCTCGGCCGATTAGGCTGCATGTGCAACATTATGCATCAAACTATTAAAATAAATAGTATTACCGAAGTGGAACAGTTAATCAACCTGAAGCAGTGATGTGCAGATACGTGTGATACACTAATACGATATACGGGACCAAGCAATGATTTGGTTTGGTTTAAAATGGATCAAGAACTGTCTTATAAACTCGGTCACACACGAGGGTTATGTCAAGAATACCTGTGAGGGCACAAAACAACGACGAAAGAGATGATTTTTAGACGTTTAAAGCGATTTGCAAATGATAGATGATGTTATCTTCTTTTCTTACTCCGGTGAAAAGAAATTTCGTAGTTCAAGTAACCAGAAGACCAAACGGCACAAAATGAGAAATGAATCAATTCGACTTCAACTGAGGACTACCAAAAAGCGTTCTAGACGCTTTAAGGGAATCAAAACCAAATGGTTTGGTCACGTGACGAGAATGGCGCCAAATAGACGACCAGTGGCATATTTTGAAAAATTAGTAACTGGAAGTACACCAACAGGAACCCTACGAAATAGATGGATGAAACAAATACAGAAAGGCCTATGAGTCGCATTCCAGAGATGTCTGCTGCAGTTATCATCGCTGACGATGACTAAGAATCCGGTGAAGAAGAAGTTGTTCTATGAAATCAGCCACTTCCACCAGCTGTCACGCAGACGATGTTTATGACAATTATCAGGCACGGATGAGGTGTACTGTTGCTGTTCGTTGGGCATCGAAACCAAAAATTATCGGGTGAGAATAGTGCAATAACGGGAAACTGTTGGTATCACCCATCAGTAAATGGGAACATAAAGTATGAAATGAAGTAGTTTAAGAAATAATGGACCAGGGGGAAAATGTGTAGCAGAGTCTTAAAAAAAGAAAATACAGGATGGCAGGTCACATTTTAAGACGTGCGGGATTGGTTAATTCGTTAGTGGAACGAATAGATGAAAAAATTTACTGTAGAGTAACAAAGAGATTAGAATATATGAAGCAGATAGTTGAGGACGTGGGTTGAAAGGAGTATGTAGAGATGGAGAGGTTAGCGCAAGATAGGAAGGGATGGAGGATTGCATGAAAATAGCCGAGGGACTTATGACAGAAGAAATTCGCATACGATCTACCGGAAGTGAAACAATAACAGAGCATCTGAGTTATCAGTGTGAGAGGTTACCTTAGCGTCATACCCGCCAGTGTGGCGCAGCACAGTGGATCGGGGAGGTAGAACAGCGCCGGGCACGAACCCCGGCCATCAAGACGAATGCCGGGGCGGTCCCCAGTCTGCTGCGCCTGATAAACTACACTTTCCACACACACTGAACATAGTTACACTGTTCACAGACAGATGGCAACACTTCACTCCCTCCACTGGCACGTGGCACTACCTGGCAGGAGGCATGAAATGCTTGGCGACCGTGGAACCAAAGCTGCAATACAAATCTGGTTGTAGGCCGTATCGTGTTCGAACAACTGCTGTGGCGAACGTTATTTATCCCCCACAAGCGTTTCACCCTGATAGTGTGGGGCATCATCAGTGCAGATACCGTATTAATCTCCACAGGGCGGTCTGGTCTGGAGCAGCACTTTTTCATACGTCAGATTTTGCAGTTCAATATATTGCCAAGTGTTTATTAACAAGTATGCAAAAGTGCTAAATGGTGTGACATGTATATAAAGGTCTCGGTAAGAGCATAAAGTGATGTTCCAGACCTCCATGTGAAAATTATTACCATACCTCCACTGACGATGCCCCACACCATAAGGCCGAAACGTCTCTGGCGAATAAGAGACATTTACCCCAACAGTTGTTCCTCGACGGCATTTTTATTTATAAAAATCCAAAGCTTCAAATGTGACCACTCGTTGTGTTGGGACAGGGGGTGAAACAGGAGTTACGACACCCTCGGCACTTGAGCAGGTAGCGCGCACACGATGCTGCGAGGCCTCTGCACTGCGCCGTCAGTCCTGCAGGTGTCCCGGCCTCCTCCGGTCAGTCCGCTGCGGTCCCTCGGCCTCTTACGGCCGCACTGGCTGGCTCACCGCCGGCCCCGTCTGCTGGCTGGCTAACGAGACTAATTAGCGACTGAATCCGGAGCCAGTTCCTCGTCTGTTGCGATCGCCGTCGCTTGTCTCGTTCGTCCTTTTTTCCTTCCCGGCGTCTCGCCCCGGGCAGCCTCCTCGGTATCAATTCCACATATATAGAGAAAATAACGAGTGCAAGTGAGGAGGCGGGCGTAAAACAACCGCCGACAAAAAACCGGCGCGCGCGAGCTAATTGGCTCCCTCCGCGGCTCGCACCCGTAATTAATGAAACGGGTCGGCAGGAGGCGCCACCGGCGAAAATCGCGCCAATCAGCCGGCCGATAAGGAAACGCGTCTCGCACGCTGCACGCTGGGTCGCTGAGGAGACTTATTATTTTCTTATTTATGTTACAACTTTATAGCCTAACATTCAGCGTCTTAATTAGGCCGTATTTACAAGTGGAATCGCATGTAACTGATGTGGTTCCGCTATACGAGTGATGTTCGCCTGTAAGTTACCCGCTCACATGGCCCTGTGCCTGTTAGAGCCGTAAAAAACGAGAAATTGTGAACAAGGTTTAATGGCCATCTTTCCGCAGTTGCTTAACAATAAATTTTAAATGAAAAATCCGACTTTTAGCAACTGGTTTTTTTTTTTAAATTATTATTATCTCTCAGACGCGTTTCGCCTCCTCTGAATGGGGCATCATCAGTGAGAAACCAAAAATTCTCACTGATGATGCCCCATTCAGAGGAGGCGAAACGCTTCTGAGTGATAATAAAAAAAAAACCAGTCGCTAAAAGACGTATTTTTCATTTAAAATTTACCGTATGTATTAGTTACTAAACCAATCAGTACTCGTTACTTTAGAATCGTTACTCGTTACTTTTGGTACAATTATTTATTTATTTTTTTCACTGCCTCAGCGGCTTTTCTGTACAGTCCCATTGCCATTACCAACTTTACTGTTATTTTTCAGGTTGGGTGGTTTTTGGGGACATATTTTATTTCACTTTGGGGGAAAATGGCTATGGACGCCGTGGGCGCCCTTATCATAAAAACGCACTACGGGTTCGTGTGGTCAGTTGGGGATCGTAATCAGCTGCGTTAGGAGCTGGACGATGTTCCCCAACTGAATGTCCGGTTTCTGGTGACAGTCATGGTCGCAGCAGTTTTGAGTCTTGTGGTGATACAATCGAGCGCTAGCATGAAGCATCGTATCCAGTCGAGCCGCGTACGGGACGACTTCGTTTTCTTTTTTTTTTTAATATGGCTTTACGCCTCGTCGACGTCAAGGTCATTAGAGGCGGGATGAGACTGGGGGCAAGGAACGGTAAGAAATTCGGCCATGGCCTTTTGTAGGAAGCATCCCGGTATTCACCTGCAGTGATTTGGGGAAACCATGGAAATCCCAAATCTGGATGCCGGGACGTGAATTCGAACCGCCATCCTCCAGAAAGCGAGGCCATAGCGTTAACCACTCACCACAATCGGTACGTCGTTTTTTTTTTTTTTTTAAATGGCATTTGGCTACTGGGCCATACAGCCAGCTCAATGTGATTTGTTGCTATCAGGTATTGACACAAGGACACTACAACACGGACAAGACATTCACAAACACAACACTAAACACCCATGCCTTCGGCCGGATTCGAACCGGCGACCTTCGGTACGCTGAGCTAGCACTCTAGCCCCTACGCTACCGAGGCCGGCTATCGTATCGTTTCGTTACTCGCTACTTTTGACACAATCGAGCACTAGTATGAAGCATCGCATAAAAACGGATAAGGCCTTATAGGGGAAAAGTAGATTATAATACCAGAGGTGATTATTGCAAAAAAAAAATAAAAAAAAAAAAAATGTATAACTATTAAATTAAGTAATAGTACCACTGTTAAAACGGAACCAAGCCTAGTAGAGACCTGAGTCAGAACGATAGCGTGGCAGAATGAGCAAACGTCAGCATACCACTTACAGCAAACAAAGCGCTTCTACCACGGCCAAAACAGTCTTGTTTATAATGTGGAGGGAATGATCATCGACTTTTGCACAAATACACGTTGAATCATAACAATATTTGGGAGTTAATTTCCATATTAATGGTAAGCCAGGATGCTGCAAATTTGAACTGGCTCTGGACTGTAGTGGCTGAGAACATATAATTAAGTGAATGTTACTTATAAGCAATTGTTATTAACCAGTAATCCGGTATAACTAAATGATAGATTACAGAAAGATATGTACAAACTGTGTTAACTGCAACTAACTGAATAATGGGATACTCTAAGAATAACTGGAATATTTCAATAAAAACCACCAGCACTATAACAACAATAAGCGATATTTGTGATTCAATATAACATTAAAATTTGCAATAGCAGCTGTAACTGTTATTACTGTAAGCAAGACCAAATGTAATATTATAGAATTAATTAGGCAGTAAGTCAAAGTGTAACGGAACTGTATGCCAAATTCCTTGCATGTAAATATTTTGTACAAATCTCAAAACACTATAGAATCAACAATGTAAAAATTAATACGTAGGGCCTAATTTAGTCACTAAGATATTAGGCTGTATAAATGAAGGGTAAATAATAAAAAAAGTCACATCGCGTACGGGTTAAGGGGTGACTTCATTCGTACTTTGTAAAGTATAAATAAATTAAGTAAATTGTACGTAAAATCTGCACAGTAAAATAAAATAGAAGTTAGAATATCGTATTATAGAATAAATTCAATTCATAAATGTTTACCATTAATAAAATCTCTCTAAGGTATGATCAATAAAAAAAAAACAACAACCATCTCAAATTATCAATCCAAATTTTCTATTAAAAAATTATGGTATCTAAATTTTAATGTTAAACAAAAGAAAAACTACAAAATTACTCTTTATGTTGTCAGAATTACTTACCTCGTTAAAAATATCAACAGTTAACAGAAAATAATATTAATTAAATTAAAATAATTTGTGCGCAACATGTTTGTAATTACACATTTTCTTTTGCAACAAAACGAATTCAAATCGAAATTACGAGGAATACACAACGCACGACGTTCAAATGTTGATTCTCTCGTTCAGGTTGATTTAGTCGATGGTCGAGCCGTTCCAATTCCCGCATGGTGCGAGTAACGTGTCGGTACTTGCAGTCAGGCGGTGTGCTCGCTGCGTCTCTAGTGTTCCCGTCCCCGCAGGTCAGGCAGGACTCCGAAACTAGTTGTTATTGTACCTCAAGTGTGGAACTTGTAATGCAACGAGTTCAATAACAAAAACTACTTCTACGGACCACATTGCTATTGCTACTTGTGCTTAAGCAGTATTTCCAAGTTTTATACACTTTTAAGATGATTTGTGATTGTATTTCATTTTGCATACCATCAGTGGCAGCTAATATTTCGTACATAACCCATTTACCAATCGACCACCATTGCAGTACTGCAATTATTATTATTAATTTTAATTGCGATGGAGCTAACGCTCAGGTGGAAATTCCCCCAGTCATTTAATTACCCCTATTCATGTTTTTTTTTTAATTTTCTTTTATAACTGGAGTGTTAAATTCCTCCCCCATTTAGTGTTCCGATTTAAAAAATTTAATTTTAAATTCCTTAAGCGTTTTTGGTAAATTATTCATGACTTCACTTGGTAATTTGTTCCAATTCTTGACACCCTTACCAACAAAAGAAAATTTTCCCACTCCCTTATTCATGAAATCGAGCGCCAGCTTGTGGTCATGGTCGCCTTTCCCCTTCCATGCACTAGTCCTAATTTTCTGACCAATATCTCTCCAAGCTCCATCACCAACATATGCCTTGTACATTCCCAGCACCCTCTTCACCCTCCTCCTTTCCTCCAATGACTCCCAATCCAGCTCCTTTATCATATTAGTTAATTTGTACTTCTCTGCTGCTAGCTGTATTATAGTAAAACAAAATAATTAAATAGGAATGAAAAAAAAGAAAATAGAACTCGCCTAAACGAAATGCTTCTACTGAGAAGCCAGCAGCAGCCAACCGTAGACAGATTAAAAATGTTCCCCCCTCCACAGGAAGTAAATGTAACTGCACGTATAAGCTTTCATTTTTGGGATAATTTTCTAACCAAATAGAAGTAGGGACTGTACAGAAAACATTATACTAGTTTCTTATGAGAATCGAAATAAAAATATAAGCAAATACGAGGTAAAAATTAATATGAGGTCAAAGAATATTAGTGACGTAACAGAAACAGTCGAAGCAAATTTAATTCGATATTAACATGTCGTACTCACATATCAGTTGTTTATGTGGAGACTGTTGACGGTAGTGTATAACTTGTCACAGCATGTGTCCTCCGAATCTCGTATCGACAGAAGTGGAAAACACTTTATTCAGATATGAAAAGCGTTCAAATAGTAGTATTTTTCAGAACCTGACTAATAATAATATCATCTTGTATAGTGAATCGAGATGATGGATCGGACGATCTATGGTTGTGAATGAGAGAAGAGGAGAATCTTTGGGGGTTGATTGTTGTTAGATCTCTGGTGGCTTATGATTGTTAGCGTTAAATTGGATTAGTTTGACAAGCAAACAAAAACAAAAAAAGTAAAACAAGGATATAGAGAGAAAGCGTGAGATTAGATTTATAGAGAATATATTAACTGCTGTTACAAGTTTGCCCTGCCTATGTAATCAGATATTAAACAACTCACCATATTGTACTGACCTCACAGTGTGTCCAGCCTTTACCAAACTCCTATTTTTGCCCCGGTTCAGAAATTACAGATCGTCGATGTTGAGGTCATTAGAGACCGAGTCTCGCACCCGCATTCGGGAGGACGCGGGTTCAATTCCACGTCTGGCCACTCAAATTTCGGTTTTCCATGGTTTCTGGAATGACTCCAGGGAAACGCCGGAATGGTTCCTTGAAAATACCATGGCCGACTTCCTTCCCGTTTCTTGCTCCCGGTATTTTTCCGCCTCCAATGGCCTCCATGTCGACCAGGAGTACAGTCATAGAGAAAACAGGGGTGGTGCAGGCTTGGGGACAAGAAGCGGCAAATAATTTCCAAGCAACCATCACGGTATTTGGCTGTAGTGATTTCGGATAAGCTTGGAAACCCGAAATTTGCATGGCTGGCAGGGGATTCAACCAGTGACCTCCCGATCGCTCACCCACAACGCTCGCTACTAAACTCCAACAGTAGACCATGACACTAAAGCTCACTTTTTTCCGTTTCTTCTCATAACTGTCGCTTTCTTGTCACAGTGTTCAGTGTGACAACTGATTAAAATTCGGTGAATTCCCTTTGTGAACTTAATAATTTCGGAAAGAATCTGTTAGATGGAGTTTCAACGGTTAGCGAAATATCAGTGGAACCTCAGTTTACCATAAGTTCTCTTGTGGCTCCACCTTCAAGTTTGAAAAACCTTATTTATTTCGCAACAGCATTCTTCACTACAAATTCGTCAACAGATTCTAGAAATCCTGTTTGTGGGTAAAAAAAAATGTTCGACTTGAAATAATAGCTATCGGATCGGAACATCTAGTGAGGGGACAGGAATTCCAGAGCGCTCGTCAAGATTCCAGAGTTTGGGAGGAATCCGGAGGCAGCGCGTGGTTAATGAGAGAGATCCAGTCTCCTGGAAGACATTAACTCCAGTCCCATCCAGGAGCTCCATAATTTGTCAAGACAACAAACCCGCTGAAGTTGCTCTGAGCGTGCGGTAAGGCGGGTGAGAAGCCGTCTAGGCACATTACACATTAACGCTGACACGAATAAATAATGTGTTTATTGCGAATGGATAGTTTGTTAAGCGCGTGTCAACTAGCAGTGTTTCATTCGATCAGTGGCCTATTACGGCCGTTTGATAACAAACTGGGCAGGACACATTGGACAGGTGGTAGGAAAAGGTTTCAAAATTCTGCACTTGTTAGAGAGAGTGATGAGGGGATGTACGAGAGAAGTAAAGGAATTGGGTTACAAAACTTTGGTCAGACCATTGCTTGAATATGGTAGTACAATTTAGGACCCACATTTTGAGTATAAAATACACGAGTTGGAGAGGGTGCAAACAAGGGCTGCTAGATTAGTTTCTGGAAATTACCGCAGAATGCAATCAGTAACAGATATAATTAAAGAGCTGGAATGGGATTCACTGCAAGACAGGAGGAGGATGAAGAGGGTCATGGAAGTGTACAAGGCGTATATAGGTGATGAGGCATGGAAAGATATTGGTGTAAGAATTAAAAGTAATGCTTGGGCAGGAAAAGATGATCATGACCACAAGCTGGCACTCGATTTCAGACACAAGGGTGTAAGAAGGTTCTCTTTTTTGGGTAAGGGTGTCAGGGATTGGAATAAGTTACCAAGAGAAATGACGAATAATTTACCAAAAACGTTGAAATTATTTAAAGCTAAAATTTGTAGAGGATAAATGTAGCTGGATGCAGGAAAGGGGGAAGATGGGTGTGTAGGGAAATCGTGCGCCCAGTTGCAGTTGATTAAATATATATATCGAAAAGGCACGTTTCAGGGATGCTCTTGCTGTCTGTAGTGTGTGGTTGCCGTAAGTACAGCTGGTAGGGGGAGCGGAGAGTGTTTACTGGGATAATGTTAGCTGGGATAATGTGATTCAGAGCTGGACACTGGATGCTGGGTCAACTTTTCTAGGATACTTTCAATATTTGTGCCAGCTTGCAGTAAACATAGTGCGTGTATTGTTGAAAAATCAGTGATTCCCGGAAACAAAACAGTTGAAATCACCGTAGTTACGCATTACTTACAAGCTGTGAACCATTTTACATGTTTTTGTGTTTGGTGCCGGGTCAGAACAGATTACAGTCAGCAGACAGGTTAAGGCAGCTAAACGCGTGTCAAGTGTTTGACTATTGTACTTGTTTAATTGTCACGGCAAATAAAAACATGACAGGAGCTGCTTCATTTCGCCACCTCTTAGGGATGTTCGGAGGATTAAAACGTCCTCACCCTTGGAAGAGCCTCTCAACAATCGTCAAGCTGGTCCGTTTTTAGAAACTTTATGTGTTTGGTTTTTTATTTATAGGCCTACAATTTGAAAGACGGATACCCAAAACGTGTAATGAACTGGGTAGCGGGCTGTCTTTGTGATTGGGCAACTGCATTGGGCGTCTTGACTATTAACTGGAAATGTGGTTTTACTTGTGACTGACTTTAACCTTTTCTTCCTTGTTTGTTCTTCCTCCACAACCTGTCTTGACTCCTTGCAAGTTAACTAGCTAATTTAATCAGGATTGTCTAACGCCACGTGTAGATCACTACCCTTTGACTGTAGGAATACTAAGTATTGAAGTGATTAACACCAAGTGTGGATGAACTGTATAATGACAACAAGATGGCGACGAGCAGAGTCCACACTTGTTTTGCTGAATCGCTAGTCAGAGCGTAGAAGGTAATGGATGGATTGTTAGGCAGGCCGAGCGAGCTTCAAGCTAGCGGTTCGAATGGTCCTTAGCTGCCTGAAACTAGAGAGTTGTTTATTTCATCCAGAGCCCACATGGGCTCTGTTTTGCTGACATCCTAATCAGTATTCCTGAACTGGACAACGACTCCGTCTGTATCAGCACCACGTGTCTCAAACTTCACGCCAACCTCTCTAACATGTATAACATCAGTCTTAAATAATAACAAAGCCAAAAACGACCTTTAAAACTGTATCTAGAAATAACTTGTTATGTCTTTTTTTTACAAGAAGAGTTTTTGAATTTTATTTTTGTGGATTCCCTTAAACACATTACCTGTGTACGTAACCACTAGTACCTGAGAGTAACTCGAACTCGACGATTCTAAGCACTAACTTTTTACAGAGGAAATAGCTCGCCTCGAACTGTTTCGATGTTGCCACCCACAGACAATTCGGCACGTTTAGACCGGGTTCTTTATCCTCAGCAGGTAAACGCACTGTGTCCTAGCGAGGTGGTGTAACGGTTAGCGTTCTGGCCTCGCATTCCGGAGGACGCGGGTTCAACTACCCGGCCGGCCACCCAGGTATCGCTTTCCCATCGTTTCCCGAAATCAATCGAGGCGAATTACGGGATGGTTCCTTCAAAAGGCCATGACCGAAATCCTTCTGGTTACTTCCCCCAGATCCTAATTTCCACTCGCCTCTAATTACGTCGTTGACGAGGCATGCAGACCTAAATTTTTTTTAAAAAAAAGTAATAATCCGTTCTATGCTCTTCAGGGTTAATCTTCCGTAGACACTACAGAGTAGTTTGGGATTTAGTCCAGGGCTACGGTACACAATTTGGCGATTAGGAACTGTGTATCGTTACCCGTTCCTTCCCGTTGTCCATCGCTAATGACCCCGATGTCGACGCGCCCTAAAACACCACCACCACCCGTTGTCCATGCCCTGATAGTGGAAATTACTATTACTATTACTCCGCGATTCACTAAAAGTGTGTGGCGGAGGGTGCGTTGCACCTATCCGAAAGGGTAATGGTTTGGAAGGGATATACGGGATATGGTAGGAGGCGCCCATGGGCTATTGTGAGAAACCACCCCAGCATTCGCGTGAAGTGATCAGGGAAAACCATGGAAAACCCAGATCAGGATGGCCGGAGAGCTTTATCGATAGCTATTCCTGTCGGATTTTAAGTTTACTCGCCCGGTAAATCCTTTTTATTCCATTCCCTAATCGCTCGTGGAAAAAATGTATACAGAAAAGAATCGGTTCTGGCCCTGATTTCTCTTATCTTATTATCACGGTCATTCCGAGATACGAATGTGCTGGTAGCAATATTTGTTTGCTGTCATCCCGAAATATGTCAGTCATGAATTTTCCAATTAGCTTCTGTCGAGAGCAACGCCTTCGGTGTTCCAGGTCTTCCCAACCTAACTCGTTCAACATCGCACTTACGCTTTCCCTCCAACTATATACAGGGTGTTACAAAAAGGTACGTCCAAACTTTCAGGAAACATTCCTCACACACAAACAAAGAAAATATGTTATGTGGACATGTGTACGGAAACGCTTACTTTCCATGTTAGAGCTCATTTTAATTTCGTTAGTATGTATTGGTAGACGCGGATCAATTTCATGGCCCCCACGCTCTCCTGACCTCAACCATCTTGACTTCCATTTATGGGGGCATTTGAAAGCCCTTGTCTACGCAACCCCGGTACCAAATGTAGAGACTCTTCGTGCTAGTATTGTGGACGGCTGTGATACAATACGCCATTCTCCAGGGCTGCATCAGCGCATCAGGGATTCCATGCGACGGAGGGTGGATGCATGTATCCTCGCTAACGGAGGACATTTTGAACATTTCCTGTAACAAAGTGTTTGAAGTCACGCTGGTACGTTTTGTTCCATGTTTAATGTGATTTGAAGAGAAGTAATAAAATGAGCTCTAACATGGAAAGTAAGCGTTTCCGGACACATGTCCACATAACATATTTTCTTTGTTTGTGTGTGAGGAATGTTTCCTGAAAGTTTGGCCGTACCTTTTTGTAACACCCTGTATACCTTTCACGAATCGGGCGGCTCTCCTCTGGACTCTCTCTAATGCCTCCATTAACACCTTTTGATGGGGACTCCATGCAGAACAACAATATTCTAAGTGAGGACGCACTAGTGACTTATATGCAATCGATTTAACTTCCGGAGTGCATTGTTTTAAGTTACGAGCTAGAAATCGGAGCATACGATTTGCTTTCGCGATTATATTCTCGATATGCTCATTCCGCGACAAATTATTACGAATTGTTACCTCCAGGTATTTAGCGGAAACTACCGTTCTAAGGACAGTGCCATTAACTGTATATTCAGAGCTAACCCCGTTTGTAGTGGTAACTCCGCTGTCTGCCGACTAGGCTGGCTTCTTGCTCGCGGGATTTGTGACGTTGCGACTGAGCTGGCAGGAAGCACTTGACGCGCGATGGGCAGATAGGACGGCGCATGCGGGCGCTATCTCAGGTCGAGCAGCGCCCACAGGCAGCCAAGGACTCCGCATCCCACGGGAAACGAAGCCAAGGTCACTCGACCCAATAACGCGCACACCTCATATCGCCACGGACTGTCTGTTCCGATTATCCAATATATCGTATATTAAATCGTGTACAATGATATTCTGGAAATGTTCACAAAAACAAAATTAGGTCGAGAAAAATATTTTTTTTTTACATCCCCAGAATCTGAGTTACATATTTTGTAGATTTCGTTTTATTGGGAAATTAAGATTTTTAAATTTTTGGAAACTGCACCACTTTCGGTACCTGCCAGAAACTGGTACTAACCTGTTGAAATTTACATCAGTCGCTTCGTCAACATGTCCTCTTCACGTTTTGTGATCGTACATTGCGGAAAATTCGCTAGAAATTTAATTAAAAATGCCGAAATATGAATGGCTGAGCAACTGCTAAATGCTTTCAGCACTACTAAAATAACACAAAAATTATCGATACAGGGATCATTTCAACCTAAACAGCTTAGTTTTGTCATAGAAATCGTGGTTAGGTTGAAATACGGCCTGGACCAAGTGATAAAAAATTACGAAATTTTGGCTATGCGACATCCAACATGCAAAGGCATATTTGTTTACAATGGATGCAATCGATTATCTCTGGTTGTTCGTTGCTATATAAGATGGCGGTCATCACCGTTTTACAACTCGGATAAATATTGTGTGTTTGTCAATTTTGTGTGACTTTTTACAAAGGAGTAGACCTGAAAAGACATGAAAACATTACAACAAAGGATTAAATCAACATTTTAAGAGACTGTCACTGATTTTTTCAACGTTGGCAGCATGTAACGGCTGTTCGTCATGTAATATTTCGGCATTTTTAATTAAATTCCGCAATGTATGATCGCAAAACGTGAAGAGGACGTGTTGACGAAGCGACTGATGTAAATTTCAGCAGGTTAGTACCAGTTTCTGGCAGATAGCGAAAGTGGTGCAGTTCCCAATTTTTGCTTAATAAAATTCTGAGGCCAACAAAGTTTTTGATTATAAAGGATTTTGTTGTTTTCGCAGGCGTCATATTACAACATCTCTGGATAGTGAGACAATCGACAGTAGAAATAAGTAAACAACTAGCCACGCCGGTCTCCAGCAGATCACAATCTGTAGCAGATTCGGCACATGACCCCTGAAGAAGACCTAAGACTTGGTTGAAACGTCGGGAAGAGAAGAAGGAGGAGCATAGCAACACAGCGATAATCCCGTAAGCATTCATATTAAAGTTTTTGTTTTGTTAACCATTTTGTTGCCTGATCTATGTAATAGACGGAAATGGCTAGGAGCTTGTGCCGGTTACAGGGCTTTACCGAGAGTATTTTAAGACATTAGTCTGCGTTTTATCGCAAAAATTATGAATTACGAGTCTTGTGCAATGTCAGAATCCATCCCTAAGGGAAAAATGTTGCGACACGATGCTCCGCGGTAGGGTAAACCCGTGGAGAGATTGCGTCAGTGTAGAGAAGTTATAAACAGAGGGGCAGCCATCAAGCATTGCTTTCCCATCACCAGTCCTCGTCGGTTGGCGGACGTTCGGTCCAAAGCAAACTTGTAACTGTTGTGGCAGCGTCTGACATTAACGTGTGCATCTAGTTATTTTCAAATCGTGTAAGTTGGTCTAGTGAGTTGGCGGGGGGGGGGGGGGGGTTAGTTTGTTTGGTATGTTTGTTGCTGTTGTTCATCGAAAGTGATGATTTTAGTATAATCACTACAATTAGGTTTTTTCGTCGAAACTGGTAATAGCTAAGTTTATATGAGTGCCAGAGCAGGTCAGGGAAGCAATAAAAACCAACGAATTTAATTATTAGTCGACACTTAGCGGTTCGCAAATGTTTAAAAATTGCCACGTCTATTACGTTGTTTATATTCTGCTCCACTTTAGAAGTTGTGAATCAGCCATCAAGTTTATTTTTTAATAAACTGTTATAATTTATAACTGTGGAACAAGTGAGCAAGTAATTGATAGGAACTGGAGAAGAAGAAATTATTTACTTGGTGAAAAACCTATTGTGTAAGGAATCTTCTGATAGTAATTTAAATAATATATCGGTCGGTGAGCCTAAAAAATTTAAGGAAAGCTGTGCATTAAAGACTTAAGTGGAAATTATTTAATCTCCAACTATCTGTAATCATTTAGTTGTTTTGAGATTTCGTTTTGTAAATTTCAGAGGAAGGTTTGAAGTAGCTACGACAGAAGGGAAAGTGCCTTATATTTTATTAATTTCCGACCTCTGTGATATACACGCGGGGCGAATAAGATATCGGGGATATCACGTGACATTAGGTGGCCAACCTCAAAATCTAATCGAAATGAGCACATAACTTAAAATCCTGGGAATTTTCTGTAAAATGTGATCTTCGAGATTGTAACGGGCGGAGCCGGAGGTTTCTTCGGAGATAGAAGAGCGACTTGCTTCATTCTATGCTATTCGGTGGCGGACTCCGAAAGTTGGCTGTTCTCGCTAACTGCTGCAGTGCGACTCCTGGTGTCGGGAAACTGACGCTGCCGGCTGGCTGGAGTGGCTTCCTCGCGGCGACACAGCCAGTAATGCGATGATGCGCATTACCAGATCGGACGTGCCTGTAGCCACCTTGTGAGACTAGTCTCACATACCGTGTGTCATCTCCGATCACCGCAGACATCAGACGCAGAACTACAATGGTAAAATATTACGGCCAAGCCATCTGATTGTGCATTCCGTGAAACAGAACCCTTAAGCGTCTTTGAGAGGATAGATCCATGTTCTAACTTTGTAACTAAAACCCCCTGAACTAGTGGCATAATTTGCCAGAACTAGTTACTTTTTGAATGGCATATTTTTCATTCGTGGCACCCTGATTTATTAAAATGTAAAGTCACGGTCGTATGATAGCTGTGTCTGAGGTCATCAAACTTGTATTGTACATTGTTTCCAAGTATCATTCTTTCTTGCATATTAATTCTGAGATGGATTTAAAAGTAAATTACAATTGTTTGCTTGCTCGTGACGGCTAATTGTACCTCTGAGCGTTGCTTTGTGATTTTGCCTGCTTGTGTTAATATTAACTGTAAATTCGCTCAGACTAGTAATCGACAATGATACTAAATAAATGTCATATTGTGACAGTTTTCCTTTATTCCAAATAACATCGAGATTCTTGTAAAATCCATATTTTCACTCCTTCATAAAATCAAAAATAAAATCTCCTTTATTAATAATGCATAAAAGATAACTATAACGTATTTATCCACCAACCTCCTACATTACCTCTGAGCGTTGCTTTGTGATTTTGCCTGCTTGTGTTAATATTAACTGTAAATTCGCTCAGACTAGTAATCGACAATGATACTAAATAAATGTCATATTGTGACAGTTTTCCTTTATTCCAAATAACATCGAGATTCTTGTAAAATCCATTTTTCACTCCTTCATAAAATCAAAAATAAAATCTCCTTTATTAATCATTAATGCATAAAAGATAACTATAACGTATTTATCCACCAACCTCCTACAGTAACTTATTCCATTCTCCGACACTCTTACCTAAAAAAGAGAATCTTCCCACACCATTGTGCCTGAAATCGAGTGCCAGCTTTCCACGCCTCATCACCAGTATACGCCTAGTTCACTCCCATACACTCGTATACTGTTGATGAGGAATGGAAAGATATTGGTGTAGGAATGAAAAGCAATGCATGGAAGGGAAAATATGACCATGACCACAAGCTGGCACTCGATATATCAGAAACTTCTATCAGTCTTTATGCAGCAAGCAAGATGAAAATCCTTTAATGACATTTGCCCAGACTCACCAATTCCTAAAGTCCTCCCACCGGAAGTTAGAAGGGCAATGCATGAAATAGAAAAAGGATCAGCTAGTGGTTATGACGGCCTATCCATTGACGTACTCCAATTGACTGGAGAAAAAACCTACAGACACCTAGCTAAGGTATTTTCACAGTGCCTAGAAGAGAAAAATGTCCCATCCAGCTGGAACAAAGCAATGATTCTGTTGCTACAAAAAAAAGGCAGTCGTTACAATATTAAGAACTACCGCTCCATCTGCCTCCGTCCTATCATTTACAAAATGTTTATGAAGGTCATGAATAACCGTATCAGTTCTACCTTGGACACAGTACAACCAATCGAACAGGCTGGCTTTAGGTCTGGATTCAGCACGGTAGATCACATCCAAGTCATCCAAAAAGTAATAAGTCAAGCAAATGAATACCAGATGCCACTGTGTTCGGCCTTTATCGATTTTGAAAAAGCTTTTGATTCAGTCCATCACTGAAAGAAAGAGGGGTAAAACAAGGAGACTCTATATCTCCCAAGCTAGTGCTGCAGTTGGCAATGTCAAAAATCCAATGACAAACAGGGGGTTGAGAATAAATGGAAGAAGTCTCAACAACTTAAGATTTGCTTATGATATAGTTTTACTCTCAAACAGTAAGAGCTGGAAGAACTGATAAATGAACTAGAGGCAGCTTGCAGTGAAGTGGGCCTTAAAATAGAAGTGTCAAAAAGCAAAATCATGCAAAACAAATGGACAGAAAAAGACAAAGACAAGGCAGACACGAAAGAAGCTGGTATTGAGTCCGTAGAACAGTACATCTATCTTGGCCATGTGATCAACATGAATGGCGACTCAAAGCCTGAGATCTACAGACGCATAAAGCTCGGCTGCAGAGCATACGGAAGAAATTCCAAAGTTTTTAAATCAAACATGCCAGTATATCTTAAAAACACAGGTATTTGAACAATGTGTATTACCGGTCCTCACGTATGCCTGCCAGACTTGGACCCTAAACAGTCAGATGAAGCAAAAACTGAGAACTGCCCGGCGAAGTATGGAAAGAGCAATGCTAGGGTTTACAAGAAGAGACAGGAAAAGGGCCGTGCACATTCGTTCAATAACCAAAGTGACAGACATCTTAAAAAGGGTCATGACCCAAAAATGGCAATGGGCTGGTCATATTGCAGGCAAAAGTTGACAGATGGAGTAAGGCAGTTCTGGACTGGACACCAAGGAACCTGAAGAAAGCAAGAGGAAGACCCCCGGATCGCTGGGATAGAGACATACGTCGAGTTACAGACGTGAACTGGAAGAGAGTTGCTCAAGATCGATCAGCCTGGAAGGAACTACAACAAAACTATGTATTATTAAATTGTAATGTATAGCTCATTTGACTTAAACAGGTTACATCCTGAAATAAGGATTGATAAAGCTGTAATAATAATAATAATACAGCATTATATCATCTGCAAAAAAACTACTTCTGATAGTTAACCATCAACACAATTATTCATTAGAATAATGAGTAGCAATGGTCCCAATACGCTACCTTGTGGCACTCCCATTTTCACTTCCACCTCTTTTGATACTGCATTTCCTACCACAACATTTTTCTTTCTACCTTTTAAACATTCTTCTACCCAGCAAATCACTTTCTCATCTACTCCAATAGTTTTTGCCTCATTTACTACCATGTTATGGCTCACTCTGTAGCACGAGAATACGACCATCAGCCGTTGCTACAAGTATGCGTGCCGCCGAATCTGCAGACTTCCGTCGTAAGCGTGTATTTTTGTGTCTGGTGGTTGTGGTAGCTGTTGGGCAGTGTGCGTCCCAAGCTGTCGCCACACTCCGCGATGGCAATCTGGTGATCGATGGCGGCGCCACCGACAGCGTGATGGAGTGGCCACCCCGCTCCCGGCGAGACGACTCCATCAGCGCTGTCAGCACCCGCCGCGCATGATCGAGAACTCAGGTACACCACCACAGCGATCAGCCAGTCCCATCAGAGGAGCTGTAACGACTACACAACGTCAGCGCAGGGCAGGGTGGCGAACCAATGACACGCGACCAAATAATATGGGCATGGGGTTACCTGAGTCGATATACGCTGATCAGCCAGAACATTATGATCACTTGCCTAATAGCCAATATGTCCGCCTTGGCACCGATGTCAGCGGTGACGTGTCTTGGGAAGGAAGCAATGAGGCCTTGGTATATCACTGGAGGGAGTTGGCACCTCATCTGCACACACAAGTCACATAATTCCCATAATTCCGGGAAGGGCGGCTATGAGCTCAGACGCCACGTTCAATCATATCCCAGATGTGTTCGATCTGGCGAGTTGGGGTGCCAGCACATCAATTGCAACTCGCCACTGTGTTCCTCGAACCACTCCATCACACTCCTGGCCTTGCGGCATGGCGCATTATCATTCTGAAAAACGCCTCTGCCGTTGGGAAACATGATCGTCATGAAGTGATTTACGTGGTCTGTAACCAGTGTACGATACTTATTGACCGAGCGTGGTGGTGTAACGGTTAGCGTTCTCGCCTCGCATTCGGGAGGACGGCGGTTCGAATCCCCATACGGGCATCCAGATTTGGGTTTTCCATTGTTTCCCAAACCACTCCAGGCAAATGCCGGGATGCTTCCTTCAAAAAGGCCATGGCCGAATTCCTTCCCATTCCTTGCCACCCCCATCCTTGCCCCCCATCCTTTCCCGTCTCTAAAGACCTCGCTGTTGGGAGACGTAAAGCAGTTTAAAAAAAAAGATACTTATTGGTCGTTATGGTGCCTTCCACGAGCTCCCTGGACCCATGGTAGCCCACGTGAATGTTTCCCATAATTATGCCGCCGCCAGCTTGTCTCCGTCTCGCAGCACAGGTGGCAAGAAGCTGTTCCCCTCGAAAACAACGGCTGAAGAAGGTAACGGGATTCACCAGACCAAGTTAACGTCCAGTGACGATGGCCACGTGCCATTTTATCGTAGTTGCCGATGTCGTGGTGTTAACATTGGCACATGCGTGCGTCGTCGACTGCGAAGGCCCATCGTTAAGAGTGTTCGGTGCACTGTGTATTCAGACACAGTTGTACTCTGCCCAGCATTAAAGTCTGATGTTAGTTGCGCTACAGTTCGTTGCCTGTCCTGTTTTACTAGTTTGCCCAGCCTACGACGTTCGGCATCTCTAATGAGCGGTGGCCGCTCAGCCCCTCGACGTTTGGACGTGGTTTCACTTTGGTTTCGCCACTTGATGAAGACACTCACGACAGTACACCAGACAAGTCGTGCAGTTTCCTCAATGCTCGTGCCGAGCCTCCGAGCCTTCACAATGTGCCCTCAGGCTAACTCAGATAGATCGCGCGCCTTCCCCATTCTAAACACGGATAGCACGCTCACTGATACTACATGCACCGTGTGTGTGTCTGACTAACAGTCATTTCTCGGCAGGAGACACTGCTATCGCCTGGACGAGTTTATATCGATAGTAAGTAGGTAGTCATAATGTTCTGGCTGATCAGTGTAAATAATTTATTTTTTCGTCTACATAATTTAAGATTATTGAAACAAAGTTCGTCGTAACCGAAACTACCAGTGCCGGAACGACTATATAAAGAGGTGGATTTTGAGCGAATTTGCGACCGAACTTACTGAGTGAGCAAGTGCATGTGGCACGGCGGCGGCAGGGCGCTAAACTACCTTAATCACTTGTTTGGTTTTGTTGACGTCGTTGACTGCTTTCACCAATTTCGCATAGTTCTTCCATTCTTTACACTAATTTCGTTTACACAACGGCTACTTTAAGTTCGTTTGAGTTATATGTACAACTATTCAACATTGTTAACTTTTGAAAAAAAAAACAACAACAACAAAACAACAACAACAACAACAAAACAACAACAACAAAACAACAACAACAACAACAAAAACAACAACCAAACAAAGACGACGACGACGTAGAAAATTTCATTCTTTTTGGACTGGGAAACATGGCATGATGATTAATGAAGGTGATGAAGCGGTGTGTTCTGGAACTGTGATATGTAGAACATCATCTGTTAGATGGCACAATCAAACACATCACAAATCTCTTTATCACAAAAGCGAACCAGAATAACATTAAAGACTCGCTTCAAAACCGTTTTCCATATTACTCCAGCTTGCATGCTGCTTGCTAAAGGTAACAAAGTATGAACCTGACATGAGGTATCCGGCATCTAATTTGCAACAACAGACGTTTCACTTGTTTCATCTACTTAAATAATCACAAAACTGTTGCTTAGTATTTTTTTTTAAATGTATATTTCTGGTTTCAAATATAAAGTTTTAAGGTGATAGTATTTAGTTTTATTTCTTTTCCCACTGATTACTATGTTCTGATTTATTGATGGCACGTCATACCTTCCTTCAATATTTCCTTAGAAAAAATGTCACGTAGATCAATAAAAGCTCGCCATCCCTGGTGCAGGGCAGCCATGGGCAGAACTGCGTACGAAGCTGAAAATATGTTTTAAAAATACAAGACGGTTAGTTAAGAGAGTTGCAAATTTTTCTATGAACACGTCATAATTTAATAATCACGAAAATTAAATAATATTGAGAGAAAACAAAGTAACAGTATTTTTCAAAAACATAAAGTTATGTCATTTGCCCGTTCTGCCCCGGGCTTGCGGCAAAACGGGTTGGTAAGGACAAGTGATTATAAAAACATGTAATAATGCCGTGTGGTCGTAATGACCTGGTGACAGTGTTCCTATTGACTGCGCATTCCACCCGTGTCGTAGCCGCCTTAACCTAACCCGGTAGTACTACCTGGTACAGGGGACCTACAATTTAACATAGAATCCGAAACACGAAACCGTTCTGGCGTACTTCACATTACACAGCAAGCTGTGCTAGATATAAAGGTTGGGTTAAGGACCTATGAAAATCCCCGTCCAGACAGAGATTCGAACCGAGGATATTTCGATCCCCAATAGGACGCCTTAACCACTGACCCACCAAACCGTTCTTAAAAACATATAAAAGTAGTTGAAATGCAGAAAAAATAATTTTGCTCTGTATTTATTTAGTTTTAAGTGACTGTAAAAGTTTAACAACAGTTTTCATAGATTGTGTGTTTTTCTTATAACTATTCACAAAATTCACACTAAAAGATCGCCTCATAATCTTCGCTATCTATTGCCGCATCAGAATTGTCTACCCACTTTTTTGCACATAGAAGAAGTGACCCAACTTTCAATTGACTTTGAGCAAAATTTACATTCACAATCAGAACAATGCTCAGAAAAACTCTCGTTAGTTTTGGATTCCCTCTTGAGCCACTTTTTTTTCATTTATCTTCAGGCAATAACCTATGTATTTTTTATTGTTAATTTAATTCTTTTTCTTAAATAATTTCATCCTTGATTTTTCTTCTCTGGCAGGGTTCTTCAAGTCTTTTTGCTTAATATCCACTTCTGACTCTTTTTTGTTTGAAGAATCTCTTCACCCTCTTCCGATTAGTCCTTTTCGGGGGTTTCTTTAACATTTGAAATATAGATTATAATTTCAGGTGAAATATGAAATCAAGATACCTGTTGTCAGCTGTCACGCAAGAGCACCCCTAAAGTGGCGCAGAATGGAGTACTTCCCCATTCCATCCCGCCCGTTCATACCCAGGGACACGATTTGTGTTAGGGAGTTAAGGTCACTCGAGAAAGATACATAAACAAACATTTAACTACATGAAACTACAGACGTAGTGCAAGCGTGTACAAACTATATTGCTAATGTAAACAAGAGTGTACAGTTTACCTTGTTACAAAATCATCAGAAGTTACAATACAGGAGAAGAAAATCACATCGAAAATTACCCACTAACACTCGAGTAAGCTAGACTAACATGGCCGCCGTAGTTGGTCTAGTTCTAACTATTGTCGTTCCTTGCCAATACCTCCGGAACAACGACAAACGTCGAACTTCATTCCGCACCGGCACCCCGGTGTACTGTTTCCTCAACTAGTCTCAAAGCCCTTCAAAAACGACGGACTCTTCTGGCAAGTCCTCCTAGTACCTTAACTAAAAATGATTGTTACAAAATAAAGCTCAATGCCATTCCTCATGCCTTGCGCTGAAGCGAAAAGTTTCAGTTGCCGTCAAGGTTGCATCTAGAGCTAACCACAAACTCCGCTAAAATTACCGCTAGAGAATCTATGCTTCAATCACACACGAATTAATACATTTACTGTATCGTCTGTTAGTGGCAATAATACCTCGCAATGCTATCTGTGATTCAGGTTGTAACGTACCACTTTGTATAATTCCCTTTATTTTGTAGAGAACACATGCGAGTGTTACTTTATCATACTTTTAAATTAATACTTTTGCTTATATTTCCTGCACCAGACCAGTACATAAGGATTTCCTTAATCCCTCTTTGTCCGTTTGCTGGTTTTATTTCGATACTCACGCTGTAAATCAAATTATTATCAATCAAATTCTTACCATACAAACTTTAAATCAACTCCTTTGCCTATATCTATATTTCAATCTCAATATCAAATAAAACACTTTCTACTTATCTCATAATTCCTATATTTTCTATTAAACAAACAATTATAATTTCTAAAGTCATATTCCATTATATTTATCAAAACCCTAAACCTTCTGTCCTCAGGCTAATATTTTCCTCTTCTTAATCCCGCCAGGATTCTTGTGGCTTCCATCTAGCCATTCTGTACTATCTCTTCTCTTAAAAAATGTTTTTTCCAAAACCAACTCGTCCTCTTCCTTTCAAATCTTTTCTTCAACTCTCTCGACTGTTCTTTATTTTCCAGACATCTCATTATATTCATCTTGACGTACTTTGACCTTGGAACTTAAAATTCAGAGTTAGTATATACAATTACAATTATTAAATAATAAAATAGCTTTTTTAATGTAAAATTCACAAAATGTGAGGTTGTGTACCTCAAAAGGTCGATATTGTAACATCTGAATGGCTGACGCAATTACCGGTGGCTGCAATAATGACCTCAGCAATATGTCGTCAGTATAACGAAACGAAATTAAAACTAAATCTTTGTCAACAGATGGCATTGCAGATACTTTTTTTCTAAATTTAGTAATTTTAAGACATGCTGAGGCAACGTAATATAATTTTCTAATTTCAGCTCCGCAGTCTGCCAACAGAATTGTATGGCAACGTGTAAATTACCAGAAACTGAGTAGAAAAGTTTTAAGGTTAAGAACAGATTTTAATTTCCTGCTTCGAAAGTATTAGTTTATCAGGTGCACCCTTTTCACACTTTTAAACCGGATACACCATTCAATATATGTTTTTGTTGTTGCTTTGATCTCCGAAAAGTAGAGGATACGATTTACATAATAAGCAAAGATTAAAGGTGACGGTACCGTCTACGAACTAGCAGACTCTTTGGAAAAATATGAATTTGGGGCTCAGTTAAGGATGTATAAAAAAGGGAATTGATTGTCATTCAATTTATGTCCGTCTGTTTGAATGTACGAGATTCACGAAAACCACTGACCGGATATTCGTGGGTGTTTGAACAGTAGACAGAACGCGATCTGAGGAGTAAAACAGGTTCTTTTTTTTTTTCTTTCTAATTTTGATGTAAAGTCGGAAAGCTGAGAAATTTAAGATAAAAGTGACCGCAAATCACTTTCCATTTTTCGTTCGCGACTCATGCAAAACTTAATGGCTGGATTCAGCCAATTCTTGCGGTCGAAATGTTTGAAACGGTTTCGGCCTACGAGCCGAGTTACTTGTCAGCAGTCAGCGGCGCAGTCAGGTAGCTCGGAGTCGATGAGGGGGTGGGGCGTGACGTCGTGCACAAGTGGCGCCGCGCCGCGTGGGAACGGGGCACTCGAGCACGCGCCTGCCCGCCGCAACCCGCACTGCGCGGCTTTTGTGCTGTATGGACTTTACACGTCCCCCCCCCCCCCCCCACTCACTCACGGCTGCTGGTTTTATTCGCGTCTCAAGTTGTGCTACGTTCTTTTCAGTTCAACCCGAACCACAAGATTCGCAGTTCCTGCCGCAACACTTGTAAAAATCCCACATGGCGTTAAACCCTTCCCCATCCGTCTATTTTTCAATAATAATAATAATTATAAAGGGCAGATCTTGCACTGAACAAATATTTAATTTAAAGAACACAATAGAAATGAGAAAAATCAGGAACTTGAAATATGTAATTATCTTTGTGGACTTTAAAAAGGCCTATGACTCAATTGACAGAAATGTACTAATAGATATTCTGAAAGAATTAGGACTGTATAATAAAACAACTGAAGTAATTAAAGGAACACTAACAAATACGACGTCCAAAGTAAAATTTATGGGAGAAATTTCCGAGCCGTTTGAAATTAATTCAGGTGTGAGACAGGGAGATGGTCTATCTCCACTACTTTTCAACTGTGCATTAGAAAAAGTAGTGAGGGGATGGAGGAAAGCTATCAATACAAAGGGTGCTCAGCTGGGAAGAAATCCAAATAAAATCACCATAGATTGTCTAGCTTTTGCAGATGACATGGCGGTAATTACTGATTCACTGGATAGTGCAAAAGAACAAATCGAAGAACTAAAGAAACAGGCAGCCGAAGTAGGATTACATATATCTTATGAAAAAACACAGTTCATGACAAACATCAATGATGCTCCTCAAAATCTTAAAATTCGCAATGGCACAATAGCTAAAACAAATTGTTTTAAATATTTAGGGGAATGGATAACGAATGACACAAAAGAAAAGACGGCGATAGAAACTAGAATACATAAAATGGAAAGAGCATTTCATATGACAAAGAACGTATATAACAAAAAATTATTAATCATGGAACACAAAACTAAGGCACTATCAAGCAGTGGTTAGACCAGAAACGCTGTATTCGGCAGAAACGCTTAAGCTAACAAGATATGGGGATCTTGAAAAACTGGAAAAAGTAGAAAGAAGAATCTTGAGAAAAATACTGGGACCCAAACCTAATACTAATGCTGAATACAAATTAAGACCAAACCGAGAACTATATTCGAAAATAGAAAAATTAACAGTTATAATGAGGAAAAGAAGACTTCAATTTTACTGGAACATATACAGAATGGATAGTAATACACTAATAAAACAGATCTTCACCTTACTGGACAAATACAAATACAAACCCACATGGTTCACTGAAACTGAAAAGGACATGAAAAATGCTGGAGTGAAAGCAGATATAATAGACAACAGAACACTTTTTAGAGAAGTAATTCACAAGGCAGGCTCTCAGGAGAGACAGAAATACATCAAGGGAAGGAAATGGACCCAGGAACAAAAGGAACAACACTCTCAAAGAATGAAGGAAGTTTGGAAGCAAAGAAAATTAAATACAAAGAAACATAACCAAACTTGATTTATCGTACCCTCCAAATGGGTTATTCGGAATAATAATAATAATAATAAATCGCTTCCAAAAAGTAAAAAAAAGCGTTAAGGTTAGTCCAAACCTCTACAACAGAAAATCAATTTCAAGACAGACCAAAATTCGGCACTAGAACACAGTCATAAAACCAACAGTCCTCTATGCAAGCGAAACATTATTCGTTACTCTAATGAATGACTGTGTTAATGACTGTCAGAAGTTAGATTGTTTTCAGATGACATAATGTTATATAAAAGGATCAAAACAATAGAAGACTGTAAACAGCTGCAGGGTGATCTAGATAGGTTAACTAGCTGGGTGAGTCAACATGGGATGAAGATAAATGCAAATAAGAGCCAGCTTATTAGGTACACAGATGAAAAGCTAAAGGTTGATTGTGATTATAAAGTGGGGAAGGAGCTACTTATTGAAGACTCGAAATGTAAATACCTTGGCATTACATTTGATAGCAGACTTAAATGGGCAGGACACATTGGACAGGGAGTAGGGAAAGGGTTCAAAATCCTTCACTTGTTGGAAAGAGAAGTAAGGGATTTGGGGTACAAAACATACCACTGCTGGAATATGGTGGTGTAGTATAGGACCCACATTTTGGGTATCAAATACGGGAGTTGGAGAGGGTGCAGAGGAGGGCTGCCAGATTTTTCTTTGGAAATTGCCGCAAAATACAATCGGTAACTAATATAATAAAGGAGCTGGAGTGGGATTCATTGGAGGATAGAAGGAGGGTGAAGAGAGTCAAGGGAGTGTGCAAGGCCTATACTGGTGATGAAGCAGGGAAAGATATTGGTGTGAAAATTAAGAGAGGTGCTTGGAAGGGTAAAGTTGACCATGACCACAAGCTGGAAATTGATTTCATGTATAAGGGTATGAAAAAATTTTCTTTCGGAAGAAAGGTTATAAGGGATTGGAATAAATTACCAAGAGAATTGATGAATAATTTACCAAAAATACTGAAAGAATTTAAAGTAAAAATTAGTTGAAGGAAAAAGTAGGTTGGAAGAGGAAAGGAGAAAGAGAGATGTGTGGGGAGATTGCCATATCAATTTCATCTATTATTAGTATAACATTAATACTTAACAGAAAATACGAACTCGAAGAAATAAAAAAAGAAGTGAGAAAAATCATTAGGAAAATTCTGGGATCCAGACACACTAAAGATGGTTACAGACTACAATCAATCAAAACAACAGAAAAGTTTTCAAACATCGAAATTTGCATTAAGAAAAGGTGAATCAAATTCTTTGGCCACCTTAACAGATTATCAGAAAATCGATTTACAAAAAAGATAATAGATTATGTAACCTCACTTAAAAATTCAACACGTTGGCTGAACGAAATTCTAAACGATCTCAAAAACGCAAACATAAAATCAACAGACATTTTAGAAAGAGACATCTTCAAACACAAAGTAGACAAATGGGAAGTTACAACAATACAGACCGAAGTGGTCGGAATAACGCAAACAAGCTTAACCGGAAAGAATAAAATGCTACTGGAACAGCGAGAAGAACGCAAAGAAAACTTGATTGGTTCGTTTGCTTAACCTCTTCCATTTATCGGGAGAATTAGCCACTAATAGTAATGCACTAAAGAGCCGAAGAAACTGGTACAGGCATTCGTATGGAAACAGAGAGATATGTAAAAACTCAGAGTACGGCGCTCCGGTCGGCAACGCCTATATAAGACAACAGGTGTCTCGCGCAGGCGTTAGATCGGTTACTGCTGCTACAATGGCAGGTCATCACGATTTAAGTGAGTTTGAACGTGGTGTTATAGTCGGCGCACGAGAGATGGAACACAGCATCTCCGAGGTAGCGATGAGGTGGGGATTTTCCCGTACGACCATCTCACGAGTGTACCGTGAATATCGGGAATCCGGTAAAACATCAAATCTCCGACATCGCTGCGGCCGGAAAAAGATCCTGCAAGAACGGGACAAACGACAACTGATGAGAATCGTTCAACGTGACAGAAGTGCAACCCTTCCGCAAATTGCTTCGGATTTCAATGCTGGGCCATTAACAAGTGTCAGCTTGCGAACCATTCAACGAAACATCGTCGATATGGGCTTTCGGAGCCGAAGGCCCACTCGTGTACTCTTGCTGAGTGCACGACAGAAGGCTTTACGCCTCTCGTGGGCCTCCCAACACCGACATTGAACTGTTGATGATGGAAACATGTTGCCTGGTCTGACGAGTCTCGTTTCCAATTGTATCGAGCGAATGGATGTGAACGGGTATTGATACAACCTCATAAATTCATGGACCCTGCATGACAGTAGGGGACCGTTTAAGCTGATGGAGGCTCTGTAATGGTGTGGGGCGTGTGCAGTTGGAGTGTCATGGGACCCCTGATACTTCTAGATACGACTCTGACAGCTGACACGTACGTACGCATCCTGGCTGATCACCTGCATCCATTCATGTCCATTGTGGCATTCCGACCGACTTGGACAATTCCAGAAGAACAATGCGACACCCCCACACGTCCAGAATTGCTACAGAGTGGCTCCAGGAACACTATTCTGAGTTTAAACACCTCTGCTGGCCACCAAACTCCCCAGACATGAACATTATTGATTATATCTGGGATGCCTTGCAACGTGCCGTTCAGAAGAGATCTCCACCCCCTCGTATTCATACGGATTTATAGACAGTCCTGCAGGATGCATGGTGTCAATTCCCTCCAGTACTACTTCAGACATTAGTGGAGTCCATGCCACGTCGTGTTGTGGCACTTCTGCGTGCTCGCGGGGCCCTACACGATATTAGGCAGGTTACCCACTTTCTTTGGCTCTTCAGTTTAATAATAGTAATAATAATCTTAGATTGGAAGGAGCACAAAACAAGAAGCCTGATACGTTGTGTAACAATCCGAATCGCATACAATTTTTTTATGTTAAAACTTAGTTTTGATGTTTGAGAAGCAAAATATTGCTATCATCTTTGTCGGAAGGACACAGATGCTTGCAACTACATTTTATAGTAACCGACTTGGCCAATATTAGAAGTTGAAACTGCACTTTTACCAACGACGTTGGTGAACTGTGAACCTGTGTTACCGTTCTCGTCTTCGTGTGTAAAGCACTTGACCTGGCCACGAGTCTTACAAAAACAAAAGTTAAGTCTAACAAACAGATCACAGCGGAGTGAGAACAAATAAATAAAATGTCTTCAGAAAATGTTAGCGACTGCAGCTGCCTTGGACAGTTTGTAAATATGAGAGGAGATGCAAGAAGAGTAATTTTTTCGTCGCATCGAGCAGGCATGGGAAGCTTTTCTGCATCTACATCTACATATATACTCTGCAATTCACAAAATTGTGGATGGCAGAGGGTGCTCAGCACCAAAGCTAATCTCTTTGTTGTGCATTCCAATCAAAATGGTACGAGGGAAAAAAGAATGCATATAAGAATCAGTGCGGCACCTTATTTCCATAATTTTATCTTTCCTGTCCTTCCGACTCAAATAGGTTGGTGGAAGAAGTATTTCACTACACTCGAAAGTGAAATTGGGAGTACGCATGTTTACCAATCAGTTTAACGAAACGTGTGTCGTCTATCTACCAGAGACTCCCAGCCTAATCTACTAATCAGTTCTGTGACGCTTTCATAAGGATTGTAGCAAGCGGTCACGAATCGAACGGCTCTTCTCTGTACTTTCTCTATACTGACAATCAGCCCCTTACGAAACGGATCCTAGATGGCACAACAATAGTCCAAATGTGGACGCACAAGAGATTTGTACGCTATCTCCTTTGTTTGTTCATTACAATTACAATTTTGTGAGGCGTTGCATTATGCTCAAGTCTAAAGAAAATACTTCACGACCAGTGCATTCTTCCCGTGCTGACATAATGACACTAAATGAATTCACAAAAGGAAAACTTAGAGCAGCACAAACAACTACGGAAAGATCTGTGCGACGCTTCCCTGGAAAAGACAAGAACAGAACAACCGACGTCAGACGAGTTACAATGGTTGGAGACATCTTGAAGTGGCATGATGGGCAGGGCAGGCATGAAGCATGGACACCGGACATGGCTCAGTGGTTAAGGTGTCTGACTGCAGCTCTATAAGGTTCGCATCCTTGTCCCGGCGAGGATTTTCAAAGGCCCTTAATAACCCTCTGCACAGCTTACTGTGTAATGTGAAGTGCGCCACAACGTTTCCTTGGCTCAGATTCCATGTTGAACAGTATGTCCCCTATAAAAAAGTAATCTAGTCCACAACCCGAAGGTTGGTACTATGCTCCCTTGGGAGGCATGCTAACGAGGAACTCCTTTGACCCCGAAAGCTCGGAACCACACGAAAACATGTTGAGAATAACAAGCGGTCATAAACAAAAAAGTGGCGTGTGTGTTTTTTCCGTGTAGAACTCCGCACTTGCCTGCCAGCGCCATTAAAGAGCCATGAAAAGAGCCTGTTGATGTGTGATTCCTGGTCAGGTCATACAGATCGTACCCTTCTAGATGCACCGTTTCCAAACAAAGATGTTATGCTCAAGACATTGTCACTGAAAATAACAAAATATTGCCAACTCATTGATGTTTACTTCTTTCGGAGATATAAGCTCTTTATCAGAAGGATAACTGATTTTGTAAGACTGCAATGTGCCAAACCACAAGTGAAAATACATGAACTATATTTCATCATGAAACTTCACTCTTTGATTTACAATCAATTTGCTGCATCTACCTGTTAGCCTAAGTTGCAATATGCTTAGCGAAAGCCCGGTTATGACAAAAACATAGCAACGTCAACATTTGAAAATGTAATTAGTGTGGCATTTGATATTAGACTAAGTGAATGCGAAAGTGATTTGCCATGTGATAACGTGGCTTTAGTGAGGTGTGAACATTGTTCTCTTCCACTTTGTTTTAAACACTTCATCGAAATCCCGCATCTGCACTTTGAGGACTAATATAAGCACTATCAGGTGAGCGGTACTGCTGTATATGCGTGTTTGGTGCTATTTTAACGTACTTATAGCAGAGTTTTTGACCTGTTGATTACAAATGTAATGAATAACGTATAATTTCCTTCATATGGTACTGATATCTTTTTACTTCGTTTCTCTCTCTGTTGAAATGTTACATGAGGTAGACTGCAACGTTTAGCACGGAAATGACACACACCACTGTCTTGTTTATGACCTCTTGTTATTCTAAGCACGTTTTCGTGTGGTTTCGAGCTTTCGAGGTCAAAGGTGTCCCTTGTAAGCCATTGTGTCAGAGGTAGGACGGCCAGTTCCTTTCCTCTGGGACCTACAGTTTAACGAGGTATCCGAACCACGGAGCAACCTGGCGTTGCTCACATAATCATTGATAACTCTTAAAAATTCCTGCGACCCTGGACCGGAGCAGTGAACTTTTGAAATCAATCGCCTCAACAACCCTTTTTTTTCACCGAGGTTGGTGGTGTAACGGCTAGCGTTCTGGCCTCGCATTCGGGAGGACGGCGGTTCGAATCCCCATCCGGGCATCCAGATTTTTGTTTTCCATGGTTTCCCAAATCACTCCAGGCAAATGCCGGGATGCTTCCTTCAAAAAGGCCATGGCCGAATTCCTTCCCATTCCTTGCCCCCATCCTTTCCCGTATCTAAAGACCTCGCTGTTAGAGAGACGTAAAGCAGATAAAAAAAAATCTTTTTTTCCAGTAAAAAAACAGTTTTATTTAAAGATACAATAATTACACACGTAACATACTGGAATCAGTACAATCATTTCAGATGATGTAATCTGAAGCATTAAGATTCTTAGCTGAGTCATTCTTGCGAATAGATTGAAACTACATTCTCTTCTTTGTCTCGCAGAACACTCGGTAACTGGAGACGGATAGCCACTGGCTGCAAACTACGGACACGAATTTTTCTCGTTCACTTCATTTTTTTGTTATCCTTACATTATTTTATTTAAAAGAGAATTATCGCATTTGGATGGTTAGCACAATTCTCTATAATTTCCATCATGCTAGTGAAGACAAAATCGAGTATTATGATCTTCTTCAGTTCTGCACATTTCAATCTCATTTCGTTACTACCTCGCCCAATGTTCATTACCTTTTGTTTTCTTATTGTTGATTAGTGTGCCCGATGCTTTTCAGTATGACCCTAGTTCATTATTACTGATTCAAACCCACTATGGAGCACTTATAACTACTTGTTTCTTGATGCTCGCCTTTGTTTCCAATACCTGTTAAGTCCAGCTAATAATTTTTCCTTTCTCTCCTATGACAGGAGTTTCAGAGATTTTGTCATTTTTGGTGGAGGGCACCAGGAGTTAACCATATTACAAAATTTGGACCGATCTGCAATATCAGAGCCGTAAATACCAGGTACTTTTACCTAATTGAGCCACATGCTTCCCGCTTTTGATGAGTAGGAAGACCTTGTTGGTGAGCCTGTTGCTGTTATGTTCTCAGAAGGTGACTGTACAACTGCCTACATCACATGCTGGTGTTAGTCGTCTCCAACTGTTGGTACAATTCGCAGTTCGCTTTCAGTTCTGGGGTTCCATCCGGGAGCGCTCTTTACCACGAATTTTTCTCAGGATACGTCTTTCAGCTTTTTCCAGATCATCCATGGTGCCTTTTCTGTTCTTCAGCAAAGTCCCCGCAGCATATAAGAACTGAGCTCTGACAACAGTTGTGTAATTACAGTTTTCATCATTCTTCGAAATACCCTTCTTATTGTAATGATTTCGTGACAGCTGATAAGCTGTGTTGCGTTTAGCACATCTATGTAAGATGGAGGTCTCTACCATTGGGGTGGTCCCATTCACCAAGGTACCGGAATCGATGGACTTTTCCAATCTTGCCATGATTGGCTTTCCCGTGGTGGTGACTCTGGAAGTACTTCGTCTTTTCGCACGACATCTACAATCCTGTCTCCTCCTGCAGGGTTTGAACAGCAATGGCAGCGTCCTTAGTGCCATTGGTTATGATTGCGATCTCATCTGCGAAAGCCAGACCAGTGATTTTGACCTTTCGTGTTCCGGCTCCAGTGGTGACTGGTTTGATTCCGATTTTGTTCAGTGCAGGTACGCAGGTTCTGATGACTTTGTCGAGCGCCAGGTTGAACGGTATGGGTGAGAGGCCATCACCTTGTCTTACTCCCGTTGTGATATGATCCTAGTACACTTTCCGTAATTAGAGTAGAACTCCAATTATCCGAACTCTGACTATCCGAATAGCCGATTATCCGAATTGATTTTTTAATTAAGACGGAAACGTACTGCGAAAAGGCTTCCGATCTTTTATAAAAACCAACCTAAAGTTCGGATGACTGCTGCTTTGTTTGCCGAGTGGTACGGCGAAATTTTTGATCCCTGAAGTGAAAAAGCACCAAAAATCTCTTGGAAAAGAAGGCATTTTCAACATACATACAATAATTAATTAAAATAGACCCTTTCTCGGAAAAAAAATCCGATTATCCGAATTTTTGATTATCCGAATGGGGTGCGGTCCCAATTGATTCGGATAACTGGAGTTCTGCTGTACCTGTTAACTCCGCTACCAGACCGCTCATACAAAGCGTCCAGGAAAGAAAGGATAATCCTGCAACCGCACATCATGTCCTACAACATCACAAAACTTTATTTCAGTAAAAGTCTCTCCATTTTCGAGATATTGATTTTTTCGATATTTTTTCTAAACCACGTGACTTTGTTCAGTTTAAGCCATGCCACTTCTACAAATTAAGACTTTTTGAAACCCTTTTTTTAAATTTACTCAGAGATATTTGAGTCATGTAAAACAATGTTTTTTTTTCTTAAAACGATAAAAAAACCTTATCAAAATCATAAATGGTATAATTATTTTACACTAATTGGCACGATCCGCTTAGTACATATTTTTCTTTACACCACAGGCTGTCAAAGTCAGTCGCTTGAATAAATTTGTATACACTTTTTAGATATTATGTTTTTTTAACGTTTAAGAAAAAACAGAACATTGTTTTAGATGACTCAAACATTCTTGAGTAAATTTTAAAAAATAATGATAATAAAAGCGTTCAGAAAGTCTTAATTTGTAGAATTGACATGAACGAAGTCACATGTTTCGGAAAAAAAAATTAAAAACATATCTCGAAAATAAAATTTTGTCATACAGTATGGCATGATGTGACCTGTCTGTGGATGCAGGATTATCCTTTGATTCCTGGACGCCCTGTATATCCTTGTACTTCGTAGTATTACCTGGTTAGGCTACGGCGGCTGCGACAGGGGTGGACTGCGCGGCCTATTTATTCGTGCCCGTGGAGTGTGGACGAGCTGTGGAGCTGAGCGCTGTCCGTCGGCGGACTGGATGACGTTCGCACGCCCTCCAAACCAGTGTTAGTTTGCAGCAACAGCCTCGTAATGGGCCGAGATGATCCTCGTTACCAGGGGAGCCCCCGGGGGCTGTGGGAACGGCGCTGCAGTCGCCGCGGGGGGCGGCACGCGCCGCGCCAGGAGTCACGGGGGCGGCAGGTCCGCGTAGAGGCCGCGCGATCGACTAGGCTAACACTCCAGTCGCTCGGCTCAGATGGCTGTCGATGTCTTCAGGTAGTCACGTGGCCTGTCCACAACACAGCTATCTTCAGCGTCTCGACCGAACGTTGTGGACTCGCATTCGGGAGGACGGCGGTTCGAATCCCCGTCCGGGCATCCAGATGCGGTTTTCCATAGTTTTCCCCAAATCACTCCAGACCAATGCCGGGATGCTTCCTACAAAAGGCCGTGGCCGAATTCCTTCCCGGTCCTTGTCCCCAGGCCATTCCGCCTCTAATGACACCGACGTCGACGAGGCGTAAAGCCGTAAGTAAAAAAAAATAAAAAAAAAGTACCGCACATTTAGCTTACAACTCACCAACGTGAGTTTGAACGTAAATATTAAATTATTTATGTTATTACATGTATGATTTTGTATGAATAGGCATATTAATAGTATGGTTTTTCGAGCATCCTTCGCATCAAGGAGAAAAGCGGGGCCTGGGAGATGCAATGGCAAGTAGATTACATTGTGACAAAAATGAAATTGATGAAAAAAGAATAATGCGAGAGATGTACGAGTATATTTCAACACAGTGGTAGGAGCTGCAAAAAAAAGTTAAATAAATCCACTTTAACTTAGGGGAAATATAATTGTTTTGATGGATAAATTTAGTGCAGTATAATTGTACAAAAAGTTGTTGAATAAATGTGAAGTTTAGTAAAAATCAATGTCATTAACGCTGGTAAACAGATGGATAAACGTCCTTGCTAAGTCGACCAGAGGAACAAAAATGGAGTATTTTTATTTCCGATCAGGCGAGGGTAAATAGTATTTATGGAGCTGAACAGACCACGCCAGAAGCTGGATAAAGAGGTGAAAAATATTTTCTATGTTCTTTTTGTTGTTGTTGGTCTTTCGACTGGTTTGATGCAATCCTCCATCCCTTACTATTTTGCACTGAACTTTTCGTCTCAACATACCCCTTACAACCCACGTCCTCAATTATCTGCTTCATATATTGTAACCTCTGTCTTCCTCTACAGTTCTTACCTTCGACCGTTCCCTCCACTAACAAATTAACCAACCCAGCAAAAATATGACCTACCAGCCTGTCTCTTCTTTCTGTAAGACTCTTCCACTAACTTCTTTCCTCGCGAATCATTTCCAAAACTCGTTCGTTTCGTATTTTATCCATCCACTTAATTTTCAACGTATTTCTATAGCACCACATTTCAAATGTTTCAATTTTATTTATTTCTGGTATTCCTTAAGTCCATGCTCCGCTGCCAAAAGTGCTCTGCTCCACACATTTTAAAAAGTTCTTTCTGAGTCCTAGATCAATATTTGAAACTAAAATATTCCTCTTTTCCATGAAGAAACTTTTTTGCTATTGCTATTCTGCTTTTAACATCATTCCTGCTTCGGCCATCGGTTGTAATTTTCTTTCCCAAGTAACAGAATTCACTAATTTCTTACGTCGCATCCTAACCTATTTTTATATTTAATCTACTATTACTAATATCATTACTGCTACATTTCATCGCGTTTGTCTTGCTTTGACTTATATTTAGTCCAAAATCTTCTTTCAGTATTTAGTCCCTGATACTCAGTAACTTCTCAAATCCTCAGCCTGTTCTGCTAACAAGACAATGTCGTCAACAAATCGTAGCATACTGATTATTTTTCTCCTTGAACACTTTTGTTGTCTAAGGTGAGAGAATACAGAAAAATCTGTAAGAGACTGTGTGAAATAATTGTCCAGTAGTTGTAGAAACAATCGGCCCGCAACCCACAGCAATAATGAATGTGAGGTATTATATTAACTAAGAATAAAGCAGACGACGTTCAAAAGACTTTTTGAAAGTGAGGAAGCGAAGCTAGGATAAGGAGAGGTTTCTGACGTACACTTTTTTCTAACTCTATCCTCCGCAAGTTTCTCTTCATCAGGTTTCGTCACATCACGTGCTCATTCCGCAACTTGTCCAGTGTCGATCCTCTGAATCTTCGTCCCTGTGGCCTGATCTGCTGACGTCACTTTATAATTTTATTCCTACCGCCATTCCCCTGAACCGAACGTGAGCATTGGCACAAAGTAAGTTCTGTAAATAATCCATTTGCACTACTGTGGCTCCGCCCTGATCAAAACCACTGGCAGATCTGACGGAAGAGTACAATCTTGGAGCTTCCAGAAGTCTTTTAGAGCACAATAACAGCGATTCTGCCACAGATCACCCCCTATCCTGCTTTACACAGCGGTCAAGCCTCCGACCTCCACGTTCTGTGATGTGGCGTGGGTATCCACCACATTGTCGCCTAGTCTTGGTTTCACCGTCCTTCAAACACTTTCCATAGATGCTCACTACAGTAGCACGCGAAAAGCCGACCAGTATCTCCATTTCCGAGATGCTCGTTCCCAGATGCCGCACCCACAAATTGATGGTCGATAATTTAAGGGAATTTCGTGACTTGTGCGTAGAAATCTGGTGTCAGACACCTCTGGAAGCCTACCAAGGACTTGTAGAATCCATGCTACGCCGTATCGCTGCTGTATTGCGTTCGAAAGGTGGACTAATACGCTAGTAAGTAGGTGGTCATAATGTTTTGGCCGATCAGTATATATTGCAGACAAAATACAACCAACATTACAAAAACCGGGCACGAATGGGTAGAGCACAAAACTCCAAAGAGAAGGCGATCGAAAACGCGGCGCCAGAAACCGAAACCAACGCCCAGTACTGCTGCGAATACAAGAACCGGGTAGCGATAGAGACCCACCTGCTGGCTGTCCCAGCCAACGAGTGGCCAGCAGTTAAGGGTGAACCGAATCGAAGAAGTTAATCCATCGTGGCACAGGATAGATCGGCTGACAGGCGCCTCAGTGACCGATTCACCTCTCGTCGTGGCTGACTTAGCCTAACACAGTAATCCTACCGGGTATAGCGGAGTGTCCATAAACCACGTGGCTCAATTTTGGCCTCCTGTGAGCCCCTCTCCTTCCCTCCTCCCCACGTAACCCGACGTGGTTTTTTCCTCTACCGTCCCTCCCACGCCTAGCACGTAGTTTTTTTCCCAATTGATTCCAGAAGATGTTTTCTCTTGTCAGACTATCGTAAATTCCATACAGAGATAATTAAATGACGGAAATAAATATCTGGATGTTGTGGATCATTTTCTTCAATTGCTGATAATATTGGTAAATAAATGACGCCAAAGCAATTGAATGTTTGAGTATTTATTGGACTCCCAAACGCGTTTCACTTCTTTTGGAGAAGCATCTTCAGCAGGTTCTCATTTTTCTGTCTATTCCATTTGCTTATCTCCACTCCCAGCATCAGTGATTCGTTTTTCAGGTGTTTTTTTTTAACTGGTGTTTATCATAGCACAGACAACGTACAGTTCAGTGCAATGCAGTGCAGTGTTTGTGATACTTACTTACTTTGCTTTCCGTGTCTTCGTTATGATAATCACCAGTTAAAAAACCACATGGAAAACGAATCACTGATGCTGGGAGTGGAGATAAGCTAATGGAGTAGACAGAAAAATGAGAACCCGCTGAAGATGCTTCCGCAAAAGAACAGAAACGCGTTCGGGAGTCTAATAAATACTCAAACATTCGATTGTTTTGGTATCATTTATTTACCAACGGAAATAAATATTCACATGCTGTTGTGTGTTCTGTACCTCATTTTAACTGTGACAAATAATATGAACAGAAAGGAACGTGGCCTGGCTCGGAACCCCTCCCCCCTCCCCCCCCCCCCCTCCCACGTAGCCCACCGGCCCCCCTTCTAGACGGAGCCACATGGTTCATGGACGCTTCCTAGGGGGAACCTAGAGCTTAAAGTGGAATCCGAACCGCGAAACCGTTCTCGCGTACTTCACATTACACTGCAAGCTGTGCCAGTGGCGTTGAGTGGTTAGTGGCCTTTGATGTGGATTTCAAGTCGGCAACATCGCTTTAGGCAAGGATATTCATGCCAATAACAGTTAGTAGGATATGTGCAAGATATTACGGATGAAATGGTCAAGGGAGGCCAACCTGATGGCGTCGCACTAGACCTTTCAAAGGCTTTTGGCAGAGTGAGCCATTAACATGATGCTAACTAAATTAAAAACTATTGGAATGGATGAGAAACTGATATGCTACGTAGATGAATTTTTAAAAGTTAATATGAAGTATCAAAAGAAGTGGAAGAAAAAATGGGAATACCACAGGGTAGCGTATTGGGAGCACTGTTATTCATTATTCTAATGAATGATTGTGTTAATGGTTTACTATCATAAATTAGGTAGTTTCCAGATGACATAATGATATATAAAAGGATCAAAACTATAAACAGCTGCAAGGTGATCGGGACAGGATATCTAGTTGGGTTGGTAAACATGGGATGAAGATAAATGCAAAGAAGAGTCGCCTTATTAGATACACAAATAAAAAAAACTAAAGGTTGATTAGGATTATAAGGTGGGGAAAGAATTGCTTGCTGAAGACTTGAAATGTAAATATCTTGGTATTACATTTGATAACAAGCTTAAGTGGGCAGATCACATTGCACAGGTGGTAGGAAAGTTTTCAAAATTTTGCACTTGTTGGAGAGAGTGATGAGGGGATGTACGAGAGAAGTAAAGGAATTGGGTTACAAAACTTTGGTCAGACCATTGGTTGAATATGGTGGTGTAGTTTGGGACCCTCATTTTACGTATCAAATACAGGAGTTGGAGAGGGTGCAAAGAAGGGCTGCTAGATTTGTTTCTGGAAATTATCGCAGAATGCAATCAGTGACGGATATGACAAAAGAGTTGGAATGGGATTGATTGGAAGACAGGAGGAGGGTCATGGGAGTGTACAGGGCGTATATTGGTGATGAGGCGTGGAAAGGCATTGGTTTAAGAATGAAAAGTAATGCATGGAAGGGAACGAATGACCATGACCACAAGCTGGCACTCGATTTTAGGCACAAGGGGATAGGAAGATTTTCTTTCGTAGATAAAGGGGTCAGGGATTGGAATAAGTTACCAAGGGAACTGATGAATATTTACAAGAAATGTTGAAACAACTTAAAGCTGGGTACAGGAAACGGGGGAAATGGGTGTGTAGGGAAATTTCCACCGTAGCGTGCGCTCCATTACAGTTAAATTAAATTAAATTAAAAAAATTAAAACCCCAGCCTAGGCAGGGATTCGAACCGGGGACCTCTCGACGCCTTGACCACTGAGCCGTCAGACGGATCAACGAAGTAGCGCAAGGAGCGCAGAGTGCGGTGACGTCATCGCAGTGGTCGCGGCAGCTGGCTGGCGCCGTTTGTTTTGCCGATTGTTCCGGCGTGGGAACTGCGTTTCGACTGTGGGTGATACCTCCCCGCCCCTACAGGGCTGCATTGTGCTCCGCACGCGGCGCCCCCGCTATCAAATACTACAAAACGCGACCGACCACTAGAAAAAACAGCTCACTCGCCTCGACAAGTGCGCCACTACAGGTCCGGGTTCCAAAAACTAACTGCACGGAGCACACACTAGAAACTCACCCGCGCCGCCCTAAGTATGCGAAGTAATACGTGTGCCTTGTTTCCTGGTAGCAAGGCACAAACGTTTTCGAGGTAGTATCTTAGTAACTTTTGAGGAAATTAAAATTCACAATTTCGTTACGCTTATTTGATCGTTAATCTTTGACATAGTGGCTTAATTAACATTTTCCGTGTACTGTAACCTACTGAACAAATAAATAACCAAAGTTATGTAGTCAAAGAAAAATTAACGAAATCCAAAGGGTTTACTGTTTATCTGTGTTTTAGCGTTATCTTTGGTGGATATGTCGTAAAGTAGTGATCATCTGTATGCATTGTGATCTGTGGCACTTGTCCGTTCTCGGTCCGAATGAATTATGATTTGTTACTCGTTTTCCCGATTATTATTATTATTATTCTCTAATCAGAAACATCAAATACACAATTATAACATTGTGGAAGTTAACAACTTTAAACATATTTCGTCAAGTACTTCACAGTCTCAAGTGCATTCGGTGTTGCTCGAAACAGATCATCTTTATTAATTACTAGCTCGTACCCGCGACTTCGTACACGTGGATTAAGAATTTTTTGCCAGAATTGAATATAGAAAGTTGTTGGTAACGAAGGATTGGACCCAAACAACACCGAGTCGGCATAATATGACAGGAAAGCTATCACTATATCATTCTACCGTCGAACCAGTCTCTTGAAGAGAATCAGTTTCCAACATATTTCTGTCACCATTCGATAAGGTCTCAAAATTTGGTGACTACAACTATTAAACATACCGGATAAAATGTCCTGTGCCCTTCATACAGATTTTCTTATCAAATTCCGTCAGCATCGATATAGCCATTTGGTCGTCAAAACGTAACAAAAAGACAGAGACTTACTTCCATATTCACAGTATTATTACTGCGGTTCACACATACACACACAAACAGACACACTCACTCTCTCTCTCTTTCTCTCTCTCTCTTTCTCTCTCTCTCTTTCTCTCTCTCTCTTTCTCTCTCTCTCTCTCTCTCTCTGACTGCGAACAACCCCTGAGGAATCATTATAACGTAAAAAAGTGTACACCTACAGCATTGCAAGACTACCTACGATTTGCCTCGCAGTGCACCCCTAACTTTATAATATCTACTTTTTAACATTCAATCCAAATAACCTACGGCCCAGGCGTGACTCTTACGATAAAAAACAATTTTTAAAAACCTTAGCCTCCACGGAGATTTGAACCTGAGACCACGACCCAAACATTTGTAAGCAAGCGCTTTACCACTGAGCTATCTGACCGATACACGGAGAAAGCAGTATACAGACGTCCATATCCAACTCGTCTGTCTATCGCCATTCAGTAGTATTTCGAAATTATGAGACAACATGTATTATTTATACAGATAATTTTTCAACCAAATGTATACAGTATTTTTCTCCTTGTTTCAAAGGATAAGTGTGCCAAGTTTCATCGAGATAGGATGAAAACTGTGGATTTGTATGAAGAACAAACATACTAACAAACATACATACATTCTTCTTTAGGTTTACGGGCAATGTCGCGTCGTTTATTGGATTATCTAAGCTTTCGGCTGTTACACTCAGCCTTCTTCAGAGATGCTGTTTATATTAAGTTCATCTTTGTTGCAGGATGATGGGCACATAGGACTCTCGAGCATATGGTTCGTTGTTTGGTCCTCACCACACTCGCACTTATTAGTGGTAGCATCAGTATAACCCCATCTCACTAGGTTTTCCTTGGACCTGCCCACTCCTGTTCGCAATCGATTTAAGGACCGCCAGACGTTCCAGTCCTCTGCGTGACCAGGTGGCAAGCGCTCAGCAACTGTCGAGATGTTGGGGACCTCCGTTTCCCACAACTGTACTCTTGCCTGTTCAGATGACCAAATTCCCCAGTCATGTGTAGTAATAACACATCGCAGATTTTAAGCCAGACCATAACGTTTCACACGACGAAAACTCAGTCCAGATTGGCTGTGTAGTTTTCGCGTCATCACTGCCCAAAGGGACAGACAGACGCAGGCCACAAGTAGTACAAATGAGACAGAAATAAGACTTTTGATTTATTACATCCAAAAACATATTCACGACATGTACGCTCCTTGTCACTACTGCTGTAAGATGCTAATTATGACGTAT
This sequence comes from Vandiemenella viatica, assembly GCA_031002005.1. NCBI lineage: Eukaryota > Metazoa > Arthropoda > Insecta > Orthoptera > Morabidae > Vandiemenella > Vandiemenella viatica. The sequence goes on along the minus strand of JARYHS010011408.1, from coordinate 8,786,137 downwards.
TTTGATAATATTAGAAATAAAAAAGCATTATTTAATTCAAATTATTACTAAAACATTTAAAATATTTTTAAATGTTTTTAATTCATAAAATGACGCCAATGCAACTGTATTATGTAAGTTTATTGCCGTACGCGTTTCGCCTCTCCTCGAGGCATCATCAGCGACGAATCTATTTTAAAATTTACATTGGGTTTACAAAGTTGTTTGACATAACGCTAAATTGATACATTTTCTTATTATTTACACTTACTATTTACATTAGTGGATTTCAGGATAGTAACCACACATCTTTGCTTTCTCTCCAAAGCATGTTTCCATGTGTGGTTACTATCCTGAAATCCACTAATGTAAATAGTAAGTGTAAATAATACGAAAATGTATCAATTTAGCGTTACGTCAAATAAGTTTGTAAACCCAATGTAAATTTTAAAATAGATTCGTCGCTGATGATGCCTCGAGGAGAGGCGAAACGCGTACGGCAATAAACTTACATAATACAGTTGCATTGGCGTCATTTTATTAATTAATTTACTGAGCAACTGCGGAAAAATGGCCTACAACAACATTGCATTAAAATATTTGCTTCTAAAGTTTAATTCATATTCATAATTTCTAGATTATTACCATGGGTATTCACGATGCCAAATTGTTCAGTTTGACGTTCGGCATTTGTAGGTCCCAAGGGAGACAGCAGTTTTAGTCATAATTTTTTATTGTTATTATCTTCTTTCTTTCTCGGGATTTTCTGAGCCCCCATTTGCTCCGTCCTTTCCGAGGCTTGTTTTTGTTTTGAAAGCAGAATCTATCCACTGCCGGCTTGCTAGGCCTGTCGTAGCTTCACCAGAGCCCCGTTGGCCGCCATTTTTCAGGGTTCTTGTAAGGCCTTCACAGATACCGTATCGGTCCCGGGGCACACTAGGTCCCCACTGTACCTCACCCCCACAGGCAATCCCCTACTTTATGCCGTTGCCCATCTCCCACCACGTGGAGGAGGGGAAAGGTCCATGAAATTAAGATGCATGGTAAACGACCCAAAGGAAGACCAAGAGATGGATGGCTGAAAGGAGTGGAGGAGAGAGGAGAGGACTAGAAAACAGTGGTGACAGGTGGCGGGAAGAAAGAAGGAAATGGAGAGGCTTGAGCATAATGCAGACCCGGCCAGAGGCTGGAAACTGTTGAGGATGATGATGATGATTATCTTCTTTCTGCTTCTGACATTACGCCTCGTTGACGTCGAGGTCATTAGAGGCGGAAAATGACTGGGAACAAGCGACGGGAAGGAATTCAGCCGCGGCCTTTTGAAGGAAGCATCCCGGCATTCACCTGGAGTGATTTGGGGAAATCATAGAAAACCCAAATCTGGATGTCTGGACGGGGATTCGAAGCAACGTCCTCCCGAATGCGAGGCCAGAGCGTTAACCGCTCGCCCACCACGCTCGCTACGACCGGAATAAAATTCAGTTGGCGACACTGTAGACTGCCGACAGATGTGAAAACTATGAATATCATACGCGCAACACATCATACTCATAGCTACACACATACTAAATAGTAATAATTCCGTGTGATCGTATTGTCTGTGCTTTCCGCCCCTGTCTTAGCCGCCTTAACCTAACCCGGTAGTGCTACCAGCAACAGGGGACCTGCAGTTTAACGTGGAATCCGAACCACGGAAGCGTTCTGGCGCACTACACATTACACAGCAAGCTGTGCCAGAGGTGTTATCTCGGGTTAAGGGTCTATGAAAATCCCCGCCGAGACAGGGATTCGAACCGGGCACCTTTCATTCACCAGTCAGACATCTCACCACTGAGCCACGAGAACACTCCAGATATACTGTTAACATTATCGTGTCGGTGATGCGAGCTGATAAGCTATTGCGCATCAAGAAATCGTCCAACGCGCCTAAATAAGCAGACACTTCAAAAATTAAAAATCTGACCAAGTAGGCGCCTGCAGTTTAACGATAAATCAGAACTACGAAACGTCCCGACGTAGCTCATATGATCAGATACGACTCGTAAAAGTTTGTGCCCACCATGAGGTTTGAACCCACAACCGGAGAGAGAAACTTCCGGGAGTAAGCGCCTCAACCGCTGAGCTACCTGACCGCCTTGTTTTGAAGTATACTTGGGCAAGTACTATCAAAATCAGACATGCACTGTGGGTTTGTATGAACAACATTGACAACAAAAAACAAACATTCATTTTTAGATATTAGATACTAGTATAATCTATATTTTCAGTGCTGTCCAAGCGCAACATGTCATACGTATAGCTACAGGTATACTGTCAACATTACCATGTTGGTGACGCGGACTCATAATATTTTGCCCATCCAAAAAACGTCCAACGCGCGTATCATGAGCATAGCATGTCGGTTTATTTATTTATTTTTTGCGTATGATGCTGTATGACATTTACAACATTCAACATCAATTTTGCTGTATTCAATGAACAATCTTGTTTCAAAGTAAACACACATATAAACACAATGCCCACAGCTGGCCACTGACACAGGATCTCCAGTCACAACCACTACAACGTGACGTCGAGGCGCTGCAACCAGGCCACCGCCTCCGACGCAGTCAAATTTAAGTCTTCCAGACTACCAGGAAAGTCCCGCAGTGGGCAGTCCTGCACAATGTGAAACCTCACCGCAGTCACAGTACGGAGAATCTGCCCAGCCCCAGGTGTGGAGAGATTAAGCAGTTCTTCCAGTACCACATCTAATACGATTTAATTTACACCAAATTGACCGAGGTAAGTTGAATCCTGTTAGTTTTGAGCAGGGATTGGTAATTTGCACTATGCACTGTGGTGTTGACGATGCCCATTCCGCTGTCCAGCTATCTGTAGGGGTGAAGGTGTTAGATCAGCGGTTCCCGACCTTTATTGGTACACGACCCACTTTTAAGTAAAAAAAAATTTTCGCGACCCCCCTAATATGAGAGTCTATCTAATATCAGAATGGGAAATGTTGTATAATCTCGATACACTATCGACTATCCTATCCTGCGAAAAGGCAAATTTTAGTACATAGGACATAATATCAACAAAAACAACAAACATATTATAGAATGGGAGGCGACTGCACAGACCATCACCTCATCAAGTTGACTGCTGAAATTCCACGATTAGAAGTAATGCGATCAGCATATTAAAATGCAACTGGTCTGCCAAGTCGCTTTTTGGTGGAAACCACCTGCAGATATGATTTTCGTGGTTGATTGGGAACTTTATAATTGTGTTTTACTGCAACCAAATGTATGAAAATATGGAAGACTGGGAGCAGGAAAACACAATGGTAAACTTACCAGTCAACCACTAAAATGGATTTATAGGTGTTTCCCACCAATATATCACTTGGCACATTAGAGCAATTTTAATTTATAAATCGAGTTTTAAGTAATCCTGGAATTTCAGCCGTCAACTCGATGAGGCGATGCTTTGTATAGACGCCTCCCGCTTTTTTTTTTTTTTTTTTTTTTTTACAAAGATAATGAAAAATACGTTTAATTATTATAAAAACACAACTTTACAATAAGTGAGATTTCTGGCACTGGTGTTTTCTGATGAGAGCGTCGATAACAGTGCTAACACTTGTTAATATTAACCTTAATTCACTTTCTACACATACTTTATTTCTGTATTTTGTTTTTTAGAAACATTAAGATATATTTTGGTGGCAAAAACCTCGATTTTTTCGCGACCCACCAAAACACACGCCGCGACCCACCAGTGGGTCGCGACCCATAGGTTGGGAACCGCTGTGTTAGATGTTTAATTGAATTGCAGTGGATCACAGGCTCCGGTGGCAATTTCCCTACACCCCCATCTTCCCCCTATCCTGCACCCACCTACATTTGCCCTCTACAAATTTTATCTTTAAATTCTTTCAAAGTTTTCGGTAAATTATTCATCATTTCTCTTGATAATTCATTCCAATCCCAGACACCCTTACCTAAAAAAGAGAATCTTCCCACACCCTTGTTCCTGAAATCGAGTGCCAGCTTGTGGTCATGGTCATCTTTTACCTTCCATGCACTATTTTTCATACCTATTGCAATATCTTTCCATGCCTCATCGCCAGTATATGCCCTGTACACTCCCATGACCCTCCTCATCCTCCTCCTGTCTTGCAATGAATCCCATTCCACCTCTTTTATCATATCCGTCACTGATTGCATTCTGCGATAATTTCCAGAAACAAATCTAGCAGCCTTTTTTTGCACCCTCTCCAACTCCTGTATCTGATATGTAAAATGTGGGTCCCATACTACACTACCATATTCGAGCAATGGTCTGACCAAAGTTTTGTAACCCAATTCCTTGACTTCTCTAGTCCATCCCCTCATCACTCCCTCCAACAAATGCAGAACTTTGAAACCTTTTCCTACCACCTGTCCAATGTGTTCTGCCCAGTTAAGCTTCTTATCAAAGGTAATGCCAAGGTATTTACATTTCAAGTCTTCAGCAAGCAATTCTTTCCCCACCTTATATTCATAATTAACCTTTTGTTTTTTATTTATTCTTCACACAGCAGTCTTCCAGGCAGGGTGACGTGACTTCAGTCGTGTTTTGTATTCCCTAATATCTCCATGGATGGGAAGAGCCTCGTTGTTCAGAATTCTCGACCATAGTTTGATTGGGACCTTTTCCCTTCTGATGTGAGGTGGTGGGATGTTACTGAGCACCGGCAGCCACTGGATAGGAGCGAGCCAGTTACGATGCGCGTTGTATGGCGAAGCTGAACATCCACCAACTGGGTGTGACACCATGTCGGTGAAGGGACGTCGCGAATTCATAGATTTACCCCCGTCCAAATACCGCCTAGCGCGCCTATAGAAGTGTTCACTTCAAAAGATATAAATCTTCGTCGCTCAGTATGAAGCAGTGAATTGCTAGTAAGCTATCAGCGCCGCGGAACCTGGTTTGTGGTGGAGGGAGACGTTGTTCCCAGTCTCCCCCAGGAACCTGAGGCACGCGGGGTCGTTAGCCGCCCCTGCAGGGGGCGCCACGCGGCCTTTGTTAACGTCCTATTAACTGCACAAATCCGTCCGACAGACGCCTCCCCATCAAACTACACTCACTCCATCACCATCTCACTTCCACATTTATTCTGTGCTCAGTTTCCGTGTTAATGCGTACAACCGACCCGCCCCGTACCTGCTAACGGTTTTGGTATACTTTTCGACTCGTCTAGACCAATATTTTAAATGCAAAAGTAGCTCTGTGTGCTTGTTACGTTATCCCGACAAAACGGCTAAACCTACATCGATGACATTTGACAAATAAGTGCTATATGTCATTAGGAAGGACATTAGATTCTTTTCTCAGGATAAACAACATATTTTGTCACGAAATTCTGAAAACTAACCGAACTATGACAGACAGACGGGTAGCGTGTTGTAAAACAAAAAGAGTTGTTTTACTGGGTTATTAATTAATGAAAATGATAGTCATTATACACTGATATTTTGGCCAACCTAATGGAAGGTTTCGGACTTCGTTTAAACTTATTACTACAATGTGGTCGCCAAAACTCATAGCCGACGTAATGTCAAGCAATTTATCAAACCTAGGTATAATTTAAACATTTAAAACTGTATTGTGTATTATACCATTGAACACAAGCACAATCGTTTAATGCTGTAGTAAGTTTGTTCACACAGTTTTGGTTTTAAAGAACACATATACGCCGACCACCAACTGAAAATAATATTAATCCGAGGTTACAGGTCCGGTAGAGTGAGTCACTTAGCGTAAATTCAGTTATTAGCGTAATCACTGTTCTCACAACTATCACTGTTCATCATCCACTTATTATACACTCACCAAATGTAGTTTGTACAACTTGGTCGGTCAGAACGAGGCGTAAACGGCAGCCAATATTCTGTTCCGGCGCGGAAGCGATAATTAGAAATCCATTTTCACTCGGGAGAATTCCCCTACTCCACACTTATACGACATTCTCATTGCCGCGCTACCTTCATCGGCGACAGTCAAACAATGACTGCTACTGCTTACAAAGAGTTTAGTACTAGGAAGTCCTTACGAGAGATATCGATTATCGACATCTTTGACATAGATGAAATTTGACAGTTCGTTAGCGTATGGCTCTGTGATGTTATAGTGTGTAATGTTGTACCGGTGACTCAGGATTTGTTCCTCTCGCAGTTAGTTTGAGGGACACTTACGTAAGTATAGCCTCCTATACCCAGTCCTAGCAATAAAATTCTAGGTCCATGCGCACGAAGTCGAGAGTAACAGATAGTTTTCGCATAGTTCTTCAACTTTTCTCTTCGTAGCCCTCAGCATTAGTCATAGAAACTTTTACAAATTTGGTCTCAACAGCAATGAATTACGAATCAGATTGTAGTGATTAGTATAGTTGTCTATGTGTAGTATTGATGCGGCATTACAGCTGCCCGCGACGCTCAGACTCTCGCTACCGCACTGACCAGACGCTGTGTTTGACAGAGCGTCACGGCTACTGCTGGAGGTGCGGGGAGATTCCGTTTAGTTAAAATCATGAGGCATGGGGCACTTATACTCCTGTTTCGGTTAATTGGTTCCTGAGCTTCATCAGATTTTCAGGAACGCTATTTCGTTACACGGCTTTTCTCGGCCGTACTCCCGCCAACTGTGTATAAAGAACTTCGTCGCATTCACGTCAAAAAACTGCTAGGCAGCAGCTTGCTCCCTTCCCAACCAATTGTAGCAACATCATTCTGCAGCATTTGTATTTTGATTTTGACAACAGACTGAATCCTGAAAATACTCCAAAAAAGAAGAAGAAAATACCACATACAGCTCCAGGAGTTGCGGTTTATGTCATGACTAGCTTCTAACCCGTGAGAACGAGGCGTTCCACGGAGCGTTTATTTCTTCGCACTTGCTTAACTAAATAGAATTGTTATTGAATATCGCTCATAAGGTTGGTGTCGTAATGTCGTACCTATTAGCTATAACAACGACAGCTATGGACAGATAATATAACTAAAACATTTACATCGAATATAAATTAATTTTAAGCCCTTCAAAAATGACGGGTTGAAAGCAATGTTGTGGCATTTCGTTTCTATACGAGTAGAGTTCTTGCTAAATAACGCCCATAGTCTTTATTTTGTAATGATGTTATATATATTTCGAAATTTTGAAAACTAACCGAACGCTATCAGAGAGACGGGTAGCGTGTGTGAGTCTCAGGCTTTGTTTCTCTCGCAGTTACTTTGTGTGACTGCTTCTCCGTCTGCTGTCACAATCCTTGTCATAATGGACACATGTAATTAAACTAAATACATACCTTTCTGTATGGTTGGTTTGAAATTTTAATTTAAAGTTATAGCATATTAAATGAGTACCCAAATGTATGATAGCCATCTGTGGGCAGCCAATATAACCAAAAATTCAATTTAAACATATTGAACGAAAAACATATCGAAACAAAAAAATGGTAACCTTCATACGTAATTTGCTACAACTGCGTTACATACGGACACAAAACAAAAAAAAAAGTCTGATCGCTACTTTCCCACTCAAGAAGGCCTGGTGCTTGACGTCACAGGTTTACAGACACGATGACCAAGTACTGCTGATGACTGGTACGGTTTCAGCAGTGGTCCGTCCCCGTGGCCGAGCTGGTGGGCGTGCTCGGTTTGTCAACAGCACGCGTGACGCCGGCACGACGGGGCGTCGCCATTGGTCCGCCACGCGCCGTGCACGCGCTGCGCAGACCACGTGACGGCGGGGCTTCCCCGCGAGTTATTCCTGCCCATTGTAGTCACCGATCCTAAACGAGTGCGCCAGACGACGACACGGTGATAGTGGTTTACGCCCGCCAGTTCCACTGTGCACCACCGTCCTGCACTCGGGTACCAAGACCAGCGAGTGCGCCAGGCGACGACACGGTGATAGTGGTTTACGCCCGCCAGTTCCACTGTGCACCACCGTCCTGCACTCGGGTACCAAGACCAGCGAGTGCGCCAGGCGACGACACGGTGATAGTGGTTTACGCCCGCCAGTTCCACTGTGCACCACCGTCCTGCACTCGGGTACCAAGACCAGCGAGTGCGCCAGGCGACGACACGGTGATAGTGGTTTACGCCCGCCAGTTCCACTGTGCACCACCGTCCTGCACTCGGGTACCAAGACCAGCGAGTGCGCCAGGCGACGACACGGTGATAGTGGTTTACGCCCGCCAGTTCCACTGTGCACCACCGTCCTGCACTCGGGTACCAAGACCAGCGAGTGCGCCAGGCGACGACACGGTGATAGTGGTTTACGCCCGCCAGTTCCACTGTGCACCACCGTCCTGCACTCGGGTACCAAGACCAGCGAGTGCGCCAGGCGACGACACGGTGATAGTGGTTTACGCCCGCCAGTTCCACTGTGCACCACCGTCCTGCACTCGGGTACCAAGACCAGCGAGTGCGCCAGGCGACGACACGGTGATAGTGGTTTACGCCCGCCAGTTCCACTGTGCACCACCGTCCTGCACTCGGGTACCAAGACCAGCGAGTGCGCCAGGCGACGACACGGTGATAGTGGTTTACGCCCGCCAGTTCCACTGTGCACCACCGTCCTGGACCAGGGAGTGAGTGTAACGCTCCGGCCTCGCATTCTGAAGGATCCGGGTTCAAATCACGGTCCAGCCATCCAGATTCCGGTTTTCCATGATTACACTAAATAACTACAGACCAATGCCGGATAGTTCCTTCAAAAGCCAATGACGAAATTTCTTCCCGTTCCTTGTTTCCAGCCCGTTCCCATATCTAAAGACGCGACGTCGATTACGAGGAAATCCATAAGAAGTGGCCGAGCCGCTCTTGTCATGGTCTACATATAGGCCAGCTGTTCTGAACTTGCGGTCACGCGATCCACGCGCGTGAAATTATTATTCATTTGTTTGATAAATATTGATAGGCTGTGGTTCACTTTGTTAGGTATACAACATCACCATTTGTGATTTTTCTAATATTAGTAAAATTGTTCTTTTTTATTGAATAGTTATGATTGTAAATACTAACATTGAGTTTCTAAGGTCACAGTACGTCAAGAGAGGTAAAAGATATCCTTGGTGAAAAAGAACAATTGAAGAAAAAAGGTTATTGAAGAGAAAATGAAATGAGAGAAGGTGTGGTTTGAAGAAAGTTTAATGGAGCAGTTGTAACAAATCCTGGCGGGATTTTCAATGAAAAATATTAGCCTGAGGGCAAAAGATTAGTGTAATGATAAAGTTAGTGAAACATGAAAGTTGTATTAGATAACTGATTTGAAAGTGGAGGATAATAATATAAGTGGAAGACTTTTGTTTCATGTTGAGATTATAGTAAAGAAAAGTGGAGTTGATTCTTAAAGTACATTTGGTATGATTTATTAATGGTAGTTTGATTTACAGCGGTGGTATCTAAGAAAAACCAGCGGTGGACATAGAGGGTTAAATGAAGATCCTCTCTGAACTAATCTGACGCTGGAAACTTAAGGAAAAGTAGTATAATTTATTTTCTAAAGGTGAAAATAAGAGATAAAGGTAAGATTGTAAGGAAGAACAGAAAAAGAAGAACATTTTCATATCATTTCTAAAACATAAAGACCCTTACAACTTCGAATTTCGTAACTGTCTATGCATACCTATTCAAAACGAGCTTTTATATCCGTCGTGTTGCTAGCTGATCTACCGCCGTTGTTCCCAGGCTGGATATAAAGTTCTGATGCTAGGTTTTCGCGAACAATATCTACACAGTATTTTTCTATTTCTTTTAAAGCACACGCGTGCCAAGTATCATAGAGATGCGACAAAAATTGTGGGTTTGTGTCTCGCTACACAAACTTTAAAATAATTTTTAAATTTCAGGTTCGAATTCGCTTGGTTCTACGCCAATCAACAGGAATATTTAATGTGCTTTCAGAATACTACCATCTACTTTGGCCGACCTCCCTACCTTTTTGAAGAGAGAAAAAACTGACGCGTAAATTATCCTTAAGAGAGTTGATGAAGGAGAGGGGGTGGGATTTTGTAAACCAAACCTTAACAGTATTTTTCTCTTTGTTTTAAACTATACACGTACGACGTTTCATCGATATCAGACAGAAACTGTGGATTTGTATAAAGAACATAGAAATGTATATACTCTCATCAATTTTTATGAATAGATAGACTGTGCTACAATACAGTATTGCGCAAATGTAAATTAAGTAAGCATATGCAATTTACGCTCGTATGTGTTAGTGGTCCGTGGAATTGTTTTTGATATTTTACTGGTCGTCGAATTTAAAAAAGATGGAGAAACGCTGATTTAGACGAATGTTGGAGTGGTCCGCAAATAAGGAGTATATGTGGCGCCGCTTGGAACCTGCGGAGTAGAGCCACACGAACTGAAAATTGCGCGGTCTCACTCGAATCGCTGCCCCTGGTATGAGACAGAATATAACTGGAATGAGGCTCATCAACTGCCTAGACAAAGTTTTAGGCGTATGGGACGTTTCCTAAGGACGACGATTGCTTCGGACGTACCGTTAAAAGTTGTCCAGCTCAAAATATGGCGACCGAGCGCAGGGGGCGACTATTAATTATAGCTGTGGCCAAATGAATTGGCGGGTGTGTGAACGCGCTGTTGCCGCACTTGGGAACAATCTCGTGTTGCGGTCTCTTTCTATCACTTGAAAATTGCAACGCCGAGCGTCCTGTGTTGCCTTTTACGAGCGGCAACAGCTCACTACCCAACCCTAAACCTTCCACCTCCTTTTCAAACACACAAAAAATGTGAGAACCTGGGAATGGGAATTACAAAGTGTGTCAGTGTGAAGTTGAGTGTGCTCGAGAGAGGGTGTTTTGATTTTTAGTGATGCGCGATGTTTACATCCGATATTAAATAATTTGTTTTAGTTATTTACTAATTATAGTAATTACCGAACAAAAAACGGAGTAATTGATTATGAGGGTAATTTAGCAAGAGTATCGTGCTACTAAAACATGGATACTCAGCTATAGACTTACTCCCCTATTCCAGGTTTTTCGGGACTAACGACTCCAACGAGACGCACGTCATCGACAGCAGCACCACCGCGGCTACTATTACTATTTACTATTACTATTACTCCGCGATTCACTAAAAGTGTTTGGCGAAGGGTGCATTGCACCTATCAGGATAGGTAATGGTTTGGAAGGGATATACGGGATATGGCAGGTGGCGCCCATGGGCTATTGTGAGGAACCATCCCAGCATTCGCCTGGAGCGATCTAGGGAAACCATGGAAAACCCAGATCAGGATGGCTCAAGAAGACAACAGTTTCTCCGACAGAGTAAATCTATCGTTCATAATGAGTATAAATATTTCAAAATTCTTGTGGATAATAATGACAAAATTTTGTCTTCTAGATGTACGCTAGCGAGGAAGAAAAAAATGGACGTACTTGATAGTGATGGAATCAAAAACTGTAGTGATTTGATACCACAAAAAACAACCATAGTGCGAAAAAATTTAGGGAATGTTCAGGCTATTTGCATTGCAACTTTTGTGTCGTTTTGAGAACTGTCCATCGCGTGTGCCGAGGGAAAATCACCTACGCTTGTTTCTGGAAAGAAAATTGTGAAACAACACAGCACTCTAACAAAGATTAGCGACTTTGACAGGTACATTGTCTGGATATCCTACCCTAGAAAAATTAAGAAAAACATTAATAGAGAAGATAAATTTTTCAGGAGCGGCAAGACGTATAATGAAGAATGCAGGATTTAAATATAGGTATCAGATTGATCGTATTCGATTTTTGCTTGACTGCAACTACATAGAGGCTTCTAGAATCAAATTTTAATTTAATTTAATTGCAATGGAGCACACGGTCCGGTGGGAATTTCCCTACATACCCAACTTCCCCCATTCCTGCACCCACCTACATTTGCCCTCTACAAATTTTAACTTTAAATTCTTTTAACGTTTTCGGTAAGTTATTCATCATTTCCCTTGGTAACTCATTCCAATCCCTGACACCCTTACCTAAAAAAGAAAATCTTCCCACACCCTTGTGCCTGAAATCGAGTGCCAGCTTGTGGCCATGGTCATCTTTTCCCCTCCATGAACAACTTTTCATACCTACTGCAATATCTTTCCATGCCTCATTACCAATATAGGACTTGTACATCTCCATTACCCTCCTCATCCTCCTCCTGTGTTCCAATGAATCCCATTCCAGCTCTTTTATCATATCTGTTACTGATAATTGTTTGCGATAATTTTCAGAAACAAATCTAGCAGCCCGTTTTTGCACCCTCTTTAATTCCTGTATTTGATACGCAAAATGTGGATCCCATACTACACTACCATATTCGAGCAATGGTCTGACCAAAGTTTTCCAATTCCTTTACTTCTCTCGTGCATCGAAATGAATGGTAATTAAATAACAGGTCTTTTGAAATCTTCAAATGTATTGAAAGCATCTGCACTTGCGTAACTTAATTGACGAAATGATGTACATCAATATTTTATGGCAAAATGGTGATTATAAATTATTTAAAACACAGTACAAACTATTACTACAAGTAAAGAGGTGAATACAACTTAATTGCGTGGTTTGGCAACAGCGTATTTGAGCCACCCGCCAATAGATCTGACCACAGCTATAGGTGAGGTGTAATTGGGGGGGGGGTCGGTGAAATGTCACCAAGGGGAGGAGGGGAAAGAAAAAAAAAAAAAGAGTTAAAAAACTACGAGATCGATCAGCAGGGGGGGGGGGGAATCCGTCAAAATCTCACGTCATCTTAGGGGGGGGGCGACCAGATCTCACCAGAGAGGGGGGAGGGGTGACGTAATCAATGGGTGCCCCCTAACTCACGTAGGACACTGGCTTCGCACCTCCAGATGGCAAAACATGGAGGACCTAAACAGGACGAGAAAGATACTGATAACCGAGCGTAATGGCGGTGTGTCAAGGATCCAAATACTGCGTGTGAATGTGACCATCCTACACCTATACAACCTCTCGCAGTGCCCATTAGCCTGCACTCTGCAACACATCACCCACGCCAGTAACAATGCCATACAACTTGCTGACTTTTTGTCATGTATAACATGAACACAGCTGGCCAGAAAACAGTTATTCTGTTAATTGTTAATTAACGAAGTTAACAAAATTGCAAAACTTTAACTTTTAAGTTAACCTAAAAAATCACTAACGCTCCTCTTAACTTCCGCTAAACTGAACTTCCGTTAACTTCAGTCCGTTACATTGGTTGTTGACGCCATTCCGTTTATTTGAGTAGCGCGCACAGTAGTTCGTTCGGCGAGTCGAATAGCGAACAAGTTAGGTTACGCGAAGTGCGAGTGCGTGTGAGTGGTTCCACGCACTACAGTTCTGGTCACAAAAAAGTGCAACTGGAGCTATTCCTGACCACCATGTAACTGCCTCAACCATAAGTCGTAAGTAGAATATAGTTTATTACTAGTTAGTTATGTATATTAAAATAGTAATTTTGTTAACACCAACATATATACACATTCACAGTCACTGACGATGCCCTATTCCACAAGGGCGAAAATAAAACCAGTTGCTAATAGACGGTGTTTTCATTTACAGTTGTGTTCATTATAGATCTTTTAACGCAGTTGAAGACAAAGGTTTTAAGTTTTAATAAAGCACTTAGTAACATTATACAAAATTCATTTTCGTGGAACTATCAAACCAAAATGAAAAATATGAAAAAATTTCTAAAGTTCTGAAGGAGGAGTTGAAAAGTGTGATTCATTTTTATTATTATTATTATTATTATTACTCCGCGATTCACTAAAAGTGTGTGGTGGAGGGTGCATTGCGCCTATCGAAAAGGTTATGGTTGGAAGGGTTATAAGGGATATGGCAGGAGGCGTCCATGGGCTATTGTGAGGAACCATCCCCGCATTCGCGTGGAGTGATCTGGGAAAACCACGGAAAACCCAGATCAGGATGGCTGGAGTGCTTTATCGAAAGCTACTCCTGTCGGATTTTAAGTTTACTCGCCCGGTAAACCCTTTCTATTCCATTCCCTAATCGCTCGTGGGAAAAATGAGTACAGAAATGAATCGGTTCTGGCCCTGATTTCTCTTATCTTATTTTCGCGGTCATTTCGAGATACGAATGTTGCTGGTAGCAATATTTGCTGGCTGTCATTCCGAAATACGTCTGTCGTGAATTTTTCAATTAGCTTTCGTCGAGAGCAACGCCTTCGGTGTTCCAGGTCTTCCCAACCTAACTCCTTCAACATCGCACTTACGCTTTCCCTCCAACTATATATACCTGTCACAAATCGGGCGGCTCTCCTTTGGACCTTCTCTAAAGCCTCCATTAACCCCTTTTGATGGGGACTCCATACATAGCAACAATATTCCAAGTGAGGACGCACTAGTGACTTGTATACAATCGATTTAACTTCCTGAGTGCATTGATTTAAATTACGACCTAGAAATCGGAGCATACGATTTGCTTTTCCCATTACATTCTCGATATGCTCATTCCACGACAAATTATTACGAATTGTTACCCCTAGGTATTTAGCGGAATCTACCGTTCTAAGGACAGTGCCATTAATTGTATATTCATAGTTAAATGGTGTCACCTTTTTATTTACACGCATGACTTGGCACTTTTTAGCGTTTAACTCCAACTGCCAATCTTTACACCACGCAATTATTTTCATAATATCGTATTGTAACAAAGCGCAGTCGTCCTGGGTTTTGATTTCGCGATAAATAATAGCATCATCGGCAAATAATCTTTTCGTCCCCCCTATTATGTCGCATAGATCATTTTATTGTTACGTATAGAACAACACTGACTATTTGGAGATTATGGTGCATTATTTTGCTGGAAAATTAAACTGAAATCAATCATGACTGGTATACTAGTTGGATTAAGATATGTTCAAAATTGCAATTAAATATTTGCTCAAAGTAGCCTCGTCGGTGCCGTCTGAACGCCTTTTCTCACAGGCAGGAACCACTGTCACTCAAACTAGGAATGAACTTCATGGGAATAGGTTGAGCAAACTACGTTTACAGGATCTGTTGACGCTTAATATTTCCAGACCTAATTTTTTTCAATAAACTTCCTCGAATTTATTACTTGATTTTGATTTACATACTTATTTCTAATTTCTAAAATAATATATAGAAATATCGGAAAATATCGATATGATGCTGCCGATATTATCGATATCTGCCTGGCATCCATATATTTATCGATATTAATTTTAACTTGCATCCCTAGCCGTGACATGTAGCATCCAGTTCGCGTTTCATAGGGGTGTCCTGATAATTTTTATCGGACAGTGTATATAAGAATGGCCATCGAGTTGTGCGGTTGTCGTGAGTTGCCGTATCGGGTGCGTGCGGAGCGCTAGACTCGAAGTTGTGGGTGCGTTGCAGCGGAGTAACGACGCTAGTTAGTTTTAACGAGAGCCAGCGAGCGAGCCTGATTATGACGCTAAACACGGGATACCCGCGCTGTTTGTCTAATGATGACCCGTAACGAAGGCGGCCCCGACAAATCAATGCCCGCTCGCCATTTTTTGCTAACTATAGTTCACCTGAAACTAATTTTTTTTGCAACAAAAATTGCCAATATTACGTGCCGTAATTGGGGGAACGCCGAGTGAAACATTATGCCAGGTCATTAAATTTTCATTTCTGCGTCAGAAGGAAGGCTCAGGTGGATAATTCGGTGAACGGACGTAGCTTCACGCCTGCGCGTATTAACTCCATGATAAAACAAAGCATAAACAAACTATGCAACAACATCGCGTTTACAGCAGAAAGGTAAAGTAAATTTATTCCATTTCACCATTACGAAAGGTAGAAATAGTGATTTGAGATATACAATATCTACAACAGCAGACGAGATAATACGCACTACACAAACAAAACAGGATCATTCCACTGCATTTAATGTTGCTGCCTATCAGTACTGTTAACTTGCTTTGGACAAAATATATATATATATATATATTTTTTGGTTATGCCTTTACGCTTCGTCGACATCGTGGTAATTAGAGGCGGAATGTACAGAAGACGGCTCCCATATTAAGCCGCGTTCCCACGATCTCTTGTAACGGAGGCGAGACGGGACGGGACGCCATGGGAACAGGGCCGCCTCTGCTAGTGGAGACGAGACGCAGCTACCCACTCTGAGTCGGTAAACATCACAGGCGTGTGTAGCGGTGCGCTGTTGCCATCGGTTTGCAGCAGCGGTGTGCATCCCTTCTGTTGCTGTAAAGTGCTCTGTGCCAAACGATACTAGGCAACTTGGTGCGGAGGTGGCGGTGAGGTAAGCTAGGGCTAACCTGCGGCGCGCGCTCGTCCCTACACTTCGGCTAATGAGGTCCCGCCCCGTCCCGCCTCCGTTACAAGAGATCGTGGAAACGCGGCTTTAGGCAAACAAACCTAACCGCACACCGCGTTGACAGCTTTGTAGAACGTCACACGTGGCGTAGCTCGATGTGGACGTCAGGTTCTCCGGGAGTTTGATTGGCTCTTTTCTTTTTTTTTTTTTTAAGAGGAAACTTCTAGCGCTGTGACCTGTGGGTAAAGCTATGAATTCGCGTCACCGACGTACTATGGCGCGTTCCGCGTTTGATATGCCCGTTGAACCTAAAGTTTTTATCTGATTTTGATAGAACTTTGTATGCGGATATTAAAAAAAAAAAAAAAAAAAAAAAAAAAAACTTAACGTTGTTGACTCAGACCAACAGTTTTTATCCGATTTTGAAAGTACGTATACTTCAAAACAAAGCAGTCTGGTAACTCAGAGATTAGGGCGCTTACTTTATAAAGTTTTTCTCTATAGTCGCGGCTTCGAATCCCGTGGGGAGCAGAAATTTTGAGGAGTTGTATTTGATTATATGCTATCACAGCTTTATGTGTAATGTGAAGTACGCCAGAACTCTTCACGTTGAACTGTACCTGGTAGCACTACCGGTTTAGGTTAAGGCGGTTAAGACAAGGGCGCAATGCCAGGTCATTACAACCACGCGGAATTATTATTATTTAAATTTTTTTGTTTTTTTTTTTTGTGAAGGTGAATAACACGCCAATGCAATTGAATTTTTGTTTTATTCTCTGTGTCGTACGCGTTTCACTCTATTTGCAGAGCATCATCTGCGACGTATGTTACTATTTTATTTTGGTCAGCGTTAGCTTCTCTGTTTTTGTAGGATTCATTCTGGAATCTTCTGAAGCACTACACTGCACCGACCAGATTACACATTATCACTATTATTTACTATCACTATCAAAACATGGGACTTGGAAAACATGGCGTGGTGTTTTTCAAGTCCCATGTTTTGATAGTGATAGTAAATAATAGTGATAATGTGTAATCTGGTCGGTGCAGTGTAGTGCTTCAGAAGATTCCAGAATGAATCCTACAAAAACAGAGAAGCTAACGCTGACCATGAGGACAAAATAAAACAGTAACATATGTCTTTTCTTTTTTTATACCTACTTATTGCTTTACACCTCGTCGACGGCTATTGTCACTAGAGGCGGGATGGGACTGGGGACAAGGAACGGAAAGGAATTCGGCCAGGGCCGTTTTGAAGGAGGCATCCCGGCATTCGACTGGAGTGATTTGGGGAAACCATGGAAAACGAAAATCTGGATGCCCGGACGGGGATTCGAACCCACGTCCTCCCGAATGCGAGGCCAGAGCGTTAACCGTGCACCTACCACTCTCGGTGTAACATATGTCGCTGATGATGCTCTGGAAATAGTGTGAAAGGCGTACGACACAAAGAATAAAACAAAAATTCAATTGCATTGGCGTGTTATTCACCATTATAACAAAAAAAAAATAATATTCAATTGAGGAAATGGCCCACAATATCAGTTTGTTATTACTATTTGGTATATGTGTAGCTGTAAGTATGACGTGTTACGCGTATGACGTGTTACGCTTATGACGTGTTACGCGTATGACGTGTTACGCGTATGACGTGTTACGCGTATGACGTGTTACGCGTATGACGTGTTACGCGTATGACGTGTTACGCGTATGACGTGTTACGCGTATGACGTGTTACGCGTATGACGTGTTACGCGTATGACGTGTTACGCGTATGACGTGTTACGCGTATGACGTGTTACGC
>JARYHS010011408.1:8740124-8767018 GCA_031002005.1 Vandiemenella viatica | reverse complement strand
AATATTGTATAGAGCTGATATGTCAAAATAATTTGTAATACAAACTTTGTATATAACTATTATGCCATATAATATTGTAATACAAAATTGTGATCTGGCTGTATGGTCGTCAGACCAAAAGCCATATAAATAAATAATAATAAAAAAAAAACCGCTACAACGTGGACGTCGAGGCGCTCCAACCAGGCCACCGCCTCCGACGCAGTCAAATTTAAGTCTTCCAGATTACCAGGAAAGGCACGCAGTGGGCAGTCCTGCACAATGTGAAACCTCACCGCAGTCACAGTACGGAGAATCTGCGCAGCCCCAGGTGTGGAGAGTTGAAGCAGTTCTTCCAGTACCACATCTAATACGATTTAATTTACACCAAATTGACCGAGGTAAGTTGAATCCTGTTAGTTTTGAGCAGGGATTGGTAATTTGCACTATGCACTGTGGTGTTGACGATGCCCATTCCGCTGTCCAGCTATCTGTAGGGGTGAAGGTGTTAGATCAGCGGTTCCCGACCTTTATTGGTACACGACCCCACTTTTAAGTAAAAAAAAATTTCGCGACCCACCGATTATGAGAGTCTATCTAATATCAGAATGGGGAAATGTTGTATAATCTCGATACACTATCGACTAATCCTATCCTGCGAAAAGGCAAATTTTAGTACATAGGATATAATATCAACAAAACAAGAAACATATTATAGAATGGGAGGCGACTGCACAGACCATCAAGTTGACTGCTGAAATTCCACGATTAGAAGTAATGCGATCAGTATATTAAAATGCAACTGGTCTGCCAAGTCGCTTTTTGGTGGAAACCACCCTGCAGATATGATTTCGTGGTTGATTGGGAACTTTATAATTGTGTTTTACTGCAACCAATGTATGAAAATATGGAAGACTGGGAGCAGGAAAACACAATGGTAAACTTACCAGTCAACCACTAAAATGGATTTATAGGTGTTTCCCACCAAGATATCACTTGGCACATTAGAGCAATTTTAATTTATAAATCGAGTTTTAAGTAATCCTGGAATTTCAGCCGTCAACTCGATGAGGCGATGCTTTGTATAGACGCCTCCCGCTTTTTTTTTTTTTTTACAAAGATAATGAAAAATACGGTTAATTATTATAAAAAACACAACTTTACAATAAGTGAGATTTCTGGCACTGGTGTTTTCTGATGAGAGCGTCGATAACAGTGCTAACACTTGTTAATTTTAACCTTAATTCACTTTCTACACATACTTTATTTCTGTATTTTGTTTTTTAGAAACATTAAGATATATTTTGGTGGCAAAAACATCGATTTTTCCGCGACCCACCAAAACACACGCCGCGACCCACCAGTGGGTCGCGACCCATAGGTTGGGAACCGCTGTGTTAGATGTTTAATTTAATTCAATGGAGCACAGGCTCCGGTGGCAATTTCCCTACACCCCCATCTTCCCCCTATCCTGCACCCACCTACATTTGCCCTCTACAAATTTTATCTTTAAATTCTTTCAAAGTTTTCGGTAAATTATTCATCATTTCTCTTGATAATTCGATTCCAATCTCAGACACCCTTACCTAAAAAAGAGAATCTTCCCACACCCTTGTTCCTGAAATCGAGTGCCAGCTTGTGGTCATGGTCATCTTTTACCTTCCATGCACTATTTTTCATACCTATTGCAATATCTTTCCATGCCTCATCGCCAGTATATGCACTGTACACTCCCATGACCCTCCTCATCCTCCTCCTGTCTTGCAATGAATCCCATTCCACCTCTTTTATCATATCCGTCACTGATTGCATTCTGCGATAATTTCCAGAAACAAATCTAGCAGCCTTTTTTTTGCACCCTCTCCAACTCCTGTATCTGATATGTAAAATGTGGGTCCCATACTACACTACCATATTCGAGCAATGGTCTGACCAAAGTTTTGTAACCAATTCCTTGACTTCTCTAGTCCATCCCCCCTCATCACTCTCTCCAACAAATGCAGAACTTTGAAACCTTTTTCCTACCACCTGTCCAATGTGTTCTGCCCAGTTAAGCTTCTTATTCAAAGGTAATGCCAAGGTATTTACATTTCAAGTCTTCAGCAAGCAATTCTTTCCCCACCTTATATTCATAATTAACCTTTTGTTTTTTATTTATTCTTCACACAGCAGTCTTCCAGGCAGGGCGACGTGACTTCAGTCGTGTTTTGTATTCCCCTAATATCTCCATGGATGGGAAGAGCCTCGTTGTTCAGAATTCTCGACCATAGTTTGATTGGGACCTTTTCCCTTCTGATGTGAGGTGGTGGGATGTTACTGAGCACCGGCAGCCACTGGATAGGAGCGAGCCAGTTACTGATGCGCGTTGTATGGCGAAGCTGAACATCCACCAACTGGGTGTGACACCATGTCGGTGAAGGGACGTCGCGAATTCATAGATTTACCCCCGTCCAAATACCGCCTAGCGCGCCTATAGAAGTGTTCACTTCAAAAGATATAAATCTTCGTCGCTCAGTATGAAGCAGTGAATTGCTAGTGAACTATCAGCGCCGCAGAACCTGGTTTGTGGTGGAGGGAGACGTTGCTCCCAGTCTCCCCCAGGAACCTGAGGCACGCGGGATCGTTAGCCGCCCCTGCAGGGGGCGCCACGCGGCCTTTGTTAACGTCCTATTAACTGCACAAATCCGTCCGACAGACGCCTCCCCATCAAACTACACTCACTCCATCACCATCTCACTCCCACATTTATTCTGTGCTCAGTTTCCGTGTTAATGCGTACAACCGACCCGCCCCGTACCTGCTAACGGTTTTGGTATACTTTTCGACTCGTCTAGACCAATATTTTAAATGCAAAAGTAGCTCTGTGTGCTTGTTACGTTATCCCGACAAAACGGCTAAACCTACATCGATGACATTTGACAAATAAGTGCTATATGTCATTAGGAAGGACATTAGATTCTTTTCTCAGGATAAACAACATATTTTGTCACGAAATTCTGAAAACTAACCGAACTATGACAGACAGACGGGTAGCGTGTTGTAAAACAAAAAGAGATGTTTTACTGGGTTTATTAATTAATGAAAATGATAGTCATTATACACTGATATTTTGGCCAACCTAATGGAAGGTTTCGGACTTCGTTTAAACTTATTACTACAATGTGGTCGCCAAAAACTCATAGCCGACGTAATGTCAAGCAATTTATCAAACCTAGGTATAATTTAAACATTTAAAACTGTATTGTGTATTATACCATTGAACACAAGCACAATCGTTTAATGCTGTAGTAAGTTTGTTCACACAGTTTTGGTTTTAAAGAACACATATACGCCGACCACCACTGAAAATAATATTAATCCGAGGTTACAGGTCCGGTAGAGTGAGAAGTACAATCACTTAGCGTAAATTCAGTTATTAGCGTAATCACTGTTCTCACAACTATCACTGTTCATCATCCACTTATTATACACTCACCAAATGTAGTTTGTACGACTTGGTCGGTCCGAACGAGGCGTAAACGGCAGCCAATATTCTGTTCCGGCGCGGAAGCGATAATTAGAAATCCATTTTCACTCGGGAGAATTCCCCTACTCCACACTTATACGACATTCTCATTGCCGCGCTACCTTCATCGGCGACAGTCAAACAATGACTGCTTCTGCTTACAAAGAGTTTAGTACTAGGAAGTCCTTACGAGAGATATCGATTATCGACATCTTTGACATAGATGAAATTTGACAGTTCGTTAGTGTATGGCTCTGTGATGTTATAGTGTGTAATCTCTGTAGTGTCATATCGGTGACTCAGGATTTGTTCCTCTCGCAGTCAGTTTGAGGGACACTTACGTAAGTATAGCCTCCTATACCCAGTCCTAGCAATAAAATTCTAGGTCCATGCGTACGAAGTCGCGAGTAACAGATAGTTTTCTCATAGTTCTGCAACTTTTCTCTTCCTAGCCCTCAGCATTAGTCATAGAAACTTTTACAAATTTGGTCTCAACAGCACTGAATTACGAATCAGATTGTAGTGATTAGTATAGCTGTCTATGTGTAGTATTGATGCGGCATTACAGCTGCCCGCGACGCTCAGACTCTCGCTACCGCACTGACCAGACGCTGTGTTTGACAGAGCGTCACGGCTACTGCAGGAGGTGCGGGGAGATTCCGTTTAGTTAAAATCATGGGGCACTTATACTCCTGTTTCGGTTAATTGGTTCGTGAGCTTCATCAGATTTTCAGGAACGCTATTTCTTTACACGATTTTTCTCGGCCGTACTCCCCGCCTACTGTGAATAAAGAACTTCGCCGCATTCACGTCAAAACACTGCTAGGTGGCAGCTTGCTCCTTTCCCAATCAATTGTAGCAACATCATTCTGAAGCATTTGTATTTTCATTTTGACTACAGACTGGATTCTGAAAATACTCCAAAAAAAAGAAGATAATACCACATACAGCTCCAAGAGTTGCGGTTTATGTCATGACTAGCTTCTAACCCGTGAAAACGAGGCATTCCACGGAGCGTTTATTTCTTCGCACTTGCTTAACTAAATAGAATTGTTATTGAATACCGCTCATAAGGTTGGTGTTGTAATGCCGTACGTATTAGCTCACTATAACAGCGACAGCTATGGACAGATAATATAACAAAACCATTTACATCGAATATAAATTAATTCTAATCCCTTCAAAAATGATGGTTTGAAAGTAGTATTGTGGCATTTCATTTCTATACGAGTAGAGTTGTTACTAAGTAACGCCCTTAATCTTTATTTTGTAATGATGTTATGTATATTTCGAAATTTTGGAAACTAACCGAACGCTGTCAGAGAGACGGGTAGCGTGTGTGAGTCTCAGGCTTTATTTCTCTCGCAGTTATTGTGGGACAGCTTCTCCGTCAGCTGTCACAATTCCTGTCATAATGGACACATGTATTTAAACTAAATACATATCTTTCTGTGTGGTTAGTTTGAAATTTTAATTTAAAGTTATACCATATTAAATGACTACCCAAATGTATAATAGCCACATCTGTGGACAGCGAATACAACAAAAAATGTAATTTAAGCATATTGAACGAAAAACATATTGAAACAAAAAAATGGTAACCTTCATTCGTAATTTGCTACAACTGCGTTATCTACGGACACAAAACAAAAAAAAAGTCTGGTCGCTACTGGCCCACTCAAGAAGGCCTGGTGCGTGACGTCACAGGTTTACAGACACGATGACCGTACTGCTGATGACTGGTACGGTTTCAGCAGTGGTCCGTCCCCGTGGCCGAGCTGGTGGGCGTGCTCGGTTTGTCAACAACACGCGTGACGCCGGCGCGACGGGGCGTCGCCATTGGTCCGCCACGCGCCGCGCACGCGCTGCGCAGACCACGTGACGGCGGGGCTTCCCCGCGAGTTATTCCTGCCCATTGTAGTCACCGATCCTAAACGAGTGCGCCAGGCGACGACACGGTGATAGTGGTTTACGCCCGCCAGTTCCACTGTGCACCACCGTCCTGGACTCGGGTACCAAGACCAGCGAGTGCGCCAGGCGACGACACGGTGACAGTGGTTCCACTGTGCGCCACCGTCCTGCACTCGGGTACCAAGACCAGCGAGTGCGCCAGGCGACGACACGGTGATAGTGGTTCCGCTGTGCGCCACCGTCCTGGACTCGGGTACCAAGACCAGCGAGTGCGCCAGGCGACGACACGGTGATAGTGGTTCCACTGTGCGCCACCGTCCTGCACTCGGGTACCAAGACCAGCGAGTGCGCCAGGCGACGACACGGTGATAGTGGTACCACTGTGCGCCACCGTCCTGCACTCGGGTACCAAGAACAGCGAGTGCGCCAGGCGACGACACGGTGATAGTGGTTCCACTGTGCGCCACCGTCCTGGACTCGGGTACCAAGACCAGCGAGTGCGCCAGGCGACGACACGGTGATAGTGGTTCCACTGTGCGCCACCGTCCTGGACTCGGGTACCAAGACCAGCGAGTGCGCCAGGCGACGACACGGTGATAGTGGTTCCACTGTGCGCCACCGTCCTGGACTCGGGTACCAAGACCAGCGAGTGCGCCAGGCGACGACACGGTGATAGTGGTTCCACTGTGCGCCACCGTCCTGAACTCGGGTACCAAGACCAGCGAGTGCGCCAGGCGACGACACGGTGATAGTGGTTCCACTGTGCGCCACCGTCCTGCACTCGGGTACCAAGACCAGCGAGTGCGCCAGGCGACGACACGGTGATAGTGGTTCCACTGTGCGCCACCGTCCTGGACTCGGGTACCAAGACCAGCGAGTGCGCCAGGTGACGACACGGTGATAGTGGTTCCACTGTGCGCCACCGTCCTGCACTCGGGTACCAAGACCAGCGAGTGCGCCAGGCGACGACACGGTGATAGTGGTTCCACTGTGCGCCACCGTCCTGGACTCGGGTACCAAGACCAGCGAGTGCGCCAGGCGACGACACGGTGATAGTCGTTCCACTATGCGCCACCGTCCTGGACTCGGGTACCAAGACCAGCGAGTGCGCCAGGCGACGACACGGTGATAGTGGTTCCACTGTGCGCCACCGTCCTGGACTCGGGTACCAAGACCAGCGAGTGCGCCAGGCGACGACACGGTGATAGTGGTTCCACTGTGCGCCACCGTCCTGCACTCGGGTACCAAGACCAGCGAGTGCGCCAGGGTGACGACATGGTGATAGTGGTTCCACTGTGCGCCACCGTCCTGCACTCGGGTACCAAGACCAGCGAGTGCGCCAGGCGACGACACCGTGATAGTGGTTCCACTGTGCGCCACCGTCCTGGACTCGGGTACCAAGACCAGCGAGTGCGCCAGGCGACGACACGGTGATAGTGGTTCCACTGTGCGCCACCGTCCTGCACTCGAGTACCAAGACCAGCGAGTGCGCCAGGCGACGACACGGTGATAGTGGTTCCACTGTGCGCCACCGTCCTGGACTCGGGTACCAAGACCAGCGAGTGCGCCAGGCGACGACACGGTGATAGTGGTTCCACTGTGCGCCACCGTCCTGCACTCGGGTACCAAGACCAGCGAGTGCGCCAGGCGACGACACGGTGATAGTGGTTCCACTGTGCGCCACCTTCCTGCACTCGGGTACCAAGACCAGCGAGTGCGCCAGGCGACGACACGGTGATAGTGGTTCCACTGTGCGCCACCGTCCTGGACTCGGGTACCAAGACCAGCGAGTGCGCCAGGCGACGACACGGTGATAGTGGTTCCACTGTGCGCCACCGTCCTGCACTCGGGTACCAAGACCAGCGAGTGCGCCAGGCGACGACACGGTGATAGTGGTTCCACTGTGCGCCACCGTCCTGGACTCGGGTACCAAGACCAGCGAGTGCGCCAGGCGACGACACGGTGATAGTGGTTCCACTGTGCGCCACCGTCCTGCACTCGGGTACCATGACCAGCGAGTGCGCCAGGCGACGACACGGTGATAGTGGTACCACTGTGCGCCACCGTCCTGCACTCGGGTACCAAGACCAGCGAGTGCGCCAGGCGACGACACGGTGATAGTGGTTCCACTGTGCGCCACCGTCCTGGACTCGGGGACCAAGACCAGCGAGTGCGCCAGGCGACGACACGGTGATAGTGGTTCCATTGTGCGCCACCGTCCTGCACTCGGGTACCAAGACCAGCGAGTGCGCCAGGCGACGACACGGTGATAGTGGTTCCACTGTGCGCCACCGTCCTGGACTCGGGTTCCAAGACCAGCGAGTGCGCCAGGCGACGACACGGTGATAGTGGTTCCACTGTGCGCCACCGTCCTGGACTCGGGTACCAAGACCAGCGAGTGCGCCAGGCGACGACACGGTGATAGTGGTTCCACTGTGCACCACCGTCCTGCACTCGGGTACCAAGACCAGCGAGTGCGCCAGGCGACGACACGGTGATAGTGGTTCCACTGTGCGCCACCGTCCTGCACTCGGGTACCAAGACCAGCGAGTGCGCCAGGCGACGACACGGTGATAGTGGTTCCACTGTGGGCCACCGTCCTGCACTCGGGTACCAAGACCAGCGAGTGCGCCAGGCGACGACACGGTGATAGTGGTTCCACTGTGCGCCACCGTCCTGGACTCGGGTACCAAGACCAGCGAGTGCGCCAGGCGACGACACGGTGATAGTGGTTCCACTGTGCGCCACCGTCCTGGACTCGGGTACCAAGACCAGCGAGTGCGCCAGGCGACGACACGGTGATAGTGGTTCCACTGTGCGCCACCGTCCTGGACTCGGGTACCAAGACCAGCGAGTGCGCCAGGCGACGACATGGTGATAGTGGTTCCACTGTGCGCCACCGTCCTGCACTCGGGTACCAAGACCAGCGAGTGCGCCAGGCGACGACACGGTGATAGTGGTTCCACTGTGCGTCACCGTCCTGGACTCGGGTACCAAGACCAGCGAGTGCGCCAGGCGACGACACGGTGATAGTGGTTCCACTGTGCGCCACCGTCCTGGACTCGGGTACCAAGACCAGCGAGTGCGCCAGGCGACGACACGGTGATAGTGGTTCCACTGTGCGCCACCGTCCTGCACTCGGGTACCAAGACCAGCGAGTGCGCCAGGCGACGACATGGTGATAGTGGTTCCACTGTGCGCCACCGTCCTGCACTCGGGTACCAAGACCAGCGAGTGCGCCAGGCGACGACACGGTGATAGTGGTTCCACTGTGCGCCACCGTCCTGCACTCGGGTACCAAGACCAGCGATGCCAGGCGACGACACGGTGATAGTGGTTCCACTGTGCGTCACCGTCCTGGACTCGGGTACCAAGACCAGCGAGTGCGCCAGGCGACGACACGGTGATAGTGGTTCCACTGTGCGCCACCGTCCTGGACCAGCGAGTGAATGGCCTCGCGTTCTCGAGGACGCGGGTTCGAAACACCGTCCAGCCATCCAGATTCCGGTTTTCCATGATTACCCTAAATAACTACAAGGCAATGCCGGATGGTTCCTTCAAAAGGCAACGACCAAATTCCTTCCCGTTCCTTGTTTTCAGTCCGTTCCCATATCTAATGGCGCGACGTCGATTACGAGGAAAGCCGTAAGAACGGACTTACTAGGCCTACGGGCGAGCCGCTCTTGTCATAGTCTACATATAGACCAGCTGTTCTGAACTTGCGATCACGCGATCCACGCGCGTAAAATTATTATTCATTTGTTTGATAAATATTGATAGGCTGTTAAAACTAATTCACTTTTACTGGTTCACTTTGTTAGGTATACAACATCACCATTTGTGATTTTTCTAATATTAGTAAAATTTCTCTTTTTTATTTAATAGTTATGATTGTAAATACTAACATTGAGATTCTATGGTCACAGAACGTCAAGAGAGGTAGAAGATATCCTTGGTGAAAAAGAACAATTGAAGAAAAAAGGTTGTTGAAGAGAAAATGAAATGAGAGAAGGTGTGGTTTGAAGAAAGTTTAATGGAGCAGCTGTAACAAATCCTGGCGGGATTTGCAATGGAAAATATTAGCCTGAGGGCAGAAGATTAGTGTAATGATAAAGTTAGTGAAACATGAAAGTTGTATTAGATAACTGATTGTCATTTGAAAGTGGAGGATAATAATATAAGTGGAAGACTTTTGTTTCATGTTCAGATTATTATAAAGAAATGTGGAGTTGATTCTTAAAGTACATTTGGTATAATTTTCTCATAGTAGTTTGATTTACAGCAGTGGTGTCTAAGAAAAACCAGTGGGGGACATAGAGGGTTAAATAAAGATCCTACTTGAACTAATCTGACGCTGGAAACTTAAGGAAAAGTAGTATAATTTAGTTTGTAAATGTGAAAATAAGAGATGAAAATAAGATTGTAAGGAAGAACAGAAAAAGAAGAGCATTTTCATATCATTTCTGAAACATAAAGGCCCTTACAACTTCGAATTTCGTGACTGTCTATGCATACCTATTCAAAACGAGCTTTTATATCCGTCGTGTCACCAGCTGATCTACCGCCGTTGCTCCCAGGCTGGATATAAAGTTCTGATGCTAGGTTTTCGCGAACAATATCTACACAGTATTTTTCTGTTTGTTTTAAAGTACACGGCTGCAAAGTTTCATCGAGATGCGACAAAAATTGTGGGTTTGTGTCTCGCTACACAAACTTTAAAATAAATTTTAAATTTCAGGTTCGAATTCGCTGGTTCTACGCCAATCAACAGGAATATTTTATGTGCTTTCAGAATACTACCATCTGCTTTGGCCGACCTCCCTACCGTTTTGAAGAGTGAAAAAACTGACGCGTTGTATGATAAATTTTCCTTAAGAGAGTTGATGAAGGAGATGGGGTGGGATTTTGTAAACCAAACCTTAACAGTATTTTTCTCTTTGATTTAAACTATACACGTGCGACGTTTCATCGAGATCAGACAAAAACTGTGGATTTGTATAAAGAACATTGAAATGTATATACTCACATCAATTTTTATGAATAGATTGACTGTGCTACAATACAGTATTACCCAAATATAAATTAAGTAAGCATATGCAATTTACGCTCGTATGTGTTAGTGGTCCGTGGAATTACTGTATTTTTGATATTTTACTGGTCGTCGAGTTTAAAAAGATGGAGAAACGCTGATTTAGACGAATGTTGGAGTGGTCCGCAAATGAAGGAGTATATGTGGCGCCGCTTGGAACCTGCGGAGTAGAGCCACACGAACTGAAAACTGCGCGGTCTCACTCGAATCGATGCCCCTGGTATAAGACAGAATATAACTGGAATGAGGCTCATCAACTGCCTAGACAAAGTTTTAGGCGTATGGGACGTTTCCTAAGGACGACGATTGCTTCGGATGTACCGTTAAAAGTTGTCCAGCTCAAAATATGGCGACCGAGCGCAGGGGGCGACTATTAATTATACCTGTGGCCAAATGAATTGGCGGGTGTGTGTGAACGCGCTGTTGCCGCACTTGGGAACAATCTCGTGTTGCGGTCTCTTTCTATCACTTGAAAATTGCAACGCCGAGCGTCCTGTGTTTTACGAGCGGCAACAGCTCACTACCCAACCCTAAACCTTCCACCTCCTTTTCAACACACAAAAAATGTGAGAACCTGGGAATGGGAATTACAAAGTGTGTCAGTGTGAAGTTGAGTGTGCTCGAGAGAGGGTGTTTTGATTTTTAGTGATGCGCGATGTTTACATCCGATATTAAATAATTTGTTTTAGTTATTTACTAATTATAGTAATTATCGAACAAAAAACGGAGTAATTGATTATGAGGGTTCCATTCCCTTATCGCTCGTGGGAAAAATGAGTACAGAAATGAATCGGTTCTGGCCCTGATTTCTCTTATTTTATTTTCGCGGTCATTTCGAGATACGAATGTTGCTGGTAGCAATATTTGCTGGCTGTCATTCCGAAATACGTCTGTCGTGAATTTTTCAATTAGCTTTCGTCGAGAGCAACGCCTTCGGTGTTCCAGGTCTTCCCAACGTAACTCCTTCAACATCGCACTTACGCTTTCCCTCCAACTATATATACCTGTCACAAATCGGGCGGCTCTCCTTTGGACCTTCTCTAAAGCCTCCATTAACCCCTTTTGATGGGGACTCCATACATAGCAACAATATTCCAAGTGAGGACGCACTAGTGACTTGTATACAATCGATTTAACTTCCTGAGTGCATTGATTTAAATTACGACCTAGAAATCGGAGCATACGATTTGCTTTTCCTATTACATTCTCGATATGCTCATTCCACGACAAATTATTACGAATTGTTACCCCTAGGTATTTAGCGGAATCTACCGTTCTAAGGACAGTGCCATTAATTGTATATTCATAGTTAAATGGTGTCACCTTTATATTTACACGCATGACTTGGCACTTTTTAGCGTTTAACTCCAACTGCCAATCTTTACACCACGCAATTATTTTCATAATATCGTATTGTAACAAAGCGCAGTCGTCCTGGGTTTTGATTTCGCGATAAATAATAGCATCATCGGCAAATAATCTTTTCGTCCCCCCTATTATGTCGCATAGATCATTTTATTGTTACGTATTGAACAACACTGACTATTTGGAGATTATGGTGCATTATTTTGATGGAAAATTAAACTGAAATCAATCATGACTGGCATACTAGTTGGATTAAGATATGTTCAAAATTGCAATTAAATATTTGCTCAAAGTAGCCTCGTCGGTGCCGTCTGAACGCCTTTTCTCACAGGCAGGAAACACTGTCACTCAAACTAGGGATAGACTTCACAGGAAAAAGGTTAGGCAAACTACGTTTACAGGATCTGTTGACGCTTAATATTTCCAGACCGAATTTTTTTCAATAAACTACCTCGAATTTATTACTTGATTTTGATTTACATTCTTATTTCTAATTTCTAAAATAATATATAGAAATATCGGAAAATATCGATATGATGCTGCCGATATTATCGATATCTGCCTGGCATCCATATATTTATCGATATTAATTTTACCTTGCATCCCTAGCCGTGACATGTAGCATTCAGTTCGGCTTTACGTAGGGGTGTCCTGATAATTTTTATCGGACAGTGTATATAAGAATGGCCATCGAGTTGTGCGGTTGTCGTGAGTTGCCGTATCGGATGCGTGTGGAGCGCTAGACTCGAAGTTGTGGGTGCGTTGCAGCGGAGTAACGACGCTAGTTAGTTTTAACGAGAGCCAGCGAGCGAGCCTGATTATGACGCTAAACACGGGATACCCGCGCTGTTTGTCTAATGATGACCCGTAACGAAGGCGGCCCCGACAAATCAATGCCCGCTCGCCATTTTTTGCTAACTATAGTTCACCTGAAACTAATTTTTTTTGCAACAAAAATTGCCAATATTACGTGCCGTAATTGGGGGAACGCCGAGTGAAACATTATGCCAGGTCATTAAATTTTCATTTCTGCGTCAGAAGGAAGGCTCAGGTGGATAATTCGGTGAAC
This sequence comes from Vandiemenella viatica, assembly GCA_031002005.1. Classification (NCBI taxonomy): domain Eukaryota; kingdom Metazoa; phylum Arthropoda; class Insecta; order Orthoptera; family Morabidae; genus Vandiemenella; species Vandiemenella viatica. The sequence goes on along the minus strand of JARYHS010011408.1, from coordinate 8,754,100 downwards.
GGACGTAGCTTCACGCCTGCGCGTATTAACTCCATGATAAAACAAAGCATAAACAAACTATGCAACAACATCGCGTTTACAGCAGAAAGGTAAAGTAAATTTATTCCATTTCACCATTACGAAAGGTAGAAATAGTGATTTGAGATATACAATATCTACAACAGCAGACGAGATAATACGCACTACACAAACAAAACAGGATCATTCCACTGCATTTAATGTTGCTGCCTATCAGTACTGTTAACTTGCTTTGGACAATATATATATATATATATATATATATATATATATATATATTTATTTTTTTTGGTTATGCCTTTACGCTTCGTCGACATCGTGGTAATTAGAGGCGGAATGTACAGAAGACGGCTCCCATATTAAGCCGCGTTCCCACGATCTCTTGTAACGGAGGCGAGACGGGACGGGACGCCATGGGAACAGGGCCGCCTCTGCTAGTGGAGACGAGACGCAGCTACCCACTCTGAGTCGGTAAACATCACAGGCGTGTGTAGCGGTGCGTCTGTTGCCATCGGTTTGCAGCAGCGGTGTGCATCCCTTCTGTTGCTGTAAAGTGCTCTGTGCCAAACGATACTAGGCAACTTGGTGCGGAGGTGGCGGTGAGGTAAGCTAGGGCTAACCTGCGGCGCGCGCTCGTCCCTACACTTCGGCTAATGAGGTCCCGCCCCGTCCCGCCTCCGTTACAAGAGATCGTGGAAACGCGGCTTTAGGCAAACAAACCTAACCGCACACCGCGTTGACAGCTTTGTAGAACGTCACACGTGGCGTAGCTCGATGTGGACGTCAGGTTCTCCGGGAGTTTGATTGGCTCTTTTCTTTTTTTTTTTTTTTTTAAGAGGAAACTTCTAGGGCTGTGACCTGTGGGTAAAGCTATGAATTCGCGTCACCGACGTACTATGGCGCGTTCCGCGTTTGATATGCCCGTTGAACCTAAAGTTTTTATCTGATTTTGATAGAACTTTGTATGCAGATATTTAAAAAAAAACAAAAAAAAAAAAAAAAACAAAAAAACAAAAAAAACTCAACGTTGTTGACTCAGACCAACAGTTTTTATCCGATTTTGAAAGTACGTATACTTCAAAATAAAGCAGTCTGGTAACTCAGAGATTAGGGCGCTTACTTTATAAAGTTTTTCTCTATAGTCGCGGCTTCGAATCCCGTGGGGAGCAGAAATTTTGAGGAGTTGTATTTGATTATATGCTATCACAGCTTTCTGTGTAATGTGAAGTACACCAGAACACTTCACTGATTCGGGTCCCACGTTGAACTGTACCTGGTAGCACTACCGGGTTAGGTTAAGGCGGTTAAGACAAGGGCGCAATGCGCAGCCAGTAGAAACCCTCTCACCAGGTCATTACAACCACGCGGAATTATTATTATTTAATTTTTTTTGTAAAGGTGAATAACACGCCAATGCAATTGAATTTTTGTTTTATTTTCTGTGTCGTACGGGTTTCACTCTATTTGCAGAGCATCATCTGCGACGTATGTTACTATTTTATTTTGGTCAGCGTTAACTTCTCTGTTTTTGTAGGATTCATTCTGGAATCTTCTGAAGATATGAAGCACTACACTGCACCGACCAGATTACACATTATCAGTATTATTTACTATCACTATCAAAACATGGGACTTGGAAAACATGGCCTGGTGTTTTTCAAGTCCCATGTTTTGATAGTGATAGTAAATAATAGTGATAATGTGTAATCTGGTCGGTGCAGAGTAGTGCTTCATATCTTCAGAAGATTCCAGAATGAATCCTACAGAAAACCAGAGAAGCTAACGCTGACCATGAGAACAAAATAAAACAGTAACATATGTCTTTTCTTTTTTATATATATACTTATTGCTTTACAACTCATCGACGGCTATTGACACTAGAGGCGGGATGGGACTGGGGACAAGGAACGGAAAGGAATTCGGCCATGGCCGTTTTGAAGGAAGCATCCCGGCATTCGACTGGAATGATTTGGGGAAACCATGGAAAACGAAAATCTGGATGCCCGGACGGGGATTCGAACCAGCGTCCTCCCGAATGCGAGGCCAGAGCGTTAACCGTTCACCTACCACTCTCGGTGTAACATATGTCGCTGATGATGCTCTGGAAATAGTGTGAAAGGCGTACGACACAAAGAATAAAACAAAAATTCAATTGCATTGGCGTCTTATTCACCTTTATAAAAAAAAAAAATTTTAATATTCAATTGAGGAAATGGCCCACAATATCAGTTTGTTATTATTATTTGGTATATGTGTAACGTATGACATTCGTAGTTTTAACTGTTCACTTCTGTCGGCAGTCCACAATCACTGCCAAATGCATTTTTTTTTTAATTTATTTAACATATACTAGGGGAACCATGTAAAAATTTCTCGCATTATAACCGGTGGTTTGTAGTAGGATTGCAGCAATTCTTGATTTGTCGACTGAGATAGGAGCGTAGAAATAATAAAATGTTTCCCTAACATAAACGAAAATATCCGAGAAGTTCTTCACTCTATGAAATGCACACAGTATACCCGTATCACTGTGACACGCGGCACTGGTACCTGGAGGAAACGCGATCAATCCCTATCGACGTCAGCGGAGCCTAGCACCGTGACTATGAACTATCTCATACGCGTGACCTTGATAGTTTATACTTTTTCCCTTTAATGGCCGAATTCCGAAAAAAAATTCCTTTCTGAATTTATATTGTTACCAGAGCAGAACCCTTCATCTTTAAGACGATATCTCATTTATCGATTTCGGTTAGGTCTGAATGGAGAATGGTGGTTCGTTATACCAAAAAACAAAAAGACATTTCAAAAATAGTGTGTATGTAGATTTATTAGTTCCGTAAACCGCTGTTTTGGCAAATTGTAAGTTAGTATTTTGGACTATGATGGAAAAGCGGTACTACCCGTATATTGGCGAAACTTCCTGTTCGATAAACCCGATCTTTAGTGTCCAGGATACGTGCTCAACTGAGCTGTATTCAGAATAATTGGATAGTATTAACTGTTCTGTTGGCCTATGACGGACTGCGTGGTTCCGGATCAGTCGACGCCGAGCAATACGGTCGCTTTTCGCGTGCCACGCCGAAGTTGACACTGCGTCATACGTACGCTCACAGCACAATAAAAATAGCCGTTGGCGGAGTGACGAGGTCGGCATCAATACATGTATTAACGGCGGTGCAGCGTGCCGCTACATGAAAGGCATGTCGGACGGACTTCAAAGGCGGGCGGCCGCATCGGGAATTAGCCCAGGCGCGCGGTCGGTCGGCGATCGATTATCGATGACGTCATTAGCGAGTCTGCGGTCTGCGTGTGTGGGGGAAAGGGGAGGGGGTCCGTCGAAAATTAATTGGGCCACTTTGCCGGACAATTTTCGGCCCTCACAACTTGCGCGAGGTCAACGTCTCACTTAGTACACTGCTTTATAACTACTATCACTAACACGGTTATGAAAAATGATAGTAGAGGTTTCCAAAATGTAGTGCACGTAATACGATTGAGATACAAAAAAAGACAAAAAAAAAAAAACATAGACAAAAATCGGTTTATTACACAGGAAATCTTACAAAGTTTCTTTTCCTATATCACCCGCCTGCTATGAAAGAAAGAAAAAGATTAAGAAACAAAATTTTTATTATAAATGAATGTAATCTTTCTCGGCGTTGTTTATTTATAAACGTTTCTCGGGAAACAAACCGAGTGATGTTGTTATTAATGCACAATATTTCGGCGACTTTATTCTCCGTCGCCATCTTCAGGTGCAGTTGCAAGTCTTGAAGTCTGCCTTGAAGTCAGCCTTGAGCGTGTTGTTTGTAAACTGGCAAGGCAACGACAGATGTTGTTATGTTGCCTAGCAGCATCTCAGATGTCATTAGACGCCCGCGGAACACAAAAAGCAGAGCGTTGGTGATGAGCAGCCTCAATTACAGGAATCCATGCATCACTTATCTGGAATCCACAATCCCTGTTTACCAAATCAGACGCGACATCTGAGATGCTGCTAGGCAACATCACAACATCTGTCGTTGCCATGCCAGTTTACAAACAACACGCTCAAGGCTGACTTCAAGACTTGCAACTGCACCTGAAGATGGCGACGGAGAATAAAGTCGCCGAAATATTGTGTATTAATAACAACATCACTCGGTTTGTTTCCCGAGAAACGTTTATAAAAAAAAAAAAAAAAAAAAAAAAAAAAAAAAAAAAAAATTATTATTAATTTCACTGTTTGAATAATAACTTAAAGCGCCTAGGTTGTTGTACAGATTTGTTCAAAACCTTGTCAGTAATTTCAGTATCTCTAGTTAATAAGTAATAAGTGTTGCGTATAATGTATAAAACAATGCAATGCACCTCCGTAATCCTGCCGCCGCCCATGACCTCCCCCATTTCCAAGTAGAACATAGCTTTTTCCCTTTTGATTTCAGAAGACATTTTGTACTATTTTCTCTTCTGAGATTATCGTAAATTACATACTGAGATAATTAAATGAAGGAAATAAATATCCACATGCTGTTGTGTGTTCTGTACCTCATTTTAACTGTGAAAAATGAATGAATGGAAAGCTACGTGGCCTGGCTCGGAACCCCCTACTCCCCCCCACGTAGCCCAGCGTAGCTTTCCAGCCAACCCCCTCCCCCTACTCCTTAGACCAAGGCACATCATTCCATCATTCCAGTAATACATATTCGCGCTAGTCTAGTTTCCAGTTATAAGATTGTTGGTGCTCTAATTAATATGATAACTAATCAGTCCACCATAAAGTTCAATTTAACATTTGTTTTGTTTCTCAAAGAAAACGACGTCAACGATACTGTTTACATGAATACACAGCATCCAGCGATTGTATACAACACTTCTTCCACAGACAATACAGTTCTTGGCCGTCGTAATTTGTAGTCGGTGAAAACTTTGACGAAAAAACTAACTAACTGTTTGTCTGTCTTAGATGATCGCTTTATATAAACTCCATGGAAATTTCTAGAACACTTCAAAAGATTCCGCCAGATAATTCTCGAACATTAACAATACTTAAACAATTGAAACATATTAAAAACATATGGGTTGTAAAAAATACAGCAACCAGTCACAATATTGTGACTGGTTGCTGTATTTTTTACAACCCATATTTGACATCACAGTCGCGGAAGTTCCACCAATCCATCATGGATAAAATATTATATTAAAAACAATCAGAATAAATTTATAATCCAAATTGGTCAGAAATGGAAATTAAATATACTTAAACACAAAATTATTAACAGAAATCATTTTAAACTGTAGCAAATTGTCCTTTAGACATACGGTAGTAACTTGCATTAATACTTAGAATTACGAAAATCTAAGCAATTATCTTGCACAATTCTGTTTTTAAACATATTAAATGGCCTTTAAATAATTTCTTTTCATAAAACAAAGTCTATATACATTGATTTACAGGAAATTGCAAAACAAACCTAACAGATCATATTCAACCAAACTATAGCTTACTACAAATGATTCATAAAATACAATTCCATTCAGTTTTGAGGGCTGTTACCCAGTCTTCATGACTATGAACCATACAGAATTGCTCTTGGCTGCTGCTGCTTGCGTAATTGTAAAGAAAACTAAAAACAGGACCAAATGGTCGAAAGATTGGTTATTGAAGAGTAAGCGGTTCTCTCGTGTGTTATACAACAAACTAATTATGCGAATACTAATTAAAATGAAACTGAATTAATTTTAAAGGTTTTTCAGAGTACTGAATACGAAGTTCCGAGAGTTAAATAAACGGCCAACACACTGCGAAATGGAGAAAAATAAGCTCTGTGATATTACGAAAACTTATGCAAAAAGAATTTAAAACTGATTTATTGAAATTAAGTAGCATAGTAGACTGAAAATAGTAACAGTACGTCACATGTTGCACATATTTAAACGAGTAGCCTTATATAAAATCGAAGATTCTTACCTTACAAGCCCGCAAAGAATTTACATCTTTATTTTTAAATAACGGTATCAATTGACCTATTGCCATATTTATTTTTATTTTGTCATGAAGACCTAACTGCGGCATGGTAAGTCTTCATAGTTTTCAATAATTTTCAACGCTAAGTCGTGTTGATACGCATTGTTTTTTCACAAAAAAAGTATAGGAATAAGGAAATAATGTCGTTCTAAATGTTTCTTAATATTATTTAAAACAATACTATTTTCAATACCCACTTTCCAATAATATTTCAAAACTAGCATAACAAATATTTCTATACCAAATTCACAACTAAAACGGAATGATGCAATGTTGGGTAGTCCACTCAAGACACTGTTGTTGTGTGGATGAGAAGTGTTTGGACTTTGGACGGTGGTTTCGCCATACACGAGCGGACTGGAGTGATGGCTTGGTGTCGCTCCACGTGGTTTTTCCCACACACCGTCAGTTGGCTTGATGGCATGATGGACGAAACTGATGGATACTGGACTGACCGGTATCCAAATAATCCAGTCAGTCCACGTCATCCACATCAGTTTCCCCACAGATGACGCGATAATGGAGTGACATGGCTCCAATTGGAGGGATGGAACGATCGTGTATGGCCGCCTCAAGACATGCGGATGGAACTGCTCAGACCTTCAGCCACCCACCACCTATAGCGCTAGTTGTCCACTAAGTCAGCGATATCTAATTACCGTCCTATTTCGTTACTAACAGCCTTCTCCAAAGTTTCTGAGAAAGAAATGTATGACAGAGTTTACCAATACTTAAAAATAAAAATATTCTCCCTAATTAACAAATTGGTTTTCAGGGAGACCATTCAACAGAACGAGCTATATTTGCGCCCACCGACAATGTTTTAGAAGGAATAAATGATAAATTAATGCATGTAGGAAATTTCTGTAGCTTTTCTAAGGCTTTTGACAACGTTTATCATGAAATATTCATACAAAAATTAAATTATTATGATATAAATAGCGTTATTAATAAATGGCTTGGTTCTTATCATCTGAATAGGAAATAGAAAGTGTCACTGGAAGATTTTAATGCGGCGTCATGTGATCCACTGTTTTCTGAGTGGGGATTTATTAGATGTGGAGTACCTCAGGGCTCTATATTGGGGCCACTATTGTTTGTAATTCATATAAATGACCCACCCTGTATTGCATCTAAAAACTCAAAATTTATCCAATTTGCAGGTGACACAAGCAACGGAATTAAAAATACTCGAGATTTATCTACAGAATATACTTCTAATTATACCTTTGACATTGTTGATAAATGGTTTGCACTTAATGGCTTGTCTTTAAACTTTGATAAAACTCAATATATGCAATTCAGTACATCACACAGATTAACACCAGATATAGATATAAAATTTGCAGGCCACTCCATTCAAGAGGTAGTGTATGTGAAATTTCTAGGTTTGCATATCGATCATAATTTTAAATTGGAGGGTACATGTTTCTGACTTACTAGATTGATTGGGTGCAGCCACAATTGGAATTCGTAAAAATAGGTGATATTTTGCTTATTTTTACTCCTTAATGTCATATGCAATAATATTTTGGAGCAATTCTACTCATAGAGACAAAGTGTTCAGAGCCCAAAAGCGAGTAATAAGAATAGTGTGTGGGGTTAGCAGCTGAACTTCATGTAGAGAGCTGTTCAAGAAGTTAGGGATCATAACATTTGATATCCGAGTACATATACACAATAAAATCCTCTGTAGTCGCAAATTATACTCTATTTGAAACAAGTAGTAAACTATACAGTTATGGCTCCCAACACATCTCAAATGTCTAGTCGGCGGTTCGAATCCCCGTCCGGGCATCCAGATTTGGGTTTTCCATGGTTTCCCAAATCACTCCAGGCTAATGCCGGGATGCTTCCTTCAAAAGGCCATGGCCGAATTTCTTCCCATTCCTTGCCCCTTATCCTTTCCCGTCTCTAAAGGCCTCACTGTTAAGAGACGTTAAGCAGTTTAAAAAGAAAAATCAAATGTCTAGCAGATGATAAGAATAAATTCAGGAAAAAATTAATATTTTTCAATTGACAACTCCTTCTACTCCGTCGAAGAATTTATTTCTAAGGTATTAACAAAACAACTGCCATTAGTTTGTAAAAATAATGTATCATGTATGCTGTGCTGTATATTCTGGTTTATTCATTTATTTTGTTATGCAATTGTTTAACTGTAAATTGACAACTTTCCACATCCTGCAGAGCCAGTATTTTATGTTTGGATCTATGGAAAATCAATGTATTGTTTTGTATTATAGGTAAACACAAATGGCGACTCGTTTGGAAAGCTGGACTTGCGAAGAAATCCGCTCGGCTATTTGATTTCTGTGGGCGAAGCATGTAACCGCGCCAGCCATACACCAGCAGCTGTTAGAAGGTTACCCAGAGACTGTAATGTCGCAGAATGGCGTCGAAAGTTTCCGACCGGTAGAGAAAACTCACCGATGAGAATTAGCTACCACCCTACATGCCCAATCTAAATTTTATTAATTCCTCTTTATTGCTATGAGATGTCTGTCTTTTTACAAGACATATCTGTGATATCAAGCAATTTGTATCTGTTAAGAAGTTGGCAAGCCTGCGTTAATGGCTGAATTGGAGCATTATCTTTGTTCTGGTGGGCATCGTGTTTTCTGAACCGCAACGGTCTCTATCGGGAACATTACTAAATTAAAAGAGTACATTTGGCCAAATGTTAATTGTGTGTTGTTACACCCCTGTCCCATTTACGGATTATAAGGACATAATTTCTTCCTGCGTTAGGTCAGAATGGGAAAAAATATGGCGGGAGAATAGACGAGAGGTGGGTAGATGGTACCGGGAAATAATGAATATAATCAAGGATAAACCATGGTACGATCTTATGGACCTCATCAGAAAGGAGATTACCTGCATGATCAAACTGAAAGCCGGTCACGCGTTGTTAAACGATAAAAGATTCAATATGAAACAAATCGACTTCCCAATGTGTGCGGCCTGTGCAGAGACGGAGGACATATACCATTTCATGTTCAGGTGCAGTAACTATAAAGCTGAAAGACATGAAGGTCTACAGATAACAGATATACAATCCCTTATGCAGTTTCTTGTCTATCCCAATAAAAAGTCCTCTAAATTAATATACAAATATGTGTCAAGAACTAAAATTCATGTATAAAATGCATATATTTAAGTAAAGGATAGGCATTATTACTTCTATGTAACTGGCTAAATTAGCCTATGGCTAAAGCCAAATCAAATTTTTTTAAAAAAAAGAGAAAAATGTGTTGTTAACTGACTTAAATTAACGAATAGTATAAACAGTGATCACCCGTTGGCTGGCACCCGCGAATAACCATAAATTCCTGAAATGTCGCTATAGCTGTAAAATTTAGGAAACAGCATAGAGGAAATTGCAGAAAACAAGGCCCCCATTTTGTTTTTTTCCTTCTAAAAAATATAAATAAATAAAAACTCTGTTTTTTAAAAATTGAAATAATTAGTTTAGAATGTTACGCATCTTTTAAATTCTGATTTTAAAAAAATCATCAAAACTCATTACCAAAAAAATATTTTAAAAAATACTACAGTTTGGAGATATGAAAAATAGTTGCCTAAACTGGACCTATCATAAAAATTAATGCGATAACACTAAACAAAATTAGGAAATGGTATTGAATCACAGGAAACATATTTTAAAGTGAAATATAGATAACAATTAGAGGTTTTAGTTTTATTTAATATACAAATATAGCATATAGGTATGGAATATGAAGACACAGAAAATACATAAAAGAATTAAATCGTTTAGTGACAAAAATCGCAGATGTACACATCCTTCTCATCCCTAGCACAATACACATGGGCGCATTCTAAACATATAATGCGCATCATCCAGAGTTCCCATTCTGAAAATTCAAAAATATCCTCTGGAAAACACGCACTAACCGTCATAGGGCACTTCCCTCTATCACTATAAATTTTGAAAGAGTTTTCAATTGAGTGGTTTCGGAAATAGAGCGGAGGCAATGGTACATTTATAACTTTCAAAAAAAAAAAAATAAAATATAAAAAATAAAGGCTGGTACGAACCAGTGCTAATAAACAGCCAGTTTGGTCACGTGTCTGTTATGCTGTGACGTCACGGCCTGAGACGTTACTGTGTCCACAGATGTCGCTATCTTTCTTTTTCTGTAACAGTTTAAAATTAGTATTGGAGTCCAAAAATAAAGAGAAGCATGTATTTCGTTTAAATCTACATATTAATTCGGTTTTGTTGATTTACATTCATTCGAAGTCGATGTTTTAGTTAGTATTCTCTGCCACAGATGTTGCTGTTATAGTAAATTAATAAGTAACTACAACATTCCTTCAGTTTTAAGGTTATGGTCGTTATTTAACAACAATTCTATTGATTTAAGAAGTGAGTTTCCAGTACACTGGGCTCAGTTCGTCGTATTTGTAGGGCTTACAAACCAGAGTGTGCATTAATGTCGCTGGTATAGCAATCTAGGAATTGAAGTTATTTAAATTGCAAAAATTTAAAATATAGTATGGGACCCACATTTTGAGTATCAAATGCAGGAGTTGGAGAAGGTGCAAAGAAGGGCTGCTAGATTTGTTTCTGGAAATTATCTCAGAACGCAATCAATAACAGATATAGAAAAATATGCATTTCGCTTAAATTCAGATGTTAACATTTGTTTGTTTTTGTTTATATTCGTCCGATGTAGATATTTTGGTTATAGTCTCTGTCCCCAGCTAAGCTATGTGCACAGCACTGCAAAATCAATGTTTAATAACAATTACATTTAGTTAGGCAGCTTCGAAAGAAGCGAATCGCTGTAACAATGTGTTCAACCAATCATATTGTTAGAAGCTAGTCATTGAAACGAGAGGAAAATCCAAACTTTTGAGAGTCGCCGAGTTGACAGCTTTCAGGAAATGTTTTCTTCAGCCTCCCAGTAAACTCATTATAATTTTCAGCTCTTTAGATATAATCATTTTAAGGTTAAAACGAATTAAAGCATTGCGCAATTATAAACTTTTAATAATAATAATATAATAATAATTGATAAAATTGCGATGGAGCGTCCGCTCCGGTGGCAATCGCCCTACACACCCATCTTTCTCCTTTCCTCTTCCCCCCTACTTTTGCCCTCAACTAATTTTTACTTTAAATTCTTTAAGTGTTTTTGGTAAATCATTCATAAATTCTATTGGCAATTTTTTCCAATCCTTTCCTACGAATAAAATTTTCCTACACCCTTGTGCCTGAAATCAAGTGCCAGTTTGTGGTCATGGTCATCTTTTCCCTTCCACGCATCTCTCTTTACTTTCCCACCAATATCTTTCCATGCTTCATCACTAATATAGGCTTTGTACACTCACATGACTCTCTTCACCCTCCTTCTATCCTCCAATGAATCCCACTCCAGCTCACTTATCATGTTAGTTACCAATTGTGTTCTGCGGTAATTTTCAAAGACAAATCTGGCAGCCCTTCTCTGTGCCCTCTCCACCCCCTGTATTTGGTGCCCAAAATGTACATCCCAAACTATACCACCATATTCCAGCAGTGGTCTGACGAGAGTTTCGTACCCCAATTCCTTTCCTTCTTTGCATCCTGTCATCACTCTTTCAAACAGGTGAAGCAGCTTGAACCCATTCCCTACAACCCGTCCAATCTGTCCTGCCCAGTTAAGTTTGCTATAAAATGTTATGCCAAGATAGTGACATTTCGAGTATTCAATAAGTAGCTCCTCCCCCCACTTTATAATCATAATCAACATTTAGCTTTTTATCTGTGTACCTAATAAGCTGGCTCTTCTTTGCATTTATCTTCATCCCATGTTGACTCACCCAGCTGGTTATCCTATCTAGATCACCCTAGAGCTGTTTCTATTGTTTTGATCCTTTTATATAACATTATGTCATCTGTAAACAATCTAACTTCTGACAGTAAACCATTAACACAATCATTCATTAGAATAACGAGGAGCAATGGTTCCAATATACTACCCTGTGGAACTACCATGTTTACTCCTACTTCTTTTGATACTATATTTCCTACCCTGACTTTTTGCTTTCTACCTTTTCGGAATTCTTCTACCCAGCAAATAAAAGTGAGCAGCTTGTAGCTCAGTGGTTAAGGTGCTTGCTTGAAGAATTTCATGGTTCAAATCCCTGTGTAAGCATAAATTTTGAAGAATTATGTTTGATCACATGAGATGTGCTCGGACATTCCGTGGTTTTGATTCCACGTTAAACTGCAGGTCCCATAGAAAAGAAACTGGCCGTCCTACTTCTGCACCAATGGCTTAACATGCCTCCTTCAGGTTGTGAATGAAGTTGAATTCTTTTTTTTTTTTTTTTTTTTTAATTGAAAACTTTTATATTTGGGCTACGCGATGTTTGGACGGGGGTAAATCTATGAGTTGGCAGACGCCACCTGTTGCGCGTCAGATCACGGTCACCTGTTGCGCGTATGATATGCGCGCAGGATGCTTTTCAAAAAAATCTTTATTCAAACACACAGTTTTTATCCGATTTTGATGGAATTTTGAATACATATAATTAAAACACACAGAAAACACTGTTGATGTTTGATTTAGAGAAACCTAAACCCTCTCCTCCTTTCCCCCCTTACCTTAATTTCTGTCACCGTTGTTCATACAAACCCACAGTTTTTAGGAGTTGTATCTGATTGTATGTTATCAATATGTAATAATATTATCAATTATATAGTAATATTGACATAATTAATAAGTGTATGTACTGTTCCACATCCCCGAGATTATTCTCACATGGGATCAAAGTGAACATATCTATCTGAGCTACGCCGGGACGTTCTGTGGTAGGCCCCTGGATTAGCCTTCCTGCCTCTGACACAATAGCTTCGTACATCTCCATCGGGAAAATTCGACGAACCGTTGGGTTGTGAATTAAGTTAGATTTTTAGTTATTGCAGTGAAAACTTCTTTAGAAGCGTTGGGCGATTTTTGGATGGGTAAATCTTATGAATTCGCATCACCGACATGTTTATGTTAATAGTATATTATAGTGGTTCAGTGGTTAAGGAGTCCTGACTGGCGGACGAAAGGTCGAATCTCTGTCTCGGCGGGGTTTTTCATTGACTATTAACCCGACCTTCACATCTGGCATAGCTTCCTGTGTATTGTGGTTTGAATTCCACTTTAAACTGCAGGCGATATATACCAGGTAGGACTACAGGTTAGGTTAAGGCGGCCAAGACAGGGGCGAAATGCGCAGACGCTAGAAACCCGTTCAGTAGTTCATTACAACCACACGGAATTATTTGTTATTATTTAGTGTATCTGTAGCTGTAGGTATGACGTATTGTGCGTATAATATTAATAGTTTTAAGGTTTCACTTCTGTCGGAAGCCTCCTGTGACTGCTATGTTTTTTTTTTTTTTTTAGTTAAAGGTCCCTGAAGTTATGAGGGTTGACAGACAAATGAATGAATGCGTAAGGGTTGTGTTTTTGGGACGGGAGGCTAAGAGGACGATAATGCGGAGTGAGAGGACAATAAATAAGCGCGCGGGGGCGACGTCGCGAGGCGGGCCACCGGGTAGCGGCGTGATTTATCGGGCCGGGGGCATCTGTGAATGAATCTGGCGGCGTGGCCAGTGTAGCCAACCTAATAAGGGACTCCGCGCTATCTCAACCACAAAAACTGGAGTGGCAGTCAGTGTGGGAACTGCGCGACCCACATACCACGTCCGCGGTGACACAATCATTAGCAGGCTCGCCAACCACACCACGCAAAAACATAAATAATACTTCAACATCTAGCAAATACAAAATAACGAAACTATATTACTACAAACAGTTTATTCCCCAAAACCTTTTTACTTTTTTCATTTCATATTGGTCTTTTGCTTTGACTTCCCTCTTGTTCGCTCTTCGTTCTTATACAAAACAAATTATCTTATCCTCGACCCGATCTTTGGTTGGAC
>JARYHS010011408.1:8592192-8739124 GCA_031002005.1 Vandiemenella viatica | reverse complement strand
CGGGAATTAGCCCAGGCGCGCGGTCGGTCGGCGATCGATTATCGATGACGTCATTAGCGAGTCTGCGGTCTGCGTGTGTGGGGGAAAGGGGAGGGGGTCCGTCGAAAATTAATGGGGCCACTTTGCCGGACAATTTTCGGCCCTCACAACTTGCGCGAGGTCAACGTCTCACTTAGTACACTGCTTTATAACTACTATCACTAACACGGTTATGAAAAATGATAGTAGAGGTTTCCAAAATGTAGTGCACGTAATACGATTGAGATACAAAAAAAGACAAAAAAAACATAGACAAAAATTGGTTTATTACACAGGAAATCTTACAAAGTTTCTTTTCCTATATCACCCGCCTGCTATGAAAGAAAGAAAAAGATTAAGAAACAAAATTTTATTATTAATTTCACTGTTTGAATAATAACTTAAAGCGCCTAGGTTGTTGTACAGATTTGTTCAAAACCTTGTCAGTAATTTCAGTATCTCTAGTTAATAAGTAATAAGTGTTTCGTATAATGTATAAAACAATGCAATGCACCTCCGTAATCCTGCCGGCGCCCATGACCTCCCCCATTTCCAAGTAGAACATAGCTTTTTCCCTTTTGATTTCAGAAGACATTTTGTACTATTTTCTCTTCTGAGATTATCGTAAATTACATACTGAGATAATTAAATGAAGGAAATAAATATCCACATGCTGTTGTGTGTTCTGTACCTCATTTTAACTGTGAAAAATGAATGAATGGAAAGCTACGTGGCCTGGCTCGCAGAACCCCCCCCCCTACTCCCTCTCCCCCACGTAGCCCAGCGTAGCTTTCCAGCCAACCCCCTCCCCCTACTCCTAGACCAAGGCACATCATTCCATCATTCCAGTAATACATATTCGCGCTAGTCTAGTTTCCAGTTATAAGATTGTTGGTGCTCTAATTAATATGATAACTAATCAGTCCACCATAAAGTTCAATTTAACATTTGTTTTGTTTCTCAAAGAAAACGACATCAACGATACTGTTTACATGTATACACAGCATCCAGCGATTGTATACAATACTTCTTCCACAGACAATACAGTTCTTGGCCGTCGTAATTTGAGTCGGTGAAAACTTTGACGAAAAACTAACTAACTGTTTGTCTGTCTTGGATGATCGCTTTATATAAACTCCATGGAAATTTCTAGAACACTTCAAAAGATTCCGCCAGATAATTCTCGAACATTAACAATACTTAAACAATTGAAACATATTAAAAACAATCAGAATAAATTCATAATCCAAATTGGTCAGAAATGGAAATTAAATATACTTAAACACAAAATTATTAACAGAAATCATTTTAAACTGTAGCAAATTGTCCTTTAGACATACGGTAGTAACTTGCATTAATACTTAGAATTACGAAAATCTAAGCAATTATCTTGCACAATTCTGTTTTAAAACATATTAAATGGCCTTTAAATAATTTCTTTTCATAAAACAAAGTCTATATACATTGATTTACAGGAAATTGCAAAACAAACCTAACAGATCATATTCAACCAAACTATAGCTTACTACAAATGATTCATAAAATACAATTCCATTCAGTTTTGAGGGCTGTTACCCAGTCTTCATGACTATGAACCATACAGAATTGCTCTTGGCTGCTGCTGCTTGCGTAATTGTAAAGAAAACTAAAAACAGGACCAAATGGTCGAAAGATTGTCTATTGAAGAGTAAGCGGTTCTCTCGTGTGTTATACAACAAACTAATTATGTGAAATACTAATTAAAATGAGACTGAATTAATTTTAAAGGTTTTTCAGAGTACTGAATACGAAGTTCCGAGAGTTAAATAAACGGCCAACACACTGCGAAATGGAGAAAAATAAGCTCTGTGATATTACGAAAACTTATGCAAAAAGAATTTAAAACTGATTTATTGAAATTAAGTAGCATAGTAGACTGAAAATAGTAACAGGTACGTCACATGTTGCACATATTTAAACGAGTAGCCTTATATAAAATCGAAGATTCTTACCTTACAAGCCCGCAAAGAATTTACATCTTTATTTTTAAATAACGCTATCAATTGACCTATTGCCATATTTATTTTTATTTTGTCATGAAGACCTAACTGAGGCATGGTAAGTCTTCATATTTTTCAATAATTTTCAACGCTAAGTCGTGTTGATACGCATTGTTTTTTCACAAAAAAAAAGTATAGGAATAAGGAAATAATGTCGTTCTAAATGTTTCTTAATATTATTCAAAACAATACTATTTTCAATACCCACTTTCCAATAATATTTCAAAACTAGCATAACAAATATTTCTATACCAAATTCACAACTAAAACGGAATGATGCAATGTTGGGTAGTCCACTCAAGGCACTGTTGTTGTGTGGATGAGAAGTGTTTGGACTTTGGACGGTGGTTTCGCCATACACGAGCGGACTGGAGTGATGGCTTGGTGTCGCTCCACGTGGTTTTTCCCACACACCGTCAGTTGGCTTGATGGCATGATGGACGAAACTGATGGATACTGGACTGACCAGATATCCAAATAATCCTGTCAGTCCACGTCATCCACATCAGTTTCCCCACAGATGACGCGATAATGGAGTGACATGGCTCCAATTGGAGGGATGGAACGATCGTGTATGGCCGCCTCAAGACATGCGGATGGAACTGCTCAGACCTTCAGCCACCCACCACCTATAGCGCTAGTTGTCCACTAAGTCAGCGATATCTAATTACCGTCCTATTTCGTTACTAACAGCCTTCTCCAAAGTTTCTGAGAAAGAAATGTATGACAGAGTTTACCAATACTTAAAAATAAAAATATTCTCCCTAATTAACAAATTGGTTTTCAGAGAGACCATTCAACAGAACGAGCTACATTTGCGCCCACTGACAATGTTTTAGAAGGAATAAATGATAAATTAATGCATGTAGGAAATTTCTGTAGCTTTTCTAAGGCTTTTGACAACGTTTATCATGAAATATTCATACAAAAATTAAAGTATTATGATATAAATAGCGTTATTAATAAATGGCTTGGTTCTTATCATCTGAATAGGAAACAGAAAGTGTCACTGGAAGATTTTAATGCCGCGTCATGTGATCCACTGTTTTCTGAGTGGGGATTTATTAGATGTGGAGTACCTCAGGGCTCTATATTGGGGCCACTATTGTTTGTAATACATACAAATGACCCACCCTGTATTGCATCTAAAAATTCAAAATTTATCCAGTTTGCAGGTGACACAAGCAACGGAATTAAAAATACTCGATATTTATCTACAGAATATACTTCTAATTATGCCTTTGACATTGTTGATAAATGGTTTGCACTTAATGGCTTGTCTTTAAACTTTGATAAAACTCAATATATGCAATTCAGTACATCACACAGATTAACACCAGATATAGATATAAAATTTGCAGGCCATTCCATTCAAGAGGTAGTGTATGTGAAATTTCTAGGTTTGCATATCGATCATAATTTTAAATTGGAGGGTACATGTTTCTGACTTACTAGATTGATTGGGTGCAGCCACATTTGGAATTCGTAAAAATAGGTGATATTTTGCTTATTTTTACTCCTTAATGTCATATGCAATAATATTTTGGAGCAATTCTACTCATAGAGACAAAGTGTTCAGAGCCCAAAAGCGAGTAATAAGAATAGTGTGTGGGGTTAGCAGCTGAACTTCATGTAGAGAGCTGTTCAAGAAGTTAGGGATCATAACATTTGATATCCGAGTACATATACACAATAAAATCCTCTGTAGTCGCAAATTATACTCTATTTGAAACAAGTAGTAAACTACACAGTTATGGCACTTGATGTAAAAATGGTCTTCACAAGGATTACAAGTCACTGTCATAAATTCAAAAGGGGTCCGATATTCAGGGATACATATCTTCACTAAGCTCCCAACACATCTCAAATGTCTAGTCGGCGGTTCGAATCCCCGTCCGGGCATCCAGATTTGGGTTTTCCATGGTTTCCCAAATCACTCCAGGCTAATGCCGGGATGCTTCCTTCAAAAGGCCATGGCCGAATTTCTTCCCATTCCTTGCCCCTTATCCTTTCCCGTCTCTAAAGGCCTCACTGTTAAGAGACGTTAAGCAGTTTAAAAAGAAAAATCAAATGTCTAGCAGATGATAAGAATAAATTCAGGAAAAAATTAATATTTTTCAATTGACAACTCCTTCTACTCCGTCGAAGAATTTATTTCTAAGGTATCAACAAAACAACTGCCATTAGTTTGTATAAATAATGTATCATGTATGCTGTGCTGTATATTCTGGTTTATTCATTTATTTTGTCATGCAATTGTTTAACTGTAAATTGACAACTTTCCACATCCTGCAGAGCCAGTATTTTATGTTTGGATCTATGGAAAATCAATGTATTGTTTTGTATTATAGGTAAACAAATGGCGACTCGTTTGGAAAGCTGGACTTGCGAAGAAATCCGCCTCAGCTATTTGATTTCTGTGGGCGAAGCATGTAACCGCGCCAGCCATACACCAGCAGCTGTTAGAAGGTTACGAAGAGACTGTAAAGTCGCAGAATGGCGTCGAAAGTTTCCGGCCGGTAGAGAAAACTCACCGATGAGAATTATCTACCACCCTACATGCCCAATCTAAATTTTATTAATTCCTCTTTATTGCTATGAGATGTCTGTCTTTTTACAAAACATATCTGTGATATCAAGCAATTTGTATCTGTTAAGAAGTTGGCAAGCCTGCGTTAATGGCTGAATTGGAGCATTATCTTTGTTGTGGTGGGCATCGTGTTTTCTGAACCGCAACGGTCTCTATCGGGAACATTACTAAATTAAAAGAGTACATTTGGCCAAATGTTAATTGTGTGTTGTTACACCCCTGTCCCATTTACGGATTATAAGGACATAATTTCTTCCTGCTTTAGGTCAGAATGGGAAAAAATATGGCGGGAGAATAGACGAGAGGTGGGTAGATGGTACCGGGAAATAATGAATATAATCAAGGATAAACGATGGTACGATCTTATGGACCTCATCAGAAAGGAGATTACCTGCATGATCAAACTGAAAGCCGGTCACGCGTTGTTAAACGATAAAAGATTCAATATGAAACAAATCGACTTCCCAATGTGTGCGGCCTGTGCAGAGACGGAGGACATATACCATTTCATGTTCAGGTGCAGTAACTATAAAGCTGAAAGACATGAAGGTCTACAGATAACAGAAATACAATCCCTTATGCAGGTTCTTGTCTATCCCAATAAAAAGTCCTCTAAATTAATATACAAATATGTGTCAAGAACTAAAATTCATGTATAAAATGCATATATTTAAGTAAAGGATAGGCATTATTACTTCTATGTAACTGGCTAAATTAGCCTATGGCTAAAGCCAAATAAATTTTTTTTAAAAAAGATAAAAAATGTGTTGTTAACTGACTTAAATTAACGAACAGTATAAACAGAGATCACCCGTTGGCTGGCACCCGCGAATAACCATAAATTCCTGAAATGTCGCTATAGCTGTAAAATTTAGGAAACAGCATAGAGGAAATTGCAGAAAACAAGGCCCCCATTTTGTTTTTTTACTTCTAAAAAATATAAATAAATAAAAACTCTGTTTTTAAAAAAATTGAAATAATTAGTTTAGAATGTTACGCATCTTTTAAATTCTGATTTTAAAAAAATCATCAAAAATCATTACCAAAAAAATATTTTAAAAAATACTACAGTTTGGAGATATGAAAAATAGTTGCTTAAACTGGACCTATCATAAAAATTAATGCGATAACACTAAACAAAATTATGAAATGGTATTGAATTACAGAAAACATATTTTAAAGTAAAATATAGATAACAATTACAGGTTTTAGTTTTATTTAATATACAAATATAGCATATATGTATGGAATATGAAGACACAGAAAATACATAAAAGAATTAAATCATTTAGCGACAAAAATCGCAGATGTACACATCCTTCACATCCCAAGCACAATACACATGGGCGCATTCTAACATATAATGCGCATCATCCAGATTTCCCATTCTGAAAATTCAAAAATATCCTCTGGAAAACACGCACTAACTGTCTAGGGCACTTCCCTCTATCACTATAAATTTTGAAAGAATTTTAAATTGAGTGGTTTCGGAAATAGAGCGGAGGCAATGGTACATTTATAACTTTTCAAATAAAAAAAAAAAAATAAAAGCTGGTACGAACCAGTGCTAATAAACAGCCAGCTTGGTCACGTGTCTGTTATGCTGTGACGTCACGGCCTGAGTCCTTACTGTGTCCACAGATGTCGCTATCTTTCTTTTTCTGTAACAGTTTAAAATTAGTATTGGAGTCCAAAAATAAAGAGAAGCATGTATTTCGTTTAAATCTACATATTAATCATTAATTCGGTTTTGTTGATTTACATTCATTCAAAGTCGATGTTTTAGTTAGTATTCTCTGCCACAGATGTTGCTGTTATAGTAAATTAATAAGTAACTACAACATTCCTTCAGTTTTAAGGTTATGGTCGTTATTTAACAACAATTCTATTGATTTAAGAAGTGAGTTTCCAGTACACTGGGCTCAGTTCGTCGTATTTGTAGGGCTTACAAACCAGAGTGTGCATTAATGTCGCTGGTATAGCAATCTAGGAATTGAAGTTATTTAAATTGCAAAAATTTAAAATATAGTATGGGACCCACATTTTGAGTATCAAATGCAGGAGTTGGAGAAGGTGGAAAGAAGGGCTGCTAGATTTGTTTCTGGAAATTATCCCAGAACGCAATCAGTGACGGATATAGAAAAATATGCATTTCGCTTAAATTCAGATGTTAACATTTGTTTGTTTTTTGTTTATATTCGTCCGATGTAGATATTTTCGTTATAGTCTCTGTCCCCAGCTGTCTCTGTTACAGTAAGCTAAGATATGTGCACAGCACTGCAAAATCAATGTTTAATAACAATTACATTTAGTTAGGCAGCTTCGAAAGAAGCGAATCGCTGTAACAATGTGTTCAACCAATCGTATTGGATTTTGTTAGAAGCTAGTGAGAAACGAGAAGAAAATCCAAACTTTTGAGAGTCGCCGAGTTGACAGCTTTCAGGAAATGTTTTCTTCAGCCTCCCAGTAAACTCATTATAATTTTCAGCTCTTTAGATATAATCATTTTAAGGTTAAAACGAATTAAAGCATTGCGCAATTATAAACTTATAATAATAATAATATAATAATAATTGATAAAATTGCGATGGAGCGTCCGCTCCGGTGGCAATCTCCCTACACACCCATCTTTCTCCTTTCCTCTTCCCCCCTACTTTTGCCCTCAACTAATTTTTACTTTAAATTCTTTAAGTATTTTTGCTAAATCATTCATAAATTCTATTGGCAATTTTTTCCAATCCGTTACACCCTTTCCTACGAAAGAAAATTTTCCTACACCCTTGTGCCTGAAATCAAGTGCCGGCTTGTGGTCATGGTCATCTTTTCCCTTCCACGCATCTCTCTTTACTTTCCCACCAATATCTTTCCATGCTTCATCACCAGTATAGGCCTTGTACACTCCCATGACTCTCTTCACCCTCCTTCTATCCTCCAATGAATCCCACTCCAGCTCACTTATCATATTAGTTACCAATTGTGTTCTGCGGTAATTTTCAAAGACAAATCTGGCAGCCCTTCTCTGTGCCCTCTCCACCCCCTGTATTTGGTGCCCAAAATGTACATCCCAAACTATACCACCATATTCCAGCAGTGGTCTGACGAGAGTTTTGTACCCCAATTCCTTTCCTTCTTTGCATCCTCTCATCACTCTTTCAAACAGGTGAAGCAGCTTGAACCCATTCCCTACAACCCGTCCAATCTGTCCTGCGCAGTTAAGTTTGCTATCAAATGTTATGCCAAGATATTCACATTTCGAGTATTCAATAAGTAGCTCCTCCCCCCACTTTATAATCATAATCAACCTTTAGCTTTTTATCTGTGTACCTAATAAGCTGGCTCTTCTTTGCATTTATCTTCATCCCATGTTGACTCACCCAGCTAGTTATCTTATCTAACCTTATCTAACCTAACCTAACCTAATAAGCTGGCTCTTCTTTGCAGTTATTTTCATTCCATGTTTGCTCACCCAGTTTTCCTATCTAGATCACCCTAGAGCTGTTTCTATTATTTTGATCCTTTTATATAACATTATGTCATCTGTAAACAATCTAACTTCTGACAGTAAACCATTAACACAATCATTCATTAGAATAACGAGGAGCAATGGTTCCAATACACCACCCTGTGGAACTACCATGTTTACTCCTACTTCTTTTGATACTATATTTCCTACCCTGACTTTTTGCTTTCTACCTTTTCGGAATTCTTCTACCCAGCAATTAAAAGTGAGCAGCTTGGAGCTCAGTGGTTAAGGTGCTTGCTTGCAGAATTTCATGGTTCAAATCCCTGTGGAAGCATAAATTTTGAAGAATTATGTTTGATCACATGAGATGTGCTCGGACGTTCCGTGGTTTTGATTCCACGTTAAACTGCAGGTCCCATAGAAAAGGAACTGGCCGTCCTACTTCTGCACCAATGGCTTAGCATGCCTCTTTCAGGTTGTGAATGAAGTTGAATTCTTTTTTTTTTTTTAAATTGAAAACTTTTATATTTGCGTTACGTGATGTTTGGACGGGGGTAAATCTATGAGTTCGCAGACGTCACCTGTTGCGCGTCAGATCACGCCCACCTGTTGCGCGTATGATATGCGCGCAGGATGCTTTTCAAAAAAATCTTTATTCAAACACACAGTTTTTATCCGATTTTGATGGAATTTTGAATACATATACTTAAAACCAACAGAAAACACTGTTGATGTTTGATTTAGAGAAACCTAAACCCTCTCCTCCTTTCCCCCCTTACCTTAATTTCTGTCACCGCTGTTCATACAAACCCACAGTTTTTAGGAGTTGTATCTGATTGTATGTTATCAATATGTAATAATATTATCAATTATATAGTAATATTGACATTATTAATAAGTGTATGTACTGTTCCACATCCCCGAGATTATTCTCACATGGGATCAAAGTGAACATATCTATCTATCTATCTGAGCTACGCCGGGACGTTCCGTGGTAGGCCCCTGGATTAGCCTTCCTGCCTCTGACACAATAGCTTCGTACATCTCCATCGGGAAAATTCGACGAACCGTTGCGTTGTGAATTAAGTTAGATTTTTAGTTATTGCTTTAGAAGCGTTGGGCGATTTTTGGATGGGTAAATCTTATGACTTCGCATCACCGACATGTTTATGTTAATAGTGTATCGGTAGTGGTCTGGTGGCTCAGTGGTTAAGGTGTCTCACTGGCGAACGAAAGGTCGAATCTCTGTCTCGGCGGGGTTTTTCATTGACTATTAACCCGACCTTCACATCTGGCATAGCTTACTGTGTAATGTGGTTTGAATTCCGCTTTAAACTGCAGGCGATATATACCTGGTAGGACTACAGGTTAGGTTAAGGCCGCCAAGACAGGGGCGAAATGCGCAGACGCTAGAAACCCGGTCAGTAGTTCATTACAACCACACGGAATTATTTGTTATTATTTAGTGTATCTGTAGCTGTAGGTATGACGTATTGTGCGTATAATATTAATAGTTTTAAGGTTTCACTTCTGTCGGAAGCCTCCTGTGACTGCTATGTTTTTTAGTTTTTTTTAGTTAAAGGTCCCTGAAGTTATGAGGGTTGACAGACAAATGAATGAATGCGTAAGGGTTGTGTTTTTGGGACGGGAGGCTAAGAGGACGATAATGCGGAGTGAGAGGACAATAAATAAGCGCGCGGGGGCGACGTCGCGAGGCGGGCCACCGGGTAGCGGCGTGATTTATCGGGCCGGGGGCATCTGTGAATGAATCTGGCGGCGTGGCCAGTGTAGCCAACCTAATAAGGGACTCCGCGCTATCTCAACCACAAAAACTGGAGTGGCAGTCAGTGTGGGAACTGCGCGACCCACATACCACGTCGGCGGTGACACAATCATTAGCAGGCTCGCCAACCACACCACGCAAAAACATAAATAATACTTCAACATCTAGCAAATAAAAAATAAACAAAACTATATTACTACAAACAGTTTATTGCCCTAAACCTTTTTACTTTGTTCATTTCATATTGGTCTTTTGCTTTGACTTCCCTCTTGTTCGCTCTTCGTTCTTATACAAAACAAACTATCTCATCCTCGACCCGATCTTTGGTTGGACCCTTGCGAAGGAGGCATACTAAGCCATTGAGTCAGAGGTAGGACGGCCAGTTCCCATGCTCTACCACAATGATTCCCAGGTAGTGCTTCGTGTACCTCCCATGGAGGAAGGAATATATGGAGACGACGCAAGGGACCTTCGCCACATACTGGAGTGAAACCGGGTGGAGACAAGTGGGGAGGGGAGGCCGCCATATTGCTTGACCAGAGAAACACGGAAATATGCACAAAAACCTCAAGGGAATCATAAGACAACCGTGGCACCGCAATTTGATGATGGATTATTATGTAACTCGACGAGACACATCAAAAATGAAGAATAATTTTTTTTGATATAGTGCTTAGTTCTCGAGATATACTGTCTCAAAAGAGTGGAGTTTCTGGTTGAAATTCAGAAGAAACGTGTCCCCAAGGTCAAATTTGGTGATAGATTCTTATGTAACACGACGATACAAATCGAAAATAAAGAATAAAATTTTTCGATATCTCGCTTAGTTCGCGAGATATACTGTCTCAAAAGTGAGGTTGTTAGGTTATGAGGGGATTCAATGATAACCGTGGCGCCGCAATTTGATGACGAATTCTTATGTAACTCGATGAAGGAAACTGAAAGTAAAGAATAAAATTTTTTGATATCTCGCTTAGTTCTCGAGAAATTGTACCTTAAAATTGACGTGGTTAGGTTGAAATGCGGCCTGGACCAGACAAAAATTATCGCCATATCCATATTTGATGATGAATTCGGACTAACTTAATGAGCAGGTAATTCTTTTTAACTTGAATAACAAACTGTTTATTTCTACAGTCCTTAAATTTTAGTTGATGTTCAAATAGATTATATTTTCACATTCTATTTCAGTAATTGACAAGGAAGATTTCAAAATCTAGAAATATACTTACAAACAGAAACAAATCATATCTGAAATTTAAAAAAAAAGCATAAGTCAATGTTTAGAGCTTAATACTTCATAAAATCTCATAGTTTCTGAGCTTACTTAGAAGATATTGTACTGGTAGTGGCCTACATAATTTTGCTAGAAAAATCAGTACATTCAAAAATCAGAAGCTAACAGCTAATAATAAATAAATTGTTTGTTCTCTTCAGGTATACACCACATTTCAACCTGCCAACATTTCCGTTAATATTGCCGCTACAAAACCAAACTATGTAGACACATCTAAACACAAGAAATGCATCGCGAACTACATTTCCGTCAACAAAGTTTATTTCATCACGTTTAGTAGTTCGCACAACACAAATTATCACGATTAATTTCATCGTGCAATTTCAGTGTAAACTTAAACGTGAGTAATGCTTGCAGAATACCATATTCACTGTGTCGCGATGTAAATATGACCCGTTTAAATTAAATTTCCAACATTTGTCTACAATAAGGCTAGCTTTTCAGGTGCAAAATAGTAACATATGCTAATTGTCTACACTACACCAACAAATATTTGAGAATAATATGATCCTATTGAGAGCAATGAATAAATTTATAGCGAATGGCACTTATGTTGCGGTTGCCTGTCAGATACTTCAAGAACGATAATTACAATGTGACTTAGTTATGAAACGCTATTCCAGGTTTTTTCCTATCTCGTCTGTTTGTGCAACCATATGCATCACAACTTAGCATTATAGAAAACTTTAGAATATTAGAAAATGAAATATTCTCAGCAGCTGACACAGTGCAAACAGCCCAATGTTTTGGTACTCCTACGATGTCCGCCGCGCAGGCACAGTTTTGTCACGAGGTTTCACGGATTTCGCGTTATCTCGTCTCCATATATTCCTTCCTCCATGGTACCTCCCGAGTTGCTTCAACAGGTACGTGCCGCAGTCTCTTGTTTAAGGTAATCACTAAGATCACTGAAAAAAAAACCAATTGCACAAACATTACTACTGGCAAAATACATTTTAAGACAGACTGTGTGTGTGTGTGTGTGAAAGCTGAGAAAGTTGAAACACTCCTAGCAGAGGTTGACCGTTCATCATCCACGGAGTTCGTCCAGGTATGTCTCATGTATGTCAACGCTCTTGTTGATGGCAACTGCTTGCGAGATTTTGGCACTGAAATGGTATTGGTCGCACACGCAACAGTTCGTCTGCTATTTGCGAAATTCTCCGGACAGAGATGACGTCACGTAGTCTACGGAAGTTACTTCACACAGATGATCTACAGCCGCAGTCAACACTTCGACAGCAACCTCTCTCTACCACAAGGGAACAAACAAAACGATACATTGGAATTAGCAAACGATTAGGCCTAGATTTATTCTTCATTTCTCAACTTTCCGACGTTGCTTCAACTTCAAGCCGTTACTGCTTGGATCATGGGTTCTTCAAAACTCAAAATATTTTTGAAAGCTGTCGTTTTCTTCTTTGCAGCTTTTCAACAGAATGTCTGGTAGACAGAGGGCTTAAGTTTTGGTTTAATTTATTTGGAAATGTGCGAAGATCCTCTTTCACATACAATCGCAATGAAATTCTTCGTCCAATGAGCTATTTGTGTCGCAGTGACAGGAAAGATGAGATTAGAGAAATAAGGAGCCGTACTGATGCTTATATGAATAATTTCTCCCCTGGCGCCATTCGAGATTGCAACGCACAGAGTTTGTATTTGAGGAAACGAGGAGGATGAAGAGAGTGCTCGGAGTGTACAGTGCATATGTTGGTGATGGGTCTTGGATGGATATTGGTCAAATAATTAGGAATAGTGCATGGAAGGGGAAAGGCGACCATGACCACAAGCTGGCGCTCGATTTCATCAATAAGGGAGTGGGAAAATTTTCTTTTGTTGGTAAGAGTGTCAGGGTTTGACGGAAATTACTGAGTGAAGTGATGAATAATTTACCAAAAACGCTTAAGGAATTTAAAAATAAAATTCTGAATCGGAAAAGTAAATGGCGTAGAAATTTAACACGCCTATTATAAAAGAAAATTTTTTAAAATAAAATAAAATTATGGTAACTAGATGACTAGGGGAATTTCCACCGTAGCGTTAGCTCCATCGCAATTAAAATTAATAATAATAATAATTGCCTGGAGAGATATAAACAAATGATGCACTCAAACGTGCATCGTGTATATTGTGAATTCAGGAGAGGAGGAGGAGATGCAAGAAAAGTGAAAAAAACAGTACAATAGCTAGTACAAAGATATAATAAATGTGTGCCAATAAAAAGTACTTTTTTTCTGTTGTTAGTCTCTCGACAGGTTTGATGCAATCCTCCATCCCTTCCTATCCAGCGTTAACCTTTTCGCTCAACATACCCCTTACAACCCTCATTTATCTGCTTGATATATTCTAATCTCTGTCTTCCTCTGCAGTTCTTATCTTCGACTGTTCCCTCCACTAACAAGTTAACGAATCCTGCACGTCTCAAAATATTACCTACCAGCCTCTCTCTTCTTTCTGCAAGCTTCATCCACAAACTTCTTTCCTCAGCCTTCATTTCCAAAAGTCGTTCCTTCGAACTTTATCCGTCCAATTAATTTTCATCATACTTCTATAACACCATATTTCGCAAATGCTTCAATTTTCCTTCTTTCTGGTATTTCTAAAGTCCATACTTCGCTACCATAAAGTGCTGAGCTTCTATCTGAGTCCTAGGTCAATATCTGAAACTGAAAGTTGTAACAGAACATAAAAGTTTTCTAGGGAATTAATGTTCAATTCCAGAGAGGGCATATTATTCACACGCAATTCATTTCTGTCGCCAGCTGCTCGCTTGAGCCGGGATCGTCTAACGAGGTGCCGTGCGGGTAGCCGCCGCTGTTTACGCAGGCGACGCGTCCGCTTCGCACCAAACAAAATAAACAAGGGGCAGGTGCCCTGACAACATAATCGATATCGGAATCGAACACGGCCGCTAACAAGGCCCTGGCTCCAGGTGCCGCTGTTCGCAGGCTGTCAGGGCGGCAATCGTGACTTCTGTCAACGCTCGATAGCCGCCAGAAAAAATAAACCACCCCCGCGAGTAAGGCTCCTCGTCAATAGCTTAGCCACGAATATTCAACTCAGTGCATATCTTTATTACTTCTGCCTACTAAAAATCTTCTCATACATAGACTTATCAGTTCAATGGCTGGAAAACAGTGGATCAACTTTTTCTTTTTACAAGAATTGAGCTCTATTCTGACGGCTAGCAACATAGAAAACCTTCACTAAATTCATCCGCAACGTCGAGAGTTTGGAAAAAAAAACTGTATACAGAACGAGAGTAAATTCCAAAATAAACTATCTTCGAATATTCAACCAATCCTTTTTTTCCCAAATGTTAGATTCACATATTGCTAACAAGGTACACCTTTAACCTCGAACGCTCGGTACCTTTCGAAAACGTGCTGAGAATAACAAGCGATCATAAACAAAACAGTGGTGTGTGTCATTTACATGCAAAACGATGCATTCTACCTCAAGTGACATGGCTCTTTAATGGCGCTAGCAGACAAGTGCGGAGTTCTGCATGGAAATGACACACACCACTGTTTTGTTTATGATCGCTTGTTATTCTAAACATGTTCCGAGCATTCGAAGTCGAAGGTGCCCCTTGTGAGTGTTTGATGTAATCATCGATTTGATATACAACGACCTTACTTCCGAACAATATTCTTATAACTATAAGTCAAATTTTAGACTTCTGTACTTCCTGACTTAAAACCGAAATGTCTACGCATTCGCTCTTTGACAGCTTCTTAACTTCTCAACTTGTGGGAGTTTAGTTTGAGGCTGAAAAGAAAGTATTTCTTTTAGTTAATTTCCATGAGCGTCAAATGAAATCTGGACGTCGACTGTTAAAACGTTTGAATTTTCATTTATATTGCACCAATTGTGCAAACGTTGCCGAAAAACTATTTTAAAAAAGTCCCATTGCGAGCCCCCCTACCCTGTTTATTTCCGAAAGTAAAATATAACGACTTTTCTAAGGTTTATGGTTTTTTTTTCAAAATAACCAAATGAATCATTTTAATCACTATACCGAATCACATGCGTCCAGTCATCGTCAATTCCGCGTGTTTACTGAAGAGATTGGGCAACATGTCTTAACATATTATACCGCAGGATGCTGGCTTTGCTGCGGAGGAGTTCTAATGTGATTTTTTTTTTGAGCTCCGAACAATAATCGAAATTTTGTTGAGTAAAATGAATCATCGTCTGTCTGAGTGCTTATGAAGTTATTATTTTATACAGATATAATTAAAGATATGAATGACCAAAATTTAAAATTATAAGGAGAAAACCAACTTCCACCTGATTTACAAACTGATTTTAAGGCCATTCGATAAAAAATTGCTTTTTTTCGATCTCAATTGACCAAAAACTGTTTAACACATTTTAATATTTGCAAAACATTTAGTCAGCATACTGACACTCTGTTTTTGGTAGATTTCGCAACTGTAACTTTGATGCTTATAAAAGAAATTTTTAGTTTCATTTTTCATTGTTTGATGCAATTACAAGCAATATAAAGATTTTTCAAAATCCCTTTAACGCCGATATAGAAAACCCTTGCCCCAGAACTTCAAACGAAAATGACTGATTTACGGTTCAGAGATATTTTCAAAGAAAAATAATTAAAGTCATCATTGCAGCAGCCTTCCACTGAGTTTAATCAACTGCATAAATTTGCTCGTCGTTTTTTTCCGCTTTCGGCACTACTTATCTGTGTGGGTTAAAAAAATGAAATAGACAAAAAATGTTTACAGATCCAAATTAACTGATGACTCCTTGAAATTCGCTGCTGATAATTCCTATAGTAAACTTTATCTGCGACTGCAAACAACAACCAGTGGAAATTTACAGCTACGTAAATCTCGTTAATCATAACTATAGTGTTTAATTTCATTAAGAGAATGTCCGTTACTTATAGTATTATTTTTTTAATTAATATCATACATTATTTCTAAAAGGTGTTTTTTATGACGAGCCATCCTTCTCCTTTCATGCTTAAACAAAATCCATGAATGAGGAATCATTTTAAAGATTATGTTCCCCGCTTTGGTTATATGATTAATTAAGAAAGGAATATTTCAAAATTCATTAAAATGGTTGTTTTTTGAATATTTATTTTGTTTTTAATATCGCTTATAGTGTTGATTAGTCAAGTTTGTGTGGTCATTTATTATATGTTTTCCTTCAACTAGTGCTTTTTGAATGTGATAATTTTGTTGAAATGTTAATGCCTGTGGTTTCCTATTGTTTATGGTGAGTATGTGTATGTCTATTTTAATGTCTGTCGGTTGGTTATTGTGTTCTATAAAGTGTTCTGCAAATGTTGTTAGTGTATTTCAGTGCTCTTAAGTGTTCTTTATAACTCATTTCGAATTTTCTAGCCAACGTATTGTGCTTCACAGTTTTGGCAGGTGAGTCTGTACAAGCCTGAATTGTGGTATTTTTTTATATATTTTTATCTATGGAATTATTGGTTCTGAATGCGATGTTAAGTCCTTGTGTTTTAGGAATGTTTGCTATTTTGTGTATATTTTTGTTGATATAAGTCATAACAATGCCATTTTTCTTTTTTTTACTTGTGTGGGTGGTTTGTTTTCTGATGGTGAGTTCATGTTGGTGTTTGTATTTGCTTGTCGCGGTGCTGGAATGGTTTTTTATGTTGTCTTTAGTATTTGTTTTTTTGATGTTGTTGTTTATTTCGTGTGTTCTGTTTTCTTTATATCCAATTCTGGTGCCTGTTTGTATGATTGTGTTGAGTTCTGATTTGTAATTTTCTTTGTTTAGAGGTGTCCTGTTTAGTCGGTTGAGCATGTGTCGTATTGTTGCTTCCTTACGTGTTTGGGGATGGTTTGATGTTGAGTTTATGATCATGTCTGTTGCGGTGGATGTTCTGTATATTTTGAATTAATGATGTATTTTTGTGATCAGTTGTGGTGAGGTCGAGGAAGTTGAGTTTTCTTTGTGTTTCTATTTCTAATGTGAATTTTATATTACTATGTGTAGAATTGATATATTTATGTGTAGTTGGTTAATTCTAGTTTCTGGTTCATAAACTAGACAGATAATGCCATTTACATATCTAATCCTTTATAAAAATTGATTAACTAGCAATTAAGGAAATGTCCCACAACATCCAGTTGTTAATCAAACTATAGTTGGCCGGATTGGTGGCGCTCGCATATCGTAGTTTGGAGACCCCTGTCATAAAACATCAACAATTACTTTTGAAGCTAGGGATTTGTCAGAGCTGTCTGCGGGTGTACAGTGTTGGGTCCGCTCCTGCTCAACGCCCCCGCACAAAGTACCGCTAGCGAGTTGTTTTTGCAGTCACCGGTCTCCAATTAAGACGAACCGACAACCCGCCCCCTTCCGCTCTCCCCCACGCACTCCTCTGAGTGTAGAGGGTGCTCTGATCCCAGCCCCCACTGCTCTCATCCGTTGCGTCATTCCAAATCAAACGCGTGGCTGGGAGAAGTACTCCATTCAATAAAACTTTCAATTGTTTTCGCAGCTGAAGATTCATACCTCGTTTATGTAGCTGGACGCTGAGATGCGCTGTATTGATGCTGAACCCCCTGGCATCTTCTAGACTCACTCTCAAATGAATGTTATCTGAGTGCCACAACACAACCAAAAAAAACAAAAAACGAAAGACCTTTGTTTACGAAAAACATGCCCGGAGGTATATAAAAATCCATTTCAGTGCGGAAACTTATCTACAGCAGAGACAAAGCCACCTGTCAAACGAGAGTCAAACAACACCAAAGACATTCAGGATTAGACGCTCGATTCTTTCCCGTCGTACTGCTGATAAAAATTCTTCCCTGGTTATAAGGAAACACCTTATATACATTATGATTGATTGTGAAAAAATCCTTCTGTGTACAACATTCATTGGAATCAGCTATAATATCGTTGAACCACAGATTAATGTTAACAGCACCATCTCTGCGGAGCAGACTCTTTGGTTGTTTTATAGCAGTAAAGTAATAGCAACGTTTGGTAACGTAAATCTGTTAGAGGTGTGATTAAAACGTAAAAATGATTAGAAAAAATAAGAAGAAATGTTAATCAGAATGTAGAAGAAAGAAATAAATGATCAATAACTAAATTATTAAAATGTTAGAAGGAAAATAAATAAAAATAAGTGAGTATTTCTTTCCAACGATAAATCTGAATGAATGTAATTCACGTAAGTACATTTATAAGAATTACTGAGAAAGTCATTCCACAGGATGTTGTGCCGGATAAGTTCTTCTCCCTTACACGACGTTTCGACTCCTTGCTCCGCTGTTCTCATCAGGTGAACTGAAAGTCGGAGTTGCTACTGCGACGGCACGTCACCAACAGTTGGTGACTTGTCGCCGCAGTAGAATTTTTATCATTCAAGATTGGGTCAACCCACGAAACCACGACTTGAACTTTGAGCGAACAACATGAAGCGTTATGGACAAAGATAATACTACTCGCATAACCAGAACATATTACCCGTGCAGTGGGCTGAGGCGTTGCCTAGGCTACTGGATGGGTGAGGTGGGGCTCGAGCCCTGCCCGGACTCAACACGTGTTTAGGTGGTTTTCCGCAGCCATTAAGGATAATCCCAACCTCCGCCTTATAGACTAGACATTTCACAAACAAAAATACACTTATCACACGCTGAACATAGTTACACGTTCCACAGACAGATGGCATTAGTACGCAGTACGACCTGGCTTTAGGTACAAACTTTTATTCTTTTATTTTTATTTCCTAATTTTACATAGCTTACTGCCTTGTTACCTCAAGTAGGTGCTTAGTTTCTACAGTTTTTATTTTTGAAAAATTACTTTTCTGACAGTATTTTTTTAAATATATCTGGATAATTATTCTAAAGAAATTAAAGGATGTAAAGTATTCTACCAAATAATCTACTTTCTTTTTTTCTTTGCTGTCATTAGTTGACTGGTTTGATGCAATCCTCCATCCCTTCCTATCTTGTGCTAATCTCTTCATCTCTACATATCCCCTACAACCCACGTCCTCAATTATCTGCTTCATATATTCTAATCTCTGTCTTCCTCTACAGTTCTTACCTTCAACCGTTCCCTCCACCAGCAAATTAACCAATCCAGCATGTCTCAAAATATGATCTACCAACCTGTCTCTTCTTTCTGTAAGCTTCTTGCACAAACTACTTTCCTCACCCATCATTTCCAAAACTCGTTCATTTCTTACTTTGTCTGTCCACCTAATTTTCAGCATTCTTCAGTAGCACCACATTTCAAGTGCTTCAATTTTCCTTCTATCCGGTATTCCTAAAGTCCATGTTTCACTACCGTAAAGTGCTGGGCTCCACACATAGAGTTTTAAAAAGTTATTCCTAATTCCTAGATCAATATTTGAAACTAAAAGATTTCTCTTTTTATGAAGGGTCTTTTTGCTAGTGCTATTCTGCTTTTAAGATCATTCCTACTTCGGCCATCGGTTGTAATTTTTCTTCCTAAGTAACAGAATTCACTTACTTCTCCAATTGCATCCGATCCTATTTTTATATTTAATCTACTAGTATTGGTATCATTTCTGCTACATTTCATCACTTTAGTCTTGCTTTGATTTATATTCAGTTCAAAATCTTCCTTCAGTATTTTGTTCAGATTATTCTGTTAATTAATCTACTAACTACACTAATTCAGACCAAAATAAGTGTCTATGTATTTTCATACTTGTAATCAAAAGACTGTCTATTTGTAAATGTTTTTCCTGCTCCACTGCTGGCCGCCGACATCCAGGCGACTGCTGTCTCTGCTGACATGCTGACCACCAAGCGCCGTCAGCCAGCGAGCTTCACGTTCCAGGCAGTGGTCTCGTTCTCCTCGGGTTTGTATAAACTCCTTGGCGACAGCAAGGCATGTGGCTGTAGAATTAAAGCTCCAAGTTTGACCATACCAAGTGAGTTAACCTCGCCAAAGGCAGCCCACCCCAAAATGCTAGGAAAAGGTAGAGAAGAAGATCCGATAGACCAATCACTATAAACTGTGTCATAATTATGTCCTACCTCATATACAATGCGGATAAGTTCCGGGATCGTGCTCCACCATCTGCTCTACCCGGGACTCGATTCCGGAAGTTATTTGGCGGGAGGAGCCCTAATTAGGAGGCACGCCGCGCCGTCGGGAATGCTAACGACTGCGATGGCGGGCGGGCGATAGGTCCGGCATGTCTCCGCATCGCGATAACAGACATCGGTTGCCGGTTTTCGGAAGGCAATAATTGGAGCGGGCCGGGGTGATCGAGGAGGCTTTTTGTGGTGCGACTGTTTGTTTGTGTGCGCCAGCGTAATAGCGGGGGGATGAAAGGAGTAGCAGGTACTCAGGTAGTCGACCGGTGGCTGCTTATCAGTCGCCGACGCCAAAACAAATGGCGGTGCAGCGGGCACAGTGGCGACTCAGTACGAGCTGCGTCCAGCAAAAACTAAACCACCATCACCTTGCGGTCTTATAGTCACATCACGCCTACCGCAACCTTAATCGAGGTGCCGTGATAACAAAACCTAGGGTAGGCGTTATACACTGTATTATTTATTTATTTATCAATCTTGTTCCATGGATCCCTACTGAGGAAGGACCTATGCGATGTGAAACATGTCATGATTAATACACATACATACAATATGAGTCATAATCATAGTGAAAACAATTACATCTTACAAAGACAAATAAAGAGAATAACAACAACTTAGTTTTGCAAAAGACCATATCGTATACAATTAATTATTTTGTTCAAATTCTTGAATGGAGTAGAAGGAGTTGCCAATAAGATAATCTCTCAGTTTTTCTTTAAATATATCTTTTTTATCTGCAAACTGCTTTATACTCTTGGGAAGTTTATTAAACAGATGTATACCAGAATTAACTCCTCTTTGTACTAATGACAGAGATATTTGTATTTTGTGCAAGTTATTTCTGTTTCTTGTATTGAAATTGTTTACCTATGAATTGATGTAAACAGGTTAAAATTTCCTATGACAAAGCACACACACACACACACACACACACACACACACACATATATATATATATATATATATATATATATATATATATATATATATATATACTGCGAAGTCATTGTAACAATATTGAGTGTGTGAAACAAGATTTAAGTACCACTGTTAATTAATTACTTCTATTTTATTTTAGCCTTTGGCCTGAAACTATTTAGCCAGCATCATATGTTTCCTGT
This sequence comes from Vandiemenella viatica, assembly GCA_031002005.1. NCBI lineage: Eukaryota > Metazoa > Arthropoda > Insecta > Orthoptera > Morabidae > Vandiemenella > Vandiemenella viatica. The sequence goes on along the minus strand of JARYHS010011408.1, from coordinate 8,717,718 downwards.
TGTGGGAGTCATATCTTCATTTCGGTGTCTTGGAGGAAGCTGATAATTGCTTTATAAACCTGCACATTTTTTATTGTAAAATGATAGTAACATTCTTTGGAAATCTGACAGAGAGCTGTTCTGGGCGCGTGGCTTGTTGCCTAGTTGGATAATTAGATTATTTGGTTGATAGAGGTTAGCTGAATTCGAACGCTGGAGGAGGATTAATGCTTTCAGCAAAGTGTTTTTTTATCTTCTCAATTATCTTCATCTGACAGGTTGACAACTTCACCATGGACACGGGCTCGATGACCACATCCAACTCTCCTTTTAATAACTCGATGAAACTCCATTACGCCAATAGTACAGTGGAATATTAACTATCATCGAGTTCAGTACAAGATGGCAGACACTGCTCTATGTCGATCCCTCGTTGCACCAAACCATTAAGCAATGTCCAAAAATATGCACTGAAATTACTCAGGCTACTATTATCAAAGATTTGAAAGCTTTTAGAAATACTTTCAATGCAATAATTTATATGAGTTGAAAATATAGCTAAATATAGTCGTTCATGACTGAAAGAATGTACGTAACTTATAAATAGTGTATTTGAGTATGGGACATGTCACCACAGAAGTTTCATGACGGCAGAATGTATAATCTTTGACCTGTAAACTAGGTTTGTTGTCCTTGGTGCCGTCGTTTGTTTTTGTGTTGTTTGTTGGCTGGCGCAACACGTAAAGGACTGATTGTAAGCGTCGTCACAATCAAATGCACCGTCGACGAATTTGATCTTTTATTTTATCTTTATCCTTTACTCCACTTACCAGATATTAAACAGTTATTTTAATTCATTCTATCTGGCATCAGATACCTGGTGTGTGACCAACGCTTTAACACATGATGTCGCAATCTCAACACTGTTAACTAATTATCTAAAATAATTGTCTCAAATAACTCATCGTGGCTTTCTTTGACATCTTAATATTATAATTCATTTACTGTCTTACACCACTTTTAACATTAACAATTAGTGCTTATCTTCATTACATTTCACAATTAGTAAAATTCAATTAACGTCCAACATTCACAGCCTACATATTAAAATATTTTTCTTTGTCCTCAGGCTATTTACATATGATATACAAATATTAAGAGGCTTCCCACCCAATGAGGATTGATTAAAATTTCTTTTTATGTTTCCCTTTTCTCAAAACTTCTTTATAACATTATAATTTTATGTTAATGGCTTCTATCAATACAAAACTCTTCTATTTCCGTACAGCAAAGATACTGCCTCATGCCTCTGGTGACATCTTTGACCCATTTATCTAAGATATTCACTTTATTATTCTATATTTATACAAATACATTTACAATAATGATCTTAATTCTAAGTACGTACCTTACAAGTATAACACAGGAAGAAACCACGCCCGTCATTTTTCAGCATATTACTATGTAGTCCAACGTTGTTGATCAACTTCAAGGTGGAATATTTTCAGATAACCACAACGTCGGAAATTAGTTTATTTTAATGTGTAACGTTACAAATTGCTCACAGTGACAGAGCGAGTGCAAAAAATGCAGCAGTATCATAACCGTGCATTAGCCTATGTAACTAGACGAGAGAAATAGATAGTAAACAGTAATTTTTTTATATCTCACTTAGTTTTCGAGATATTTAATGTCAAAAATCAGTTATAGGTATAGTTCCTTGTGCCTTAGGCGACGGATTTATTATTGTCCAGGCCTCATTTCAACCTAACCGTAACCGGTAGTAGGAAAACAAAACACCCATCATGCATGTTTAGTTTCTATTTGGCTTCGTGAGTTTTTTTAGCCCATGCCGCATCTCGACCCAACCACCTGAATTTTGAAACATTATATCTCGCGAGAACTAAGCAAGATAAAGGGAAATTTTATTCTTCACTTTCAGTATGTTCCGTCGAATTACATAAGTATGCATCATCAAATTTGGCTTTGGCGAAATGTTCCTTCTAATTCAGACCGCATTTCAACCTAACCACCTCATTTTTGAGACAGTGCATCTCGAAAACTTAGCGATATAATGGGATATTTTGTTCCTCACTTTATATTTGTATCGCCAAGAATCCATCATAAAATTACTGCACTACGGTTACCATAGAATCTCCCCTCCCCCTTTTTACAAAAAAATAATAAAAACAATTAAATGGCGTTACACCGTCCAGCTGTTAGTGCTAAATCATTTCAATGATATTCTTAAAAGTAGTCCCAGAAGTTATTTTTCTGGAACAAGATGGTGATAATGGTGAGGTATGCCATATTCACCGTCCGAAGTAAAACATGTTTAGTAATTTACCTTCACCGCTGTCACTTAGATACTGACTGATCATTCGATGTCTGCAGTTAGAGAAACGAATTAATAGAACACATATTTAAAAACTTTAAAGAGCAAAAAAAAAAAAAACTCTGTCGGAAATTGTACAATATAGTTGGATGTCGTCATAGTTCCTCCATGTACCGCAAATTTGTTCGATGCATGAAACCTACCTCTCCTTCACAATATTTCGCAGTAAAACTTGGTCCGAATTGTCTGAAAGTTAAACAATCAGAAAAGTGCAAGGGTCCGTTTGCACCATGGTGGTAGCTCTTTTCTCTGCTCCTTGGTTTGCATGCGTTGTGGTGGACGAAATTCTGTGACCTGACAACTACAACGCGACATTATATAGGATTTTTTGTATCCCTTCGGCACTTTAGATGAGGAAGAATGTTATTTAGCACTGGAACGGCAGTGACGTCACAGAGCGATCAAAGATGCTACTCAGCAAATATACTTACTCAGAGACTGTTACATACTCTACGCGTCGTTTTTATCGCCATACATTAAAAAGATATTGAAACATGAATAGCTACTAAATAGACCATCTCTCCTATTAGCGACAGCTTGAATAACATTCCGCAACTCCATTTGAAGCCCATATTTGCGGGTGCTGTTGGCGTGTATAGTCTGTTTAACACATGCGAGGGCCCGGTATTCCGTACAACGCAATCTCGAAGCCCCGGCCGCCCATCTAGAACTAGGTTTTCTATGGTTTCCCTAAATCGCTCCAGGCGAATGCCACGGCGAAACTCCTTCCTGTTCCTTTTCGCCTCTGATAATATCGACGTCGGCGAGGCGTATGGTTTCCTTTAATAATAATAATAAATGATGACGAAATCAAGGAGTATAGTCAAGTACTATTTGTTAGACTCAGAACTTCAGTTACAATGAACCATATGTTTCCTTTCCGGGATACTAGCACTGAACAACACGTTTGTCATGAAAAAAACTATACCACTCACAATATTAAGCCTCTACGCATCTTATATGTTTTTTTTAAAATCTTTGGATCATGTAAATATATTTTACTCCTGGTAGCATTGGGTGTTAAGAACACAGCAAAGCCGCCGCTGGGTTATCTCGTGTGACGTCATAAGGGGTGCGTGCGAGGCTATCTGTCGAGAGGCTATAAGACGGCGCTGCGGTTTCTGAGATCGTCCGTAATGTGGCGGCAGCGAATAACAAGGAGAGGCGAGGATCTGCAAGACAAACAGCGCCCGCCCTCCCGCCGACTTTAATGAAGCCATGGGGGACGGAGTCGCCCTCAAAGACTGGCCCACATTCCGCGCTCTGTTTTTAAATAATTAGTGGGAAAATATCCATTGTGCAATGGAACATAATACTCTTAGAACCGGGCGACGGGCGCCGAGTGAAAGGGGATACGGCAGGGGCACAACGCAAAAGTGAGAATAAAGATTTTCTGGTCGTGTATTTTTTAAAGGAGGGGTGACGCGACTGGAGGGAAGAAAAAAGAAAGACAGGGAGGAAAGGAGAGAGGGGAGCCAGCAAAAAAAAAGTAGTCCGCGCAGGAATAAAAAAAAAAGGGTGGACGGGCGCACGAGAGATTTGTAAGAGGCGTTTCCATGGAGACGGTCTCGCTCAAGGCGCCGTTTTAATTAGGAAGTGCGGAGTGCGCATGCGCGCGCAGCCCCTGCAGCTTCATTGGAGAGGCCACCCGCAACGCGCCAGCGCTCGCAAAAAACTCAGCTCCGCATTCGACTCCCGCTGCGGACATTCCCACTTCTATTTTGCACGGATTGTCGATCTTTCCTTCGGGAAAAATCCTTTCTGTGCCATAATGATCCCGCTAAGAAAGCTGTTTCGTCATTTCTTCGGATCAAAAAAAAAAATCAAATTATGTCTTTGACATTATATATATTTCGCTTACAGCTAATGTCTTGTCCTTAAACTTTAATAAAACTCAGTAGGGCCTATATAAAATTCAGTATACCACACAAATTAACACCAGATATAGATATAAAATTTACAAGTCAGTCCATTCAAGAGGTAGAGAGCGTGAAATTTCTATGTATGCATATTGATCATAATTTAAATTGGAGGATGCATGGTTTCTGACTTACTGAAACGACTGGGTGCAGCCATATTTGCAATTTAAGCTGTAGGTGATCTCCATATGAGGAAATTAGTCTATTTTGCTTTATTTTGACTCCTTAATGTCGTATGGAGTCAATTCTATTCATAAAGTGTTCAGAGTCCAAATTTGAGTAATAAGAATTATGTGTGGGGTTAGGAGTAGAATTCCATGCAGATAGCTGTTCTGGAAATTGGGGATTTTAGCATTGGTGGCCGAGTATATATGCCCATTAATGTCCTTTGCAATCACAAATTATACTCTATCTTAAAGAAATAATAAAAAAAAAACAATTACGGCACTAGGAGAAAATATGATCTTTACAAGGATTACAAGTCGTCGTCATTTGTTCAAAAAGTGCACCGATATCCAGAATACATATCTTCAATAAGTTTCGAACGCATCTTAAATGTCTAGCAGGAGATAAGACTAAACTAGGGAAAAAATGAAAAGAATTTTTAATTGATAACTCATTCTATTTTATCATATTTTAATGAAGAAAACAAAAATATTAGCCATATTGAAACCAAATAAGGAACCTACAAAAGTGGCAAATTATAGACCAATAGTACTTCTAAGTGTCACATACAAACTCCTTGAGCGCCTGATCTACAATAGAATTTCTGAATTGAAGAGATATTTCAGAGAACGTTTGAGCAAATGCAAGGAAGGCACAAGTACAGTAGAGTCAAGGGGGGAAGAGTTCAAGGAGATAATAAGAAAGGGGGATGCACGAGAGAAGTAAAGGAATTGGGTTACAAAACTTTGGTCAGATCATTGCTCGAATATGGTAGTGTAGTATGGGACCCACATTTTGAGTATCAAATACAGGATTTGGAGAAGGTGCAAAGAAGGGCTGCTAGATTTGTTTGTGGAAATTATCACAGAATGCAATCAGTGACAGATATGATAAAGGATTTGGAATGGGATTCATTGCAAGACATCAGGAGGATGAGGAGGGTAATGGGAGTGTACAGGGCGTATACTGGCGATGAGGCATGGAAAGATATTGCAATAGGTATGAAAAGTAGTGCATGGAAGGGAAAAGATGACCATGACCACAAGCTGGCACTCGATTTCAGGCACAAGGTGTGGGAAGATTTTTTAGGTAAGGGTGTCAGGGATTGGAATGAGTTACCAAGGGGAATGATGAATAACTTACCGAAAACGTTAAAAGAATTTAAAGTTAAAATTTGTAGAGGGAAAATGTAGGTGGGTGCAGGATAGGGGGAAGTTGGGTGTGTAGGGAAATTGCCACCGGAGCATGTGCTCCATTGCAATTAAATTAAACATTAAATTAAAATGTGATCAATAACCACATTCCCATAGAACAAGCAGGATTTAGGCCAGGGAGAAGTTGTAATGACCAGGTTTTCACTCTCACCTCTCATATTGAAAATGGGTTTGAGAAGAAATCAGTAAGTGTGGCTGCCTTTTTGGATCTGTCAGCTGCCTATGACACTATTTGGCAAGAAGGACTTCTTCTGAAATTTGTGAGCACTATCCCTTGTCGAAAACTTACAGAACTAGTTAACAACATGTTGAGCAACAAATACTTTTAGATATTCTCTGATAATGACAGAAGCAGAATATTTATACTAAATGATGGTTTACCCCAAGGATCTGTTTTAGAACCCCTCCTATTCAATTTGTTTACTCTTAATTTACCGGAAATATCTTCAAGAAAATTTAATTACGCTGATGACATTTGTTTGGTGAACCAGAACCCCAACATTTTATTACGCAGAAAAAACTTTATCAGCTGATCTGGAAAAGTTAGATGACTACTTCAAGAAATGGTGCCTCCATCTAAATCCTCAGAAAACCGTTATTTCAACATTTCATTTACGCAACAGACAAGCAAACTATAAACCAGAAGTTAAATTCAGAGGCGAAATCTTGCCGTATTGCGGCACACCAAAATATCTGGATATAACACTGGACAGTACTCTAACTTTCAAACAGCATATCTCAAACATGGCTGCCAAAGTCAAAACGAGAAACAATATTCTCCAAAAGCTTGCAGGTACTTCATGGGGAGCCAGTGCTCACATTCTAAGATCCACAGCCATAGCTCTGTCATATTCTGTTGCTGAATACTGCTGCCCATCCTGGATGAATAGTACCCATACAAAGAAGATGAGGATTATCAATGAGGATAATTACGGGATGTATTCACAGTACGAATACCATACTTCCAGTGCTATGTAACATCTCACCCCCGGCACTAAAATGATCAGAAGCTCTCTTAAAAATCTGGGAAAATATCCTGAAGAACTCTCAGCAGCCTTTACATCAAGACATTATTCAAGCAAAACATCATCATCATCATCATCAGTTTTCTGCCGTCGGGCAGGTTTTCACTTGGCTGCTCTCCATGTTCTTCTATCTTCTGCCTTTCTCCTTAGAACCATATAGTTGTCGTCTTCCTTGATGTTGTCTATAATTTTGTACCTCCTTCTTCCTCTTATTCTCCTTCCACAGACTAGACGTTCCAAGGCGTCTTTTTTCAGGCACTCCCCTCTCAACAATGCCCCATCCAGTTTTTCTTTCTCTCCTTTATTACTTGGAGAATTTTTCTGCTTTCACTGACCCTGTCCAACATCACCATGGCGCACAGCAATCAACCTTACAGAGTCCTCTTTTAACATCAATAAGCTGTGGACAACACAATGGGAGCAGTCATCAGTAGCCAATAAAAATCTAGTTGAGGATCCCTCAGTAAGGTTACAAGGTTTCGATCTTCCCATGCGGCAGTGGAGAATCATCAATCGGATTCGAACAGGACAAGGCAGATGCGCCTACTTATTACACAAATGGGGCTGGGTAGATTATGCAAATTGTGACTGTGGAGCCACCTAACAAATCAATCAATCACATCGTTTCCGACTGTCCACTTCGGGCCTACAAGGGAACAATGGCGGAAATCCATGATGCGTCGATCAGTACAGTTGACTGGATCAAAACATTAGATCTAGAGATATCAAATTGTACAAGCTTGCGATATGTACATTTCCTATCGTGTGCCTTGTTAAATAATCATACGATAAATAAATCAAACAGTTTGTTTCTAAGGTATCTACAAAATAATTTCCAGGAGTTTGTGTAAATGTAGACGATATAATTAATGCACATATTATGCTGTGATAGGATCTATCCATGTGTAAGTCGTCTATTTTGTTATGCAATAGTTTATCTGTGACTTGATATCTTTCCGTATCCCACAGAACCAGCGTGTAGTGTATTGTATTGTATTGAAGATGCAAAGGACACCTCCTAGCCGACGCCAGAGAACTTTATAGAGGCCGAAAGCCCATAAGCACATCAAAAAGAACTGGGCTTAAAACAACGCGGTTTGTAGAAAGAGCTCTCATTTTCGGCTGAGAATATCGTTCACATGTTTGTTAAAATTTGTTCTTCAAGATAATATATACGCCGGGTTCACCAGACAGGTTTCTATGACTCTGAAGTGCAGAAGGAATAACTTGTTGGAGATATTTAATTTAATTATCGGGCGCAAGCTCCGGAGACAGCTTCCCTACACTCCCATTTTCCCGCTCTCTTGCACTCGGCTATTTTTGCCCTCTATGAATTTTAATTTTAAATTTTTTCATCGTTTTTTTGCAAGTTAATCATCACTTTACTTAGTAATTCATTCCAATCGCTACGAAAGAAAATTTTCCCACGCCCTTATATCAGAGCATATTAGCATATTATTAGAGATATTATATTAGAGATATTAGAGCTGGACTTTACTCAATGCGGTCTGTAAAAGGAGCTTTCATTCATAATCGAGTGCCATCTTGTTGTTATGGTCAGCGTTTCCTTTCCATGCAGTAGTCTTTATTCTTCCACCAAAATCTTCCAAAGCCTCATCGCCAATATACACCTTGTACACTCCCAACACTATCTTCACCCTCCTTCTGTCTTCCATTGAATCCGAATCTAGCTGCATCATCGTATCACTTTGTGGTTGTGTTCTGCGGTAATTTTCGCTATGTCCTTACTGACAATTTTGCATACAACAAATGAGTTTCGGTCTTCTTAATTGAACAAACGTTTTCCCTCAAATTCTTGCATGCCCGTAGGCTCTTAACAGCATTTTCCTTTGTTACTTTTAGAGAGGCACTTTCTTCACTTTTTAATTATTTGACCAAGGTCAGTAGTGGGCAGGAGTAATCAGTTTTACCACGAGTAGTCGAGAGCGCGTAGCGAATCAGAACATCCTTACAGGCATACTATTCTTCTGACGCGGGTCTGCCTATTAACAAGAGTCGAGGACCCTTATATTTCACGCGAGCCCTGTTTCGCTGAATACACAAACTTGGTAAATGTCTCTTCCAGCAATAAACGAAATGCTACGAAAAGCAAACTTAATTAAAGTATTTTGTCAATCCGCCCCTGCCGTAGATTGCATTAGCTAATCCGGTAATCCTACCGGGTATGGGGGACCTACAGTTTAACGTGGAATCCGGACCACGGAAGCGTTCTGGCGTGCTTCACTTTACACAGCACGCTAGTCAGAGGTGAAGGTCGGGTTAAGGGTCTTCGAAAAACACAACGAAACAGTTATTCGAACCTAAGACCCATCGATCTCCGATCCTTCCCCAATGTGAGACAACAACAGCTCGAGATACTATTAATACATAAAGTACTACTATGCTTATAAGTGAGAAAGCAGCTAGATAGCAAATCAGCGAAAAACGGTAACTATAATATAATACTCAAACACATTATTTAATAATGAAGTTGGATTTTTTTTATTAATTTCGGACGCGTTTCAGCTCTTTTCAGACGTTCGAATGTTTTCTCTAATGTATTTTTCGAATATGCATGAAATTGCATTAGACTGCTTATATGTGTTGCAGTCCACTTTCGTTTCCTCTGTGAGGTGTACCTCCCAACGCTACAACTGATTAGAGTAATTTGAGGCAGTTAACCACTTATGCCTTCGCCAATCACATCACTTTCAATTTACACTGTTTGATTTCAGTTTCACAATTATCCTATGCAAGTTTCTCGTGCACCTTGTTGCTATTTTTTTCCACACATCCGACTAAATATGACGGAGCGAAACAATTGAATATCAGTGAACCTTATTAAAGATATTTAGGATGAAATCCCACAGACTCGTGGCTAGTGGAGTTCATTGCCGTGGGTGTGAGAAGTGGTTTCACTCACAGGAATGTATTGCCAGCCAGGAGAAGGAAATCTTAATGAGGCTCTCCAGAGGCTTTGTTCTCTTTGTTTAAGGGATAGGAAAATTTCAGAGCTGCAGGAAGGACATACGAGGCTGGATGAAAGAATCAGGCAGCAAGCTGAAAAGATTACAGTCCTTCAGGCTCAGCTTTAGAGGCGGGAGGGAGAGAGGGGAGGGAGAGAATGACGGTTGGGAACTGCCAACAGGTCGTAGGAGAAATACAATGAACAGGATTAAGATGTCTGACACTTTCTAGAAAAATAGGGTAGACCCGTAACCAGAGACGAGCCTCGTGTAGACATAGAAGAAGGTAATAAGCAGCAGGCCTCGAGGAATAGATGTGTGAGGAAAAAAATAATTCTGCTGGTGCTGGTGGGTAGCAGCCATGCGAGAGGTGTAGGCCCTCTTCTGCAGGATCAGTCAAGCACAGGCTAACAGATCACAAGTCTTTTTTCAAATCTAGTGCAATATTACGGCAGGTAGATTCAGCTGTAGGGTTTCACTGAAGACAGGGTAGTGATAGTGTGGAGTAGCATTTATATAAGTGCAAGTTAGAGTATAGAGAGGGAACTGAGGAAAGTGGTGAAACAGTTGCAACATACCAGGAGGTTCCGAGTCATCTTAACCGGCCGTAATTGAACTGTGCTGTGAGGTGGAAATGGAGGTGCTGCTTTAGAAAGGCATTAGTTCTGTCTTGGTGGTTTAGCCTGTGGGCACCATTGATTGGTGGGTTTTTACAAGGCATGGCACTATAACTAAATAGGTGGGTGAGGGGATACTTTCTGAGTTGTTAGTTAAAGCTGTAATCTAACTTACTTCCATTTATGATGGAATCAAGACTGTGCATTTTTTAAGGTTAGAAGCTGCCTGTGAGAGTGCAAATTAGGTGATCAGAGGAATACTGAATGCAGCAGCAATATGGGGAAAATCATAAGTGCTAAAGATAAAAATAAGTGTCCAAAGGGATACTATATTCAGAATCTCAAATCATAAATATCATAGATAAACTAGAAGCTGATGAAAAAAATAAAACAATGAGGTTGAAGACCAATGACGATAATACGTATGCCAGATCCGGTTATAAGATTGCTACTACTGGACTGCAGGAGTATAATGAAGAAAGTAATAGAATTTATAAAGTTAATAGAGATACACCAACCACAAATAGTTATATGGTAACTGTCAAGATTAAAAGAAGGAGTAGTTCCCCCCCCCCCCCCCTTGTCATCAGTCTTTCGACTGGTTTGATGCAATCCTCCATCCCTTCCTATCTTGTGCTAACCTCTTCATCTCTACATACCCCTTATAACCCACGTCCTCAATTATCTGCTTCATATATTCTAATCTCTGTCTTCCTCTATAGTTCTTACCTTTGACCCTCCACTAACAAATTAACCAATACAGCATATCTCAAAATAAAACCTACCAGCCTGTCTCTGTAAGCCTGTTTCAGTAAGCTTCTTCCACAAACTTTTTTCCTCATCCATTATTTCCAAAACCCGTTCATTTTGTACTTTGTCTGTCCATTTAATTTTCAGCATTCTTCTGTAGCACCACAAACACTTCAATTTTCCTTCTTTCTGGTCCATGTTTTGCTAACATAAAGTGCTGTGCTCCACACATAGAGTTTTAAAAAGTTCTTTCTAATTCCTAGATCAATATTTGAAAATAAAAGGTTTCTCTTTTTCATGAAGGCTCTTTTTGCTAGTGCTATTCTGCTTTTAACATCATTCTTGCTTCGGCCATCGGTTGTAATTTTGCTTCCCAAGTAGCAGAATTCACTGTCTTCTCGTATTGCATCCGATCTTATTTTTATATTTAATCTACTGTGATTGGTATTATTTCTGCTACATTTCATAACTTTTGTCTTGCTTTAATTTATATTCGGTCCAAAATCATCCTTCAGTATTTAGTTCATGATACTCAGTAACTTCTCAAGGAGTGGTAGAGTATGAGATTGTCACCAATGTGTACGGAGTGCACTACAGAGGATGATAAGGATGTGGTGGGGAAGTTTTGATACTGGTTAGCAAAGACAGGGGGTGTAAGGGTTTGGGAGAGACTAGATTAGGCTTTTCCAACCAAATGTCAAGCTCTCCTTCACGTGGCGCATCCTGTTTGCACGGATGAGGCTCTGGCGACTGAAAGATTCCCGGTATAAGGAGTCACCCATTGCTTGCCAACGGCCTCCGAAAGGAGGGCGGAAGAGCTGGGAGTGGTTCAGGGCACCCTCTTGCCCTTGGGGTTGGAAATGACCCCTAAAGGCGGATGAATGAGAAATGATCAGCAGCATGGGGATGCAGAAGGCAACGGGAAACCACTGCATTAAAGACCCAAAGGGTATCCCGAGGACATGTAATCCTCTCAAATTACATATATCATGATGGCTTCTTCCTGGGTAAAATATTCCGGAGGTAAAATAGTCCCCCAATCGGATCTCTGGTTGGGGACTGCTCAGGGAGGAGTCATCAGAATGGATAGAAACATTCTACGAGTCGGAGCGTGGAATGTTAGAAGTCTGAACAGGGCAGATAGGTTAGAAAACTTAAAAAGAGAGATGGAACAACTTGAGTTAGATGTTTTTGGGATTAGTGAGATTAAGTGAAAGGATACACGGGATTTCTGGTCTGGGGAATACAGAATAATAAACATCAAATCTGTTAATGGAGTCACTGGAGAAGAATTTGTAAGGAACAAGAGAGTAGGGAAACGGTTGAGTTATTGTGAACAGTTTAGTGACAGGATTATTTTTATGAGATTAGAAACCAAGACTGAGCATGGTGGTGTAACTAGCATTCTGTCTTCGCATTCGGGAGGACGGCGGTTCGAATCCCCGTCCGGACATCAAGATTTGGGTTTTCCATGGTTTCCCAAATCACTCCAACCAAATGCCGAGATGCTTTCTTCAAAAGGCCATGGCCAAATTCCTTCCCATTCCTTGCCCCCCATCCTTTCGCATCTCTAAAGACCTCGCTGTTAAGAGATGCTAAGCAGTTAAAAAAAAAAAAAGAAACCAAGCCTGTCGCAACCACATTAGTACAAGTGTATTTGCCGATATCACAGGAAGATGAAAAAGAAAAGAGAAAATACGTGCTGAAATTGAAAGAATTGAAGAATTAATCGAATATCAGAATGACTTGAAAGCAAATAAGGCAGTTGGAATTGACGAGATTCCTGCAGAACTTCTGAAATCCCTAGGAGAAGAAGGAATCAAAAGATTACTCAAACTGATGTCAAAAAGTTATAGAACAGGAGAAATTCCAACAGGTTTTAATAAAAGTCTCATCTTCACACTTCTGAAGAAAGCACAAGCCGACACATGTGAGAATTATCAAAGCCTGACATCACATACTTTGAAATTACTGACCAGAGTAATATACCGAAGAATGAAAAGGATAGTAGGTGAAGATCCGTTTGGATTTAGGAAAAACAGTGGTACAAGGGAAGCAATTCTGGCCTTGATATTAAGTGGATCAATGCCAGTTTCACAGATCTAGAATTGGCAAAACAGGTGTGCTCCTCATATTTTCATTCAGTGATGTCATATGGCATAATTTTTTGGGGAAACTCTTCACAAAGTAAAGAAGTTTTCATAGCACAGAAAAGAGCTATTAGGATGTTGTGTAGGGTAAAACCAAGAACTTCTTGCAGACAACTTTTCAAGAAATTCAATTTCTTACAATGAATTCTCAATATATATATTCCCTCAAGTGCTTTGTCATAGATCATTTTAACCTGTTTACTTTTAATTCACAGGTAAACAATTTCAATACAAGAAACAGAAATAACTTGCACAAAACACAAACATCTCTGTCATTAGTACAAAGAGGAGTTAATTATTCTGGGATATATCTGTTTACCAAACATCGCAAGAGTATAAGACAGTCCGCAGATAAAAAAGATAAATTTAAAGAAAAACTGAGAGATTATCTTATTGGCAACTCCTTCTACTCCATTCAAGAATTTGAACAAAATAATTAATCGTATACGATATGGCCTTTTGCAAAACTCAGTTGTAAAGAATTAATGTTTATTTTCATTCTCTTTATTTGTCCTTGTAACCTATAATTGTTTTCACTATGATTATGACTCATATTGCATATATGTGTATTAGAAATGACATATTTCACATCCCAGAGGTGCTTCCTCAGCAGGGATTCACGAAACAAGATTGATAAATAAATAACTATGTAAAACAAAGATACTTCTATGGCATTTGTTGATTTAGAAAAAGCCTTTGATAATGTTTGGTGGGACAGGCTGTTAAAATTTTTAAAGAAGTCAGGTCTAAAATATTGAGATAGAAGAATATTTTATAAACTATATAAGAATCAAGTAGCTAGAATAAAAGTAGAGAATCATGAGAGACATGTATCGGTTAAAAAGGATGTGAAACAAGGTTGTAGTCTATCCCCGTTAATATTCAACTTGTATGTAGAAGAAGCAATAAAGAAAGTAAAAGAAAAATTTTCATGTGGCACAAGTGTTAAAGGAGAAAAATCAGTTTGCTACAATTTGCTGATGACATTGTCTTGTTAACAGAACGGGCTGAGGATACTGAGAAGTTACTGATGATTTTGGACTGAATATGAATCAAAGCAAGACAAAAGTGACGAAATGTTGCAGAAATGATACCAACAATAGCAGATTAAACACAAAAAGAGATTTGAATGCAATAGAAGAATTAAGTGAATTCTAATTGTGAAGTTAAATTACAACTGATAGCTGGAACAGGTATAATGTTAAAAGCAAAACAGCACTAGCAAAAAGAGCCTTCATGAAAAACAGTATTAGTTTCAAATATTGATTTAGTATTTAGAAAGAACTTTTTAAAACTCTACGTGTGGAGCACAGCACTTTATGGTAGCGAAACATGGACTTTAGCAATACCAGAAAGAAAGAAAATTGAAGCATTTGAAATGTCGTGCTACAGAAGAATGCTGAAAATGAAATGGACAGACAAATTATGAAATAAATGAGTTTTGGAAATAATGGGTGAGGAAAGAAGTTTGTGGAAGAAGCTTACAGAAAGAAAGGACAGGCTGGTAGGTCATATTTTGAGAAATGCGTGATTGGTTAATTTGCTGGTGGAGGGAACAGTTGAAGGTAAGAACTGCAGAGGAAGACAGAGATTAGAAGCAGATAGTTAAGGATGTAAGGGGTATGTAAGGTTGAAGACGTTAGCACAAGACAGGAAGGGTGGAAGATTGCATCAAACCAGTCGAAAGACTGATAATAGCAACAACAAAAAAGTTAATGTTGTTTATAGGTCACGACCATGAGTTACTTAGATTAGATTTCTGAGGAGATATGAAAAAGAAAATAGGGATCTCGGATGCTTATCACACTGGCTTAATGAGTGACCAACATGAGATCCTAGCAGAGAAATTAAATTCATATTTAAAATTTGCAGACATGCATAGAATGGTCATTATTGGCAGGACTTAAATTTATCAGGTGTGCACTGTGAAGGAAATAGGATTAGTGCCTCAAAAAAACATAGATTTTCAAATACCTTAGTGAGGTTTCACACAAACTATAGAGCAGAGCAAAAGGCAACACAGCATATTGGACGTGTTTCTCAATAAGACCTGATGATAACTTTATGGGGACTCAAGTTACTGGAAGCAATCAGTGATCACAAAGATGTTCTGATGGGTGTATCAGGTTCAGTAACCAGTAGTTATGATTATAAAGAGGCACACACTCCAGAACAAAACAGATACTTCAGGAGCAGTTCAGTATACAGAATGAGGGTACCGATACCATTGAGAGGAGTTGGGAAGACTTTAAGGAGTTAGTAAAAATGAGGAAAGAAATGTTTATTCCAAAACAGAAAATACAGAATAGTGCAGAACCTCCATACTATAATAGAAATATAAGGAGGATAAAGAGGCTGGTAAGAAGGAAACACAACAAAGTTAAGAGACAGTAAGGCAGTAGGGAATACTTCAAATAGCTAAAGAAATTAATAGCAGCGAAGGAGGAAGCTAAAGATGGGTTTATTAAGAATATTATGGCTGCAGGGTTTGAGGATTGAGAAACTGAGTGACTGCTTTAATGAGAACCATTAGAAACTATCATCTGGTGATGGAAGAGAGTAAATTCATATATGTACAAATCAGCAAACTACAAAGTTTGGAATAGATTATTATCAGAATTTAAAAAATCACAAAGGGACCAGTGTAGATAATATAACTACATATATATTAAAGATCCCAGGATATGATATTGTACCTTCCTTTGAAACATTATTCATATTTATTCTAAAGTGTTACCGTTTACCGGAGGAATGGAAAAGAGCGATAATAATAACAGCGCATAAAGAAGAGGAAACAAATAAGGAAGAAAATTACAGGCCAGTCATTTTGATATAGGAAAAATGATGGACAAAATAATATGCAACCACATCAGAAATGTCTGTGAGAAATAAAACTGGTTTTCAAATCAGCAACATGGTTTTAGGCAAGGACTGAATAGCATTAAATTTTTTAATTATGATGGAACACATCCTGCAGTGACAATGTCCCCAGTCATCTAATTACCCCTTGATTATTACTTTTTATTATTAACTTACACACTTCAAGTGTTATATTTCTCCACCAATCTAGTTTTCACATTTACGGATTTTAATTTTAAATTCCTTCACCATTTTTGGCAATTATTCATCACTTCCTTTGGTAATTTATTCAAATCCTTGACCCCCCTACCCACAAAAGAAAATGTTCTTTCTCAAATTAGTTTACTATCAAATGTTATTCCAAGATATTTGCACTTCAAATCTTCAACAATTCTGTCCCTACCCTGTAAATGTAATCAACATTTAGCTTTTTATCTTTGTACTTAAAAGGCTGATTCTTCTTGCTATTTATCATCATACTGGCTTCACTCTGGGAGTTGATATGAGAGTGTGTTGTAGTTGGATAAGAGGATAAACTGTAAAATGTAAAAGGTAATTTTTTTTAAATTGAGAACATATTCTAACTTTTGCAATACTTGCTAATAAACAACATTTTTCATTTTGTTATCCGGGGTATGTAAGTACAAATTTTTAGAATTTCCTACTCAATAGCAAGCTACATATAGTTGAGCTTGAGAGAAACAAGAGTCTTTGAGGTTGATGCCGCAATGTTTTAAAGTTTGTCCTTGCGCTTTGTTAGTTGTAAAAATATAGGCTAATTTTATTGGAAATTGCAGTGATTTAATGTAGAATGGCAGTTTAGTAGAGATCAGGGGTATTATGAGTATTAATACTATGTGTTTTGATTCTGAATTTTCCCCGGTCATGTAATGTAAAAATTCCTGTGGAGGTGCTTCCAGTACTGGTAATCGAATTTTTCCATACATGCAACAGAATCCTGGTGTTTCACCACTGAATTCTTTTGTGTTGCAAAATTGGTAGATGTTCTCAATTTTTCTGACTAACACGTGGTTGTTTTTCTTCTATTGTTTTGTCAGGACATAGTGCAATGCATCATTTGTCAGGATATACTGTTTACTTGTGCTTCTCATAGGATGATATTTTTATTGGCGGCTTGCATTTGTTTGCAGTCTTCTATTATAAGATTCTGTCACAATTCTTGATTCTTTAATTCGCCCATTTTGTTGTTCTTTGGTTTCTCTGATTCTGCTCATTCACGTTCGCTGAGAACATAAACGTGCCTCGCACTCTTCGACTGTTTCGTTTTCTTGCTGTTCTACAGAGTGAAACTTCCAGCCCTTCTATCTTCAAAATCAAGCCCTTCATGTAAAAATGAAAACCTTCTTCATAGATAAGGGATGGTAGGCCACCACACCATATGATTCTGGCAACGCAAAAAACTAAAGGTTGATTATGATGAAGGTGGGAAAAGAATTACTTGTTGAAGATTTGAAATGTTGGCATTATATTTGATAATAAGCTTAACTGGGCAGGACACATTGGGCAGGTGGTAGGAAAAGGTTACAAAATTCTGCACTTGTTGGAGCGAGTGATGAGGGGATGTAAAAAAGAAGTAGAGGAATTGGGTTACAAAACTTTGGTCAGGCCATTGCTCGAATATGGTATTGTAGTATGGGACCCATATTTTGCATATCAAATACACGAATTAGATAGGGTGCAAAAAAGAGCTGCTAGAATTGTTTCTGGAAAATTATCGCATAATGCAATCAGTGACAGATATGATAAAGGAGCTGGAATGGGATTCATTTCAAGACAGGAGGAGGATGAGGAGGGCCATGGGAGTGTACAGAGCGTATACTGGCGATGAGGCATGGAAAGATATTGCAGTAGGTATGAAAAATAGTTCATGGAAGGAAAAAGATGACCATGACCACAAGGTGGCACTCGATTTCAGACACAAGGGTGTGGGAAGATTTTCTTTTTTCGGTAAGGGTGTCAGGGATTGGAATGAGTTACCAAGGGGAATGATGAATAACTTACCGAAAACATCAAAAGAATTTAAAGTTAAAATTAGTAGAGGGCAAATGTAGGTGGGTGCAGGATAGGGGGAAGTTGGGTGTGTAGGGAAATTGCCACCAGAGCGTGTGCTCCATTGCAATTAAATTAAATTAAAGCACATATGTCCCTCACATATAATTCTGATGTGGTTGTATATTAATTTCTCAATTAATTTACCTACCACTGATGTCAAACTGATTGGCATATAGTTTTCGACTGTATTTCTCAACTCTCCTCTATGTACTGGTACTACTATTACACTTTTCCAGCCCTCTGATAAGTAGCAAGTAGCCAGACTCAATTTAAATAATATTTCAAGATAGGATACTATGTATATCCCACTATATTTAAGACATCAATAGTAAATAACCTTAATGTTTTTTCCAGCTTTCATAGTTCCTTCATGATATCTTCTGGACAAATTTCAAATGCTTTAATTTGTTTGTTTCTAATTGTGTGGTTAAACTTGTTCTCCGATTTACATCCATCCATTTCTGAATTATTGTCCATTATGGTCTAACTAAACTAGTTACTTAAAATCTCTGTCTTCTTCAAATCCTCTGTAACTTCTCCTCCATCCCTACTTATAAGAATCTCAGCACCTTCCCTTCCCCTCAGCTTTCTAATGTAGCTATCAAAATTTGTAGATGTATCAGTCAATGGTCTCCCTGCATCTATAATACTCTTCATAAATCAATCTTTAGCCACCTTCTTTGTTATTATTAATTCCTTGTTTAGTTGTTTAAAATATTCCATCCTACCCTGCTGTCTCTTAAGTCTGTCATGTTATCTTCTTACCAACCTCTTTAATCACCTCACCTCCTTATCATAGTATGTCAGTTCTGTATTTCTCTTTTTTTTTGTTTTTTTTGTTTTCGAATAAATATTTCTTCACCCTTTTTAATTATCTCCTTGAACTCTCCCCACCTTGATTCTTCTGTACTTGTGGCATCCTTCCATTTGTTGAAACTTTCCCTGAAATATCTCTTCAAGTTTGAAATCTATGCCTTATCATAATTGTACCTCATAGCAACATGCGTCCAAATTCTATTGTTTAGGAGTTACAGGTGCTGGAATGTTATGCATAAAGTAAATGTTAGAAAATAATCAAAAGCACAGAAACAACTTATTGAAGAACATTATTCATGCAAAAACACTTGCATGTTTAAAATAATGTTGAAAAATAGCGTCAGCAACACCTGTAACTCATTCGCTAGTCCAATTAAAATCCAAACGCCACTGTGGAGAAGCAGCTTCAGCATCGCTTCTCAGTAAATGTGTGGTGCCGCCTCAGTGGCAATCTGCCAGTTGGGGCTGTTGTCCTACTGAATTGTCTTGCAGGTGTTCACGTATTTGGACTTCCTGCAAAATGAGTTGCTAGGTATCAGCTGCGCCGGACACGTTCGTTCGCCGCCAAGGTTGCTGGAACTTACTCCACTAGATTTTTGTGTGTGGGGATGGTTGATAAACAAAGTGTACAAGGAGAAAGTAAACACAAGAGATACTGGCTCATATCTTAAACACTGCTACACCAAGATGTACTCAGAAGAGCAACACGTACTGTTGACAAGAGAGCTGCAAAAACGATGATGGGATTTTTAAACATTTAATTGGCGGGTTGGGATGTGACCACATCTTTCCCCCTGCCATATGTCTCGCCTCCTACATGAGTAAGACTATGGTCGAAATATTGTGCAATTCGTGTGTTTGTGTGTTTTTACGTGTCTCGCCCTCCTGCCTTCATCTGTGGTAAGTGACAGGTAACTGTTTATTTTCCCTATCCTATCTTATTGTCAGTGCCTCGCGGCAGTTTCTTTGTTTCCTTTATCCAATAATTTAAACTTAAGGAAAATATGCGTCTGTTTTTGAATGAATAAAGTACTTCAATAAGTTATTTCTGTGCTCTTGATCATTTTCTGAGGTTTATTTTATGTGTAGCATTCAAGCATCTGTATCTCAAAAAAAAATCTAATTTGGACACGTTTATTCGAACTATTTACTCAATATTGTTGATACTACCAACTCCTTCAATATTTACCATTCCTCCTGAATCACCCTGTACTAACTGCCCAATTTTGGACTAGCGACTCTTCTTTTTTAGTTTCTAGGATATAGCTCTAAATTCATCTTGAAGAATTTTCAGGTCTGCTGATGTTAGTTAAGCTTCTCTTTGGTTAGCGCAAGAAACTTTGCACTTCAAAATGCCTAGGAAGCCTTCAAGAAAAATGTTTAACATTAATCAAACTTGTCTCAAAATCCTGCATATTGAACACTAATCAAAAGATGCCAAGGAAAGATTGGTCACCCAGGTACTTACATATAAAACTTACAACTTTTAATCGTTTTATATGGGGATACTGGGAGCCAAATCTCATTCATTCATCACAACTGTCTGGGTGTTGCACTTTCAATTTCCAGCAGTGCACATTTAATTTTTTTGTGAGATTCTCGAGTTCAGTATAATGGCCTTAGTTGTCTTGTAAAGTGGTATTAGCTGGATTTGAGCAACTAGACTGGACAAGCAGCATAATTAGCAGTTAAACAGGAACCTGTTAATGATAGAATTGAAACAAGACTCCAGTGGTATCGATACATGAAGAAGGTTAGTGTCAAAAGGATATTAAAGAAAACGTATTATTCGAAATTGGAAATGGGAGAGGCCTCGAGAAAGACCATTTGATAGATGGATCAGAGGAATAGTACAGAGTTGCACACTCTGTACTATTCTAAGACAGGGGAGGGAACTGGACAGTAATGAAACAAGAGGAATGCTGAAAGCTGTGCAGGATGATGCTGCTAACCGTGTACCAAACCTACCAACAGTAAAGTTTACACTTGTACCAGCATATAACAGCATATAACATTTCTGAAGAACTCAAAATTCCTAAAGTGACTGCAAATTAAATAACAGCTCTTAATCAAATTTCAAACTGTATGTGTATCACAGCTAAGTCTTTCATAAACATGAAGAAACCTTTTATTCAAACACTGTTTATTAGCCAACTGTCAATTGTAATGTCCTGAGAGACCTGCGGGGCAAAAAGCCAGGCAATGCGGTGTTAATTTTTTTTTGCTCTATCACTGAGGGTTTTGTTGAGGGGCGAAATGTGACATGTTGTAAAAGAGACGGGGAGAGACCAAGTAAAAATGTGAGGTGTGCACCCACGCAAGAAACTGCCAGCACATGTGACCAAAACGTGATCTGATCTCCGTTATTTTTTAGATTGTTTATTCCGAGGGAGGCCACCAATAGGAGAGTTGCTGAGCGTTTTTGGCTCCCATTGGTTGAAGAGGTGGAATGAATACTGGTGTGGAGAAGCGCCGTGGCGAGAAGGGATTACGATTGACGGCTTCGGGCGAGAAGGACCGAGGGTGAGTAGGGCTAGCCGCCGCCAGAGTTGAGGACTGCAAGACGCCTCGCGCAGCCCGCCTCCGTCAGCACGCCGTCATGGGTAATTAACCACCGAGAAAGGAAGACACTTGCAATCCTGTTTGGCCCATTAAACCCCGAGGTAACTCTCTTGCTCGTATCTGAATCCAGTGAATGTTGTTAACTGTGCACTAATTTTCACTGACTAGATTGTGATTAAAAGCAACTTAAATGTTTTATTGTGAACTCTGTTTTTAATCACCCTCCATCCTTAAGTTATTGGGTTAAGAAGAGTTGTAGTGTGGAATCTGTGGTCAACCATTTTATTTATTAATTATTTTTTATTTATATTTTTCAGCAGGCGCTTTTCTTTAAGATAGGAAACTCTGCTGAAAACCTGGTACCCACCCTGACTGACTTTAGATCACAGAAACGACCCAGTAATGATGTCTGATTAAACGCCTTTTATTAAATTTAGAAAGGAAGACCATACACTACTGATAAATGCATTACTTTCTAATCAGGAAAATGGAATGTGCACATTAGAAAAATAAGCAATGAAATTATCAGTAGTAGTGTTTTGGTTCAAGAATTCTGAGACACCAGCAGTGTAGAGGCAGTAATACAAGCAAGCCCATTTGGCTGTTTGCGTTAAAGTACCACCGTACAGGACTCTGAGGGTTAGGAAGTGAAATGCCTAATGCACCGGCCATCCAAATTAAGGTTACGCATTTACAATTTTAGTGAGCGTGTTATTTTTTTTTTTTTTTCTCTCTCTCCAAATTCAGGAATGACTCATTATAACGGTGTGGAACAGAATCGATGCAATTTGCTTACAGTTTGCCATACTTCGCCTGCAATGCAAAAATATCTGCAAGCCTTTGTGCACACAGATACAGTATGTCCGCGATACATCCTACTACAAGTTACAACCTGCCTGTAAATAATTTAAAAGGCCGCCTCACAGAACTTTATTAACACACTTCGTCTATACCATGTCAGCTCATTTAAACTGAATTTACAATCCCTTATTCTATTAAATACCTTTTAGGAAAGGCCTCATCCCTATCTTACATTAATTCCATCTCAAGCTGTTCCTATCCAAAAGTCTTAAGGTACCGAATTAGAATACGACACCACGTGCTATATCTCTCTCTGTCTCGGGTACCATTCAGTCAGGGGTTGACCATTAATTACAAGCGGTGATACGGGGAAGGGGGTGGCAGAAATCTCACCTCATTTATTTAAGTCCTTAAATAAGAGTAGTACTTTAAAAGAAATTCAAGATCTCACCTCGCCATGGGGCTGTCCGACCAGAGATTTCAACACAGAGGGGGGAGGGGGCATTTGGGGGCATCCATAAATTACGTGAGGTAAAAGAGGGGGGGAGCAGGGATCCGGCGAAATCTCACCAAGGGGTCACCGTGAGGTTTTGTAAAATATTTTTTGAACTGTAGTAACAAAAAAAAAGTCTACAAATTGCGTGAATGTCGATTTTGGGGTGGTATTTCATTGAAAAGTGGGGGTGTAACCGGATTGCGAGACCTAAAGCGATTTCTATGGGGGGTTTCTCACGGACCAGATCTCACCAGAAGGGGTGGGGGGGGTCACCAGGAGGGGTCCGGCCAGATCTCTCAAAATCTCACCAGGGGGGGGGGGGGGAGAAATCCGGAAAAACACCTCGAGTAATTTATGGATGCCCCCTTTCCAGATTTCCAAAAAACACCTCACATAATTTGTGTTACTCCTACATTAGCCACTTTCCATTTTGTTTGTGTAAATTATTAGCAGGTTCAGAAGTAAGGGACAGGTATAGGTATCGAAGAAAGATGAGAGGGAAGGAAATATTTTGGGGGGAAAGGGGAGTGGAAAAACATTATACATTTAAATTTTGCTCAACCAAGAAGTAATACAAAAATCTGTTCTTTTATTTACAAAAAAAAAGTTTAATGCAAAATTTAAATGTATAATGTGAAACATGCTGCATAAATTGTCACCAATTGACATGGTCACATTTGTACAATTAGGCAAAGCACTAAGTTGCCAAAGCTATTGACATTGAAATGTATAGACTATTAACAAGGAATACAAAATAACACTGCTAAGTCTTTCTTGCAAGGATTCACAGCCATTAACAACACTAAACTTGTTTTATTTAAGATTGTTTTAAAATTCTGTACAGTAAATATAAAAAGAATATAACGTTTACAAACAAATCATAAATCCTCTCTCATACACAGAAACGCACACACACTCTCTCTCTCTAACTGTAGGCACAAGGATATTAACATACTGAGAAAAAATGGTTCCATACAATAATAGTAAGAACCATATGAATTTTGTATAATTTCTAAAGCAAGAACTCAATCAAGCAAACAAATTGTCTTGAAAGCATCGAGATCTTTACTCTTGCGCAGTAATACATTATAGGTTCGTTAATCTCATAACAAGTTTAAAATCTAATTCATTCCGTAAACACAAATTTAAACAATACCAAAGAAAGACTAAAATATTTGCTAAGATATGTATCAATATTTCTACACTTTGGAAAATTTGGTACATTGTAGGCCACCACATAATATTTCTACCATTTGATAATAGCACATATCCAAAAATTTCAGTCTCAACGCTACGACACGAGACAAAGCAGTGGTAACGAAATTGATCCCAGCTCTGACGAACGAGATACGGGTAGAAGCAATTTAAGCTCTAACAGAGTATTGAGTACGGTATATACAAACGGCACATACTACAGTACACAAATACACAGATTTCAATTTTCAATTGAAATTTCACTACACATTAGAATATTACGCAGTAAAGCAAAAGATATGCTTGTTCAATTCAGTGCATTTTAAGGAACATGATCTTCCATCTTAATTAAAAGAAACGTGAGCCTTGTGATGTTTACATTTATAAAAATACAGATTATACGAAATTAAGAAGGAACTTTAAGGCCCACAAATTTCTTGCATAAATCTTTGGGAGAGCAGTCTACACAAGTTTTTAAAATAATAAATCAGAGATTCAGTTTCCTTTATTATTGTTCATACTGTAACATTAGAAAACTACACAACTGGGATATGCGTAGAAAGGAAACCAGCCAAGTGATACATTATTTGTGCTTTTAGCATACTAAAGGCCATCATCCATGCATAAAGTAATTTACTTTAGGTATTACAAAAATGCAATATATACCCTATTTCACATGGAGTGCTGCATCCAATTCATTTTAATGCTACAACACAGACATCACATTTAATTTTTTTTCATGATACAGCTGAAAATGTTCAGTTCTGTTTTATTATAATTCTGCTGATATTAAGTTCTCACAGCAAAATTATATTTTGTACCTCCGCTACTCTGTAAATGACTTTTAAAAAAACGATAAAACTCGCAATTAAAATTTACGGCCCTCGCAATATAAGCATATGTCCCATAACTATAATTTTATAGGCCATGCATAGTGAAAACTGCAGTAAAAATGTCACCTATTAGCACATTATTGTCAGTCCACGAATGCTACATTATGAGTAAATAAAATAACCACACGAAAATCGACTAAACGAAATTGTCGGTTCTGGTACGAAAGCGGCGTGTGACGAATGTCGGAGCACTTTGCGAGTACCCCGCTAACCGCACAGACGGTCTGCGGTCATTCGAAAGACATCAGGTTGGCCGGCAGTGGCTTCTCTCTGGTTCCATGTGCCGCCTGGTGCAGGTGGCGAGACCACTGCTGTGCCGCGGCGCGGCTGCCGGCGCGAAACTTGTACACGTTTCCTGAAAAGTGAAAAGCAGGGTCACTGAACTGCATCAACATGAAGTATTCTGAAATATGTTACTCCTCTAAAATAGATCTTTTCTACAGTTTCAGTACATTATTTTAAAAAATGCCCCTAATTTACATAACTATCAAAGTGTGACATAACGAAATATTTCATAAGAAAATTGTATCTTTGTTCCCTGAGAGTAGACAAAAATAGATATATTTATTCTTAAAGAAAAGAAGTGTAAGTTGCTATGGATATAAGAAATCAATCTAGACTTGGAGACTAGCGACATCGAGACAGATCAGTTGCACTTAAATCATTCATTGCTGAAGAACCTTGCATCTTAGAATACTACAGAAGTCCAATGTAGTTCCTAGAGGAATACAAGTTGTGCATAATAAATGTAAAACTGTTGAAGACAAAAGAATTGAATTCTTTATATTTATATTCAGTCCTTGAAATATATGGTTCTATCACAAATGTCATGCTTTTGTGAATTTGTGCCAATATCTGTAGTAAAATTTCTCTTTTCTTCTTAAAGCACCTTTTCCTATCAGTCAAGAATCCGCCCATTGTCGCCCTGCCAGATTGTAGAGCTAACAAAAAAAATTAAAAAAAAAAAAAAAAAAAGGAAAGTCTCTCTCGTGTCATGCGGTTGTACCATCTATGAATCTCCTTGAGCCACAAATTCCTTCTTCTTCCAAAAGATCTTTTCGCCTGTATCTTCCCTTCAATGGTAAGTTGTAATAGCTAGTACCTCATGCCTCTCATAATGTGTCCTAGTTATTGGTTTTTCCTTTGCTTTATAGTGAGCAGCAGTTCTTTTTGTTTCTCCATCCGATGAACTACTTCATCGTTTGCGTTTGACCGAAAGTGGTGGTGTAACGGTTAACGTTCTGGCCTCGCATTCGCCAGGCATCCAGATTTGGGTTTTCCATGGTTTTCCATGGTTTCCCAAATCACTCCAGCCAAATGCCGGGATGCTTCCTTCAAAAGGCCATGGCCAAATTCCTTCCCATTACTTGCCCCCCATCCTTTCCCGTCTCTAAAGACCTTGCTGTTAAGAGACATTAAGCAGTTAAAAAAAATTCATCATTTGAAATTTTCAGCACCCACAATATACATAAGAGGTGACAATACAAATATATTTCAAAAGCATTAATTCTTTTCGTCAAATTTTGGTCTTCGGTCCAGCTTTCACAAACCATGGAGAAAAATGGAGAACACAAAGCAGCTAATCATTCGCATTCTCAAATGCAGACTAAGATTCGATCTTGTGAAAAAAAAAATCCATGCTAATAAATTGTCTCCTGGCCTGTTCTGTTCTGGATTTGATATCTTTCTTGCAATCACACTGCTCATCCAACACAGTGCCTTAGTATTTGAAGAGGATACTGGCTCGGTCTTATTGCCTTTCATTGATAGGGTTACATGGATTTTTCTCTTAGAGAAGACTACAACTTTGGTCTTGGAATTGCTGACAACCAGACAAAACTGTTCATTGTGCTTGACTAAATTGTCTACTATCATCATCTAGGACAGCTTCCAGCCGCTGGCCGGGTCTGCTAGGAACAAAAGCCTCACCAGCGCTTCCTGTCTAACCACCATCTCTCTTCTACCACTGACGCCCAATTTCCTCCTCTTTCCTCCACGCATTTCTTAACGCCTTTAATCCATCTGTCCCTCGGTCTTCCTCTAGGCCTCTTCCCTTTCAGCTCCATGTCCATCATCTTTTTTAAATAATTTACCCTTAAGTCTGATGGGATAAAAAATTATCTGATTAGCCTTTATATATATATGGCTGTATACTTAACTCACTAGAGGCAGGAAAAGAGTGGGAACCAGAACTGGGAAGGCAATAGCTTTTCGAAGGAAGCATCCCAGCATTCGGCTGGAGCGATTTGGGGAAACCAAAGAAAACCAAAATCTGGATGCCCGGATAGGGATTCAAACCCGCATCCTCCCGAATGCGAGGCCAGAGCTTAACCACTCACCCACCACGCAAATATTATGATAAAAGTGTAAAGAGACAGGAACCATCACTTACCACAGGGACAGACCATGGACGCGCAACCCTACTGTAATTTTTAGCATAAACCTTTCTCCAAAAGGAGAGCACAGATGTGTGTCAGAGAAACAGCTGCAGTTTAATCAATATTCATCATATCTTCCAACCGCTGGATGCGAACACGCTACTTTCAAGCAACTCCTATTATTTAACCATTCCTCATCTTGCTTGTTGTTAGTCTCATCTTGTGGCACAAATTCATGATGGGTAACCTCAAGACAGTCAAAGAAAATGATGAACATCAACTTCATATTTGACAGACTCATGCACGCTTTCTTCGATTGTGGTAAAGATGTTTCCACACTATAGCAATACACACACATTTCAACACCTGTTATGTAGCTTGTCACAACGTTTTTGTTACTGTTAGTACTACCAGGTGATTCTTTACTGTGATGGAGCGCACACTCTGGAAGAAATTTTGCTACACACCACTCTCCCCTTTCCTGCACCCACCTACTTTTGTCCTCTACAAATATCAACCGTAAATTGTTTCAACATTTTTGGTAAATTATTCATCTATTCTCATGATAACTTATATTGCCCTGACCCCCTTACCTATAACAGAGAATCTTCCTGCACCCTTGTGCCTTAAATCGAGTTCCAGCTTGTGGTCATGGTCATCTTTTCCCTTCCATGCATTACTTCTTACAGCAATATCTTTATATGTCTCATCACCAATATACGCCTTGTATGGTGACATGGATCAAATTTAGTTATCTGTGGGCAGCTGTGGCACAAGTTTTGCAAGGGCACAGTGTACAACAGAATTTTCAATCAAAATTGTGTTATCGGACTTGATGCTAGTGCAAATGTTTTCTGCAGCCTCCCACACAATTATGGTTTGCACAAATCATTTATCAAACAGCACTGATTGTTTCATTGTTCGTCGACATTGATGGCAGTCTGATCTTGTATTCTCATTGACTGATACTCTGCCCAATTTGAAATGCTTAAACCACTTGTAATATTGTGTATGGCTCATACAGTCCTTTTTCAAGTGAGGGTTTTTTTTTATTGAATGCTTTACGCCTTGTTGACGGCTAAGGTCATTAGAGGCGGGACAGGGAACGCGGACAAGGAACGGGAAGGAATTCGGCCATGGCCCTTTTTTAGGATGCATCCCGGCATTCGCCTGGAGTGATTTGGGGAAACCATGGGAAACCCAAATCTGAATGCTTGGACAAGGATCCGAACCTGCTTCCTCCTGAATGCGAGGACAAAACGTTAACCGTTCACCCACCATGCTTAGTTTTTTTTTTTTAACAATGTCCAAATTTCACGAAAAAAATGTTCAAGGAATACGCATAATTTAACATTTGAACATTACTCCAAAAGTCTATCTTCTCTGTCTCACTAAAAGAGCTAGTCAATGCAACAAGTGATGACTTGATGCCAAAAATTCCACTTTACATTTTTTTTGAAAAAAAACTTGATCAATGTAACATCATGCACACAGTTTTAAAAGTTTCTCATTTTTTCGTTCAGTACTTGTATGGCAAAGTGTATAAATTAATTTTTTTAACTTTTTTTATGTACCAAAAACTGGTTTTTTTCCCTGAAAAATCTCATACTTGAAAAATACCCTTACCACTTCATACTATTACCACCAATAGCCTTCCACCTTTAGTAGCAACACAGCAAACCAGCTTTGTATGAATGCTTACTACATTTTCAAATATTCTTCAGCCTTCTTCAGTGCTTCAAGCCTACAGTTACAGTCTGAAATATTGTTTAATAAGAGAGAGAGAAAATTAACTTACTGAAAATCTTTTAATCAAGGCAACAGTTTCATATGCACATGGCAAAGAGTAGGGGATACTGAAATCATGATTTTACATTAAAATATAAAATGAGTGTCATTTAAACTGCTGACATGCCTTTACAAAACATTAGAAGGGAATCAACACAGTACTGTCACTACATATAAGCCAACATTCTCTTAAACAAAATATCGTATATGAAATAGTGAGTACAGAATGTACATGCAATTTATCACAAGAAATAATGAAATTTGGTCGAAAACAAAGGATGTTCAACCAGTTATTATCAAAAACAAATAAGGACAGAGAAAAGAACCATCACTTTCCATGGCTGTCATAAGGGCTCTGGAGAAGAGGCACACAGGACTAAACAAAATTACAGGGACTAACATAACAAACATGAAATTGGTGGGTATTTCTATAAGCAGAACAAGATTTACAGAAAACTGGAAGGGCAGTTTAATCCACACTGTAAATAAACTGTTTTGCAGTGTCTGGCTGGCTAATGAGGATATGATTAGGTCAGTCAATCATTGAAGAGAATAAGCATAACTTAAAATTTCTTTAAAAATCGATTGCAATTTCAAACAACAAAAGAAAAATGACCGCAAAAAAAAACATATTCGAGTATCAATTATTATGACTGCAGTTAAGTCAGATAGTAACAGTAGTAAGTAATGGTTCCAAACGGTAGGGTTAACTGTACAGAAATGAGCAACTGAAAAAGGATGTTATTAATGTTTCTAGGGGAGGGGACCACACACACACACACACACACACAACACACACTTTACCTCTTTCATGGTCAGTAAGCTGAAATACATCCTGCTGGAATGGATTGTCGCCCAGGATCACCGACCAGCCGAGTATGGAGACCATCTTACAGGGCTCACCTTTGAAGTCCGATCTCTCACACCTAGAGGGGAGCAAAAAACAAAATTAAGTTCAAATGTGTCACTGGACCTAAAACGACAATAGGTTTTTCTGATGGAAAACAGTATTAAAAAAAAGTTATATGATGAAGGGCTGCAATATTTAGAATTTTAAAACAAATTACACAACTGAAAATAATGCAATAAAGATAAAAAGTTTCAGCTGTAACGTTAACTATATATCCCACCATCACAGAGGAGATCTAACTGCCCATATTGCCTCACTTGAAACTGTAACCACAATACGTTCCCATCAGTGAAAATTGTAAACACAATAAAACTATAACCAGGAAAAAGTATGCATATTCAAGATATATTTTTGGAAAATTACTTTGGCAGACTAATAATAAGCTACAAATACGGAATCAAATTTAAAAAAAAATAATAATAATAATGGATGTGTGTCTGTCTGCCTGAACACTTTATAAGCAAGGACTACTGGTAGAATTTTGATGGGATTTCCAATAATGTATGGCCCTTGGTACCGCTTGGGAAACTATGGAAAACTCAAATCTGGATGCGCGGACGAGGATTTGAACCGCCTCCCTCCCGAATGCAAGGCCAGAACGCTAACCGTTACACCACCACGCTCGGTATTCAGATCGATATTACAGCGTTTGAATGCCTAATGCAGTTACATGTGGCTAAAATATGTCATCAGTGAAAGTAAAGGAAAATAAATCTCAACAACTTATGTCATGCCACATAGGATTAGTTTTAATTGTAGACTAGGCGATCAGTGTGGAACTGCTTTCATTCAAAATAAAGTAATGACACTAATGAAATTTATTTAATTTTTTTTTAATTAAACTGATTCACATCAAGTTCTAGTTGTAATAACAATCTAATCAAAACTGATGCTAATTTAAAATTAAAGCTTTCATCTTGTATATCTATTGCCAAATGAATATTAAATAAATATAAGCAACTAATAATTATTATGTCGATTTAAACGGAATACGTGCTTTTCTTTAAGTGTTATGGCAATTCATTTATTCGCGGATGCATAGGTAAATAGAACTGTTATTAAATAACGTGCATAACCTAGAACAACAACTCTGGTCGTAAGTTGGGCAACGAAGGTGAAAACGTGACATCATAGTTCTAAGTCACAGTGTGACATCACCATGTGACACTGCGACCAAGACCTGTGTTTTATAGGTGTAGATAGTAATACTGACAGGTTATCTGTCCCTTCCAGCAGAGGCATAGATAAAGACTGTTGTTAGAAAAAGGCTGATTTACCAGCGCTTTCTACTGACAACTATATATGGCACTAGATGGTGCCTTTTTATTATCATTGTAACTAAAAGTGATCAGTCATTTAACTCATTTCAAAGCGTCATGACCTAAATTAATTTCTACATACATTTATGACATTCTTGAGCATGCACTGAATGTAAATAAAGATGTCAAATTGTCAGTGCAAGAAACGTCATCCCATAACCCTAGGTAAAATAATAACAACAATTAAAAAAAACACCAAGTGAACAAAGTTACAGATATAAGCCAGTTATTAACAAGCTAAGGAAATAAATCGGCTTTTAAAAAAAATGATGTCTGGGTTACTGGATGAATTGGATTCATGTAAAACCTACTGGCTGGATTTTGACTGGGTGTCATTATGATGTGTGAAGTCAAAAGCTGTGAAATTTAAAATAGAATTTTCCACTAATTAGTATCCATTATTCATTGAATGGGATTTGTACACACTGCTGGTTGGTTTTTGATCAATGTGCAGTCGATAAGTCTCGGTAGAAAATAATGTGCGATGTTTACAAAGTAGAAAACAAAGATAGATTATGATTGCAAGTCATCACTGGTTTAATCCCACTGGATTTTTCACTGCATTTGCATCATTCCTGACTATCCATCCACTGACTGCAAATAAGAAGGTCAAATCATGCGTGAGAGTAACTTCCGTAGGAGACTTGACTTCACCTCATAACCCTTTGTAAAATTAAAAACAAAGTTATAGACAATAGCTGGTACAGAATAAACTTAGGGCCATCTTTGAATAAAGTACAGCTCCCATTTACCAATGCATCAGTTTAACCAAATAACAACCAGACCTACCAGTGTGTTTCAATAAATGCGATCAAAGTATAGATATTTAGTGAAATTGGGTTCAAACTTAAGAAGTTACAACAGTGTGAAGATACATATTTAGGGCAAGTTCCAAGGAAGTGTAAGAGAAGTTTCTAAACAAAAAACAATATGGAAAATAAAAATAATGATAAGACATGGAATTATACAGAGGAAGAACTGTGGAGATAAAGGGACTGACTGAAGAAAAACCATGGGATTTGTATACACTGCTGGTTGGTTTTTGATCAATGTGCAGTCGATAAGTCTCGGTAGAAAATAATGTGTGATGTTTACAAAGTAGAAAACAAAGATAGATTATGATCAGGAAAAAGATGAAGAAAAAGCTGAAGTGAAGTTGCATTATCCCATAGATGGCTGAAATGAAAAGGCAAAAAAAAAAAAAAAAAAAAAAAAAAAAAAAAAAAAAAAAAGAGAGATAATGAACAGTTCAAACATTTGTTATCATTCAACAGTACCACAGTTATCTGTTGACCGGCTGTTCCGTTCAAAAAAATTTTCACATGAATACAGTATTTCTGGCCCGTCAAGATGACAGAGTGTTCGATCTATTAGCTGCGTCACCCACAACATTCTGAAATTGTCACTGTGTTTGCCAGCAAGTACTGTGATAAGTTGATCTATGAATCCAAGATGAAGCTTGTGCAATTTAACAAAACTTTGACATTGTGCTTGGATTTGCACTACAGTTCATCAGAGGACACAATACAAGTTCAGCCCTGATCCAGAAGTCAAATGAAAAATATAAAATGGAGATATACAACTTCACCTGCACAGAAAAAGTTTAAACCACATTCCACTGCCATATAACACATGCCACTCTATTTTAAAAATAAAGTGAATATACTAATTCTTTAATACTCTCAAGACAGAGGATAGATGTTCAACGACATTCAACATTATGTACATGAAAGGAAAATTGAATATTCTAATTCAAAACTTGTATTATGGACTTTGCACCATGGGCTTCATCCTTTTCCAAAGTCACTTCATATTATAATATACTGTAACTACAAAAGTTATCACCCATAAATTCAAAGCTTATATACAAAACTACCATCCTTAGAGGTTGTATCTTAATTAATTCGTGGTTTGGAAGCTTAAGGAAACACGAGAAGTACAAAGGTTTTATAACGATAATGTATAGGAGGATGAGAATTTCATTTATGCTACCGAACTTTAATCTCTCGCCTTGATACAAAATGCTGTTGAATGATGTAGCATTAAAAATAAGGACAGTGACAGCACTGGACAAACAGTGGCGTGTGTGGACCATTCAATGTAATTCGAGTCTCAGTAAAATGATATCTGAACTCTTCCAAAATACAGTGCTTGTATCTTTTCAAGTTTCATAATGTATTATTCTTACCCTTTAAAAGATTTTGGTGCATAGTAGACCAACGAGTTTGACCAGAGCTGCACCCAGTACCTCTGCCAGGAGGCAACGGCAGGCTTCCGCCCGTCCTTCAACAACGTCTTCCGCCTCAAACAGCCTTGAATTCTGTACTGAGAAGCTGCCTCTTGGCAGAAGTCATCAGAGTCTGTTGACATGGTTGACCTGTATATAAAAAGAAATATATAAAAATGATTGGGCCAAAGACTCCTAACAGTGACAACACAGGGGGGTCCAACAACTTATTACAGGAAGCATTGATGGCACAAACAAAAATAGATAATTTATATTATTGCCATTTTTTGTAGTGATAAGTGCAACAACAGGATGGTCAGGATTCTGGGTGAATACAGTTTCCCTATAAATTTTTCATTCTGGTGAATAACAATTGGCAGCCAGACTTATTTATGGAGCAGAAAATTTATTGCATGTTAGGCAGATAAATGACATTTCACAAGCGACATGAAACATAATACAAATGAAGATAATGAAATGATGGCATGGTTCACAATCATATCACCAGATTAAAGGATCACCAATATATTGTGAATTGGTTTTCATCTTGCATTTGCTGCCATCACAATAGCACTGCTCCCAACAAACAGGTGAATGATTTAGTTTGACTACACTTCTTGTATCAATACTGCCTGTTTCAAGCTGATAACCAAATCTCAAGTTAATTCTCAGAAGACTTAAATTTATATGAACTGATTCAAGTGCTCCAATGAAGGCATAAAATATGTAATTAAATACACACATTTCCTATTTATTATCTTAATATAACTGTTTATGTATACTGAAAATAAGATAGGATAGGGAAAATAAACAGTTACCCGTCACTTACCACAGATGAAGGCAGGAGGGCGAGACACGTAAAAACACAAAAACAAAAGAATTACACAATATTTCGACTTAAGTCTTATTCATGTAGGAGGCGAGACATATGGCAGGGGGAAAGATGTCGGGCTCGGATGTGACCACATCTTTCCCCCCTGCCATATGTCTCGCCTCCTACATGAATAAGACTTAAGTCGAAATATTGTGTAATTCTTTTGTTTTTGTGTTTTTACGTGTCTCGCCCTCCTGCCTTCATCTGTGGTAAGTGACGGGTAACTGTTTATTTTCCCTATCCTATCTTATTTTCAGTGCCTCGTGGCAGTTTCTTTGTTTCCTTTATCCAATTGTTTATGTATACTTTTATTTATTTAATAGTCATTCAAGATAAGTGAATATCTCAAAGGCATAAAATGTTAGTGGATTAAACACGTCACTTATCAGAGCTGAATACAAAAAAAGGGGGGGGGGGGGTAAGTAAAATACAATATTTACCATTTTCTGTAAACCCTTAGTCATGTAGTCACATAAAAAGGAACGAGACCTATGGTAGAGGGGGACGTGCTGTATCTCAGTGTTATTCACTTCCCCTCTGCACGTTTCATTACTAACCTAATTGGAGGACAGTTATAAGGTAACACTATATCCTATGCTCCTTTCCTGGAGCTATTTCGTCCATTTTTGTAGCTTCAAATCGTCAGTCTGGATAACACTACATGCCTAAAATTTCTAAACATTAATCAGCAAGTTTAGCTAACATAATAAACTTTTCTTCATTCCTATCCTCAGCTTGGAGGTTACTGACATGCAAATTTAACTAACCTTCCCGTTCACTAATGATCGTCAAAACTCTAAGAGTACCAGTACTTTCCACATAAACATGTAATTTTATGCACAGTTAAAGTTTTACCCCCAAATCATAAAAAAGTCTAATATTGCTGATTTTTCATGTATTTACCCCAAACATGGAATTTTTTTTTTTTAGTGTTATGAATCATTGTTTTTGTTTAAAAAAAAATAATCAGATGGCTTGATCATTACACTTGTCAGAACTTTTTACTGAATGGAAAGGTATAATTTTATATAATTTACTCTAAGACCTGGAATCTCAAAGATGTATCAGCACTTTTCACCACAAGATGGAATGCTTTGCTTTTGTATACTGGTATAGGACGATATAGCTACAGAAGTTGGATACTGTTTTACATCTGTGTAAATAGAAGTTTTACTGCCTGTTTTTCACTAAAATGTGTCATGTATAATGGCCAAGTCATATGATTTTTTTTTAATCAATTATTTTTTCAAGAAGTCAATACTCACTGTATAGACTTGGTTCAAAACAAGATCCCATACCTTTTTTCTCTATACCAGAATACCTATTCCCAAATAATTGTTCTTGTTGGAATCTATATATTCTGTCTGTTTTACATTTAGATTTTCCTTGTAATGTTTAAAATTAGAGACACTTATTCCACGTTAACATCTCTGTCTATATTAGTAATACTTAAATAGAAAGGACAGATAAAATACACACAACACTTGCCAAAGTAGTGGATGGAAGGGAAAGTTGAAGGGAGGATTGTTTTGTGTTGCTGCTGCCCTCCTCCCTTCAACTTTGGTGAGTGTTGGGTGTATTTTATCTGTCCTTTCCATATAAATATTGCCTCGCAGCAGTTCTTTCCTTCCATTGTTACCGATATGAATAATACTTAAAATACAGATTTTTAAAAAAAAATATTTTGGCTGCTATAAGTCTATATTAAGGAAGTCCTATCCAATGGAGATGGTGTTAAGAATAAGAAAATATTGCAGAAGAATGTTTTTTGAAAAATACCATTACTAAACTGAAAAAGGAAAAGATGTCACCCGTCGAAAACAGGAGTATGGAGACAAATTTGAGGAGTTTTGAAGTGATTTAAAGCACTGAGAAAGAAAACACACAGAAGAGAATCAGTGCAGAAGGCAAATAATTAAAACTGGAGTTAATTCCAATGTGTATAAATATCAGAGCATACGGTCGAGACGCAGTGTCTACTACGGGCCTCGAATGAGACGTAGGCGAGGAAGAGGCCTATCGGAGGGTAGGTGCCGCAGTGGGCCTCGTATGCAGTCCCTAGCTGTCATCAGCACTTATAAGAACCAAAATCACGAGGCAATCACAGTCGGTGACTTCTTGTCACGGTAACCACTTTGATCTACCATTTGACCTGATGAAGAAAGCAAAGGTAGTTCTCAAAACGTGCACGACAGAACCTACCCAGCCAATCACCCGAGAAGAAATTTTAGCATCGGAGTATATGTAAAAGAGAAGGAGACGCAACTCTCTCCAGTTGTTTTCAAAGACTGGGTTGGTTTATTAAAATTATTTTGAAGTGAGCAAAAACGAATGTGATTTGACGTGACCCACCCTCTCCTGTGCAGCAGAGTCTGCCCTTCCTCGTCCTCCAGGTCCACCTCCTTGTGGCAGCCGTTGCCTTTGGGAGACTGCTGCTGCTGCTGCTGCTGCTGCTGCTCCTCTATGACGGAGTCGTCCAGCAGGTTCCTCGACTTCAGGCATCCGTCCTCTGGTTCTTGTAACTGAAGCCCGTGTAGTGGTTTGTTGAAGATACTGTAACGGAAAAATAATTCGAAATACAAGAAGGGCAATAAAAAAAAATTGAGCATACGAAAAGCACCTGATATTTCTCAAGTTTCCATGCTGAAAATTCATTCTGACAAGAGTGGGAAACCAATGTTATAAAGCAGGGGTGGCCAACACAAATGATCTTGCGGGCCACTTTTGAAATGCATCATAACTCCGCGGACTGCGTATAAAATTATATATCCCCATATTAGATGTACACCCAGTATAGACTTTTTAGGAGTGATAAATTGAAACATAATGAGTTATTGTGTTTACTATTATTCTTACATGTGAACATGTATAATATTATAATATTGATACTAAACGCACATTTTAAAGAAACATATAACACTAAAAATTATATACAAAAATATACAAATATAAATGAAATAAATTTTGAAAATATGGATGCATATATAATGTCTTTTTTAATACATTGGTTTTCACTACTTTGGCCATTATTAAATAAATATATTTTGTAAAAGTGTGATGAATCTCATGGGCCGGAAAAATATACAAGGCGGGCCACGGGTTGGCCACCCCTCTTATAAAGCATCATAATAAAATCGAAAGTATGCTTATAAATGAAACAAAAGAAAAAAATATGATATGATTGTTGATGGTAAATATACGAAATTAATATTTATATGACAGAAACCATTTTTTTAATAATATACAGAAATTATTTATAAAGCACACACCAGGACGGGCATTTCTATGCAACAATGATTTAAACACTATAACTATATTAAAGAACAGTGCAGCAATGGTCAAGGAGACACAAGCAGTGACCAGACATTTCCCCATTGGATTATCAACAACACAAAACTAGTGAAAAACAACAAATACTTTATCACTTACAAAACTCAATCAACCTATTTATTTCAACAAGTGCAATAATAATAAAAAAAGGTGACAGTCATGATTCAATAATTGTATTGAAAACATCTCACAACACAGCACAGGCTTTCAGTTTTACAATACTGATACATGTATATCATACAGACAGCAAACTTATCAGAAATACACAAACTAAAAGAAAAATGAATTAGCTTATCACGTGTATTAATCTACAGAATTTATAAACAAAGGAACAACAGCATCCATACGAAGATTGCTAGACTTTTTTGTTTATTGAATATCAGTCAAGGCAGAACAGGAATGCTAAGCAATTTGAAATTGTCCCCATGTCGTGAGACCACACAAATCTACTAAGTTAAGCTGAAAACTAATTAGTTCTTAAATGAAATTATCATCTTACACTTTTGTCCTTAAGTAAACTGAAATTACAATTCAGTCATTAAATATTATCTGTGCATTTGTAGAAACAATTTAACATGCTTTAAAAACTATCACGTCCAAACACAAAGGCAGTCATGCATAGCTTTTGCAACTGTACACATAACAATTCACGGACAGAAACAGCTGTGATGTTTTATTACGCAGGCCCGCCATGCACAAGCGAGTGGGAAGGCAGAGAGTGCGCGGCAGCGACCGAGCAGACTCACCCGCAGGGGACCCAGCCCGCCAGCTGATTCTGCTGTTTGTGGAAGTTTCGAGGAAGACTTGTGCTACGGAATCTGGGGAACAGATCAAACAGCTAGAAACACACAGAGTGAAACCTCAATTCTTGTGCTGGTGACTGGATCAAATCAGAATGAGAATAAGTTCATGTTGGAAGGTTTAAGTAGTCAGAAATATTTCATTCAAACTGTGCATAAATGTTACAAAAAGAAAAGGCCTTTTCCTAAGTGATGAAGGCTGGCAATGTAACAAACACGTGGATGAAACAGCATGAATTTCATCCTTCATACGGCTATGGAATGAAAGGCTTGAATTGTGGATTTATCACATTCAATCATTAATATTAATGAAACAAAGGAAAAATAAAACTGCTGCTAGGCAATATAAATAATAATGGAAAAGGAAATTAACCCATCACATACCAAAGTTGATGGCTGCGACAAGTGAAAACAAATAAGGCAGACACACCAGACAAATACAATACTTCGTAACTGACCTTCTTCGTGTAATAAGGAATGAACCATTTGGTTCCAGATGCGAGTGCACTCAGAATGTCACCCCTGACTGGTTAGGTGGAGGGGGAAATGGTGGGGGAATTGCTAAGGAGTGGCCTATCGATATATCTGCAATGTCTAGGATAATATATTACAGGCTATGGTAAAAGCACCTAGTACTGATGCAAAAAATAAAACAAAAAAAAAAAAATATATTACTAGTTAAAATATGTAAGTAGGGGAAAAATTAATTAAATTAAAAGTGATGGGTTAAGTGGTAGGTTTTATTGGTGGTTAAGGCTAGGGGGTGTCTGGTACCCAGGATATTCTGGTACGCTAATTCCCATCTCTGGAGCTCTGATGTGGTGGTACTATAGGGGAAAACTCCGATTCCTCTCACAGCGAGGCAGTTGTTGAGGTCAAGTTGCAGGTGTGGATTGTTTGTGGCCTGGTCTTAACCGCGAATGAAATCCTACCACTTAACGCATCACTTTTAATTTGATTAATTTTTTTTGATTATGTATTTTAACTAGTAATAATTTTTCATACCAATACTATGTACCCTTTGTTATATATATTCATTTTACCATAGCCTGTAATATATTATCCTAGACATTGCAGATATATCGATAGGCCACTCCTTAGGAATTCCCTCACCATTTCTCCCTCCACCTAACCAGTCAGGGGTGACATTCCGAGTGCACACGCGTCCAGAACACATCTGGAACCAAATCGTTCATTCAATATTACACGAAGAAGGTTAATACCAAAATATTGTATTTGTGTGTCCGCCTTATATGTTTCCCTTTCCTCTATTATTTATTTCAGTTATTAACATTATTACATGAATGCAATTTAGAGGAAAACATGAAAATTAAAGCATAAGGCAAACTTTGAAAAAATAAAATCAGCTGTGCACCAACTGTGTGCGTGATTTACAACTTCAAATTCTACACTTCCTCATGGCATGAGTAATCAGATTGAATGTAAAATAAAGATTAGATTAAAATGGAATAATGCCTTGTATGCACTAAAATGTGTTTCAGCATTCACAAAAATGCAAAATTTGATCTTTGTAATTTAAAAAATAAATAAATAGCAGTGGTGTCGATTGTATTGCATCTGTGCTAAATAATGTTCTTCAGAAAAGAAACTGTGGTTCCAATACTAGAATTGTTTCAAATCTTAACAATATATCTCTGCAAACAGACCACTATTGCTTTCCCATTTTTTTAGTTACATGCTACCAAAGAAATAGAATTTTAAAAACTTAGTGAGAAATTACATGTTCTGTGAAATTTTAACACAATTGCCATCAGTAATATTAGAATTCTAAAATAGTGGACTTTAGAAACATAAATCCAGTAGCCATGTTGCTTTAGTGGAGGACTGGCAGTAAACAATCCCTGAATTTGCAAATAAATATCTAAATATGCAGTGTTTCCTTGCCACACACATTTTGAGTTTATTAACAATTATCAGTGCCAGTTTTCCTTTTTTTCATTTAATACCTTAAATTGTTCGTTTATGCTCTCCAAATGGATCACAAACAACAAAATGGTGTGTTTGGATACACATAAGCAAAATAGTATTCTGTGTTAAAGTCTAGGTGAATACACCATAAAAATTCAGTTCAGTGCCATATTTATACCAAAATCAAGAAACAACCCATGATTCTAATGTAAAACTAACTTAGTCAACAGACTGAAGGTTGGTTGGATCCTCCCAAAGGAGCCATTGTGTCAGAGGTAGGACGGCCAGTTCCTTACCTCTAACTGTGGAACGACCTGGCTTAGCTCACATGAACATAAACAACTCCTAAAACTCCTGCACCCATCGAGATTTGAAGCTGGGGCTGGAGCAGTGAACTTTTGAAAGCAAGCATCTTAACCACCAAGTTACCAGACCACTCGATGCTGATGTATTATTTGACAAAGGAAAACTGGTGCTGATGGTAGCATACTATTCCCAAAACACACATACTAGAGAAAAGTAATTATTTAGTTTCTACTGACAGGACTGCCCAAACTCTTAGTTATTGAAGCAAATAAGGAAAAAGCATAAAAAAGGAATAAAACAAATCAGTTGCACACAAAATAATATGCAGATAGTTACAAGAGGTTGAATTATTATTAATGCTGCAAGAAGAAAATGGGTTAGAAATGAAAGAATTAACATGAAAATGTTATGGTAGCAACATTAACTCTGCCAACATGTTTTCAAATGGAAAAATTTTGTGACTAGCTCATTCTATTTTTGAACAACAAATACACAGCTGCAAGTGACAAATAGAAGAAACTGTCATATAAATGAAGCGATACTTCCTGCCAATCTTTAGGAGTAGTAAGTTACCAAATCCTTAATTCCCAGTAAATAAAAAGGAGAAAATGATCCAGCTAAAAACAAATAAAACTTATTAAAACTAAATAACAAAAGTTGTTCCTTAGAAATACAGGATCAAATTTAAAACTTCTTTACGGTATGGGCTAGAGTGTCTGAATAGCAAACTGTTAGAAACAAAAGCAAATTTAAATGACATGCTACATCACAAATTCATCAAAGTTGGGGCAAAAAGACTGACTACAAATCCAAGATTTCAAAAGAGAACATAAAAGGAAACCAGTCAGTGAACACTCACGAAATCATTTTTAGCAAGTATTACAGAATTTTTAATGTAAACCTTTTTCTGGAAAACTGGCTGCACTGACTGAAAGCCAATGAAGTATTTACACCCAAACAACATTGTTCTTGCATTAGTTCATTTGGTCGTTTGCTGTTTATCTTCAACATCCTTTCATCATGCAAGGTCAGCAGTTGTTACTTTGTCCTATTTAAATATGTCATTCAGCACTTTTTTCTCTTTAATCAATTTAAACATAATGTCAGAGAATAGCGTTATGCCATTCACTATGTAAAAAGATTTATAAAATCAAAATACATTACCAACTGATTAGGGTATACATAAACAAATTAATTAGAAAGAAAAAACGAAAATGAAGGAAGGGGGAAAATGCCCAGAAATATACGATTTCTACCAAGGATCAAAAAAATATTGCACATATTTGAAGGTAATATTAAAGACCCATTTTTTCTGTTGTTTATTAAATTTATCTTAACTGTATTCATAATTAGTGGAAGTTAATTTATGAATCTGCTTTGAAGCAGAAGCTAATTAAAAAATAGTATTCCACAAGAAATGTTATAATAAAGGTTTCTAAAAAAATGTAAATATACATGAGAGAAAGAAACTATAGCTAAAAAACAGCATTCAGCATGCAGTAAACTGTTACACTGACAATGAATTTAAACCTAAACAGTTCCTTTTGAGGTGTTGTGTTTATCTGCACAAGGCGGCCATTATTTATGACGAGTGGTGGTGCCATTCATTAATTGATAATTCAAGGCTGAGAGAATAACCCTATAGGCAAAATAGGGTTTTATTTGTTGCTTAATTAAGAGACTGCTGCTGCATGATACTTACACACATTGTTTAAGATTTCTTCAAACCAACCAGAAGAAATTTTAGAAATATGAAGAATGATTACAGCTGCAGTTAACAATTTCACTTAAAACACAAGCTTGATTCTTAACATATTGTGATAAAATTAAGCATAACCTGCTACTTAGTAAATGCCACAGGCTGTAATATGCAGGGACAAGAATGCTAACAACAGTCAGGAAATCCAAACAACAAGCAAAAAACAACAAACCTGAAGCCTGATGCATATTATAACACGGCACATGTCAAGCATTTTTAATGCAACCATACCACAAAAAAACAGCAAAAAAAAAAAAAAAAAGATGATGAGTACCTTCAAATATGACCAAAAAAAAAGTGAGATAGTAAAAGCGATCTCCATGTGTTTCATCACAGTAGATTACTGAAAAGCCCTTTCTTTGCAGTAAATTTGTATTTCACATTAAGTATTTGTGGAACGATGTTGATTTAATTAGTTCTCATTGCCTTAAGGAAACAAAATTGGCACCTTAAAATTATAGGTTCCCAAACTAAGGAGGACCTTCCCCCTCCCTCCCTCGCGAAGACACGTCAGTCGGCCGGGAAGAGGGGTGCGGGGTAGCTTCACTGCCCTCGTGGACGACACCCTGACTCTACACCCTGTGAGGTACCTCGACGGCCTCATACTTAGCGAGTTTCCTCTGAGATGGCGTTGTTAGTACTAAGAAGAAGGCATTTACGTGTTTAATAATTAAATTTTGGTAGGGTCATGGTGTGGAAATTTTTCTTTTGATGGAATGGGGACATGGTAAGAAAAACTTTGAGAATCTCCACTTTAAAGCATAGTCGAGTGAACCAAACAATAATTCACGGCCGATTCTGAGACACAAGAAGGGTCACTCATAACTTCTTTTCTGCACACACTCCACACCGTGGTCTTTCTCTAGGCCAATCACGTTTTATCTTTCTCAGTATTCTGTTGTCCTCCACATTCTTCAAACATTCGTACCATTTCAGACATATCTCCTCTATCCACTCCTGCAACAGCTTCATCTCCACTATGTCCTGAACCGTCTCCATGTTTACTCGTGGCTTCTATTCTGCTCCTTTCAAATTCCTTTACAACCACCTGCGTCTTGCTAACGTGCACTTTCTCGGCTGCCCGTGTTTCAGTAGCATACTCGAGGACAGGAACATAATTGAAATGTATTGTGGTAGAGTGCATGCTCCAGCGGCAACTTACATAATCAACTAATTAACTTTTTCTTATTTCATTTTATTACCTTATATACTTAAATTCTTAAAACCATCAATAATATGCGTAACTGATAAATTTTAAATATTTAACAATGGCCATCATGCTAAACCAGCAGTGCCCTATGAGGGGAGGGGGGGGGGCAAACCAGGTCGCTTACTCTAGCGGCAACTTCAGGGGTGGCAAAATCATGTTTGAAGAGTGGCAATTTAAGTCACCGCGAGCTTTATTTTTTATCTCTACTATTACCTGGGGTGGTGACAACAATGCGGGTGATGACAATTGGGCTCAGGGCGGCAATAATGGGGGTGGCAAAATAATGTTTGAAGGGGTGGCAATCTCTCTGAAGTTTTGCCCTAGCTCATAAAAATCCTAGATACGCCACAGTATAATCGACATATACAAAAAAACTATAGCAACAGTCACTAGCGGAAAGATGAAGATTTCAGTTTCCAGACATTTAGACAAACACAATAATCCATTTTTCATAATGTTGGTGGACAACTAACAGCAACATTGTGTCTTGAAAATAGTTTTTTAATACTCGGTCATACAAATTATACCTATGTTCTAAAACATATGAAACTAGCAAAATATGCGGCATTCCCTGGTCTAGTTGTGATCGATTTACCCATACACTATTTTTAGTCACTCGATGAGAAACTCGTACCATGTGTCTTTAATTTGGCACCAGCCATTTCCAGAATCAAACAAAATGTCTATTTTCCCACACAGTTTCCAGAACAGGGTGGTTTAGATGCTGCAATATGATATTTCAGTTTGATCCAGGGTGCATTTCAACCTAAACACATCTGCCAATGGTGCTGTTTAAAAATCATGCACTGATTATTGTTAGTAGGCAGAGAAAGCAGCT
The DNA here is from genome assembly GCA_031002005.1 of Vandiemenella viatica. NCBI lineage: Eukaryota > Metazoa > Arthropoda > Insecta > Orthoptera > Morabidae > Vandiemenella > Vandiemenella viatica. The sequence continues at coordinate 8,673,176 of JARYHS010011408.1, read as the reverse complement.
TAATTACCCAACTTAACTTGGACAGCAAGGCCGTTTGCTGGCTTTATATATATATATATAATTATAAATTTATGTACTTTTCTCTCCATGTAGTTTCCTTTTAACATTCATTATGGACATCTGTGGGGTTTAAAGACTGAATAATTGAAATTTAAGGAAGAAACCAGCAGATGGCATATTATTTTTACGAAGTATGATGTGTGCAGCATTTAACTGGTACTGCTTCTTTGGTGTTTCTCGCGGTATGTTCTGAATACGAATTTCATTTACTGCTCTAGTGTCATATAACATTGAAACAAAAGATTTACTACAAATTTCAAGTCTGATCCTAAGCTTTAAAATGGTGAAAACTCCTCAGAGATCCGCTGAGTAGTTTATGAGTTATTCTGTAACGGCTACATGCGGGTCTCATTTTAATAAGTAGTATATTGCCATTAAAATTAGAGTATAATGCACACTTTCTGAAAAAGGAGGAAACTGGACCTTAAGTTCTTATAACTGTTACGATGCAAGGACAGAGGTTTAATTTAATTTAATTTAATTGCAATGGAGCCCAGGCTCCAGTGGCAATTTCCCTACACACCCATCTTCCCCCTATCCTGCACCTACCTACATTTGCCCTCTACAAATTTTATCTTTAAATTCTTTCAAAGTTTTTGGTAAATTATTCATCATTTCTCTTGGTAACTCATTCCAATCCCTGACACCCTTACCTAAAAAAGAGAATCTTCCCACACCCTTGTGCCTGAAATCGAGTGCCAGCTTGTGGTCATGGTCATCTTTTCCCTTCCATGCACTACTTTTCATACCTATTGCAATATCTTTCCATGCCTCATCGCCAGTATATGCCCTGTACACTCCCATGACCCTCCTCATCCTCCTCCTGTCTTGCAATGAATCCCATTCCAGCTCCTTTATCATATCCGTCACTGATTGCATTCTGCGATAATTTCCAGAAACAAATCTAGCAGCCCTTTTTTGCACCCTCTCCAACTCCTGTATTTGATACGTAAAATGAGGGTCCCATACTACACTACCATATTCGAGCAATGGTCTGACCAAAGTTTTGTAACCCAATTCCTTTAATTCTCTCGTACATCCCCTCATCACTCTCTCCAACAAGTGCAGAACTTTGAAACCTTTTCCTACCACCTGTCCTATGTGTCCTGCCCAGTTAAGTTTGTTATCAAAAGTAATTCCAAGATATTTGCATTTCAAGTCTTCAGCAAGCAATTCTTTCCCCACCTTATATTCATAATTAACCTTTTGTTTTTTATTTGTGTATCTAATAAGCTGACTCTTCTTTGCATTTATCTTCATTCCATGTTTACTAACCCAATTAGATATCCTGTCCAGATCACCCTGCAACTGTTTACAATCCTCTATCGTTTTGATTCTTTTATACAGCATTATGTCATCTGCAAACAACCTAATTTCAGATAGTAAACAATCAACACAATTATTCATTAGAATAATGAATAGCAATGGTCCCAATACGCTACCCTGTGGCACACCCATTTTTACTTCAACTTCTTTTGATACTACATTTCCTACCATAACTTTCTGTTTTCTACCTTTTAAAAATTCTTCTACCCAGCAAATGACTTTCTTATCCACTCCAATGGTTTTTACCATTTTATTGCTTACTCTGTCAAACGCCTTAGACAGATCTAGTGCTACACTATCAATTTGGCCTCCCTTGTCCATTTCATCTGAAATATCTTGATCCCACCAACTGAGATTCGCATGAATATCCTTGCCTGAAACCACGTTGCCTGCTTGAAAACCACTTATGTTCCTCACATATATTTCCGATGTGGTTGCATATCAATCTTTCCATTAATTTACCTACCACTGATGTCAAACTGATTGGCCTGTAATTCTCAACTCTATTTCTCACCCCTCCCTTATGTACCGGTACTACTATTGCACTTTTCCAGTCCTGTTGTAAGCAGCAAGTGTCTAGACTCAATTTAAATAATATTTCAAGATAAGGTACAATGTCACATCCGGTTATCTTTAAGATATCTGTAGTAATATTATCTTCAGCCCCTTTTTTTCAGCTTTCTTATTTCCTTCATGATTTCCTCAGGATGGATATCAAATTTTTTACTATCGTCATTTCTAATTGTGTTGTTAAGCTCGTTCTCCGAATTAGACCCTCCTGTTTCTGATTCATTGTCCCTAATGCTTTCACTGAACCAGTTACTTAAAATCTCTGCCTTTTTCAAATTGTCAGTAACTTCTTCTCCATCATTATCTATAAGTGTCTCTACACCTTCCCTTCCCCTCAGTTTCCTGATATAGCCAAAGAAATTTCTAGATGCATCAGTCAATGGTCCTCCTGCACTGACAATACTCTTCATAAACCCATCTTTAGCCATTTTCTTTGCTGTTATTAAGTCCTTGTTTAGTTGTTTTAATATTCCCTACTACCCTGCTGTCTCTTAACTCTGTTATGTTCTTTTCTTACCAACCTCTTTAACCTCCTCACTTCCCTATTATAGTACATAGGTTCTCTACTTCTCTTTATTTTCTGCTTTGGAATAAATTTTTCTTCCGCCTTTCTTATTATCTCCTTGAACTCTTCCCATCTTGACTCTACTGTACCTGAGCCTTCCTTCCATTTGCTGAATTGTTCTCTGAAATATCTCTTCAAATTTGAAACCTGTGCCTTTTTATAATTGTACCTATTTCCCCCTTCAATTTTGGCTGCTGGTTTACAGAATCCTCTAATATCCATCAGAACTGCTTCATGATCACTTATTCCTTCAGTTACTTGATACCTCAAAAGGTTTTCATCGGGCTTAATTAGAAATATATCCAAAATATTTTGTCCCCTAGTGTTTTGCTCAACCACTTGTGTAAATCCTCCTTCCCTTATTAAGATATTTGCAAATTTTTGTTCCCTTGTGCTATTTATCTTATTCCCTTCCCAGTTTACACCTGGTAAATTTAAATCCCCGCCGATGATGATCATTCTATTCTCACCTCTGAAATCTGAGTATGAATTTAATTTCTCCCCAAGAGCCTCATCCTCTTCTGTCATTCTTCCCCTGCGGTAAACAGCCAACACTCTGATTTTTTCTTTTTTATTACCCCAGAAATCTACCCCAAGTAACTCATGGTCTTGATCTATTAATGCCAGTGAACTGTGGTAGTTTTTGCTAACTAGTATGAAGACTCCTCCACCAATTGCTCCTCTATCTCTGCGGTACACTCAGGAAAAACCTCACTGTCTAGTACTTCTTCTTTTAACCAACACTCTACCCCAATTATTACTTGTGGTTCGTGCATCTCTATTAAGTTTGCAAATTCGATTACTTTGTTCATTATACTTCTACAATTTACCATTAACACCCTTACTACTGGCTTTACATTTTCAGAATTTATCTCCTCTTTCCCACTTTTACCGCAGTCAGTTATTGTTTCAGCCATTTCATCTATTTCTTTAATATCTGTGACTTTCCACATCGCGAATCTGCAGTCAGTATCACTTTGATAATCTATTTCTGTCCCTTCACCAGCAGCCCCTAACCTAAAAAAGGCACAGTCCTGACCCCATCATCACTGGAAACGGGCTCCCTCACTGCTTTAGCTAACAACTCAGAAAGTACTCCCTTCCCCCTTCTATTTAGGTGTAGGCCATGCCTAGTGAAACCCCACCCACCAATGGTGTTCACAGGCACAACCCCCAACACAGAACTAATGCCTTTCCCAAGTAGCACTTCCGTTTCCACATTAACCCGCCTCACAGCATAGTTCAATTGTGGCCGGTCATGGCGACTTAGGACCTGCATGAGCTCCACCCTGGTATGGTGTTCCTCCTTCACCATCTTCCTCAGGTCACTCTCTATACTATAACTTGCATTTCTATCAATACTATTTCCCGCACCTCCCACTATCACTGCTCTATCATCCTTAGTGAAACTCCTACAAAGGGAACCTATATCCTCTATTACCTGGCCTAATGTTGCACTAGGTTTGAAAAAACTTGTGACCTGATATCCTGTACCTAACTGATCCTGCAGAAGAGGGCCTACACCTCTCCCATGGCTACTACCTAGCAGCAGAACCCTTTTTTTTTCCTATTCTTGCCCTGCATGCCTTCCCATATCATTGCACTGTAGACTTCTGGATTTCTTGAACAGCAGATACCTGATGCAGATGACAGAACGTCGCTGAAAAATCTTTTTACGACATCATTCGGCTGCAAATACTACTTTTCAACCATTGCAACTTCATCCTTCCTTATTTTGAGGGATATTTGGGAGAGGCTAATCATAATAATTTATATATAACTCAAATATGCAACAATACATTGACGGAATAAAAATTGAAAAGGTAAATAATTTTTGCTGTTTGAGTTCAATTTTAGAAATAAAAGGAAAATTGAATATGGAAATTAACAAAAGAATTACTAATGGCCAGAAAGTAATTGGGATGCTCAATTCACTTCTATGGATCAAGAATTTTATGAATAGAACAAAAAGAATTATATTAAGTCATTACTGGAAAATATAGTTTTATATGGGTCAGAAACCTGGACAATCGACCAAGAACATGTTAAAAAGTTGAAAGCATTAGAAATGGATTTCTGGAGAAGATCGGCAAGAATATGAAGAAAAGAAAAAGTAAGGAATACCGAAATAATAAGGCTAATAGAAGAGAAAAAAAGAAATGTATTAAGTTATAGAACAAAAAAGATTGGAATGGTATGGTCATATAAGAAGGATGGAAGACACTAGGATACCAGAACTAGTAGAGGAATGGCATGTTAAAGGAAGGCGGAAAAGAGGATGGCCCATGTTTACCTGGCTCCAAAGTGTACAAACAGCAAAGAGAAGATTTGGTGCAAAAGAGGAAGATATACAAGATCGAAATATGTGCAGAAAAATTTGGGATGATGATGTCAGGTTCTGTGTTCCAAGTTTTTATTGTTGTGTTGGAGTAAAACCTCTGTAGTGAGGAAAATCTCTATTAATAATAATATGCAACAATAGAATTCCTAATTCTGCACTACTTTTGAGAGCAATGAGCACTCTTAAGGAGCATCAGATTCAATTGTTTCTTTGCAGTATTAATTGAACTATTTTCCGCATATACTACTCAATGTTAAAAAATGGTAGACTATTAAGTAATATGAAATGTTCACTGAAAATTTAAATAGAAAGCATAATTTCTGCACTTTCATTCTAAAACACACATAAAATTATAGCAAAGTGCTCTTTTGAATGAATAATAAAAACAACAAATCAACAGTGAGCAGAATAATCTAAATACTCATTAATGAAACTAAGGAAAAAGTAAGTGGCTTTAGGCAATATAAACGACAAGGAAAGAGAAAATGCCTCATCACTCACCAAAGGTGAAGGCTGCAACGAGAAAAAAACATATAATACGTACACTAAAATACACAATATTTCAGTTTTACACCTTATTCATGTTATAAGGAATGAGTCATGTAGTTCAGGAGGTGTGCCCACACCAAAGTTTAACACACGTGTTAGTGTTAAACTTCGGCTTATGTACGCCTCCCAAACCACATGACTCGTCCCCTACAACATGAATAAGGTGTAAAACCAAAATATTGTGTATTTTAGTTTACATCGTATATGTTTTTCTCTCATTTCAGTCTTAAACTTTGCTAAATACTTATTAGAAGTTCCTGTTTATGAAAGATGTTATGTATTACAAATTGAGCAAAAAATATAAACTGAAATGAATAGCGTATTAACAGATTTTCAAAAATTCCTCATGGAATACTGATTGAGAAGAAAAGACTTATGATTGCAAACTACAGAAATCATTACCAAAAATTAAATAAAAGGTGTCAGAATTTGCAAGAAATAAAACATGTATATCCACTAATTTTAAAGGGTCGAGTTGAATAATTATATCAATCAATTATGATATGTTTGCAGATGCAAGCTGAACGGAAGTTTTAATTTCTAGCTCAATGTGTCTCAGTTTATATTATGTGCAACTACAATGTTTTGGAATATCATACCTCAGAATGGTACCCTGAGAATTTCAAAATATTATTTTTACCCGAGTGTGCACAAAATAATTTTCACAGACAGTACAGCAAAAGGATTCAGCTGTTAGTAAATGTTATGGTCTTTCCTTTATTATGAAAATTAAAACCAAGAAACACACGTTTTTCAGAAATTACAGTAACAGTAAAGCATGCTTTTCTACACAAAATTCAGGTTGGAATACATTAAATGGCAGTTTAGTAATAATAATTTTAAAAACTGATGCTGTATTTAATTAGCAGATGACAGAAAAGGCTGAGAAAAATAATTGAATGTATGATGTAGACAAGGGTGTATCCATTTTCGAAAGTTGACTTGACAGCAAAATCCAACTTCCCAAACTATATGACTGGGTAAAGATTTTCCAATTGTTGGACATCCAACTTGCAACACAACAAAATTCTATGCCAACAGAACTGCCTCCAATACACGATTCCATTAACACGTTTTTTTGTAATACTCTAGCAACTTGGCATGAGAAGATATCTATTTCAACTGATAGTCATCCCCACCTCCTCCCCCCCCCCCCCCCCTCATGTACAAAAATGAATGTCCTATTGCTATGACATAACCCTCATATCACAGCTTCCACTGTGCACCACCAAGAACTAACAACTACCTTCTGCCCACTCCTAGTGTTGAATCCACTAACCATATGCTTCATCAGTTTGTACCTACTTTATCTGCTTATTGAATGCACTCCCTTGTCTCCAAAATCCTTCCCACTATTCCAGTTACATCTATGGCAAACATTTCTAACTTTAGAATATGAATATCAGCTTGATAACAACTATCTGCCAAGTCTAAATGTTAATTAGGCAAAATGTTCTATCGTCCACAAAAGTAATAATCAAACCTCTCTTCATAGGGACTTTCATAGCTTGTTTACAACAAGAGCATTACAGCTGTGAAACACTTCCACATAATAGGAGGGAAGTGGGATATCCTTTTGAAGAACCATCTTTGCATTCCCCTGAAGTGACTTTAGGAAACAACGAAAAACTAAGTTTGCACCAGGAAGCGAATCGACATAATAATAATATTTAATTAAATTGCAATGGAGTGCATGCTCTGGTGGCAATTTCCCTACACATCTTCCCTCTTTCCTGCACCCCCCTACATTTGCCCTCTACATATTTTAACTTCAAATTCTTTCAGCGTTTTTGGTAAATTATTCATCATTTCTCTTGATCAACAGGAAACTCAGATGGGAGGGCATAGAACTAGATCACTGTTTCAATCCAAAATATCTTGGAGTTAAACTAGATAGCTTCCTCACGTACAAAAAGCACTGCTTAAACACAAAAGGTAAAGAAGACCTGCGGAAACTCACAGGAAACGTATGGGGTGCAGAATGCACATCCCACAGTGCTCCGAACATCGGCTCTTGCACTGTGCTACCCTGCTGCAGAATATGCATGTCCCGATTGGTACAACTCTGCTTATGCCAAACAAGTAGACGTTGCATTACATGAAACCTGCAGAATTCTAACAGGTTGTCTCAGAGCCACGCCTATTGAAAAACTACATGGTCTGGCAGGAATTGCTCCCCCTGATATAAGACAGAATGTAGCATCAATATCAGAAACAAACAAGGCTAATCAAAACTCTGCTCATCCCTTATTCAGGCATCAACTTCCAAGACAAAGGCTGAAATCTAGAAAAAGCTTCCTTAGGACAACAGCTGCTTTGGATGTACCGCTGAAAGTTGCCCGGCTCAATCTGTGGCGAGCCAGAATGACTCGTGTGAATCAATGGTTACCTACTGTAGAGGTGCTACCACCAGGTGGCAACCTCAACTGGAAGACCTGGAGAGCGTTAAATCGGCTGAGAAGTGGAGTGGGCAGGACCAAAGATAACCTGGCAAAATGGCATTATCTTGAAGACCCTAATAATGCGTATGGGTGTGGGGCAGAACAGACAATTCAGCATTTATACAACTGCCCGCAGTGCCCATCAACATGCACTCTGCAAGACCTCCTTTGCGCCAGTGACAATGCCATACAAGTTGCCAATCTTTGGTCATCCATCATAAGATGATATTATTTTATTGTTATTATTGTTTCTAATCATTTGTAAGCAGCATTTTTGACACGAAATAAATAAAATAAATTTCCCTTGATATCTTATTCCAATCCCTGACTCCCTTACCCATAAATGAAAATCATCCTACACCTTTCTACCGGAAATCGAATGCCAACTTGTGGTCATGGCGTAAGCTATTTTATTAATATTTTGCCTACAGTCCTAATCATTGTAAGACTGAACTTAGTGCTTGTTAAAGTTCACAAAATTGTTCTTACACAGCTCTAGAAGCAGGTTAATCTAATTTTCAATACTTCATTGTCACTGTATGTCGCCAGGTAGCGTACCAAACCAGCCAGACACAAAAGGTGAATAAATAATTTTAAAAAAGTCATCAAGTACGAGATCAGGAAGTTAAGTCCACCACACATTTATTGCAATAATTTAGAACATCGAACCAGTTGGCCACTACCACATTTTGATTATTAAGGCTAATCGAAACTTCGTCAACTGTAGATTGCAATATTCTTCAGATAAAAGGAAATTAATAATTAAATCGGCTTTACGCCAAATAACTTTCAATGTCATAACTAATGTTCTTCTGTATTCCTGCACTGTTAAAACTTTATGTAACACACACATTGTCCCGGCTAAACACATTCAGTCTTCTTCATGATGTTTAATACATCGCACTGTTCATATAGCGTTTCACACTACACGACGCAAACCTCCCGCTGCCATATCTAAGTCAAGACTAACTTGAAACAATGTGTTCGTCCGCTTACCCAGGTACTATTTGGGGGTCGGCAGAATGTGACTGCTATGTTACAATGGTCATCTTTTCCTTTCCATGCATTACTTTTCATTCCTCAAGCACAGCTACTTCCATTCAAGCACAAAACATTAGCAGGTCTGAATATGTTTAAGTACCATTTACTTATTAGTTAACTCAGTAGAAAATGACCAGTTTGAAAGTTCTTGAATGTGAAGCAAGTGTCTCAAAGCACACTTCTGTGGTAAATGTAATGAAATTCGTCTACATATAGGGACCAGTGTTTCTTCGCAGTGAGAATTTGTCTGAAATTACCAGTGTTGGTTTAATTTTCACACGCTCTTGTTGTGTGCATCATGTGAAACCATTAACAACTATGCAAATACATAAAAATATAGCATTACATTTACAGAATTTTCAGCGTCGTTCAACATTGCCGCCATGCTGGGGCTACTTGTCTATTGCCATTAACCAGCAGTTTGATAATGTGCTATGATGTTTTAACCACAGAACTGCACAAATAAGAGTACCACTTACTTAGTGCCAAGACTGCGGCATTTTCGGTGTGTTGGAACAAACTTAGAGCCAGCAGATAGACGAAGGGAACCCGAAGATAGGCCTTTCGCCGGAGAGAGGCTCAGTGAAGCAACTGCGTCGCTGACAGATTCCTTTGAACTGGAAGAACTTGGGGCAGGGGATGGAGGTTCCAACTTCAGTGAAAGTCTGCAATTAAAATCAAATACAAGTTTAAAATAGTTTCATTTTCCTGGAATGGTGCTAAAAATCAAAAGTATGTAACTAATATCATTTTTTAAAAAAAACCCTTCTAAATATTGTTTACCCATGAATGGTACAAAAAATCAACCAATCCCTGTTACCAATGAAATGCAAAATTCAATTTGTCTGACAACAATGAGAATTCCCAGAATCAAATTACTGAGCTTTTTCATTGCTCTGCATGAGCTTTTCATGACAAAATATGCAATACTTTCATACATCAATACCATGACTGTTGCTGCAAGTTGAAGTATTGAAAGAGTTGTTAGTAAGGAAAAGATTGCAGTGGTTGGGGCATGTTACGAGGATGGAGGAGGGGAGCGTGCCGAAGTTAGCACTGATGAACAGCAGGAAGGGAAGAAGACCACTTGGAAGATGACAGGAAAGACCAAGTGAAGACTCGCAAATATGGAAATGTCTAACAATGATGATTATGACCATGATTACTTATGAGTAAAGAAACTTATCTTGATATATTGAAAATTATATATTTTATCTACTATAGATTTTTTTTTTAAATTATATTAGTAAACTTAAGTATAAATAAGAAAAGAAAGGGAAATTAACCCACCACATACCAAAGTGGATGGATGCGATGAGAGAACACTAATGCTGACAAACAACTACACAATATTTCGGCGTATGCCTTGCTCACAAATAGAAAAACGGGCCATTAGGCTCGGAACGTGTGCGCACAACGAACGTTGCCCAATGACTAACCGTGTAGTGTGGGAGGGGGGGGGAACGGCTAAGGAGTAGACTATCGATATCCGTATGCAATGTCTGAGATAATATATTTAATATATTGCAGGCGATGGTAAAATGAGCAAATGTAGTAATGGTAAGGTATAAACATGGTGGGGGGGGGGGGGGGGAAATAAAGGTAGTGATGTGTTAATTGGATTTTAATGGTGGTTAAGTCCAGGTGGGTGTTTCGTATCCAGAATATTCTGGTACGCTAGTTCCCATCTCCGGAGTTCTGCTGCAGTGGTGCTGTCAGGGAAAACTCTGACTGCTCTCACAGTGAAACAGTCGTTGAGGTTGTTGGAATCATGGCTATTGGCATGTTCTGGTACTGGAAGGTACTGGTTGCGAGTGTGGACTGTTTATCTGTGACCATTCATTCTAACAGAGAGTTGCTGTGTGGTGAGGCCTATGTAAGAACTGGTGCAATAGCAGCAAATTAGTTGGTAGCATACGGATATCGATAGTCTACTCCTTAGCCGTCCCCCCCCCTCCCCCCCTACACGGTTAGTCATTGGGTAACGTTCGTTGTGCGCACACGTTCCGAGCCTAATGGCCCGTTTTTCTATTTGTGAGCAAGGCATACGCCGAAATATTGTGTAGTTGTTTGTCAGCATCAGTGTTCTCTCATCACATCCGTCCACTTTGGTATGTGGTGAGTTAATTTCCCTTTCTTTTCTTATTTATATCGCCTAGAAGCCGCTTCCATTTTCCTTAGTTGCATCAAACTTAAGTATAAGAGCATTTGGTAAAAAATAAATGAATAAATAAAAAAAATTAGAATAAAAGTTTAGCACGTGGCTAAAAAAGAAATCATAATTTACAAAGATCGACAAGGCAAAACTTTTGAAACATTTGTGATTATGTATAATTTGATTTATGCTGTACTGATATCGACTTCAATCAGCACACGCATTGTTTTTTTGATTGATCTAGGATTTAATAGTAATAGTTTTTATTAAAAAAAATATGTATATTGTTCTTTGGGCATGGATGCAGTTGAAAATAGTAAAGAATACATTCTTTATTTGAGGATAGTAAAGATTATATGACAATTAAATCAACGGTTATGCAACAAGCTACTGCAGCACTTTTTGGTGTCAGTTCCTTAAGCGCTACCAATTGGCATATCCTTGGCATTGACAACAGATGAAGTTCATGATAGATATTTTTCTTAGAGACTAATATTTTCACTAGGACCACAGGTCTAATAGTTGATTATTTTTTTTAATTCCTTAACGCCTCGTCGAAGGCTAAGGTCATTAGATGCGGGATGGGACTGGGGGACAAGGAACGGGAAGGAATTCGGCCATGGTCTTTTTGAAAGAAGCATCCCAGCATTCGCCTGGAGTGATTTGGGGAAACTATGGAAAACCCAAATTTGGATGTCCAGATGGGGATTCGAACCCGCGTCCTCCTGAATGCGAGACCAGAACGTTGTTAACCATTCACCCACCACGCTCGGTCCTAATAGTTGAATTCAGTTTTCAAAATATTGAGTGCTTGCATATACTTCTTCCACTCTCACCCAAAATTGAGATTGAAGAAAACATTTAGAAACACTACACAAAGCATTATTTTATATGAATGTTTTGGTGGTGCAGAAACGTCCAAGGAATATAAAAAGTAGCACACAATGCACACTGAAAATGTTATGAATGTTTAAAAGACAAAATGGAAATACTGTGAAGTATGTTCGCGTTTTTGTGATCATTGTGGCCCTTTTGCCTTCTACATCTATACTCTGCAAATCACAAATACTGTGGGTGACAGAGGGTGCTAAGCACCAATCCTAATTCGGCGCATTCCAATCCCGAACAGATCGAGGAAAGAAGGAATACATAAATGAATCAATACGGCATCTTATTTCTCTAATCTTATCCCTCCTGTCATTGCGACCTAAATAGGTAGGCGGAAGAAGTATTTCGTTGCACTCGTAACTTAAAGATTTTCGCATATTCTCCAGCAAATTCAAACGAAAACGACGTCGTCTGTCCGCCAAACAATCCCAGCCCAACCCATGTATCAGCTCTGTGACACTTTCGTAAGGACTGTAACTAGCGGTCACGAATCGAGCGGCTCTTCTCTGTACTTTCTCTAACGTGTTGCCTTCATCTGGCTTTCCCCGTCCTACCTTGCTCTCCAAGATAAAGGATAAATTTATAATATCGAAAAGGTGATAAATATGCAAACATTATTTTACAATAAAGCCAAAGGGTCATCGACATTTTTTTCTGGCTTTACGCCTCGTCGATTTCGTGGTCATTAGAGGTGAGATGGGACTGGAGACAAGGAACGGGTAGGAATTTGGCCACAGTCTTTGGAAGGAAGCATCTCGGCATTCGTCTGGAGTTATTTGGGGAAACCACGGAAAACCCAAATCTGGATGCCCAGATGGGGATTCAAACCGGCGTCCTCCCGAATACAAGGCCAGAGCGTTAACTGCTCACCCACCACGCTCGGTCCAACATTGTTTACTCTGAGGCTGAGATAAAATTGTAACAGGCTGATAGAAATTTGTCGAGCTACTCTAGGATTGGGAGTGTCGATGCAGAAATTACACTGACGACTTACTTGTACTGATCATCTTCGACAAACTTCTGCAGCTCCTCGATGTAGCGTACGGAGCGCAGGTACGCCTGTATGTGGGGCAGGTGGACCAGGTGGGAGTAGTCCGACTGCTGGTAGTTGGAGATGACGCGCAGGATGTTGTTCATCTTGAGGCGACGCTGCTCCGACTCCAGTCCTCCGGAGTGGGGGTGCGCCATGTCGATGTACGTCAGGTCGGTCAGGAACAAACCTGGAACAAACACCGAAATAAACTCAATCCAAATGGACCAGAAACTTGAAGACGTTTTAAAATGTTTTTTAAAGAGGCTGTACATGAATAGAGAAAACAAACACTAAAAAACAAAAAAAGGAATTTCTAGCCTCAACTGTGAAACAGTTATTGAGCTGAGGTATGTGAGTTGTGGGAGCTAGAAAAGCAACAATTGGATTGTCTAAATTTTAGAAGTAAATTGTTTCTCTGTGACCACTAATCCCCCCTTATTTTACTTATGGCTTTACGCCTTGTCAATGTTGAGGTCATTAGAGGCGGGAAGAGTCTGGGACAAGGAATGGGAAGGAATTCGGCCATGGCCATTTGAAGGAAGTATCACAGCATTTGAATGGAGTGATTTGGGGAAACCATAGGAAACCCAAATCTGGATGCCCAAATGGGGATTCGAACCAGCGACCAGTCATGTGTTGTAAGGACTCTGGCAATAGAAGTGCAGAACGATTGTCATCTGGCAGGGTCAATACAAGTTTCCAAAACATGGTCAATCAATTTTCTAAAGACAAAATCTTATACTTTTCTCCAATTTTTATGTTTGAATTTACATGTTACTCATCATTTTCAAGAAATGAACCACAGCATTATTTTCCAAGTCCACCAAAATTGTAGTATAAGTAAGATAATTATTTTGTCTTGTGGATTTACACCTTGTAGAGGTCGTTAGATATAGGAAAGTACTAGAGGTGAGGAATTTGGGAGCAGCCTTTTGAAGAAACCATCCCAGCATTCAGTTGGAGTGCTTTAGGGAAACTACGGAAAACCTAAATCTGGATAGCCAGCCAGGGATTCGAAACCACATCGTACCGAACGCGAGTCGAGAGCTAACCCAACACACTCGTTCTAGGTATGATAAACTAGGAAAAGACGCAATATTCATTGCTAAATGAAGTGGGTAGGAGTACGATAGGGCTTTGGAGTAACTACCCTGACTAATCTATTCTTTTGGAAGTGGCAGGGTGATTCCCTTCCCCAGTCCCCTCTCCCCTATCAGTGTTGGTGCTTTCTGGTCTATGGCAGATGATGCAATGGCATACATGCCACCTGTCCAGCCCTCGGTAGACTCATTCTTTTTCAGACGGTGTGCACATCTGTTACAGTGCTCCTGCGTTGAGCCAATACTGGGGAGGACACTGTTCTTTCGATTGGAGTCGTGCAGACAAGATGGCGGCCGTGCCACACTGTGTCCCCTCGTTGCTGTGCACGACCCTATTCTATCCACCGATTCTCCATGAGCACCACTGTTATAACAGCGGCCCTGTGTGAGCCACAATGTCAAGGTACAACAAAACCTGTTTTGCAGAGACCAATCATTCTGCCACATTCAAACTCAATCACGTGCCAATACTGCACACATTAAAGTCGATGTGGCATATTGGAACTTCTTGTACTTTTCTGCTTCATGGCTCTGCGCGGTCCAAGCATGGCATAACACTGCCCTGTTAGACCACACAAAAAGAGGTCACTTTTGGGCACATATGCACACCGTATCTCTGTAATCTACCACATGAATTCAGGTAGCAGGTCTGGCTGTGTTTGAGGGGGTACCCAAAAGAAAACAAACTCTTTTTTTTTTTTTTTTTAATTCACGTATTTAATTTTCTGATAAAATGTAATCAGTCTCCATCAAAATACTCTCCATTGAAATTGATACAATTGTCCAATCTTTTAGTCAATTTTTCCAAAAAAATATATACGCCTCTTCAGAGATGCCTGACAGTATCTTAGTCACTTTTTTCCTCACCTCATCTATTAATACTTATACTTGATTAAATTTCAATGGAGTGCACGCTCAGGTGGCAATTTCCCAACACATCCATCTTCCCCCTTTCCTGCACCCACCTACATTTGCCCTCTACAAATTTCAACTTTAAATTCTTTCAACATTTTTGGTAAATTACTCATCAATTCTCTTGGTAACTTATTCCAATTCCCAACACCACCACCTAAAAAAAAAAAAAGAATATACCTTGTGCCTGAAATCAAGTGCTAGCTCGTGGTCATGGCTACATTGTAAAAACATTTTCCTTTCACGTCTTTTGATTCGAGGGAATAAAAACAAGTCACAGGGGGCAAGGCCTGGTGTAAAGGGGGAAGAAGGTTGTGGGGCACAGGAGTCGTGCCATTTTTTGACAAAAACGGAGAGGGCTGTGAGAGCAGGGGCACTGTCATGATGGAGGAACCAGTCGCCTGACTGCCACAAATCTGGCCTTGTTCAGTATTTTCAAAACATCCAGGTGAATGGTCTGGTTAAGTGTCTGAACCCATGGAACAAACTCTGAATAGATAATTCCTCACACGTCGAAGAAACAAGTCGGCATTGTCTTGATGTTTGATTTCACTCGTCTTGCTTTTTTGGCATGAGATGAGCTTGGAGTCTGCCATTGGCTTCATTTCAGGAGCATAACCATAGCACCAGGATTCATTACTTGTGATGACTTAAAAAAATGTTTGGATTATTTCAAAGCTCTTCCGTCTTGTTTTTGCTGTGCAGTCAGCAGTCAAGGCAGCTGCCCTTCTGATACTCAAATCTTCACTTAAAATGTGCTGGACTGAGCTCCAAGTCACTCTAGACAACTTCATAACTTCTTTGATTCAGTGATGTCATATGATTTAATTTTTTGGGGAAACTCATCACAAAGTAAAGTTTTTATAGCACATAAAAGAGCTATTAGGATGCTGTGTAGGGTAAAACCAAGAACTTCTTGCAGACAACGCTTTAAAAAAACTCAATATTCTTACAATGACTTCTCAGAATATATATATATATATATATTCTCTCGTGTGCTTTGTCATAGAACATTTTAACCTATTTACATCCAATTCACAGGTACACAGTTTCAACAGAAGAAACAGAAATACCTTAAATAAAACACAAACATCTCTGTCATTAGTACAAAGAGGAGTAAATTATTCTGGAATACTTCTGTTTAATAAACTTCCAAGAGTATAAAAAGGTTTGCAGATAATAAAGATATATTTAAAGAAAAACTGAGAGATTATCTTATTGGAAACTCCTACTCCACTTAAGAATTTTAACAAAATAATATAATTGCATTCAATAAACCCTTTTGTAAAAATTATTTTATTATTATTATTATTGTCTTTGTAACATATAATTGTTTACACTATGGTTATGACTGGTATGTATGTGTATTAACCATGACATGTTTCACATCCCAGAGGTACCTCCTCAGCAGGGATCCATGGAACAAGACTGATAAATAAATCAATAAAAATATATCAATCTTTTATGATGATTTCACAAATTTTTATGACATTTTCATCAGTTCAAGCTGGTAAATGCCATCCAGTATTAGGCTGATCATCAATTGACACTTTACCTCTTTTGAAGTGGGAAAGCCACTCACATCATCGTTGTACGCAGTTTTCAACATTTCAAGAGTTTCTGTGCCAGTTTTTCTGAGCAAGAATCAAAACTTCACAGCCTCGTTCTGTTCAATAGAATTTGGTCATCACAAAAATGACAAGCACACAAAACAGCAGTCATAAAAAAATTAACACCATCTGAACACAACCTTCTCTTGTGACGGCAGTACATATACTGACTCAGAGACGGAAGGACTGCATGCTCCAAGTGGCAGAAATCAGTACTACAAAAACTCTGCCATCTACATCACTTTGGTTTCTTTTGGGTACCCCCGCGTACATAACATTCCCCTTGCCAAATATCTCGCATCTAACATGGGTAATATTATTTACTGAAATATTATAAAGTGTCCCCAGGTTTTTTTTTGTGTTGGTACTAGCCCTCCTACCTTCATCTAAGTTAAGTGATGTGTTATTTTTCCAGTCCTTCTATATTTTCATTCCTAGCGGCTGCTTCATCGACTTCCTACATGTGTTGAAAATTTTAAGAAATTGTTTCTCTATATTCGTATATCTGTTACCAATTGATTACAATTCCTCCTAGTATCTTGTTTTCTTTTCAGGAAACAGCAGACTGAAGACAAACAAATCCTAAACATGACCCCTTTTTCAAATTTGTTTGTAAACAGGTATCTTCACAGCTCTGATCTGATCTGAGATTAGTGAATTGTGCACAGTCGGAGAACTCTCAACTACTGATTATCTTACAGTGTGATAAGAGCTGTGCTGTTTGCGTCTCTGTAGAAAAAGTTATTTTTTCTTATGCCTTTACACCTCAGCGAAGTCGACGTCATTCGAGGATAGAAAGGACTGGGGACAAGGAATGGGAAGGAATGTGGCCACGGCCTTTTTGAAGGAAACGTCCCAGCATTCGCCTGCAGTGATTTGGGAAAACCATGAAAAACCCAAATCTGGATGCCCGGACAGGGATTCGAAATGGCATCCTCCCGAATGCAAGACCGAAGCGGTAAGAAAGAGAGATATGCTATTGCTCCATTTATGAAGTCAAGAATTGCATCATAATACTTTGACATTTTTTAGTGGTTACTGCAGTTTCGAATTTAAGTTCGATTGTTTAAGCCACATTGAGCAGAGCTGCTTTACAATACTAAATTCACCAGGAAGTACTACAAAATTTACTGAATGGAATGATCTTCCAAATTTAGTGTTATATGCAGATCATAATAAGTGATTGTAACTATTATGTTGATCTCCAACAGTGAACCGGTTCAAACCCAAAATTCCTTTCAAATGGGAGGTTGTGTCACTGTGGTGTTTTGAGGAACTGTAATTGTAAGGTGCCTATTAGCTTGCCAGATACATTTCCACTAACCATTTCCAGTAGTAATAGACTCTATAGTTTGATTTTAAAGCTGCTTATGTAGGAGATAGAAATTTCACAGAAAATTGTTTTCAACTCGAACGGATTTTCCTGCATTCATTTCTGAGACCAAAGCTCACCATAAAAGAACCTACACCCGTCTTGAAAATACCCAGTCTTTCAGTGATTTTCAAACAGTTAACTTCGCGTCGGTAGCTGTTGCGGCACAGCTTAACATGCCATAATCATTTACTCACTACAGTTAGGGGGACTTAGCGAGTGTTTCTCTTCTCGAGTGAAAGTGCTTAATCTGACAATCTTCAATGGAACTGTTGTCCGATGCTTTATTCGCAATTCTGGTACCAACACTGTAAAGGAACTTTTTGAAGAATACAAGTACTTTGTGATCCTAAATCTGCGTCAAGTGCACTTATTTTATCGTATCCTTCGTGTTTGGGGTTTATAATAAAAACACGTGGTGACTGCTTTATTAAATATTAAGGTACCAGAAGGCTGCACAGGTCATGGACTTAATTGCTCTCAGTGTTGTTAGCCCTCAGTATACTCTTTCTGCCTGATAGGTGGTATGGTATGGAGACTAAATTTATTTCATATCAAATTAACCAGTTTTTTATAATATATAATGCACCAGAAGTAGTAGGTTTATGGTCCAACTTTATTTATATTCCATTGCAGCTACTAGCATAAAAAATGGATATTATTATACACTAATTTATTTTGAATTTTCTAGTCTTTGTTTTGAAACTCAGGTTTTGTTATAAACGTCTAAAGGTAGTTCCTGGCCTGTCAATATTTCCCCAGAGGGCCCAGCAGCATTCCTCAAGAGTCCACTAGAGGTTTTCATCGCTCACCTAGGTACGGTATGCACGGTAGTCGGAGGCTCTCCATGTGCTCCCTCAGGTTGCTCCAGTTGTCCTTATCTGAGAAAACTTCTGCAAGACGATCGAATGTATGTTTTTCCTTCTTTGTTAAGTATGCCCATGTTTTGGTTAGCCTGCAAATAAAGATATTGTTATGTTAACACTAACCTCTCCTTCTTCCCCTTTTTTTTAACTTCAAGGGAATATAAATTACTAACTGAGTTTAATCTGTTATTTATTACTTACCTGTAAACTGACGCACTTTGCAACGCAGATATTATGGCAAACAGAGAGTGCAGATTATTCAGATCGTACAGTTTCTTGGCTATCCTAATAAAATGGCCGAGAACTTCAGCTCGTTGCTTTGGTGTGCTACCGTTCAAAATTTCCTGCACTGTCCAGAAACTGACCTGTGGATATAAAATAAGTTATTATGGGTTATCTATGTGATACGTGCCAAAAAAATATGAGATTGTGTTCAAAAACAAATTCCTTAATTTTAATAGTATGTAACATTAAGGCTTATGAGAAACCTCGAAGTTAACTAGTATGGGATCAAAGTTACTACTATCCAGCGCGATCTGGATGTTATTTCATAATAGTGCCATAAATGGCAGCTTACAATTAACTGAAAAAAAGTGCAAGGCAATGCAAATAAGTAACAAAAATACTCCACTTGTTCACGAGTACAAAGTTAAAAATACAGTTGTTGACACAGTTGATTCCCTGAATTATCTGGGCGTGATAGTACAAAGAAACATGAAATGGGACTTGCACATAACTTCTGTCGTAGACAAAGCTAATTTTAGATTTTGATTCGTAGGTCATATGTTAAGAAGTTGTAATTCTCATACAAAGGAAATAGTGTACAAAACACTAGTGCGTCCGCATTTGGATTACTGTTGTGAGTTTGTGATCCATATCACAAGGGATTGATTGACAGGTTAGAGAAATTACAGAGGACAGCCGTTCGATTCGTGACTGCTAGTTACAGTCATTACGAAAGCGTCAAAGAATTGATAGATAGATTGGGCTGTGATTGTTTGGCAGACAGACGTCGTTTTCGTTTCAATTAATTGGAGAACATGCGAAATTCTTTAATTTTTGAGTGCAATGAAATACTTGTTCCAGCAACCTATTTAGGTCGTAATGACAGAAGCGATGAGGTTAGAGAAATAAGATACTGTACTGATGCATTTATGTATTCTTTCTTTCCTCATTCTGTTCGGGACTGGAATGCACGGAATTAGGATTGGTGCTTAGCACCCTCTGCCACCCACAATATTTGTGAATTTCAGAGTATAGATGTAGATGTAGATAACTGAAAATATTGAATTGAAAGTGCATTATTACTAAATCTGTGAGGGAAAGAGAAAATCTACATGTAGACTTAACTTCACAGAGAAAAAGACAGTGTTTCAGGAATAGAAAGAAATGATGAACAAAATAACAAAGAAGTAGAAATTCCCATAATATAAAGGCACCAAAATTTACAAGCATTAATAATACACTCTCTTTTGATGAGTTAATATTTGTTGTAGCATTATGTCTGCAAATTGAAATACTTACATGGTTAAAACGCCTTGTAAAGGCAACAACATTAGGCGAAACAGTGAGCTTCGAGCGCTTATTCCAAGCACAGCTAGAAAGTTCTTCCGGGGCAATACTACGGAATGCGGGCAAGTCGAGCAAAGTCAGCTGACTTGCAAAATCTTCCGGAGGAACTCTCAGTGGCTCAAAAATTACAGAGTCATAACCCTTAATTGATGTATTCGCCGGCAGACTTTGTGACTTACTCTGAGCACTTGAACCATGTGGAAGTGACCTGCAATCAAAAACAAGCATACAAGCATGATTAAAATTTGCCGGCATAATACGTGCTTCTAGAATTGATGCAAAACTGACAAGGTTTGTTAAAATTATTCAAACGACAGTGAAAATAATTTATCATAAAAAAAAAATAAAAAACAATAAGACAAAGTTGCAGAAGTTTGGTAGCAGCCAAAGATGTCAATTTTGTTGTTGTCTTTGGATATGATGGAAACAAGATGATGCTGGTTAACAAACAGAAATATAAATATGGATAGAAGAAGGAACCACCACTTACCAAATATAACAGCATGATACAATTAAAATACACACAAAAGAAAGAAAAACATGAAACAATGACATTTTTGGTGTAAACAGTCAGCAAAACAATGTGGTGTACACAGAGTCCACTTCATTTGCAGTGTGGAGTTCCAGGTTGTGCCGTGCCCTGTAAGGAATGGGAGACGTATCAGACAGTTGAAATAGATTCCCCATAAAATAATTTTGAGTTCTTCCTTTGTCAATCTCATCCTATGAGCCTAAACATGTCAGAAACAGACATCTTTGTAGAGATCGTTTAATAGAGACGCTGTAGTTACTGGTAACCATTTTGCTTTACAACTGCATATGTTAAGCGACTTCCGACACTACATTGCTAGTAGATTTGTATGTCATATGCTACAATCTACTGCAATACCAGAGAGTGCTAGAGCTCCACACTGAGTATAACAACGACATTCTTGAAGCAACCGTGAATTCAGAGTCACAACAGATCCACCACTGCTGTTGATATTTGTATTGCTTTATTATTGAAGTAAGATGTGACCTAATAGGAGTACCTCCTGATTGATATTGCAACTTTTTTGTCCCAAATTTAATCTTTGAAAGTTACAATAAGGGTCCATATTAACTAAGTGCCACAATAATTCTAAACTGGCGATTAAAGTTATATTAGAACAAATTTTCAAACAGCTATGTGAGACTTTGAAAGATAACAAAATCTAATAACATGTTTTCCGGAGTAAACATTACCTGCAGAACTACTTTACACAAGGCGAGGTAATGACACCACAATGCTGTGGTAGTCGGCTAAGTGACATAACAATTAATATAAAACAGCTTGGAGCTTACAACCACATCAGTGAATCTATTCTGTTTCCATCGCAACACACAACTTGTCCATATAACTGATTCAAGTTACGATGATATAGTAATTTATGGATACAAACCCTTATTTGTGGAAAAATTAGATCAAACGAATTTGCAAACTGTAAATCTTAAAGCTCAAGACAGTGACTAATTTTGGGCTAGTTTAAGTCATTTTTTAAATTTGCAAGAAATTTAATGGAATTTTCTATATATATATGGGGCAATCCAGTTTAATAGCTAGTTTGGTATTATTTGTTTCAAAAGAGCCAAAACCATATTGCATGCATATATTGCTGAAAGCTTTAAAATGAACTAGATAGCACAAGAAAATAAGAAACTTTCAATGTGCTATGGCTCTTCAGCCATCTATTTCCATTCAACAACATCCCAGTTCTGTTACAAAGAATACTGCTCCCTTAAAATCTGAACTCAAGCGTCACACCCCTGCTTTATATTCCACACTGCTGTATAAGACGGAAGAGTGTTTCTAATCTCTACAGATTAATACACTTTAGGACAAATCTACTCTTAGAGAGAAAGTGTTCAGAACCCAAAGGCAACTTAAGCCTCGTACTAGTGATGCTCGAAATACATCAATGTATCGAAAACATCGATATTTACTATTCGACACATCGAATCAATTTGACGATGCATCGAAGTAATTCATTCGATACATCGGAATAACGCAAGTGTTTTTTCGAAGCGATAGAATTAGTTAAAGAAAAACAAAAACAGGAAATTCTGTCGCTATATGTTATTTTTTCACCTACAAAACCACATTACATTTTTCTTTTAACATGGACAAACTGCAAAAAAAACTACAATTTGCTTGAAATGTCTCGCCACTGAATGGTGGACCTCAATGAAATAACATTCACATAGACTTGTCTGTATAGCGTATGGCCTTTACCTGGTCTATGAGCTCATAAAAAGTAAACAAAATAATGGCCGACAACTGCAACTAAAGAAATACTTGGGGATAAACATTAAACCAGCAGTAAAACAATCCCTTCAGTGCACTGTATGCTTTCAAAACACAATGCAATAGTGACTGATCAACCCTTACTGATGGAAGAAGATAGCTCATCCTGAAATAAAGAAATAACGGATGGGTGTTACCGAACAAGTTTTGTCTTTAGCTATCGCAAACTTACTGGAACCGTGGCTCAAATAACTACATTTTGGATACCTACGGCTTGTGCAAATGCTGTTCAAAAGATCAAAGATATGATGAAGAGGGAGCTGGAAGGAAAGCGAACAGAATCAGATTCAGATAGTTCGGACAAAACACTGGAAGATTTCAGTCTTTGGACAGATCATCACAAAGTATTTCATCAAAACTGGAAATCAAACAGGACCGAAGATGAGCTGCGTGTCTACTTGAGGACCCCGGGTGGGCGGCTTGATAAAAATCCGTTAGAAGTACGGATCGATTATAAACGACAGATTTCAAAATTGTACAAGAAGGCTTATTTATAAATATTAAACTGTGGTAGCCAGCTCAGTACCATCAGTGAAACACTTTCGAAAGTTGCACAAACTTTAGAGAAGTGGTAATATTGGGATTTCTAAATTCAAATACACTATTGGGCAATTCCACTCATAGAAATAAAGTGTTCAGAACCCAAAGGCGAGTAATAAGAATTATATAGTGTTAGCAGTAGAACTTTGTGTAGAGAGCTGTTCAAGAAGTTAGGGATTCTAACATTTGAGGCCGAGTATATATGCACATTAATGTCGTTTGCAGTTACAAATTATACTTTGATTGAAACAAATAGTAAAATACACAATTATGGCACTAAAAGTAAAAATAGGATTACAAGTCATCGTCATTCGTTCAAAAAGGGGTCTAATATTCGGGGATACATATCTTCAATAAGCTCGCAGCACATATTAAATGTCTAGCAGATGATGAGATTAAATTCAGAAAAAAACTGAAAGAATTTTTAGTGGACAACTGCTTCTACTCTGTTCAAGAATTTATTTCTAAGGTATCTACAAAATAACTGCCAGTAGTTTGTCTAAATGTAGTTGACACAATTAATGTACAGTAGAACTCCAATTATCCGAACTCCGACTATCCGAATCGCTCTTTAATTAAGACGGAAAGGGAAGAGACAGGACAAGATGGGGTCTACATTTCACTTGAGGAATTCAGAAACATTCTTTTGAAAATTCCTGCATGTTCAGAAGTTAGTGCTGGAGATTTAGGATAATGGGTGGTGTGCGATTCGTCAGACCCTGGGTATGAAATTCTAAATCATGACGAACTTATTGAAAGTGTCGAGGAAGGAAATGACCTTAATGTCGAAGTTGAAGCAGACACGGGGCATTTGCCGGCCTTCAAACTGCGCTGAAGTAGACAGAACGTCGGCCCGAGTGTGACCACGTGCAATTTCTGACTATCAAGCGGACGCGCGACTTGGCTGCCCGAAAACAGATGAATACAGTCAAACAGCTTACTTTGACCAAGATGTTCAGCAAGAAATGAATTTTATTTACATTACGGTACGTGCATATTGTTTTCTAATGTACAGTACTTGCAAGCAAGCTTAACATGTAAAAGTGTTGCGCATTTTCATTTAATTAATTAAAAGCTCCTTTTCTTTAAAAATAGTTTTTTCTCCCATTTTCAGCATACTTACAGTAATTAATTAAAACAGTCCCTTTTTTTGGAAAAGATCCAGTTATCTGAATGGGGTCCGGTGTCAACTGATTCGGACAGTTGGAGTTGTACTGTTTATCTTTGATCTGGCAACTCTCACCCGTAGTTGTCGTAGCAGGCGGGCGGCTTGGCGGCCCCCGGGGTGCGAGGTCTTGCGGTTGGAGTCTCCGTGGGGCGGCACTGTGCGGCGCTGCAGGGCCGCGCGCTGCCCCCCGCTGGGGGCGGAGGGCGACGGCAGGCTGGAGGCGGGCCGCGGCCGCAGCAGCGGCGTGTCCGTGCCGTTGGCCGGGAACCCCGACGAGGGAGACTCGTCCGACGGGGACGACTTGTCCACCACACTGTCGCCTCGGCCCTGCAAATTCAGGCGTCACGTTCAAAACTATGTTCTTTCGGATTTTCACAGAATGTACCTTTGACGTGTTGGATTTTCGATATGTCGATTTTGTAAATTCGATATATCAAAAAATATCGATATATCAAGAAATAGATTGTTTATACATCGATGATTGTATGATTATTACAACTTGACATTTCGAAAAATATATCATGACTATTTTCAATAAAACAATAGTTCAATCCGAAAAAGAGCTACACAGTTTTTAATTGAGTATGTTTATAAAGCAAATCAAATGACAAATGAAAAGTTTGGGCCATTGTACTCTTAAAAACTGTTAAGTTCTGCTGTTTGACTAATGAGATTAATTTTTGATGCAATTCGTTCAGATAAACCTAAGAACTAGTGGTAGGATGTGCCCCTTTTTTTTTGTAATGGATGTCGAGAAATATGCTAGATTGGTGATAGCAGTTAACGAATACAGTATATCGTAGCGGCGCTGCATAACGTTAATTTTTACCTGTAGCACAGAGGGGTGAGGGAGGGACGATAGAAGGAAAAGTTTCTTCGAATCGCTCAAAAAAAAAGACATTACATTGAAAATGTTAGTTTTACTTTACTTATAAAAAGAAAATGTTTCACCAAGACATCATTTCAACTTCTTTAAGTCAAACTCGATAAAAACTAAAACGAAATTTTTTTCTTTGTTACGCTTCACGTAAGTAGTAGAAGATAAACATTGACCTGGGCTTCAAAAATGAGTAGAAAACCTGCCTAACAATAGTACAAGGAACAGGAAGCCGACATATATGGCGATAGAACAATAAACACATTTACTTACGTACCACCTTTCACCGCTTTTCCTGTGTCGATAGTGAACAAATGTATTTAGTTTCTGCACTATAAAACGAAGTAATTGAATCTGAACACCCTCAGTATACTCAAACCGCGACTTCATAATCCGTAGTGCATAAGCAAACGATACCACTGGTCTAAATAAATACGCTTTACGACAGCCGGGAGAGTAGTGGGGACGGGAAGGAAGTCTGCCGCTGACAGTGTGGTCGGCCTCGGCAAGGCCCAGCGTAATGTAAACAGCGCCGCGCGATCACGCCGTGGGACGTGAGAAGGAGCCAACCTAACACCACACAGGCGGTGAGCGACAACCACAATGCCGCCTACCACATCACCCTCAAAGTAAAATACTCACTGCACATCAGTTTTTAATTTCCGTATACAAGACACGCAAACTTCACCACTTTACTTTCACAATTATTTCAATTTTTTAAATTTTGGTTTACGTCTCGCCGACGTCAAGGTCATTAGAGGCGAGAAAGGACAAATGGGAAGGAATTCAGCCACGTACTATTGTAGATTTTTGGAAATAATAAAAAAAAAACCGAAATTCGGATGGCCGTAAGGGGATGTGAACCACTGTCCCACCGAATGCTGATCGTTACCGCACCCCCACTACGCTCCGTTATTATTTCAACAAAGATTACAGACGAACAGTCGAAACGCTTCAATACCACATTCGCTCTCAAAGTGTGCATGGGCAGAACCTCGGCAACAACCAAATTACATTACAAGCAATTGCCCTTTAAGTCTAAAACTTGAACGTTACTTAGGTGGTGGTATTAAAGTCACCATTTGTATACAAATCACGCAAAGTCTGAAATGTGGATAGTTCCACAGACTTGATCTTACCTATAATTCGTGATGGTCTCTGTGAAAGCTAAGCCAGTTGGTTCAGGGGCTACTAACATTATTCTAGTAATGTTAAGATGGCATTCGGGAGGATTTGGACGCCATGTTATACTCCCGTCACAGAAATGTCAACATTCCTTCTGGTGGCATTGTCGGTGCGTCGGTGCCGACATTGTTTAGACTTCAGACAGTGGCGCTAAGGTCCATCGGTAGGCGGGGAAGAGATCATAGGGCCCAGACCGCCTGCTCCGTTTTCAAGTACAGTCAAAGCTCTTTATTCGCGGTTTCAGTATTCACGGATAAAATAACTGTGGCAACTTTCCGTATTCGCCGCTTGAAATTTTTATTATTCGCGTATCCATTCGGTACATTCAGCGCATTCGGTATCCTTTACTAACGTGTCGGCAACGTTTGAGTATTGTTGGCACGTGCCGAAAATCGTCACTCTATCTAGCCGAAACAACCAATAAAAAACAAAAATCTTACTGCCACTGAAGATGTCAGTACTTCGTTGCAATAATTCTAAGTGCATAACACTTGTCCCCTCTCCTTTGTTTGCAATTAATGTTATTTATAAATGTTATGCAATGCTAGAAAAATTTTGACATAGCATAATGCACTGTTGCAATACAAGAATCGTTGCGAGAACTGAAGCCATACACATTGAAATCATGCTCGAAAAAACTGTGACAGCTCTGTCGGAAATGACGGAGAATTCTTGCAAATTCAAACTTCAACTGCAACCACTGCTCAAGCTGCGAATGGCATAGGACGACATGGTTTTGAACCCAAATCACTCCAGGCGAGTGCCGAGATGTTTCCTTCAAAAGGCCGTGGCCGAATTTCTTCTCGTTCCTTTTCCCCAGACCCATCCCGCCTCTAATGATCTCGACGTCGACGAGCCGTAAAGCCATAAGTAAAAAAATTATTTTGACCAGATAGAAAGAATCAAGCGACATTCAGAGTGCCAGGTCAGTGCTGCGAATTCTACGGATTTATTCGTAGATCTACGGATTTTTATAAAAAAAGTTAGGATTTTCGGATTTCGTTAAAATATCTAGGGATTTTTTTATACTTTTTATTATTTGTTGCTTTTTCATTATATTGCTGTTTCATTAAACTTTGAGCAGTGTTAATTCATCACAGAATTGTTAATACAGTCATTGTGAATCGTTTCCCTGCAACCGCTCGTGTGAACCAACGATTGAAACAAAGCTCATATTTTGTTTGATTATAGATTTTATAACTCTTAAAACACTGTAATACAAAACTATCGGCGCACTCTTTATGCACGGTGATACGCTCGTTGGAACGGCTTGCAAAGTAGAGCCTTCCGAGAAGGATTAACCAATATCCGAGAATCAAAGGGGTCGCACTTTTTAACATTTCCTGTTACTGAAGATATGCTAAATTTAATGTCAACAAAGAAAATGTATGGTCAGTGATGAAAGTGACGCTATTTCAGAGCTATTTCTTACTGTCAATGTAGAATATTATTTTGTGTTTCGAATTTTAAAGACCTGGAAATAAAATTTAGTCTTAATTTTGACTCTC
Source organism: Vandiemenella viatica (assembly GCA_031002005.1). Lineage (NCBI taxonomy): Eukaryota > Metazoa > Arthropoda > Insecta > Orthoptera > Morabidae > Vandiemenella > Vandiemenella viatica. Next base: position 8,645,174 of record JARYHS010011408.1, on the reverse strand, counting down.
CCTTCAATAATTATTGTTTCAATCTTTCAGTTAGCGAGTCTCGGGATTTTTGTACCCAATCTACGGATATTCAAAGCCAAGTGACTGTGACAGCTTGTGGTCGTGGTCGTCTGTTTCCTTCCATGCACCCCTTCTAATTCTCCCACCAATATCTTTCCAAGCCTCGTCACCAATAGACGCCTTGTACACCCCGAACACTCTCTCCACACTCGTCCCGTCTTCCGATGAACACCATTCCAGGTACTTTACATACAAGCTACCAGTGAAGTAGCTAGGCTAATAAGGGCCCTCAGGCCAGATGGACGAATTTTTTTTTTTAGCTCCATCAAGTTGAGCTGCGCTTGGGAGCCCCCTCAGCTGCTCTTGGGCCCCCCCTGAGCTTGGGGGCGGCGGTGTTGTGCTGCCCTTGAGGACAGCGTGCGAGGCCGAGGCAGCAGCTGACGGTCGATACTGTTACGTGTCGCTAATTCTCTTAAGGGGATTTCCGAGCGTACGAGAACACGCCACAGCGGTCACAACAAGTCATCTTCCACGCAGATACAAAGTTCCAGAAGTTATCTAAATAATTAAAATAATGACATAATAAATGGTGGCACCGAAAAGAGAACCACTGCAGACACTGAAACTGCCATAACCTTAAACGGCAAACGATCACCACAAGCCATATTTTCATCTATCACGTGCAACGATGCTAGGCATAACGAATTTACTGTAGGGGACAATTGAGGAGCTGGAGAACAAAACGCAATAATTACACAAATTGAAATTTTACAGGAAGAGCAAAAAATTAAACAACGTACATGAGGTGAGATTTTGGGGTACGGTAGTTTTCTATTTACTCATATGGTGTTTTGAACTCTATTTGATATAATGTAAAATCCAAACTTCTAACTCTAATAAAACAGAAGATATTTCAATTTGAAAAATTCAATTCCTGATTTGCCACTATGCAATTATTACGTTTTGATTGCCACCAGGATACAATTAAGCCATTTTGATTGCAAACGCTAAGTTCTTTGCGAGTTAGATTAGGCTAATTAAAGCACAGGTAGTTTACAAAACCTTTATTTACTCTAGTCTAATAATAATAATTTATTAATCATTAAAAAATTAAAAAAGTCACTTGTCTCTTAAATTAAAAATTAAAAAAAATCAGTGTTTTCGCTATATGTTGAGCTCAATGTCCATTTCCTCGCAATCACAGCCTTCGTAACGTCCATCATCCTGACATCCTTCTTCATTATCTTCCCTCTCACCCTCATTGCTTTCCTGCGGGTTTCCTAAAATGTTTCAGTACCAACTTAACCCTTCATAAGTTTACTTCCGAAATGCTTTTGTAACAATACTATTACTTATTATTTCAATAGTATACTTACCAATTTTTCTACTAATAAAAACAAAAGCTAGTGTTTCCTTAGTAAAAACAATATGGAAAATAAACAAAATAAACAAATTTATGTGACTTATTTAGTTTTGATTGACATGTGACTAATTTGTATGAAAATTATTTCATTTTGAACGAAATCGGTCTCAACTCTTGGAAGCTGTTGAAATTTTACTGAAGTAATACAGTTTTGATCGAAATCTCAACTTTTAGTACAGTTTTCCTTGAAAATGAGTTTAGATTCAGAGAGCCAAAAACTACCAGATAAAAAAAATGTTTTGGTCAGTAGTGTAAATATTAAGTTTTGTTTGCCTGCTCCTCAATTGTTATACGAATCGTAAGAGCCGATGTGAAATTTGAATCCAATCTCAAGAAACGTATGTTCTGGTCCAGGGTGTATTTCCACAGCTGCTATAAACATCAAAATATGGTAATATGTACTTCTTGTATAGTAACATGATTGGAACACAGCGAACGAATTAATACATAATTTGAGGCTACGATATACACGCATTGTGTAACAATCACTAACCCACCAATTTTTGTATTATCAACGTTAATATTAAATTGTGTAACATTTATTTGAATGAATGTTTCTAACTTGATTTGTAATAATGTTGGGTTTTCACAGACTGTAGTTTGTATAGTAACCGGCGTAGCGTAATGTTGTTATCTATGCTGTGTTACAATCTTTGACTCTGGACAGCCACTTCATGTGATCTGTAGTCTGTACACATGCTAAAATAGCTTGTGAAATGTACGTGAAACTTAACACAAGTGTCTTAGAAGTTGTCAATAAACGTTATTCATAAAATTCAATAATATTTCAACAGGAATTTTTTCATTTCCAGACTATGCCAGCATTCCTCTCACTTTGTTTATCCCAGGTAACGGCTTGCGTGTGTTGAAGGAGGAGAGTTTGGGCGGATCACCTCTAAATAACACGCCGTCGTCCAATAACCTGCCACGAGAACTCACAATCGTATAAGTTATTTCTAAAAGTGTTTTTTTTTTTTTGTCACAAGCCATTATCTCCCTTCATACCTAACCGAAATCCATAAATGAGGTATCATTTTAAAGATTAAGGAATCCGCTTTAGTTACATCATATTTAAAGAAAGTAATTTTCCCAAATTCGACCCTTGAAGGGCAAAAATGTTAATATTTCTAAAATACGGTTAATGTCACGAGACATTTATATCCCTGGAAACCCAACCGAAAACAATAAATAAAGTGTAATTTTAAAGATTAAGATCTCCGTCTTGGTGACATAGTATATTAAGAAAGGAATTGGACCCTTAAAGGGCAAAATTATCATTATTTCCATAACTTTATGTTTTTTTTAGATTAAGGTCTCCGGTTTGGTCACATCACATGTTAAGCAATGAATTTCTCGGAATTCGACCTTCAAAGGGTAACATTATCACTATTTCCATAACAGTTTTTTTTAATCAAGAGCCATTTATCTACCTTGTTACGTAACTGAAATCTAAAATAGATTAAGCTCCCCTTTCAGGCAACATTATAAATTACGGAACAATTTTTTTTTAATTTGACCGTTGAAGGGCAAAAGTAATAACTGTGAAAGTCGCGCGTGCGTGACAGCACTGACCTCTGCGACGCGCAGGGCTGCCAGGCTGTCGCAGGAGACGTCCCTGGGCATCTCGCAGTAGCGCATGTTGGCCATCGGCGGGCGCGTCACAGGGGCCCCATGGCTGCAACGACACAAACCAAGCACGTCCAATGAGGAGACACAATCCTACAACATCATCCACTTCATTTATATCAACCACATACTCTCAATATATTGGCAATTATTGTATAGCTACATTTCAATATAAATATTTCTATCGAGTATAAGGAGTTGTTAGTGGCGGAGGTAAAGAAGTTTATAGACGGCGATAATGGGTGCCAATCAATTATTTTTACCTATGGATTTACGCCTCGTCGACGCTGAAATCATTAGAGACGGGATGAGAGTGGGGACAAGGAACTGGAAGGAATTCTGGCATGGCCTTTTGAAGGAAGCATCCCGGCATTTGAGGAAACCATGGAAAACTCAAACCTGAATGGCCCGACGGGGATTCGAACACGCATCCTCCCGAATGCGGGGCCAGAGCGTTACCGCTCACCCCCCACGCTCGGTTCCGTGCGCCACCCGCCTTCTCACCGCTCTAGTGCCGCATTCACAGTACAACTTGTAGGACCTACGATGATCCGAATTTCGATAAAGAACTCTTGATGGGCCGCGAAAGAGATCCCAGGACTCAGGGCCGCGCTAGGAATTTCGGGCCCGGGGTAAAATGGGCGACTTTTTTTTTTTTTAGCTCTACAAAATGGCCAGGCGACAATGGGCGTATTCTTGGCCTCATGGCCTATAGTCGGTGATCGGGCCCCCCATCAGTCCGCGGGGCCCGGGTACTTTTGACCCACTTACCCCCCCCCCCCCGCCCCCTAACGCCGGCCCTGGTTCCATACACTGAAATGACAAAGAAAATCGGCAAACTCAACTTCGCAGGCAGAGCTGTTACTAAAAGGACATCACTGCATGGTTTGGTTTGAAGATGAGAAAGACATAACAATAAAAATGTTTGTTATAATTTTTTTCTTCCAGTTACGACCTCGTTACGACGCCAAAGTTCGTATTATCTGTGTTAAAAATATCCTAACTGGAAGGTAACTCATCAACACACGGAATAAAAGGAATTGTAATTACATGACATATTTAATTATATTCCAATTTCCTCCAAAGCTGCTAGACATATAAATGAATGCGATAAGCTAGTGATATATGGTTGTATAAACATTCATATTCAGTCACTCCCCTATTAAAACTGACTCCAGAACGTGTGTGTGCGCGCGCAGACGAACTCATACGTGAGGTCCGTGACGTGACGTGATACACGTGACGTGACGTGACGGCAGAATGCACGCGACTCGTGGACAACCATACAAACCAGCGTCACACTCTCACGTTGCATCGTATATATTATTTCTATAGCGTGCTTTCTGTCACAAGCCATTATGTGTCTTCATGCCAAACCGAAATCGATAAACGAGGTATCCGCTTTGGACACATCATATTTAAGAAGGTAATTTATCCAAATTTGACCCTTAAAGGGCAAAAATGTCAATATTTCTAAAAACCGGTTGTTTGTACCACCAACCATGTATCTCCCTGTATTCCTAACCGAAATCTATAAATGAAATATCATTTTAAAGATTAAGATCTCAGCTTTGCTGGCATCATCTATTAGGAAAGGATTGTTTCGGAATTCGACGCGCTTTTGTTTCACGAACCCCCTCGATATCAAAGCGATTTATATAAATGAGGTATCATTTTAAAGATTAAGGACTTTGCTGTGGTCACAACATATTAGAAGAATTTGTTTTCGATATTTGACCATTAGTATCATTATTTCCATAGTATATTTTACTGTCACGAGCTATGTATCTCCCTCGATATCTAACCGAAGTCGAGAAATGAGGTATTTTATTTTAGGGATTAAGGTCTCCAAAGTTGGTAGCGTCAATCTTTAAGAAAGTGATTTTTCGGAATTCGAACCTTATAGGGCACAAGTACCATTATTTGCATAACGTGTTTTTTTGTTACGAGGCATTTATTTCGCTCGGTACCTAACCGAAAAGATTAAGGTCTCTACTCAGGCAACAATGTAAAATAAAAACGAAATTTTTCGTAATTTGACCCTTGAAGGATAAAAGTAATAACTGTGAAAGGCGCGCGTATGAGGCAGTTTAGTGCCAAGCAGCTACGTAGCACTAGCCCATATCAGAGATATTAATGAACCGCTTCAGTGGCGTTGAATTTTGCTACGTATCTATTACCCCGGGACCACACGCTTGGCACTTGCCACAAACTCCAAGCCTCTACAAACGCCTGGTTAATTTAGGGGAGCCAAACATCGTCAACCACACGTTTGCCAGTGCGCTTGTATGTTCTGGAGTAGCAAGCATGACGGACGACTAGGTTGTGTCGGCCATAACTTTTGGCTAAACTATTTTTATTTTTTTAAAAAACTAGAAAGACTGCAAAAAATATCGTGGATGTAAAAATCCATAGAAAACGTACTATGTAATTATTATAATTTCATTCATGTAACTATGATTAATATGTAACTTTATGTATATATTTAATTTAATAGAAGTATATTGTTTTATAATTAGAATTGTATAATAATTATTGTTTTAACGGCTTTATAACGTATGTATCAATAATTTTCTGACTGCATCGACTTTATGGAAGAAACATATGATGAACTTCTTTTTGAGCCATCTGGGCAGTTGGAAGAGCTAGGCTGATTCTGAATTCGCTGAACGACATTTCACCTACAATTTCTAAAGAAAATACAGACTTCAGAGAAGCTATACTGTACCAGCTAAATTAATAAATATATACCCGAATCTTAGCGAACAGCATCATGTTTACGAAATGTGACCATAAGAATTTCTTTTTTAAAAAAAATCTCCAGGACAGGTGTATTTAAAACTTCACTAAGACGAATCCAAGCATCACATACCCTTTCTCTCTCTCTCTCTCTCTCTCTCTCTCTATATATATATATATATATATATATATATATTATTCTTCTGGTCCCAAATGCAGGATACTACTTGGTAGCATTCGGGAAATTTTAAAACAACCTTGTTGGGCCATTTATTAGTTTTTCCTGCAGCATTTCTATCACAACAAACCGGAACGCACGTTTGTCCGCCGTCAGTGCACAACCGATACTATAACTCCGCACAAAAGTGTAGCCGCTTCACATGCGCTTGCCGCAAACTTCCTTTGATTTGAGCCAAAACAGCGACACTCGATCGGATCAACCACAAGCGCTGGCAAGTCTACAGAAGCCAAGCCAAACGCCCTATCCACACGCTTCAATTGGAGACAGTTTGACGAGATTTGGCAAGCGTGTGGTCGGTTGTTGTTTCGTGCACCCTGGTATTGTCGCGGTCGCGGGGCGACGGGATGGAGGTGTCGGTGTTCGTGGCGGACCCGGAGATGCCGTGGGAGGCGGACCTGGTGGTGGAGGACCCCGCGCGGCCTCTGCTGAGCGACGTGTTCTGGCAGCTGGGCCTGTCGCGGCGGCAGGCGCGCCTCTACTGGCGCTACGGCCCCGACCGCTGGCTGCCCATCAGCGACTGCATATCCCTCATCGCGGCGCTCGCGATCTCCAAGGAGCGACGCCTCTACGTCGTCTGTAAGCCTCTCCTCAGCACTATCATGAACAATTATTATCTAACTCCCCAAAACAAGTCGAAAGTAAGGAATAAAACTGTTTGATATCTCGCTTACTTCTCGAGATATCGAATGTCAAAAATCAGTTATATGTATAGTGCCTTGTGCTATTGGCGACGTTCTTTCTTGTGGTCCAGGGCGTATTTCATCCTAATTATTCGCCAGGAAAAAAAGGAAAATCATTGTGCATGTCCAGCGTGTAGTCACTTGTGGACAGCCTCCGTAGCAGGCGGCATGTGGTCCACCACAGTTGCAGCAGCGTTCGTCTTGTCGTCGTCTGCTGAATGACTGCTTGTGCAACGAGCGCATCTGCCCTTACTAATTCATTCCACCACACAGTGACCACCTTTTTGGCACCGGAAACATTGCTGGTGCCTGGTAGAGACTTCTGATCTGTTTTCTGATTGTAGAAGGTTTTGTTTTGTGTGGACGTAGTTGTAACAGTTCGTACTTAATGTCTTAATCTTGCTACATGTGGATAATACCCTTTTGATAAGTTTGGGCAAGTCAGGACAATCCTGACTCACGATGATGAGTAAAGGTGCGTGGAAATCTTAGAGGTGTAATGGAACTGTGTGTTGCATGTGGTGAAGGGTTTGAGTCTCGCAGAAGACACCACAGTTCATTGGGTGGCCGAGTGGTTACTGATCGATTTTCTATCGGCGTGGTGTGACTAATCTGCTCGATACTGACTTCCTCTCGATATTTCTTCCTTATCAGGATGGTGATATTCTGTCGCTGACGCCATGCAATCTTTAAATAATGCAGAATTGCCACACTGCGTAGACAATTAGCTGCTGGAGGCAACCAAAGTCTGTTAAAGATGTTATACATAGAAAACTGGCTGCTATGAGTCATTCTTGAGTAGAGTGTTGTTGGTCTGATATGGATTAGGAGGTTTTGCGTAATGAAAACAGCAGCTGCAAGCAGAGTTCCAGTTTATTTCAGTATATTCCACACTGACGATTACAGAACGTAGCTTCTGCTCCACGCAATGCTGTTAGCATGCGTCCAATAATTACGTAAGGTGTTTTTCCGGAATTCTGGATCCCCTTCCCCGTGGTGATATTTGGTCAGATCTGGTCGGAAGCCCCCTCCCATAACAAGACGTCTTGTGGCGACTCTTCCCGCCTGACCTGACTGACCTCGTAATTTTTTTTAGACTTTTTTCTTTTAGTTCACCTGCTTCCTAAGGCGGTTTTACCCCTCCTCCCCCTGAAGTCGGTATCGCCGTCCAGAAGACGTGAGATTTCCGTCGACGCCCCTCCCCCTTGGTGAGATTTCTCCTGAACCCCCCCCCCTACTTCACCTCACGTAATTAATGGACGCCACCATAGCTTTCTACCCCCGCTATCTCGAACTGAGACGATTATTACCGAAATGAAGTACAAAGTTGTACGATGGGTAGTAACTCGCGTATTCGTCTTCGTGTGCATTCCGCACCAGCTCACTCGCGGCAGCTGCTACCGGCCTCCGGTGCAAGTGCACTCGCGCAATACTGGCCTCAGGCGCGAGGTTACGCTCTCGGCGTCGCCTCCTGCGAGCTATGTTCACTGGCATATTACAGGGATTTATTGGTCCCCGTCACAGAGTGCTACATTGGCCTTCGGACCGACTGGAGTGGACTGCGGACAAAGCCACCCTGTGATGACACGAGTACAGATGTTTGGTCCTCCGTCCGGTATGAAGCGTGTGCAGTACCTGGACCGAAGCCCTTCATCTGTCGCCCCAACTGCACCAATCCATCTGACCACCTCACTACGCCCCCGCCGCGGGATTGGACTCTTCCGAATCACCCGCTATTGCAACAGGGCTGGTGAGCAAGGCGCGTGCCCACGGGGAGAGCGCGGATGCGGCGCCCTCCACGAACCCGGCCGTACAGCACGAGCCTCCCTGTGGTAAGTGATGACGTGCTGAGTGTTGTGACCTCGGTGTGGTGGCAGGCGGCGCCTGCGAGGACGCCGACCGGGACGTGGAGGTGCTGCGCAGGCTGTTCCTGCCCGCCCCGGCGCCCACGCGCGAGCTGCCCGCCTTCACCGCGGACGCGGCGGCGGAAGCAGCCATCATCTACAGCCTCACCAGGTAACAGCCGACACACACACACACACACACACACACACCCACGCGCGCGCGACGGCGAACTGCACCACTTTCGGAACCCGTCAGAAACTGGTACTAACCTGTTGAAATTTACATCAGTCGCTTCGTCAACATGTCCTCTTCACGTTTTGCGATCATACATTGCGGAAAAGTCGCTAGAAATTTAATTAACACTGCCGAAATATGAAAGGCTGAGCAACTGCTAAATTGCTTTCAGCACTGCTAAAATAACACAAAAATTATCGTTACAGGGATCAATTCAACCTAAACTGTTTAGTTTTGTCATAGAAATCGTGGTTAGGTTGAAATACGGCCTGGACCAAGTGATAAAAAATTACGAAATTTTGGCTATGCGACATCCAACACGCAAAGGCGTATTTGTTTACAATGGAAGCAATCGTTGCTATGTAAGATGGCGGTCATCACCGTATTACAACTCTGATAAATATTGCGTGTTTGTCAATTTTGTGCGACTTTTTACAAAGGAGTAGAGCTGAAAAGGCATGAAAACATTACACCAAGGATTAAATCAACATTTTAAGAGACTGTCACTGATTTTTTCAACGTTGGCGGCATGTAACGGCTGTTCGTCATGTCATATTTCGGCATTTTTAATTAAATTCATGGCAACTTTTCCGCAATGTATAATCGCAAAACGTGAAGATGACATGTTGACGAAGCGACTGATGTAAATTTCAACAGGTTAGTACCAGTTTCTGGCAGGTTCCGAAAGTGATGCATTTCCCCACACACACGCTACCTCCACGCTCGATATCCTTTACTATTATTACTATCACTAGCCTCAAAGCCCGTGACCGTTTTTCTTGCGTATCGTCACGGGTCTAGAATACTTCCAGTTTCTAGGGTCAAAAATTATAAAAGGTTGACCTGATCTGACAAAATATGAACTTTACCCAGAAGTAATATTAAACGTAGGTACTAAACAGATCGCGCAACCGTATAATTGTTTCAAAGGTCGTAGACTCGAACTTGCTTAAATACAAACTTGACTTGTATTTTTCCCTTAAAATTCACTCTGCAAAATTTAAATATTTCCTATTTGCTTCAAAAACATCACATTGTTTTTTACTGAGACGGGGCAAACACTCATAATGTAATCATTGGTTACAGTATCTGTAACGGCCAGAGAACGTAATACACATTCCATATTATTAAACAGTTAAGTAATTCCGAAGAACTAATTGTCAGAATAGTTGATTAGGTAACATATTTGGTCTGATGATCACTTAATATAACCATATAACTTACGCACAGCGAACATACTGAAAGACCATTCAGTTGTCAATAAAATACCTAAAAAGTAAGTAAACCATAATGCATAAACTTTGGTCAAGCAAAAACATTAGTGCAAGTTTTCAATAAATTGAAATTTATCATAAGCCATAATGAAAATTGACATTCATTGTTACAGCAGAGGTTTTTTTTTTAAAGTTGCTTTCATTACCAACATGTTACGCAAAAGAAGATCCACATTTTTTCAGACGTAAAGTTTATCGATATTTTTTAAACTATGAAAAACAAACTTCATGATTGTATTATGGCTATTAATTTACTGGTAGTTGCTTAGCTATTAAATTGAGGACATAATCACGAATTTCTTATAATGGTATCTCTGGTCGCTGTTTTGCGAGCGAAGGCTGGCCCATGACGTCATCATTTTCCAGCCAGTAGCTATCGAGGTGAGGTAATGACCTTATGAAATTATATAGTAAACTAGCCTCGAAGCCCGACAAAAATGACGGGTCGGCACTAAGTGTTCCCACTCGCTTAGCTAAAAAGAATCGTTATATAACTTGCTGAATGTAATTCCCTGCGCCTAGCGCTGCAGCAAAAAGTTGTGGTTGTCATCCTGGTCCAGGTTGCATTTGAACGTAACCACAAACTATGCTAAATTTGCCGCCAGAAAATAAATGCTTCATTCACACGCGAATTAATGCATGCAGTGAATCGCATGTCAGTGACAATAATGCACCGTGACATAAACATGATCCAATATCTTCACAGCTTTCTACCTCTATATTTTATGTTATCCGTGATTCAATTTGATACTCTAACGTTTGAGAGGCTGACACAGTTACATGTTGCTGAAATAATAGCCTCAGTAATATTGCTCAGTCAAAGAAAATGAAAATAAAAACAAAAATCAGGATCTTACGTTACGCAATTAATATTAGTTTTTAATTATTGTAGTCTAACCTGTTCCGATCCTGATCATTGTGCAAATATTTTCGAAACGAAGAAATTATTTAATTAACAAGGCACACAAGAAAACAGTTTATTAAAACAAATGTATATATTCATGCCCTCCGCTGTAAAGTTAAATGTCAGTTGTAATTCTGACCCAGGCCAAATAACAATCTAATCAAAATTTTAGCCAACATTGCTGCTAGAAAATTACAGCTATTATCTTACATGATTGTGGGCACGGAATATAAGGAATACTTCTATATATCAACGAATATTATGTAAATATAAGCATTGAATAATTATAATGTCGATTTAAACGAAATACATTATTTTCTTTCTGTGTTCTGACAAGTCATTTCTTTGCTGTTGTTGATATAAATAGAAATGTTATTACATAACGCTCATAAGGGAGCGTCCATAAACACGTAGCCCCATATTAGCCTCCTGTGAACACCCCCCCCCCCGCCCCCGCGTAGCACGTAGCTTTTTTCCCTTTTCACTCCAGAAGACATTTTGTACTGTTTTCTGGTGTCAGACTATTGTAAATTACATACGGAGATGATTAACTGAGGGAAATAAATATTCACATGCTGTTGTGAGTTGTGTTCCACATTTTAACTGCGAAAAATGTTATGAAAGGAAAGCTACGTGGTCTGGCTCGGACCCCCCCCCCCCCCCCCCTGCTGGACCGAGCCACGTAGATTGTGCACGCTCCCCTAGTGTCGTTCCAGCTACCCGGGCGTTATCCCTGCCAGCTCAGGTGGGACCCCCCCCAAGGCCCGCTCTTGTTAGCTGGACCGCCCGGTCGGCAAGTGCACGCGCCGTGGGAAGCCAGCTTCACTCCACTACTCACTACAAAGTGGGAGAGAGAGAGAGCACCGCGCACAGTGGTTCAGTATTGGAATACAGTGGACGTTCCAACTAAACTCACAATATTGGACCAAAAAAAAAATTGCTTTAGATAGCATTTGCTGTGCTTATCAAAACTTGTTATTTTCAATTTTTAATAAAAATTAGTCCTTCACAATTAAAAAATTATAGAAAATGTATGGGGGGGGGAAATGTATGGGGGGAAAATGTATGGGGGGAAAATGTATGGGGGGAAAATGTATGGGGGGGAAAATGTATGGGGGGGAAAATGTATGGGGGGGGGGGAAAAAATTCCACATCGGGTGGAAACAAAGGACTTCTATAGCAAACGATATTCATTTCACCTTCCTCAAAAGCCAAACATAGTTTTTTTTTTCTTTGAGCTATACGCCTCATCAAAGTCAAGGTCTCATTAGAGGATGGAGATCACTGGAGGGACAAAGAACGGAAAGCATTTCAGCGACGGCATTCGGCCGGAGTTATTTCTGAATGGCCGGTTGAGGGTTTGAACCTCCGTCCTCTCGAATGCGAGGAGACCGGAGTCCTGGATTCGGCAACTTGTCCGACCGTCTCGTCACAACCTGAGCTCTAATCAGTCCCTACTTACCTAAACATCGTCATATGAGACGCTTATTTTTACAGGTACATTCCGTGCATGGAGGAACCGCCCGAAGTAGAGAAACCGAAAAGCAAGAAATCGAAGAAGAGCAAATGAAGCCCGACGTCTTCAGCGGGCGCCGCTTCCCGACTCTCTACAAACGTTCGCTGCGGAACATTTCAATGTCCGCGCAATCTCTTGTCATGAACACGTTGCATTAAAAAGTAAAAAATTAATATTCAGTCACTCACTTTGGAGTCAACCACATAACATTCAAGCTCGATCGTCCATTTTAGTTTCACCTGTAGTAAAGATCACTCAGGGAGCGTCCATAAACCACGTAGCTCCGTTTTGGCCTCCCGTGAATCCCCCCTCCCCCCACCTACCCCGACGTGGCTTTTGCCCCTCCCCCGAAACACGTAGCTTTTTTCCTTATTGATTCCAGAAGGTATTTTGTACTGTTTTCTCTTGTCAGACTATCGTAAATTACATACGGAGATGGTTAAATGACGGAAATAAATATTTACATGCTGTTGTGTGTTCTGCACCTTATTTTAACTGTGACAAATAATGTAAATAAGAAGCTACGTGGCTCGGCTTGGAACCCCCTCCTCCCCCCACATGCTCAGCGTAGCTTTCCACCCAACCCCTCCCCCACGTAGTTTATGGACGCTCCCTCAGTACCAGGGCCGTCTTTATGGTGTGTTCCCACGGCGCGTGGTTGCTAGGCCTCCCAACACCTTGCCCAGTGTCGTTCCAGCTACCCGGGCGTTTGATGTTTACAGACTGGGCGACAGGCGGGTCCCTTCCCAAGGCCCGCTTTTCACGCACGGGTCGTGGAAAGCCACCTTTAGAAGCTATCTTTAGCAACAACAAAAATCAAAGTTTAAAATAAAAATCATTGTAGGTGTGTATGTGTGTGGGGGGGGGGGGGACCTAAGAACAATTACCCGGGGCCCGGGAAACGTATAGCAGACCCTGCCACAGGGGACTACTGTAAGGACTACAACCACGTATGATACTTGTTGCAGGGTGTCCAAGACGAATCGAGATCAGAAAATATTGAACAATTCGCGACCAGAGATTAACAAACACTGTTTACTTCTCCACCCATAGCAGAGGCGCGATGGGGTTAGGCTGTGGAGATGACGGGGCTGTGCACAGTCGTGACTGGAGCCTCCCCCTGCCTCGAGGCGTGCACGAAGCAGAGTTGCGGGTTCTATTTTTACGAGTTACGCAACCGTCCCTGGAGAGATCTAATGGAATTAAGCGGTAAGCCGGTCACCGCTGACCGCCAGCCTCTGACTGTGGATTATAAACCTGTGGAAAATTCCTCTCTACGATACTCAGCAGTCAGCAGTAACCCGAGTCACTGCCCTTTTCTACGGTCGCCAAGTTTTACACTTTCTGAGAGATGATGATGATTCATTGTGCACCTGATATTTTCTAGACACCGACTGCTGGTAGGCTACTCGCAAGGTCTCTATTAATGGCGATAGTGAAGGAGCACCTGAACAACCTGTCTGCTCTATCCACAGTCTGTTTCCGTACTCCTGTCTTCATTTAAACACTGTCGCGTCCCCGTAAATACTGTCCGCAGCCGCTGCCAGAGGCATTCCCTCCCCAGCGTCTCGACTGTATTATAACCCTCCTACTGGGGCATCATCCCACTTTTATCTGTAACTGGGATATTGCAAGAATCCCCTCACAACTTCGCGATTAAAGTATAAAGCATCATGCTCAGCTCTGAAGTATAAGTAACAGGAGACGGCAACTGCGGAGGTTAATAATAACGCTTCAATACAGAGATGTTCCTATGAAATCTGCAAAAACGGATAACAATGCGTCAAGTCGATGGTGAATCATGGCAGACAGAAAGGGAGAGTAAGAAAAATAATGTAGCGGAAGTCTGAGATATGGAAGGAATGACGTCATTACCACGGTTCGCCTTAAAGTTCGCGCCGATGAAGTTGCGTACTGACCGAAACGCCCAAGAAACTGACGCGTTTCCTTCGACACCGTCATTGCAGTAAGCAGGAGAGGGCAGCAAACATAACCACCGCACTAGGCAGAATAAACGTCGCATGTGTTAGGGCAGCGATCCTCTACCTGTGGTCTGCGAGTTGAATTAAAGATATCATAACAAAAAATAATATGGTAAAAATTGTATTGTTAACATAAAATGAATTCCGCATTTGTACTGTGTAAGGTTATAACGGTGTATAAGCTACGATTCAGATTTCAATAAGCCGCAAGTGTTGGAACGACCTGCAATAATCATCTATATGATACTATCAATAGTCTACCCACGGGATTCGTTTGCAGTCGGCATGAAAGAGACCGGTAATCCCTAGAGCAGGAGTGCCCAACATTTTTCTGGCCCGCGAAGTTCATCACACTTTTACGAAAATATTTTTATATTTAATGTTTTAGTGTTATATACTTCTTTAAAATGTGCGTTTAGTATGATTATTATTACATTATCTATGTTTACATGTAAGAATAATAGTAAACACAATAATAGTAACTAATAATGTTTGAATTTTTCACTCCAAAAAAATGTCTATAGTGGGTCTAAATCTGATATGGAGATAAACAATTTTATATCCGGCCCGCGGAGTAATTATGCAAGACCAAAGTGGCCCGCAAGATCGTCTGGGTTGGCCACCCCTGCCCTAGAGAATTACGTTAATGACCGTTTTATAAGCCCTTGTAGATCTTGTGGGGTGGAAGAACGTGCGGTTGGTACTGCTGAACTCGTCTGTCAGACTGCTCCAGTTAACAGGTTGGGTCACCTGGCGTGCCGTGCGGTGCGGTGCAGTGCCGGCCTTGAGTCACGGCCGGGAATAGCGCGGACGATCACGCGACCCCGGCCTGGCTGCTGGCGCCGTAGATTGAGGCGCCCCCTTCGAACCCGACTCTCGCTCGGAAACCTTAACAGCGCTTAAACCTGCCTTCGTGTCTCGCACAGGCTGTGGTTGTTCGTGTGGGGAAGGTAAACGCTGTCTGTGGTTAGGATTACGCGTTAAACTGCGGCTCCCCACCAGGTTAAGGCAGAGGTGGATTACGCTGCAAACTGAAACTCCGCGGTTAGGCGGCCAACGACCCTTCGGCGTCTCCGTGCCAACTCACGTGTTCGTGTGCTCTCGAGGCCACTGTGCAACGCGCCTCCGCCGTACTCGGCGACCTAACCCGGTAGTCCTACCAGGTGTAGCACCTGTCGGAGGGCAAAGCTCTAGAAGAGGCGACGGTTTCGTACCAGTATCTTCTCCCTTACAATTCAGTTGATACGAAATAGTTCTACTTATCTTTCCTTTTCCTGTATCGGTTCTCTTCGATTGGTCCGGCTTCACTCTCTATACTTCTGATACCGGGTTTACTACCACTACGATAAAATTACCTGAAAATAGTACCCTTCATACTTCAATTTACCATCAATGAAACAAACTTTTAAAAAAATCTTATGGCTTTCTCAATAAACTGCAATTCTTTTACAAACATCAACTCCAACAGTTTATTCAGAATTTACAATTCAACAATGTTCAGTTGCTTATCAATATAAAAATAGGATCGAATGCAATTAGAGAAGTAAGTGAATTCTGTTATTTTGGAAGCAAAATTAAAACCGATGGCCGAAACAGGAATGATGTTAAAAGCAGAATAGCACTAGCAAAAAGAGCCTTCATGAAAAAGAGAAACCTTTTAGTTTCAAATATTGGTCTAGGAATTAGAAAGAACTTCTTAAAACTCTATGTGTGGAGCACAGCACTTTACGGTAGCGAAACACGGACTTTAGGAATGCCGGAAAGAAAGAAAATTGAAGCATTTGAAATGTGCTGCTACAGAACAATGCTGAAAATTAGGTGGACAGACAAAGTAAGAAATGAACGAGTTTTGGAAATGATGGGTGAGCAAAGAAGTTTGTGGAAGAAGCTTACAGAAAGAAGAGACAGGCTGGTAGGTAATATTTTGAGACATGCTGAATTGGCTAATTTGCTGTTGGAGGGAACAGTCGAAGGTAAGAACTGTAGAGGAAGACAGAGATTAGAATATATGAAGCAGATAATTGAGAACGTGGGTTGTAAGGTATATGTAGAGATGAAGAGGTTAGCACAAGATAGGAAGGGATGGAGGATTGCATCAAACCAGTCGATAGACTGATGACAACAACAAAAAAAATCCTTTGTATTCCTTTCACTACATATGCCTCCGTTCAAATAAATCAATAACAATTTTTTCATAAGATCATTTTTCTTCACTGCCCTCGGGCTTATAATTTCAAATACCAAAATCAATTTTACGGTTATTCCTCCAGGATTTCGACTGTCTTCCCATATTTTGATCTAACCGTCTTTCCTGAACAACTGCCAACCAAGGATCCTCTTTCTCCAAACGCTCGACGTTTTTTGCCGTTTACTACTCAAAACATCGAAGTCACTTCATATAACTACATATATTTAACAACTGAATGTTTATACAGTGAGGACTCCTACCTCACAAGAACTCAGTTTAAAGTACCGAGATTCGAACCGGGGGCCTTGCGCAGACGTATCACTGACGTACAGTAACCAGCTGAGCCACGAGGCCCCTGATGTCTACTTCACTAACTAGAAGCACGATGCTTACAAAAATCCGACCTGCTGCCATGTGGGACAATCAGAGTCCAGGTCAGGGATGCGAACTCGTTACCTTTCGATCCGGAGTCACACACGACCCCCGGTCCAACCGACGGAAACTGTTGTCGCGATTTCTGTACTGCCGTCTGCTTTGCTGTTTTGTCTGTAAATGTTCGTCCTGGCTGGGGGTAAGGAAAACTGTAGCGGACCAAAATCGATAGTCTGAGCGGAAGTCGCACCCCGTGACAGTGCAATCCCGCTGACCACACCGCTACCAGCCACCTCGCTCCCGGATAAGGCCTCACGGGGGACAAGTAGATTGTAATACCAGAGGCGATAATCGATGTTAAATTAAGTAATCCTACCACTGTTAAAACGGAACCGAGCCTACTACAGGCCTGAGTCGGAACGATGGCGTGGCAGAATGAGCTAACGTCAGCATACCACTTACAGCAAACAAAGCCCTTCTACCACGGCCAAAACAAACTTGTTTGTAATGTAAAGGGAATTTATCATTGACTTTTGTACAAATACACAATGAATCATAACATTTGGGACTTAACTTCCATATTAATGGTAAGCCGGGGTGCTGCAAATGCGAACTGGCTCAGGACATAAAATTATAAGCAACTGTTATTATCAAGTAATCCTGTACGAACTGGACTAACTGCAACTAACTGAATAACTGGAATAGTTCAATAAAAACCACCAGCACTATAACAACAATAAACGACATTTGTGATTATATACAATATTAAAGTTTGCAATAGCAGCTGTAACTGTTATAATTGTAAGCAAGACCAAATGTAATATTATAGAATTAATTAGACAATAAGTCAAAGTGTAATGGAACTATATTCCTTACATGATAAATTCCTTGCATGCAAATGTTTCGTGCAAATCTCCTAATACTATGTAATCAACGATTTAAGAAATTAAAATGTAGGGCCTAATTTAGATATTAGGCTGTATAAATGAAGAGTGCCGTGACGCTCTATTGATCTGCGGGTATCATGACTTCTAGTCGCCTCGAAGTGCCAGACAAGACGCATCCCAGTATTTTGCGCCATGGTCCACACCCGCGGCGTTAGCTCAGGTGTCCGGCGCTGACACGGCTGGTTCCAGCCCTGGTGGTGAACTTGGCCGGCAGGGCAGCAGAGGATTTAGCCCAGGAATTTGGCACCCAAACCTGTCCGCAGTTCGTCTGGAGTGAGGGCATCAACCCTGTTGACAGTGACTCGTCCGTGAGGTGGGGACGTTAAGCTTTGCGGACAGTCAAGAACAGCAGGCCTGGACGACCATCAGTAAACATGGAACCACGCTCATCAGTCTACAAGACGAGTTGGCCGCTACGGTGATCCAAGCAGCCGGGACGGTGGTGTAAGCGCTGTGGGGAGCTGCTAACGCGTGGAATTAGAGCCAGCACAGCGGCTGCAATTAGCAGGACGTGGCACACGGTGTTCCTGCGAGACTGTCGAGGGATCGACTAGTAGTATCGATAACGTCCAGCCACACTCCTCGCGAGACAATTTCTCTGGCAGACAGACGACGCGACTTTGCGATTTAGTAAATAACAAGCGGACAACGTCTGTCGTTCAGCAACCCAGTGAAAAATGCCTCCCACAAAGCTACTTCACTCCCACTGACAGGATAGATAACATAAGATGCCGTACTGAGGGCTACATGTATTATACTTTGGCTGTTGGCCACTTTTCGGCCAACTTATAACTCTCTTCTGCTCATGTTTCTCACTGACATCCCTCTATCTGTACCGAGCATATACGGGGGCGTTCGTCCATAAATTACGTGAGGTAAAATAGGGGGAGGGGGTCAGGCGAAATCTCACCAAAGGAGAGGGGGGCTCAACGGAAATCTCACGTGAGATTTCTAAAAAAATTTGTTGGACTGTAGAGCTAAAAAAAAAAACTACAAAACATGCCAAAGTCGATTTTAGGGGGGTATTTCGTAGAAAAGTAGGGGTGTAAACGCGTTTGTAAAGGAGAGACCTAAAAAAAAAAGGTCTCAAAAACTTGCGAGGGCGATTCCTAGGGGAGGGGGAGGGGTCACGTAATTAGTGGACGCCCCTCTACACACCGACGCTCGTCGCCAGTTAACACTCCAGCGTGTGTATTCCGCGCGTGCCTTGTACAGTAGTTGTGGATTACTTCCCTGAGCTACACAGGCGATGCCCCACGCGCCAGTTGGAGCCGCCATTGTGCCGTCAACGAGAGGTCAATCTGCCGATTATTCGCCAATTACAGCGACGAGACGGCTGCGCGGCTCAGCAGCCAGCTACCAGACAGGAGTCGGCTGGCTAGTGCCCACATCAAGCCACTTATTAGTGGACGAATCACGAGCAGTGACCACGACCACAAGCTGGCACTCGGGGTCAACCCGCTGAGAGGGTGAGGGAGGGAGGGAATGCAATAAATCAACAACTCAACACATCAATACTTAACGAAAAACTCTGAAAAAAATGTTTAAAACGCAAAAGTAGGTGGCTAGTGAAATTACACTCAAAGAATTTAAGATACGTTTAAAAAAAATCTCCATCATCATCATCATCATCTCCATCATCATCATCTCCATCATCTCCATCATCTCCATCATCTCCATCATCATCTCCATCATCATCTCCATCATCATCATCTCCATCATCATCTCCATCATCATCTCCATCATCATCATCATCTCCATCATCATCATCATCTCCATCATCATCATCATCATCATCATCATCATCATCATCATCATCATCATCATCATCATCTCCATCATCATCATCTCCATCATCATCATCATCATCATCATCATCATCATCTCCATCATCATCATCATCTCCATCATCATCATCATCATCATCATCATCTCCATCATCATCATCATCATCATCTCCATCATCATCATCTCCATCTCCATCATCTCCACCATCATCATCATCATCATCATCATCATCTAGGACAGCTTCCAGCAGCTGGCCGGGCCTGCTGGGGAAAAAAGCCTCGCCAGCGCTTCTTGTCTAACCACCATCTCTCTTCTTCCACTGTCGCCCAATTTCCTCCTCCTTCCTCCACACATTTCTCAACGCCTTTAATCCATCTGTCCCTCGGTCTTCTCTAGGCCTTTTCCCTTTCAGCTCCATGTCCAGCAGCTTCCTTGGTAGCCTCTCCTCTCCCATTCTCTTTACATGCCCGTACCACTGTAGCCTAGATTTTTAAATTCTTTGTTGTAGCGGTTCTTCCTTTATCGTCTCCCTGATTCTCTCATTCCTTATTCTGTCTCTTCTTGTTACTCCCACTCTACTCCTCTGAAATTTCATTTCCACCGATTGTACCCTCCCTTTGTCTCTCTCCTTCATCAT
This sequence comes from Vandiemenella viatica, assembly GCA_031002005.1. Taxonomy (NCBI): domain Eukaryota; kingdom Metazoa; phylum Arthropoda; class Insecta; order Orthoptera; family Morabidae; genus Vandiemenella; species Vandiemenella viatica. The sequence goes on along the minus strand of JARYHS010011408.1, from coordinate 8,624,778 downwards.
CCATGTTTCTGCCCCATATGTTAAAATTGGCACAAAATATGTTTTATAAATTGCCTCTTTACTCTTTTGTGGGACATTCCAACTCCATACCAGACTTCTAACACTTTTAAAAAATCCATATGCACATCTTCCTCTTTCGTTTATCTCCATCCTGTTTCTTCCATTTTCTTCAATACAGCTTCCCAAATATTTGGAACATTCCATTCTATTTAGTATATGGCAGATAGTGTTAAATAACATAGCACTGCTGCTGGGCCAATGAATTACAGCCAAAGATACTCCAATCACCGAGGCAGTTCGTCGTCCCTTTTGGAAAATCGTCACCACTTCCAATCGCGGTGACTCCATGTGTGAACGCCGCTTGATTTTATCTCTCTCTTTTTTTTTTTTACCTATGTCTTTACGCCTCGTCGACGTCGAGGTAATTAGAGGCTGGATGAGACTGAAAACAAGAAACAGGAACGAATTCGGGCATGACCTTTTGAAGGAAGCATCGCGGCATTCGCATGGAGTGATCTGGGGAAACTATGGAAACCCCAAATCTGTATGCCCAGACGGGGATTGCTTGATTCTCATTGCAGGTAAACTGTAGCCGAATCCAGTGAGACGATGCGGCCCACCGTTAGAATGCGGTGCACGTCTTTGTGCTGAATTTAAGCGCTGCTATAGCACCGTAACAGATATTGCATCACCCCACTTCCTGTGTAGAGAAGCTCGAGCAGTTTAGCCGCGTTGTTAACAGAACAGTATCGAGTTTTATTTTTTATACTGCTTTTTTTATTCTTATGGATTTGTTGTTGTTGTTGTTGTTGTTGTTTTAGGGCGCGTCGACAGCGGGGTCATTAGCGCCCTAACAATTACCAGCTAAAACTGTGGCTTATGAAGGTTCTAAAATACTGTCTGCATGGTCGACTGTAAAGGGGTCGGCCATACAGACAGCAAATAAAATAGGTCATAAAAATAGGCGTGGCTTTAAAGAAGCCACTGGTACTTTAAACCTGACAAAAACTGGATGGCTGTAAAGGGGCCAAGAAGTTTTTAAAGGAGAATTAAAAACATTACAAGTCTCGCTAGCTGTATAGTGGCCAGCGAGACATGAATCATAACAATATAAAAAATAATAACAATGCTCATGAATGGGTGGCTGTAAAAAGGCCACCCATCCAGTTTATAACTAGGCCGATCTGCCTAAAACTTTAGGCGCTAGACCGGCCAACACACAGAATTTTAAAACATTCGCCACATTGCTGGTCTCATTGTTTAAAATGAGGGACAGATCGTTGGCTAATCCAACGTCTGCCCTCAAGTCTAAAAGTAATACACAGTCAATTAAAATGTGGCGCACCGTCAAAGGTACGCCACAAGCATCGCATTCCGGAGGGTCCTCTCGGCGCAGAAGAAAGCTATGAGTCAGAGGACAGTGCCCAATACGGAGGCGAGTTAGGAGGACCTCATCCTTCCTCGCCCGCTGGAAGGAGCTGCTCCACGGCTGAACGGTGGGTTTGATCAGCCGGAGCTTATTATGCTCTACTTCCAGCCACTGCCTCTGCCATGCTTCAAATACAATTCTCTTCGCTACCGAGGCAAGGTCAGACTTTGGGACCGGATCAAAGTTGGTTTCGACCTTGTTGCAGGCTAACTTGGCAGCTACATCGGCTGCCTCATTCCTCCTGATTCCCACATGACCGGGTACCCAGCAGAATAAAACCTCCTTTCCACGTGATTGTAGGGAAAGGAGGGCGTCCTGGATGTCCTGGACTCGACGGTCTGCTGGGTACATGGCTGTTAACGCCTGAATACAGCTGAGGGAATCACAGCATATGATATACTTCATGTCGCGGCATACCTTCATATGCTGGAGCGACTTTAGCATGGCGTAGCACTCCGCAGTGTAAACGCTGCACCTGCTATCCAGCTTGTATGTATGAGTCGCTCGAGGGAACACAACGGAGCAACCCACTCCGTTAGCCTGCTTAGACCCATCCGTATACACCGGGGTAAAATCGCGATGGTGATTCAAAACATCCTTAAAAACACTTCGAAATACCCTGTCAGCGGTAAACAGTTTGTTGTACCGCGACAGGTCTAAAATCGTTCTGGGCCTCATTAAAAGCCAGGGAGGAGATTTACTCCATCCCTGGTGATAAAAAGCGGGCAGTTGACATCCGTATTCTTCTAAAATGGCCTTTGTACGGTGGCTGAAAGGCTTGGTCGCTCTACAGCGATTAGCATAAAGCCGTTCGTTGCTCGGTTTCAGTACTACGTCGTGCACGGGACTGCCAGGAGTTGTGGCAATATGTACATAGTGTCGCACCATGAGGAGATGCCGCCGGATAGAAAGCGGCGGCTCGCCAGACTCAGCACAGATGCTGGGTATGGGGCTGGTGCGGTAAGCACCCGTGGCGAGCCGAATTCCTGCATGGTGGACACTATCCAGTATCCGTAGATAACTGTCCCGTGCCGATCCGTAAACGATGCAACCGTACTCCAGACGCGACCGTACAAAGGCTCTGTAAAACTGTAGCAGGCATGAGCGGTCAGCGCCCCACGACCTGCCACATAGACATTTTAAAATATTTAAGGCTTTTGAGGCTCTGGCTTTCACATCTTTGAGATGTGGTACCCAGTTGAGCCTTGTGTCAAAAATGAGGCCCAGAAAACGAACAGTATCAGTAAAACGTAAAACGGTGTTCCTCAAGGTAAGGTGGGGCAGCGGTAAAAGAGTTCTACTACGAGTAATAAGTACACACCGGGTTTTCTCAGCAGAGAAACGAAAACCGGTGTGCACTGACCATTCGTCCAGCCTGTTCAACGTGAGCTGCAACTGCCGCTCAGCGCTTCTCAGGCTGGACGATGCGATAAAAATTAAAAAATCATCTACGTACAAGGAGTACCGGATGGGACTCCTTATTACGTATGATATGCAGTTTATCGCAATAGCGAAAAGGGTCACGCTTAAAACTGATCCCTGAGGAACACCATTTTCTTGGATAAAAAGATCTGACACTTCACTACCGACTCGGTACCGGAAGCAACGTCCTGATAAAAATGATTTTAAAAAACGGGGCAGGTTTCCCCTAAAACCCCAGTCATGTAATTGTTTTAAAATAACATGCCGCCAGGTAGTATCGTAGGCCTTCTCAATATCGAAAAATATCCCCACCAGATATTGGCTGCGGATGAACGCATCCTGTATCGCCGCTTCCAGCAGGATCAGGTTGTCCAAGGTGGAACGGAACTTCCTGAATCCACACTGAAAGCGGCTCAGCAGATTACGGGATTCAAGACACCAGACGAGGCGGCGGTTAACCATCCTCTCCAGTGTCTTACCCACGCAGCTAGTCAAGGCAATACTACGATAACTACCTGGCAACAATTTGTCTTTGTCAGGTTTTAAAATTGGAATTAGTGTTGCTTCTTTCCACGAGTCAGGGAAGTGTCCTCCGGTCCATATGTCATTAAAAGTATCCAGAAGGTACTCCTTAGCATCTTTACTAAGATGCCTCAGCATCTGGTACTGGATCAGATCAGGCCCTGGAGCAGTGTCGTTAGCGCTATTCAACGCTGCCTCCAGTTCCCAATATGTAAATGGGCGGTTGTATGCCTCTGTATTCGACGAATCGAAGCACAGCGGGCGCCTCTCGGCAGCGACTCTTCGTCGCTGAAACCGAGGGTCAAAGTTAGCAGACGACGTGATGGCGGCGAAATTCTCCGCCATCAACTGCGCTATGCTTCGTTCGTCGGTAATTATACGTCCTTGATCCAGCAACCCAGATACTGGTGGGCGGGAGTACCTTCCGGATATACGGCGGATAGACTCCCATACTTTCGACGAAGGTGTGGAACGATTTATGGTGCTCACAAAGGTCTGCCATGACCTTCTCTTGCTCTCCTTAATAACGCGACGCGCCTTAGCTCTGGCTATACGGAACGCTGCTAGGTTGTCAGATGATGGGCACAACCTAAAACGACGCAGCGCCCGTCGGCGACCCTGGATGGCGGATCGACATTCGTCGCTCCACCAGGGAACGGGCGTCCTTCGCAGCGTTCCGGAGCTTATCGGCATGGAGACGTCAGCTGCACGGTGAATCACTTCTGTGAAGTGATTCACCTTCTCCTGTATACTACCACAGGGTTGCAGTATTACAGAACGACAGAAGAGCTGCCAATCTGCACCACTGACGTTCCATTTACGCCGGTTATTACCTCCTCCCCGCTCACACTCAACGTGCATCCAAACAGGGAAGTGGTCACTTCCATGTAGGTCGTGATCCACCTCCCAATGTACGGAGCCCGCGATGGAGGGGGAGCATAACGAAAGGTCAATGGCAGAAGACGTACCGGTAGCAGTGGTGAAATGAGTCATTTGCCCTGTATTCAGGATGCAAATTTCCTCCTGCTCTATCAATCTACCTACCACTCGGCCCCGGGGGCAATCGGTAGTGGAACCCCACAACGCACTGTGGGCGTTGAAATCTCCCAATAGGAGAAAGGGCCGAGTGAGTTGTCGTACAATGCCAACCAGGTCGTCGTAGTCGACGGACAAACTGGGTGGCAGATAGAGAGAGCATACGGTCAGTTGGATTGGACCGTGTATTTTCACCGCTACTGCTTGTAATGTGGAGGTGAGAGCAATGGGTTCGGAGTGTACTGTGTTTCGGACCAACACAGCCACTCCTCCCTTAGCTCGATCACCCTCGGTATCGTCCTTTCTATAAATGTCGTACCCTCTTAGCACAGGTTGGTGTTGTGGTCTAAAATGTGTCTCTTGGATACAGAGACACAATGGATTAGACCGTGCTAAGAGTTGGACTTCCTCTTTGTGAGCTTGAAAGCCGTTAACGTTCCACTGAAGTATGGGAGCCATCCTACCTATTTAAAACCACCCGCCCCGGGTCGGGTGGGTCCTGCGCATGGGACTGCTGAGGAACGGAACTATCTACGTCCACCAGCATTATGTCGTCTTCTGGGTCGGAAGACGACTGTTGTTCTAAGGCCTCGGAGTCGTGCGGATTTTTCATCCGCCGAGGCCTGTTCCCCTTCTTCTCCCTGCCAGTTGGGGATCTGGGAGGAGAAGTAGAAGGGGACTTTAAGAACAAGGTGGGGTCCGTTTGTTTGAATTTCGGACCCCGGACTTTCTGCACTGTTTGCCATCCGCCACTAGCCGATGGCGTTGCAGTTACTGTGTCTGCTGTTGTTTTTTCCACTACTGTAGCGGATGGCTGGTGGACTTGGTGGACCTGATTTCTTAGTGGCCGAGGTTGCCGGCGTGTTACTACCGACGTCCGCGGTCCTAGGTGTTAAGACCTTGATGGGTGTGGCACCACATCTGCACTGACATGAGCACATTGGACTTGTGCCCATGTCCGCAACGGACGTCTGCGTAGCAGCATTTTGTTTCCTGACAGGAGCTGACAGCGTCTTCGCGAAGCTGGTTGCGAAGACGGGTGGTGCTAAAGCCTTGTAGCGCTTCTTCGCATCCCCGTAAGATATCCGCTCTTTCGTTTTCAGCTCCTGTATCTTTTTTTCTTCCAGATACACCCGACACTCCCTGCTCCAGGTTGGATGTGACCCAGAGCAGTTTACACACACCTGCGGGAGGGTGCAAGCGGCACCTTGCTCATGCGCCGCTTTACCGCATTTCCCACAGGTGGGGTTGCCTTTGCAGTTCGCCGTCGTATGCCCGAACCTCTGGCACTTGAAGCAGCGCATGGGGTCCGGTACATACGGGCGAACGTTTAGATGTAAATACCCAGCTTTTATGTCTTTTGGCAACGTTGGAGTGTCGAATGTCAGGACGAAGGTGGCAGTCTTCTCCAGACTGCCGTTAACCCTTCGCATGATCTGTCGAACCTCGACCACATTCTCTGATCTCCACTCCTTAAGGAGTTCCTCGGACTCTAAATCCATCAAATCGCGGCAGGTGATCACGCCTTTGCTGCTATTCAGAGTTTTATGGAGTTCGCACTTTACTGCGAACTCCCCGAGCTTCTCACACTTAAGGAGTGAGAGAGCCTGCTTATAGGTAGATGTTTCTAAAAGCAGGGTCCCGTTCCTCAGCTTTTTCACACTTTTTAATGTCCCGACTATTCCCTCAAGTCCTTTTTGAATATAGAAAGGAGAGACCTTCTCAAAGGATCCCTCCTTTCTTGCCATTATAATAAAGGCATCATCAATAAAATGACCCTTCCTGTTACGGTTTTCCGATTCAGGTGGGCTTTCAACCCTCACCCGCTTGTTGGAACTGGGTGTGTTTATATTAACCTGCGACACACCCGGGCCGCAGGGGTTTTTGGTTTTCTTGTGAGTCTTCATTGTGGTCCCACGAGTTAAACCAGTATAAAAAGAAGCGCTAATACAACAGGGGTGCGCAGGTGCCCCTGAGGTTGTACGTTAGCGAGTGATCTGCCTCTCACCCATGCACCTCCTCGGCACGTATCCGACCTTGAGGTTGAGGGGTTTTTTTATAGAGGTTTTTACCGTCCTCGCGATCCGGGCGATGAAGCCAAGATCCCCGTTCTCCTAGGCACACAACGTTCCACCGCCACGCCCTACGGTGGTCGTTGAAGCATGGTAGGAGTTTACGGTGTGGGAAACTTGCGGCGCTCACAAGTTTCCAGCTCGGGCACCGCGGGTTCGCCAAACCCGTACCTGGCACTTGCGTACCAGGCCCCTGCGGGGTCTTATGGATTTACTCGTCGTCGACATCACTAGAGGTGCGAAAGGAGTGGGATGAAGGAACTAGAAGGAATTCGGCAAAAACCTTTTGTAGAAACCATCCAGGCGTTCGCCTGGATTCATTTAGGTAAACAATGTAAAAACGAAATCAGGATGGCCGAACGCGAATTCGAACCCGCGTCCTCTGGAATGCGTTACCGCTCACCCACCGCGCTGGGTTTATCGAGATGAGAAGCGAGTGCTACTTGTGGACACCGACGTGAACGCTCGAGGTGAACCCGAGATGCAGCGCTGGCGCTAGGCTACTTGGCGGCGGACGAGTGTAGTCTGAAGTTACAATGCGGCGAGCGGCGATGCGGGAGTCCGCCCGCTGCTTACGCAACCGCGTCCAGACAAAGGACCCTCGGCCGGGCTCAACCAGGAGAGCGGGACTGTCGAGGAAGCGTGTACACTGTGGCGCGAAACTGCCCACGAAATATGAGTAAACACCGCGCGCGCGCGCCTGTCTGTAACCGCAGTACATCAGCACTAACGACCCAATGCAGAACCATGCACGTGCATTCACACGGCCAAGTGAAACCCATCTGGACAAGTTAGTGGTACTACACGACATATACGACACCCGCCGAACTACTTTGCACCGCGTGACGTAACGACGCCATAACATTGCGTCGTAATGTTGAATGTAAATATTAAGACACAACAGCGTGTAGTTTGCAACCACACACCTGAAACCATTTCGTGGAAAGGTGACATTCGTAATACGCCTGTATGGATACGCGCAACTAGTATCCACTTATCTTGATCAAACGCCCAACACATAGATAGCTACGTGACTAAAACGTCTTCTCGTGTGCTTTGTGCTGCCGGCAGAGGCGGAACTACCTCAGAGTTTAATAATAGGGGCAAAGACAGCTCATGTTTCGGGTCCAGATGATCGATTACTCTCAGAAACCTCGATCGGATGCGTCGATCCTCCATGGTACACCTAACTAATCCTTGCCCGAATTATTCTTCAGAAACACTATCTCAAAATCAGAACTGCAACTCAAAAAATAAAAATAAAAAAAGCTAGTTTCGTAAACAGATGTAGGATGCAAAGATCTTTCTAAAACTGCAGACAGGAACCTCAGAACTTCATAAAAGTTAAACCACTTCGCATTTTAAGTGTTTCGCGAAAAATGAAGAGTGTGTACTGTTCCACATAAATAGCAACTAACATGATATAATAGGTAGTCGCAAATTACAGTGAAACTTATCATGATAACTGGTTGGTAAGAAAATAACTGGTTGTTAGATGCTGGTAACAAGTGTATACACTGTTCCACATAAGTATTAATTAACTCGGGATTGTATTTGTAGATTACAGGAGATATTGGCTATACTAATGGGTTGTAGCTAACTTGTTGTCAATATATAATAATATTATCAATTATATAGTAATATTGACATTACTAATAAGTGTATGTACTGTTCCACATCCCCGAGATTATTCTCACATGGGATCAAAGTGAACATATCTATCTATCTATCTATCTATCTATATATATATATATATATATATATATTCAAATATGATGAAACAAGACGGTACGAAACATTTAAACACACTGGAGATCGCAATAGATGAAGCACATACAGTATATCAAAACCCAAGTTGTAATAGGTAAGTTGACATGAACACGTTAGCACAGATATGAAGAGATGGAGGACTGCATCAAATCTAGTAACTCTTAATGGAGAGAAGAAAAAAAAATCTAAGTCCGCGTTGCCTATCAACCTCTATTTTTCCAAACAACGACCGAAACAATAAATTCAATAAAGAAAAACAGGAGTAATGCAGGATGGCTACCCACGAGGAGTACGCCTCCCAACAATATGGAACCTCTCTCTGTAGCGCATCATTGAGAAACCAACAACACTTATCACAATTCCAAACTCAATTTCTCTTTTTCGTGTTTTGAAAGCGGAATTCTGGGAGGCTGCACAGTTTCCTAACTTGTTGGAATTTCGATTAACTACTTCGATACGTCGTATTGGTCACGTTTCGCACTCATTTTTACAAAACAAAAAAGACGCCGAAATACAAGGCGGGTACACACTGCCCAATGCTGCCTCATTGCAAAAATACCACAAATATTGTCGCTGAACCATCGTGCCAACATAAACTGTTCTGTTTTTTGCTAGTGGTTAGGTCTATAAGCGGCCTGTACGGTATATCCTCCCCTCCTGCAATGGCCACGCCGTGCCGTGCCGTATCTATAGATACACAGAAAACAAAGCTGGCACTCGATTTAATGCACGAGGGAACGGGTAAATTTTCGTTTGTGGGTAAGGGTGTACGGGAGTGACATAAGTAACCAAAGGAAGTGGTGAACAGTTTACCAAAAACGCTGAAGGAATTTAAAATTAAAATTCGTAAATCGGAAAAGTAACTGGGGAAGGACTTTAACACTGATAGTATCTTATATCTTTAAACGAGCAATTCTTGTATATATATATATATATTTCGGATCTCGGAAACGGCTATGACGATTTGGATGAAATTTGATATTTAGATAATGTTTTGACTTTTAAGATTACCTAAATAGTTGTCTTCCGTACAAAAAAGCGAGTTTGCAAAATACAAACAATTTTTTCACTTGATATCTCGAAAACGGCACTAGCGCCATCTCGTAGACAATTCAGGTACCAGAAAGCCTACAAATAGATTCTCTCTGATTTCAAAGAATATTTTAGCGAACAGTTCTTGTATACTGGCTGAGGCGTGGAAATAGTAACATTGCAAGTTTAATTGTAAAACATTTAAAAAGGAAGATAATTAAAAATTTATGATTGGTTTTGTCAGAGGTGATAAACTTCTTTGAAAATAATATTACCGGTGCCAGTTATAAACTAATCACCGTTAACTTTTTGACCGTAAAAAGTGGTTGTTAGTTTGTCATTAAATACTATCACGCGAGATATAAGCATAGTTTTAGCGGAGTGAATTGATTTAGCACTGATGATGTTCTATCATTACCGTGACGTCACAATCTGATGATGAATTCTTATAGAACGCGACGAAACATATCGAAAATAAAGAATAAATGTTTTTGATATCTCGCTTGGTTTACGAGATATAGCATGTCAAAAATCAGTTATAGGTTTAGTTCCTTTGTGCTTTTGGCGACGTTTCTTCTGGTCCATGCTGTATTTCAACCTAACAACAACCATTTGGAACAAAATAAAACATGAAAAGTACATTTCAACCGTATCCTAACCTCTTCACTTGAGGTATCAGAAAAATAAATTCTTTATTTTCGATTTTTCTCGACGAGTTTCATACGAATTCATCATCAAACTTGGCTGTGACGAAATTTATCTTCTGGTCCAGGTCGCATTTCAACCAACCACGTCAATTTTGCGATATGGTATCTCGAGAACTAAGCGAGATATATAAATTTAAAAATATTTTGTACTTTAAATTTTTCTCGTCGAGGTACATAAGAATCCATCATCAAGGGTTTTCGTAGAATTCCCTGAATTAACACAAATCTCGCAGCGTTAATCAATCCCTGACTGGCATTAAGATTTCTGTTTAACATAATAATAGCATTTTTCTTTGAAAGCAATTTATGAGGCGGTCTCCCAAATGGATCTAACGATTTGGATGAAATTTCATATGTAGATAGCGTTTTGCTATTCAAGTTTTTAACACGATTTTTAAAAAAAAAGTTGCAATTTTTGTATTTGGTTTCTCGAAAACGGCTCTAACCTCATTACGTAGAAGGTTCAGGTACCAGTAAGCCTAATGATGTTAGTGAAGTTTCTCTTTGGTTAACTGTGCACCTCAAAACGCCTAGGAAGTCTTCAAGCCTTTTACTTTAATCAAACTTTACTCGAAATCTTGGATATTAAATAGAAATCGAAAGATGCCGAGCGAAGATCGGTCACCCAGGTACTATAACGTAATAGCAATAAGTTACTAAGAAACAATCGCAATTTAATTCAGCTCAATTCCGTCTATGAGCTGTATCCATCAAACATGACGGCGTGCATCTGTTGCGACGCAGTAACGAACATTTTGTTACGCGTGAACTTCACACGACTTTATACAACGCAGAGAAGCTGAAAGGTCACTATGACAATTACAACGGAAGAATTGATCAAAACTTCACCAGATTTTTATCCGACTTCCCAGCATGCTTCCGTATTTTTTATTTAATTTGTGGAGGCTTTTCCGTAAATTGTGTGGACGTTGAAGAAAGCATCCTACAGAAGCAGTTAGTACAGATTTTAAGACGTCAGCTCTGTTAGCTCTATTTTTTCATGGTGAAGCGTCCTTAAACTACGTAGTTCCATCGAGGGGAGGGGGGGAGACGGGTTGGTTGCAAAGCTACGCTGAGCTACGTGGGATTCTGGGATTCGAGGGGGGCGGGGGGAATTCCAAGCCAAGCCACGTAGCTTTTCATTCATATTATTTGCCAAATAAGGTACAGACCACACAACAGCATGTGAATTATAATTTCCGTTATTTAATTATCTCCGTGTGTAATTTACGATAGTCTGACGAGAGAAAACAGTACAAAATACCTTTTGGAATCAATAGGGAAGAAAGCTAAGTGACTCGAAGGAAAAAAAGGGGGGGGGAGTAGAGGCAAAAGCCACGTCGGCCTATGTGGAGGGAAGGTAAATGGAGCTACGTAGTTTATGGACGCTCCCTAGGTGGTGGGAGTCGTGCAGTCCCAGTATTCTCGCAGTCCAATGTTGGTTCCTCTTCACAACAGCCCATGATGGGCGATTAAAAAAGTGGCCATTATCGTCGCAATCATGAGTTAATGTCGTTCATTTTCATTTATTAACTTTTTTTTTTTTTTGTCTGTTGGAAATGGACGTCAAAGTGATAGCGGCTTGTGGTGATCACGGACTAACAAGTTTTATGTTACGCAATCATAATTTCATAGTTTCCTTGAGGTTTCGTTTTCGTTAGGTTTTGGTTTGTTGTGTTGGTTGCTAAGACAGATGTTGCTGGGCCGTCGTATCGAACTGAATAATCGCAAATTCCATTTAGGAACCGTGCAACCTCAGAAGGAAGTCCGATGTAACTGCTCTCTTTTGGTGTTGGCGGAACATTTTAACATAATTTATTTACTGAATTAAAGTTATGATAAGTACAAAGAAAGACTTATGACTCTTTGATTAATCAGATAATTTCTATAACGTATTTAAAAAAGAAGGAAAGGCGACAGTTTAAGTAAAGAAGAGATGACCATATCTTCCGGAAATACCTGGAAAACATTAAATAAGTACCAGGCAGAAACGATGCACAAAGAAAAATAACACAGGCAGCTGCTATCTATTTGCTTAGCACATAATTATCGGAGTGAGCATGAAACAAAAAAAAAGTCATGTAAAATAGATAGAGGAAGAGCAGATGGTGGACTATTTACTGCGAATGAACAAGGTACAGAGCTCCTATTATTGTGCTAGGTATTAGGCAGCTCTTGCCTGCGACTTCGTTTTCACTTCTCCGTCGATACCCATGATTTTTTTTTTTTTCAGACAAACAATGAATTATCAACTAACCGAACATCTAGCAGAACCATCATCAGAATTTGATAAATTCGATCGCATGTCATCAAGCGACTTTGAATATCTAGTGCAAAAAATATCTCCATTGGTTGCGAAAAGTCATATTTTGGATTGCTCACGATTATGCCCTCTACACAGTCGTAGCCTTCACGATCGACAGACGACGAGACACGGCAGAGAGGCATGCGGTACTTACGGCTGAACCGCGAGCGTGGTCGCCATGGCGGCGTCTGGAGGCGGACTGCGGCAGAGGCAGCCTGCGCCTGCCCGCCCGCCATCCAGCCACCTGCCCGCTGACGTCACCAGCCAGCTGCCGCGCCGTGACGTCACGCGGCAAGCCACCGCCCGCGCGAGCGAGCGAGCGAGCTACCACACACTGTGCTCTCGGTAGCGCATGTCACGCACAAAGATGAAACGAATCGCACGTCCACCAAAGTATAAAAATATCGGGAATTTCGTTTTGCGGCAATGTTACAACAGAATTATTACATCCCATCATTACGTTTGACGCATCAGATGCAAAATCCATTAGATTATTTTTATGTGGAATAGCATCGCTTCTAAAAAAAAAAAAAGAGTTTACAATGTGTACAAATAAGGATACTTTATCAGCAGCTTCTAATGGAATAAGAGCTTTAAAAAAATCTTTGATACGATGGTTTTATGCATATCTTACTACAAGGGGTGATCAAATGAAAAGGTACGAAACGACGTAAAAACGTAACAGTTAAATATTTGCATATTCCGCCATGGGAGAACGTAGCGAGACATCTCGGGATGCGATTGGAGTCTCTGACTGGGATCGGAGCATGCGCGGGCGCCCGCATGCGCAGTAGAGAGCAGAGGCTCTTATCAGAAGCGGCGTCCAAATGATGCGGCAGTCCGTATGAGGACAGGATGGCGTACAGGTGGGGGATGTGTACTGTGAGACACTCCGACGCCTACGCAGGTCCATCAAGAACAAAAGACCGGGGCTGCTCACGGAGGGTGCGATTCTGCTCCATGATAACGCGCGTCCACACGTCTCCAGAGTCACACACATGGAACTGGCCAAGTTCAAGTGGGAGACGTTGGACCATCCACCCTACAGTCCGGACATGTCGCCCTGCGATTTCCATGTGTTTGGTCCACTGAAGAAACACCTGAAAGGGAAGCGCTTCAACTCGGACGACGTACTCAAGGACGCTGTGAAGGACTGGGTCTCGTCACGGCCACAGGAATTCTGGCAACAAGGAATCCTGCGGCTTGTTCATCAGTGGGATCGTTGTGCTCAGGCCTATGGTGTATAAAGTTGAATGAAGTCTACATCTGTACCCACCGTGTCGTTTCGTACCTTTCCATTTGATCACCCCTTGTACTAAGCACAAGTGTTTGGTAGTGCTCGTGGGATCGTCAACAAAAGCGACGACGTAGTTTGCCTCATGTCTTCACATAAATTATTAGAACTTTCTATAACTATAATCTGATCAATTATGGAGTGAGTTTTCGTCGTCCAACATTTCTTTTGCAATTTTTGAATAGGGACAAATAGACTATCATTTTCGGTAAGTGTGTCGCATAAAAATGACGATATTGTTACTTGAAATAAATATAATTTGTAGACAGAGTTTGAATGTAATCTTTGCATTTTATTTATTTTAGTTTGCTCTGCCTAAAAGTTCTCTTATACCAACAACGACCGTGTTTTTGACAATCTTGATATCCAAAGATTCGCAGGTTCGTTTCTACACAAGATTTAATCCATTTATTTTTACGCTGACATGATGTTCGAAATTTATCATAATACAACTCTTATTATTTCAAAACTCATTGTGCTGCTAGATCAATCTTGTCTTAGTCGTTTGCTCTAGTCAATAATTCTCTTAACTTCTACTTTTTCTACAGATCAAATATCCTTTCAAACATCTCTGAGCAAACAATATTTATTAAACTTGATATTCTTTTTTTTATAAATTCTTTAAACTTTTAATTTACCAACATTATGAACTACTATGTTACAAGTGCTCCAAAATGGTAGATAATGTTCTGCAACAAACGAGGCTAAAAACAATGTAAGTACTGGAACTTAGAAGAAAATAATGAAATGTTATTACCTTGTTTAATTTGTATGTCAGATTTTTTTAGTTTTTATCATATGAAATGATGTCTTTGTGATTTTATGTTCTTTGCTGATACCGATTGTGCTTGAGGGCGTCTTTCCCTGCTGTAATATAAATGATATCCTCACTACAACTCATATTAACCATAATTTCCGATTTTAGGACTTCTTGCAGCCAACCTGAAAATTCTTCTTCCAATTCTCTTCTATAAAATTTAAGGATTCCCCCCTCCCCCTTTTTACACTCGCTCTTGTACTAGGTTCTTCGTCTGACGACATTTTGGCTTGGTAACTAGGAGAAAATTTCTCTTCTCAGTGATGACAATTAATGAACGAATAAAATCAGAATTCTTGTTTACATATAAATAAGCGAATTAGCTGTGGAATCCCCTAAAAATTTGGAAAAGGTTGGCCACCAGGGTGTTCCCGAAAACACACTGGAACATTCTGCAATCGATAACTTCTTATCATATATTCGATCGAAGAATTCCCCGTAAAAATAAACAGATAGGGTTTCAAACTTGTAAACAAATTTGGGCAAATTTCCTTGTATTCTCAAAAATCGTGGAAAGATCTTTTGATTTAGGTATTTCGATAGGAGAGACCCTATATCGGTAGAAACACCGAAAAATCGGTAGATTCGAGGTCAGTGAACTAGCAGGCACAGATGACGAAAGCTTCTCTCGCAGGAACACGCAGTTAAGATTTAGAATTAAACAAGTACAGGGCTAGTCAAAATGATTGCAATGATTTCAGAAAATTACTACAGATTTATTATTTGACATATACTTACAAGATTACACAGATATATAAACAAACTCTGAAACTTTGAGTGTCTACAGATGCTCAATATGTGCACCTTTAGTGACTCTGCACACATCAAATCTATAATCGAGTCAACCCTGTCCGAGCGTGCCACTTACAACGTATCAGTTTTTTTCTTCCTGCAGTATCAGAGGAAATGTTTGAATCAGTGTTCGCGAAAAGCTAAATTGAAACATTACGTCATTTCTGTTATCGCAGCAGAAAGCGCGTTGAGGAATAAGGAAGACGGAGAGGAGATAAAGAACCCGATGACGCCTTCCTCGCTTCCTTCCGTCCGTGGTTGCGCTAACTGCGAAAATAGATAGACCGCTAAGTGGAGACCATTTCCAGGCCATATGCAAAGATAAAAAAAAAAATAAATCTGAAGTACGATCTCTTTTGCAGGGTTCACGTCGGATAAACACAACAGGATACGGAACGTGGTAGAAAGGCTCCTCTGGATCAGGAGGAAAAACAACAAAGCGGGAGATACGTTTATATGTCAACAAATGAGGATTTTAGCCGACTTAATAAATATTTTTGTGATTATCTTCTCGGAAGCCAATGATATCGTTTGTCGATACCAGCTCAGCGTCGCCATCAAAATGTGACAGCAGTACCGCGCCCAAAGATACAAGATCGGGGATGACGTCACGGCCAACGGTTATTTTATTTTGTTATTTTTATTAATCATCACCTTCGGTCTATCGACCATACGGCCAGCTTCAAAATTTTTACAATAATTTTTACAATTTCTGCTAAACCCATTACAGTAATACAGTATCATAGAACCTTATTTAACCATGGATCATGTAATCAATCAGTGATAACAATGATAATATAATAAGATGACAAATTTAATAACATTATCTTACCAAATAAAATTAATAAAATCTATAGAAAGAAGTTGATACCGGAAGAATTATGAGTTCAACTTGATGAACACAATAAGATCTTTTTTTTTTTTGTTGTAGAAATTGATATTTCGATTAACTTTTATGAAATGGTAATGCTGAGAACAATTAATGAAGTTTACTTAATACAATGAAACTTGGTATTTTATGATAATTTTAATCGGCTTAAGTACAGTGTCTACTGTTAAATTCGGTGCAATTATAAGTACCTAATTTCCAGGATTTATATAGTCTTTTTTTCAATAGGTGATTTCTTTAAATAAAGATATCTGCCTCTCTTAAAGAACGAGCTATCGCCTGGTACACATCGTGTCTTCCCCCTCTCAATGGTAGGTTTTTGTCGTCTTCTATCGTTACCGTGGCAACGTCAAAAAAATATGGACCTGAAGAGAAGCTATCAAAACTACCGCAATGAACGTTAGTGGAGCAGAAGTGCGTTTTGATGGTGGTGATACAGTATTGGCAGTAATAGTGGTATTAGTAGTAATGTTACTAGCTATAGTAGTAGTAGTAGATGCAGTAGTGGTGGTGGTATTGACTCTGTTAGTATTAGTAGAAGTAGTAGTGGTATTAGTAGTAATGTTACTAGCTATAGTAGTAGTAGTAGTAGATGCAGTAATGGTGGTGGTGTTGACTCTGTTAATACCAGTAGAACCAGTAGAGAAATTGGAATTTAAATGTAATTACCTTGCATTCATTGATTATAAAGATACATGAGATATAAGTATATATGAAAGTAAAATATTGGAAATAAAGTTCCAGGCGCTGGCCTATGTTGTATATGGAACAATAAAAAAAAAAAATATCAAAACGACAAGTCAAACCATTCTAAGCAGTGTTTACTAACAGTGGAATCTGCAAACTGATTTTTTTTGTTGATTTTTTTGCTTGTGGCTTTACGCCTTGTCGACATGGAGGTCATTAGAGGCGGGAAAGGGCCGGGGCCAAGGAACGGGAAGGAATTCTGCCATGGCCTTTTGAAGGAGGCATCCCGGCATTCTCCTGGAGTGATTTCGGGAAACCATAGAAAACCTAAAACTGGATAGCTGGACGGAGATTCGAAGGTGAGTGCTCCCGAATGCAAAGACAGTTTTACCTAGCTCTGGAGTGTGATACCGAGCGTCGTGGGTAAGCTGTAATGAACTCTCGGACTGTGGTACAGCCGTAATTTTAATTCAATTAGCAAATAGCATCCGTCAAAAGGAGTAGTACGCCTAGGGATTGTGAAGAAGAAAGAAACCACACAACATCCGGAGCGATGCCGTTGGTTTACCTTGAGGGCACTTAATACGATGTTGTCTTTACCGCCGCCGTTGCGTTTAATCTGGACATGTAGTAAACCTCAGGGTCTAGGGCAGGGGTCGGAAAACCCGCGGCTCCCGAGCCGCATGTATCAGCAACGTCGGTGAGATCTAAAGACCACACCTCACCAGTACGAACAAACGTTTTCCAACATGAATCTTATTGAGAATAATTTGTCGAACCAAATAACCTATGAGAAATTCATGTTTGAAATTAAAAACTACAAGTTACGCATGTAGTATGGCAAAAGTTTCTAAGGAAATGCAAACGCTCTGTACTCAATAATTAACATTCTTACTATTTACATGTGATTTATTTATGAATGTATTACTCACACAACCGTCTGTATGATGTATTTATTATTTAATAAATTATATTAATAATTTCTTTATTAAATTGTAACTATGGCTCTTATAAATTTTCCCCAACTACTTTATGGTGATATTGGCTCTATAACTTCTAAAATTTGCCAATCACTGGTTTAGGGCGACAAAATTTTATCCAACGTGGGGGGACGTGGGTATTTCTGAAATTTCCATGGTAAATAATGTCAGCGCGACCGTATAAGAACCAAACTGCCAATCGTTAACATACATTCTGCATTCGATAACAGCTGGAGGTTTTCTACAGTTAAATGTTATAAGCCAATATTTCGTGTTATGACGATGTTTATATACGGATGGTAAACACCCGACGCGAGGTCAGTATAGTCGGCTGCGTGTGTTCTGCAAGCCAAACACACCACGGCGCAAGGTCACGGGGTCGACTCGTGTACGTTACGTCATACTCCATCGCACACACGATGGAATGCGACCGAAATGGTAGCAGAAACACGCGAAGATGTCGATACACAAAGTGAAAGCTCGATAAAAGAAAGTCGAAACCAAAATACAAATACAAAAAAGCCGAAACTAAAATATCGATGCAACAAAGCCGAAAGTAAAATGTCGATACAACAAAGTGGACAGTAAAATATCGATACAAGAAAGTTGACAGTAAAATATCGATATAAGAAGGTAGACAGTAAAATATCGATACAAGAAGGCAGACAGTAAAATACCGATACAAGAAGGTAGAGAGTAAAATACCGCTTTCGTTTGTTATAATTTAGTCATTAAATAATAACGCCACGATGGCAATTTGTCTACACATTTTTTTTTATTTTTTATTTTTTATTTTTGGTTTCGTTTAACTTCGACAATTTCCCAGTGTAAACTCTCACTATTTGAGACAAATAACTCAGCTTCTGCCACGATAATTTATTCAAAGTGTTGCCGCCCTTATTTTCCACTCCCTTGTTGAACTACTAATAATTCTTTTACAAAACCCATCCAAACAATGTCGTCACTCATCAACATGCGTCTTGACACTCCTCACTCGCCTACTGTCTTCCAGTGACTCGCGCAATCAAGCTGCCTCATCATATCACTTACTGATTCTGTTATGCGGAAACTCTCACTGACTAATTCTAGCTACTCTCCTTTGGAGCCCATCCAACTATTGTGTTTCATACCCATAATATGCGTCGCACACTGTTTCAGAATACTCAACCACGACAAGTACTTCCCTCATCAGACATCTCACCCGCCAGTGAGGCTCAGAGCTACTAGGTGAACACAAGTTCCTTGGAAGTGCCCTCCAGAAAACGAGACTTGATCGTGTAAGGAATGATGAGATTAGATCAAACCTAGAGTTAAATTGTTTGGGCATGTTAAAAGAATGAAAAGTACAAGACTATCAAAAGCTTATATGGGAAAAAGGATAGCGGGCAAAAGACCAGTCGGAAGACCAAGAAGATGATGAACAGACCAACTGAAGGAAGACATTGAAAGAAGAGACTGGAAGTGGGAATCTATTATGGACTGGGAAACTGTTCTAGTCAGGAGAAAGTGGAACACGATCGTCTATAGCATAGGTTCCCAACCTTTTTTGACCTACCGCCCCCTTTTCGAAAAAAAAATTATTCACCGCCCCCATCTTTGGAAAACAAAAAACAGCACCGACGTCTTTTCTTGTTATAATCAACAATGTGTAATTCATAGCACTTCAATTTAATTGGCTTATTGCCCACTTCTTCAAACAGTGATTTGATGGCATCCCTCTTACGTGAATTGGGCTATATTAAATATTAAAGATTTTTTAATAGGAAAGATTTTTAAAATTACTTTATTAAAGAATATTAACAGTATTGGTGCCTAATACAAAATTTGATTAAAAACATATATTGAAAATTATTGTAAAATTATCAGTGCTGAGCTTGATGTAATGATACTAATTTTTCTACATTTGGTGCTATATTTGTCAGCAGGAGTCTTAAATCGCCGCGTTCCACTACTGACAATCTGTTTATTTTCTTTGTTAATAAATTGCTTACTACACTAAATCCCCTTTCGGTTAAATATGACGATAGGAGTGCAATAAGAAACCCTTTGTTGCAGCCCACAATAAATCTGGAATTTGCATCTATAGCTGAAATTCTTGACATCTATTCTCTAATGTCAATTTTAATTCTTCATTTGTTGACAGTTCTATCAACTCTTCCTGTAGCGATAAATCTGCTGTTTGTAGGTTTGAGAAAGGTTCTAATACCCAATCTGGAATGGTCATGTTAACAATATCCTGAAATTTGTTTTTAAAATCTTCTTTAAGTATTCCAAATGTTGACAAAATACTAAAATATCTTCATCATTTGTTTCAACAGAGGCAAGACTTGGAAACTGATAGAATAGTCTTCGACCCACATTCTGTTTGTACAGGGCAAGTTTTGACACGAACGCACAAATAACTGACTTTGCTTTGGTCAAATTCAAATTATCTCCTTGCAGCTGTAAGTTTGTTTCATTAAATTTATGATATAGATCAGTTAAATAAGCTATAACATTCTTATATTTCAATAAATTCTTTCTTAATGAATCATTTTTGTTGTAAAAAAGTCACAAAATCTTGTTAGACAGGTACCCTTTGACAGCCAACGAAGTTCCGTGTGCAATAGCAAACGACTGAAATCCTTGTCATTTTCATCACAAAGTTTTCCAAATAATCTACTGTTGAGAGCATTGCCTCTGATCTTAACTGCGGTAATTACGTACTGCAGTGAGCAGTGAAGGCGATCAATTAGATTTTTTGCAACCAAATGGTGTATGTGAATTACACAATTCACGGCGACTACATTTGGTACTGCCTTTTTCAGATATGAAATCAGCCCTCGGTATCGTCCAACCATTGACGGAGCACCATCAGTAGCAATGGACACCATATTATTCAGAGGAATACTTTTTTCTTCAAAATAGTGTTCCAAAACTTGAAATAAAGATTTTCCTTTAGTATCAGTTTCTAATTTTTTTGCGAACAGTAATTCTTGACAATTTTTTTCACATTTAATGAAGCGAAAGTACGCAAGAAGTAATGAATCATCGTTTGGTAAAGTAGATTCATCGAGGTGTAAAGAAAATTTGGCAGTCTCCAAAAAATCAGTTAGAGAACTCTCCACGTCCTCGGACATTTCGCCGATCCGCCTCTGTACTGTGTTATTGCTAAGTGGGATTCTCTTAATAATATCAGACGCAGGCTTGTGCATTACAGTGCACAGAACCTTACTCACAGATGGCAGGCAGTATCAATTCTTCCCCAATCGTGTGCGGTTTTCCCGATTTAGCAATGAGCAAGAAAATATTGTGAGAGGCACGAAGGCCATCTGCGTCTCGTTTGGATGCCACTGAAAACATACCAGCTTAAGATGGACATCTTGAATATTGTTCTTTGAGCATTTTAAAATAAGATAAACTTTTATCTTTTCTGTCAGGGTGTATTTTGGTTAAATGTTCTTCTAAACGTGAAGGTTTCATTTGAAAAAATCGCTCTGGCAAATAAGGCACATTTGTAATGTCTTGTTTGAGGGTGCCTCAATAAAACCATATTTCAAGTATTCGACATTGTACTGCGTACATTTTTTCTTTGAATGTGACATCTGTGAAAATAAAAATAAATATTGATATGACCACCATCACGTTATTCTATTAAATAGATTAACTATTACAATTTAATTAAATAAATTGAAAATTGTGTTCATTATTTCATGAATATTTTGCGATCAACAAATATACTGTAAAAAACATTTATTATTTATTTAAAATGTATAAATACAAATTTTAAAAGTATTTTTTAAATTACGTTACCGCCCAGCCACGGAAACGATGTATGAAATAGTAGTAATGAATCAAGAATAATAAAAATTATTAAGCTTTATCGAAAAAAATTAGAAATGAAAGTTGTTAATTATAACTCGTTTATTTAACTTTGGTAGATAACTTTTCATTCAAATTTCTCAGTTGAAAAATCTTCATAAAATTACTTAGATAATCATTAATCTGCCTATTGCGGTTGGCAGATCTCTATCAAAAGTGGATAGAATTGAGATATTCAGGTCCGAAACGTGAATATGTAATTTCATAACAAGCTGTTCTACAGAATTTGCTCAAACTGATATACAGGCAGGCATAAAGATGGATGGAGAACAGTTAATTCGAGTTAATATAAATCTAATTCATGGTTATATTAGCAACCCATACACTGGCGGGATAACTGACTGTCTTCAGAGGACGTCTATGCGTGAGCGAGCGACTGACACGACCCCTCGCTCCCCACTAACACACAGTCCTACAGGCCGTCTTCGATTCACGCATTTTCAGCTAAAATGGTAAATATGTGCTAAGTTATTTTATAAAAATATATCAGAGATTTTCATCTCTATTAAAATTAAAAGGCGCTGCATACTGAATAAAAATTTAGAGAATGAGGCGTATCAATACATTTCTTAAGCAATATATTTCCAATGCAGACTCGAGGTTATTCAAAACAATAATTCAGATTTTGCATAATAAGTGGAAATGATCAAAAGAAACAGTGGATTCACGTGACCCAAATACTTTAAGCAAAAAAAAAAAAAAATTATGAACCTCTTTTCTGCCTGCTCCACACATTCAATTCGACAAGCTTCTAAGTCGACACACTTTGCACCTATAGTTGACATGCTTTCTATTACCATAAATTACTATGAGGACCAGAGAACGACAGTTTACCAACTGACATCGAGAAGAAAGTGCACAGCAGAGGCCTGGATCAAGAGAAAGAAATTGCAGATCCAAATGCGGTCCCATGCGGGGAACACGGGCACCACGAGTTGTGGGCTTCTGGGGGTATTTTATGGTCAGAGAAGCAACTCTACACAATTACCTCCACAGAAAATAAAAAATTTAAAAAATAAAACTTCTTTTTAAAAAATTGTCAGATAGCCTAAGGGCGTTTTCACACACACTGGCAAAACCGCAGCCGGCGCCCGTCTTTTCGCACCGAGCTCAATAAGTTTTTAGCTTTGGCGGAAGAAATAGGCATCCATCATTCAACAATCGTTACTTTAATAGATTATTATATCGTAGAACGAAATGTAGTAATTATTTAATTAACATATAGTACTGGATACATCCTGTGTAGACTCAAATACAAAAGAGGCCTAGTAAAACAGTGAAATAAATTAAGTACACAAATATTCCGCTAAACTTTTATTTCATTAAATAAATTTGACCAATTACGAAATCAACTGAATTTTTTAAATACTGTACAATAGCTACGACTACGATTGAAATCTATAAATGGGACACAAAGCACTTTCAAATTATTGTGTTTCGTCTATTGATTTTTAAGCATCTCGTTAAAGTATCAAAATTTACTGACTTACATGAGACCTACAGATTAGGAATAAGCACAAGTAAAGTAACACGTAGGCATGGAAAGAGATGTATACATTTCTGAAATAATATTTCGAAATAAAAATAAAAAAACCTGACATTATAATTAACTTACACTTTACTTAAAATTGCAAATCTGGTAGTGCTATTATTTGTGGTATCAACACAAAGATACTTTGTCAGAATATTGTTGCTGTGGAAAATTAACGAAATAAATTGTGTAACCTGTTCTGTATTGTTATAACTAATAATAAATGTATAGCTGATCAATTTTCAGTTGTACTTTTTTTATTTCACTTCAAAATCTTCCTTCGAAAATGTGTAAATCTCTTTGCATGCATTCTGTTCTAACTTTGAAATAGTCGGCTGTTTTATACCACAAATTAGGTTTGATATCACCTGATTCAATTAATGTCATAGTATCGTGCGAATAATTACTTATTATTACAAAACTACAGAAAATTGTAGGGACTGAGATTAGATCCTCTCCGCTACTGGCACTAGTGTGGACAAGTGTGCATAAGAAACAATTAAATCAAAGGGCCGGCGATCTGCCGGATCGGACTACGCGTGAAAGCTCTCATTTGATTGCATTGTATCCGGCCGGCGCCGATTTTTCCGGTGTGAAAATGGCCTAACAATCTCCCGTTTCATTATATGCCGACCTTAGACGAAGTACTCAGCAAGTGAGGGATTTCAATATCTGCCCACGATGCAATAAAAGAGCTGTAGGCTCCAAAATATGACATCGTTTGTCATACCTGACAGTGTTGCTGGTTTTCTGGATCACAGTATTTTCTTAAATTTGAATTTCATACAACTTCATGTCAACCATAGGTACTCTTACCATTTGTAAAAATCTCGAAATGTCAAAAATGATATGATTCTTAATCCTCCTTACAATATGTGATTAATGATGTTGATAATAATAATAGGAATAGTAGCAGTGATCAGTACAGAATCGAGTGCAATTAGTTAGCACGTGATACAAAAATTAAATAAAAGAGTAAAACTTAGTTGAAATTTCACAGCACATTCCTCACGTAATATCGATCAGTAAATAGTGTAATATGCAAATAATAATAATAATGAATATGTAATAACCTCTTTGGCAGATAGATATTGCAAAATAATAATATTCACTAAGTAGGTCCACGTAAGCTGTAGATACCGCACAGGTTCACAGTCGCTCTGTCTGAAGGCACTACCGAACAATCGAACACTGATCAGTATTGCGATAAACTATTGCCAGTATTATGTACTAATACCAACTTTTAGTGCACAGCGCTTGCTGCAACTCATTCATGAATTATTGAAGCAGGTGTTAGGAACAAAGATATAATGTACTAATACCAACTTTTAATCCCCACTGATCTTCCTTAAAGGACATTTGGAATTACTAGCTGAAACATTTGTTCAATGTTTTTTTGTTATTAATTAATTTTATCGGCACGTCCTTTCCCGTGTTGGCTAGGGGGGGCGCTGGCTGGGCGTCAACGCTCCCCAAATTCGCCTTTGTTCACAAACGCCCCCTTCGATCTCTCTAACGCCCACCGGGGGGCGGTAGGGCCCACGTTGGGAACCACTGGTATACTTTCTATCGTACGCAAGCCTCAAGCTCGTGCCAAATTGCGCTACTCAAACTTTTCTAGTCTGCATCTCTTAGGGAGCGTCCACAAACCACGTAGCTCAATTTTGGCCTCCTGTGAAATAAACACTCTCCCCGTCCCCACGTAGCACGTAACTTTTTTGCCTTTTGATTCCAGAAGACATTTTGTACTGTTTTCTCTTATCAGACTATTGTAAATTACATAAGAAGATAATTAAATGAAGAAAATAAATATTCACATGCTGTTGTCTGTTCTGTAGCTCATTTCAATTGTGAAAAATAATATGAATGGAAAACTACGTGGTCTGGCTCGGAACCCCCCCCCCCCCACATAGCGCAGCGTAGCCTTTTAGCCAACCCCCCCCCCCTCCCCCTCTCTAGACTGATTCACGTAGTTTATCGAATTATGTAATGTAATGACGTTGAAATTAATTTCCTCTCTTGATACGAATGAGATTCTGCTTATCGACTACAGTTAGTTCAGTTTTGAAGTACTTGATAGTACGTGTGAGCTGTGAGTTACCGTAGCTGCCCTTGCTGCAACTTCACGGTCACCTGTGGCAGGCAAAAGCTTCGTCCTTCACGGTCCGTTCCGCGCATCACTGCTTCATGTTCGCCGCTTGACGCCCAGCATTGTGTTATCCCACTTGCGGCGCATATTGCTTCTCTCTAACACGCTGTTTACCATTGAGATTTTAATTATTTTTCACAATTAGCTGTTGACAATATTGCCTTCCAGTTAATAAAACATTTAATCCTTCAACAACGGCGTGTAGGGAAATCCAGATGATCATAATTAGTTCTCCTCTCGAAACTAGTTACATTCATATGGTGATTGTGACATACTAGATTAAAACACGTACATGGTCTCAAGCCATTGGCTCCCAACCCAACTTGTGTGTTTCCTGATCAGAGAAATCATAGTCAGTGAATAATATACTTCATATCAGCATTTCTTATTTGTATCAGATGTCACTTACTCGCTCATAAATTGGAAAATAATTCTGCGAAATAACGCTGTTGTTGAAGGTTGGGTTAACATTTTAACTGCTGTCTCAGTTGATGAAATTGATGTTATAAAGCTTTAAACGAAAGTATTAATGACGCATATTGGTGTTTTGGATCCTTCTTCCTTAGTTGTTATATTATGTTCTTGGTTTTTTTGCTTCTTGCAACTGAAATATGTACTTTCTTACGATTTTATTATTTGCCGTTTCGTGTCTCTATTCAAAAAGTTTTCGGTGCCTTGAATAACAGAAGTATATTTCAGCAGTAATTCAGTTATATTTATATATAAAAAAGTTTTTTCGCTTATCCTAATGTTTACTTTATAGTTTAAGCGTACAAGTGGGAGAATTTTCCAACCCAGCTATTACACTTCACCGTATTTTCGCATACTTAATTTTGTTTTGTGATGATAAACCATGAATCTGCTTATTTCATGCGATTATTTTACAAAAGAATTCGAAATTTGCGTGTCAAATGACAGGAAAATACTAGTGTAAGCCTTCTAATATGTGCTAACCATAAACAAACTGAAATGTAATATTAGATTTCGTAAATATAACGTTTTTATTGAAAAAGATTAGACAATGACTAAATGTATATATATGTTACCTATGCCACTCAAGATGTCTTGGGGAAAAAGACGACAAAACGTGTATGACGTGAAAAGCGTATTATTTTCTTAGCAGATCGGCGAAACAGTAGTAAAAATAATCAATAACAGTCTAAATTTGCCTTTGGAATAACGTTACGTTCCTTATTTCTTTGATTCTCTAGTTTTTACAGAAAAATATGAATAATGCGATGAAATTCGGGTCTGAACTTCAAATTTGTACGAAAATTCATTTGGAACTTTGATTGTGCAATTACGGGATTAACTAAACATTCCAGTTGTCCTCACACGTGTAAATCAGAACTTTATTACCCAGTTATCTCGAGTATAAAAAATGTCAAATTGAGTATGGACAGTCGGATAATTTCATGGCTTCTTGAAAAGAACTTAGCCGAATTCTTAAATTCATTTATTGCAGATTTCAATCCTGTTTAATTCACAGTTCTAAAGGAAAAAGAAAGAAATAAAAATTTCCCCAATGACCACACATCACTGGAGGTATATTCTCTCAAATCCGTGTTAGGACATCCACCGAGGTTGGTGGTGTAACGGTTAGCGTTCTGGCCTCGCATTCGGGAAGACGGCGGTTCGAATCCCCGTCCGGGCATCCAGATTTGGGTTTTCCATGGTTTCCCAAATGCCGGGGATGCTTCCTTCAAAAGGCCATGGCCGAATTCCTTTCCATTACTTGCCCCCCCCCCCCATCCTTTCCTGTCTCTAAAGACATCGCTGTTAGATAGACGTTAAGCAGATTAAAAAAAAAAATTAGGACATTTATATTCTGCTTCCCGAAAAACTTGTGGTAATTACAAAATTGATTCCTTGGTACTCGCCTTTACTATTTGTTTCGTGGCTTAGTAACAAATGAGACATGCGAAATGAACAGTAAAATGATAGCAGCCACCAACCACATCATTTAATCTAAATATACGCGCCTCCTACCAGATGAATTAATAAATGCTGTATTGTAATGGCTTGATAATTAGGGGAAGATTGAAAGGGGTAGAGGAAAAATATTGTCTATCTTTGTGTAAATCATCATTCCATTTTTCGGTGAAGTATTTTGTCGTCGAAGAGTGAGGTATGCCACAGTTAAAAGGCTTCTGTTTCTAAGCGTTGAAGCCATAGAGCCCCACGACGAGTTTAAGTGGCATTCTCCGCCACGTCGGCAAATCGAATATTATCGACTTCAAGGGACGGTTACCAGCGGCAATGAGTTTAGAATCCAGCAGTACTCAGTTAGGAACATCCCAACCGGACTACCTTAAAAGCCGCTTACTGTGTGATGCTGTATTGTAGATCAAGGTTCCAATTTTTTTTTTTTTAACCGAACACTGATTGATCATACTTTTTTTGGCGGATCCCCTTTTTAATAACAAAAGTGATTGTACCTTGTAGTTTGAATGTTTCCATATTTGACTGTAAAGAATAAATTATAAATGAAAAACTATATCAGTATTACAAAACTTTTATTGTACAAAATAATACATCGTAACTATTTAGTGTGAAGAATGAAATTTTTCTCATATTTCTTATAACAGCACTAAAATTAATTGTCTGAGAATTGAAAGATCTGAAGCTGCATCCAGTCTGTCCTTGTTTTTGGTGTAAGCGTAAGCTGAAAAACCAGTAAATCGTCACAAACTGAAGCAGAACCATCATAGCCTTCTCAACGACTGCAGGGTATTCTTTAAGTCCAAGCCAAAAGTCATTCAAATTAGAATCTTCCTATTCCAAATTCTGTTCTACAAGGGACGAACACCTAATTTTGATCAAATTCTCACGCTCTGACACAGTTAGTCGATAGTTTGGTATGATTTGCGAATGGATTCTGTACCCACTCGATGATCTGTAACTTCTCCGAGTAATACTCTTTCAAGGATTGTTGAGGTTTATAAAATGTTCGTGTATTTTTTTCCACATCTGAGTTTACTTACAACTCATTTTCTTCTAGAAAGTCATTTAAAAGAGTAAAACATTCTTAACTTTTTTGGTCAACACATTCGATCCAGAAGCTAAGCTTTTAAGTGAAGATATTTTGTCTCTTACTGTAGACGTGGTTGTGGTTTTTCCCTTTAACGACTTGGAGATTACGTTGTGTTTATCGAATATGTCGCCAAATAAGCTAATTTCATCAGCCATTGCTTATCGTGCAATAGCGATACTGCCGTTACTAATTGCGGCACTGGCCAAGAGATGTGACACTGTCTGTTTTATCAAAATAATCTTTCTGGAGTAATTCACAAAATTAAAATCTTTTTTCTGTTATTATAGTTTTTCAGCTTTCATAAACGTTTAATTCTCGGACGGGACACGGAAATCGTGGAACCCTTCCACGGAACCCAAGGGTTCCTCGGACCACTTTTTAGGAACCGCTGGTTTAGATTACGGTTTACGCTCAGATATTATACGGCAAACTGGTACAGGCTAATGCTTTATGGGTTGTAATGCTTGTACTATCCGGGTATGTGTGCTTGTTTGATATCTGCCGGTGGAAATCGGAAGCATTACATCACTCAAATCATAAGCTGCCAAGAATTATTGACTGTTGGCTGTACCCATTCAGTTTTGTTTGGTGCTCAAGGACGAAGTATATATGCCGAACACATGAAAGAAGCCTTAATGAACTGTCTTCAGCCGTCAAACTGAATTTTTGTTCATTTAATTTCATTGCAATCGAGCGCAAGCTCCGGTGGCAATTTTTCTACCGATCCATTTCCTCTTTCTTGTACCATCATACTTTTGCCCTCTTTTAATTTTAATTTTTGTCCTTTAATTTTAATTTTTGTGTTTGGTAAATTTCATCATTTCCTTGGTAATTTATTCCAATCTCCGACTCCCTTACCTACAGAAAAAAAAAAAAAAAAAAAAAAAATCCTCACTCTCTCATGCCTGAAATTGAGTGCCAGCTTGTGGTCGTGTAACATTTTTCCTTCTAAGCACCTCTCTTAATTCTTCCACCTATATCTTTCCACGCTTCATCACCAATATATGCCTTGTACACTCCCATGACTCTCTTCACCCTCCGCCAGTCTTCCAATGAATCTCATTCCAGCTCCTTTAACATGCCTGTTACTAACTGTGTCCTTCAGTAATTTTCGAAGACAAATCTAGCAGTCCTTCTTTACACCCGTTCGAACTACTGTATTTGATACTCAAAATCTGGGTCCCATACTAAATCACAATATTGAAGCATTGGTCTGACCAAATTTTTGTAACCAAATTCCCTCACTTCTCCGATAGATCGCTTCATCGCTCTCTCTCTCTCTCTCCCTTCAATAAATGCAGGATTTTGAAACCATTTCCTACTACGTGACTAATGTGTCCTGCCCAGTTGACTTTATTACCAAATGTTAGGCTAAGATATTTACATTTCAAGTCTTCAGTAAGCAATTCCTTCTCCACTCTATAGTCATAATCAACCTTTAGCTTTTTAATTTATGTACCTAATAAGCTGACTCATCTTTGCATTTATCTTCATCTCATGTTGGCTTATCCAGCTAAATATTCTGTGCAGGTCACTCTGCAAACAATCTAACTTTCGACTGTATCCCATTAACACAATCATTCATTAGAATAATGAATAGCAATTGCCCCAATATACTCCCTTTGGTACTCCAATTTTCACTTCTCTATATCCTATCCTAACTGTTTGCTTTTTACCTTTCGAGAATTCTACCCAGTAATCATCATTTCATCCACACCTTATTTGACACAATTTTATGGTTCACTCTGCCTGTGTATACAGAACCAGAATTGCGTTATTAGGAGTATCACTTGATAGTCGATCTGCTTTCTTCGGTGACGGCTAACTTCGAACTATTTGTTGTTCGATTAGCCCGCTATTAAATTTTTATTGCTCTATACCGGTTTGAGGCATATCCTCCTATCTTGAGCTAATTTCATCTCTACATACTTCTTACAACCTACATACTCGATTATCTTTTTAATATATTCTAATTTTTGTCTACCTTCGACCGTTCCCTCTGTTAACAAATTAACTAATCCCGCATGTCTTAAAATGTGACCCACCATCCTGTATTTTATTTCTGTAAAACTCTTCCACAAACTTCTTACCCCACCCATCATTTCGTACTTCATCTGCCCATAGTTCAGTTTTCCTTTCTGGTATTCCTGAAGTCCTTGCATCTGTACCACGAAGTTCTTACTAAATAGTTATCCCTTCAACTGCGCTTGTTTAACTATTTATCATTTTGTTTCTTTTTATACTATTTTGGATCTTTTATCTTTTGTATTGTCTATTGAACGTGACAATTACAACTAGTCTTTGAGATCGGGTCCCTGGATTTCCCCTTACCTGTCTGTCAGTTCTCCTGTAGAATCACATTCACCGTGACGTTCTTGCCCGACGGCCAATCCTTTCGTTTCCGTCCCGTTTTCTTCGCTCTACTGCATTACGTTATGGTCTGCTGTCACTGTAGCCTACCGGTCACTCAGTATAATCTTGTAATCGTTCGTAAGGGTGAATGAATGCTCTACTACTCCAGTTTGAAAATACGTGAAAATTCGGTTCCATCTGATCTTCTACAACTGAAATTCATAGAACACATCGCCTTAATCTTCAGCCATTCGATCTAGTCATAACGAACCAGTTTATTAACAGGTGAGGATTTCGTTTAGACTTCGGTCAGTTTATTAATCGCTTCCTAATCATAGCCGGAATACTGATCTCCCTGTACTGTTTTAATTCCTTCTCGAAATGAGAATCAGGTTAAGACCTTCCGCAATATCTGGTACTAATTTCTTTTTCACTGTACTACAAAGATTTTAGTTTTCTGAAAGACTTTTACGTTCTTTGGCTTCTATATTCCCAGTCAATCACCCGGAAAACTTGTGGAGTCAAATGACGTTATCACATCGGTATTACTTGTGTTGGCACAAATCTCTTTAATAACCTTTTACGAACCAGAAATTTCAGTAGATGAATAGCTGACATCTTAAAATACTTACATTTAATATATTTTAGTCATTACATCTAGAATTATTGTAGGCGGAAAATATTTGTGAATAGCATAGGCTAAACAGAAAATAATCTTAAATGTAGTGAAGTAGAAAAATTGATATTAAAGTTCGAAAAAACATGAAATTTAGTACGAAAATGAGGCATACGTTAAAAGTTTTCTAAAGAAATAAGAGTAATGATGTTGTAATTAATTTTTAATAAAAGAAACATACTTGCCCTAAAACAGGTCTAGAAATGCAATTTTTGCTCTATATCTCTGTTCTTCGCCATTTTCATTCTTATGTAGCTGTTATGCACTTAATATCATCTTCGTTTGGACTCTTGGAAGATTCTTTTTTCCATTTAAAGTTCATTCCATAACATTCATAATAATAATGTCTTATGAAATGTCCCAACCAGTTATTCGTTTTATACTTGATAGACTTAAAATATTTATCTTTCCACCAACTTTCATCAGAACCCCCGATAATTTACTCTTTACATTCCAATGATTTTTTCCTCCATAATCACATCTTAAGAACCTCCAGTCTCCTTTCTTCCTCATTCCTCAAAAGCCAAGTCTCTGCTCTTTCTAACGCCACGCTTCAAACGAAACATTTAACCAGTCGTATATGTCTGTTGCAAGTAGCCTTCATTTTTAGAGATACCGAAGGAAAACTAGAGTGGGGTGGGACATTTTCCACCAGCAAAATACTGGTACTGACCTTTTGAAATTTGGATTAACTGCTTCCTTATAGAGCCCTCACGCTGTACACTCTCCTTTTCGGGAAAAGTCACCACGAATTAAATTAAAAATGCCGAAATATGACATTGCAGCGCTGCTATTAGTTGCCGCCGGCGCTGCGAAATCAATGCTAATCTCTTGTAATGTTGGTTTAATTCTTTTTTGTAATATTTTCTTGCCGTTTTAGCTTCGCTCTGTTGCAAAACGTCGCATAAAATTAACAGATACAAAAAATTTTATCCGAAATGCAGTACTATACGGCTCACCATCACATAAGCAGTCAGAGATAATCAATTGCTTCAGTTGTAAACAAATGCGCAGTTTGTCTCTGGTTTGCGACATGGGCTGCCGCAAAACGAATTTCCCGTAAACTGTTTACTCTTGGTTGTAATACTCCTCTATATTAATTTGTATTACTAATTAAAGTCCACAGGTTTTTAGACGGTTTGGCCCTTAAATACCGCCATTCAACCCACGTACGCGGACAGAGGAGCTACTTAGTTCCATTCAAAGGTTCTTATTATACAAATAAGACGA
>JARYHS010011408.1:8570762-8591192 GCA_031002005.1 Vandiemenella viatica | reverse complement strand
AAATTCTTAATCCACGCGTACGAAGTCGCCGGTACGAGGTAGTTAATAATATAAACCGTAGTGCGACTACTTTTTTCGTCGTAACAAAAAGCGATGGCACCTCTCTTCGAAGTGTGCAATATCACGTTTAGGAAAACAATGGAATTTGTAAAATTGTTTCATTAAAGGATATTAACAATACTGGTGTATTGTCCACAGTACAATTAACAAATACGTATTATGAAAAATATTATTAATTAGAGATCCGAGTTCAATGTAATGACAAATATTTTTTGGATATTTGGAGTATTATTCTTTTGCCATGAATGGGCGTTTCGTTTCTCTTTGTAAGAGACTGCTCATTGCTTCTTTTGGCTACACATGATCATAGGACTTTGGTTGAAAACTTCTTTGATGCGGCCCTTAAAGCCGGGTACAACACTTTAAAGCAGAGGGTCCCTAAATTTGCGTTGGGCCAGAAACGCCCCCTGCTGGGCGGCGCCGCTGGTTTAAGAGGGGGAGTGAAACAAGTTAAGCACATCACGACTCACGCCGGGACCACACGCTTGCCACACCTCGTCAAACCGTCACAGATTGAAACGTGTGGACAGGGAGCTTGGCTTGGCTTGGCTTGAGTAGGCTTGCAGGCACTTGTGGCTGATCCGACCGAGTGGCGGTTTTTTGGCACAAATCAAAGGAAGTTTGCGGCAAGTGGTTGCGAAGCGTCTACACGTTTGAGCGGTCTTAGTAGTATTGTTTGTGCCCTGACGGCGGACAAAACGTGCGTTTCTTTTTGTTGTGTAAAAGTGATGCAAGAGAAATGAATAACTGTCCAACGAGGATATTTTAAAATTCCCCGAATGCTGCGAAGTAGAACTCAGCAAAGACCATAAAAAAGTAGCTCATGTATGGAGTCGTCTTAGTAAAGTTTTAAATAAAACTGTCATGCAGATTAAAAAAAAATCTTACTGTCACATTTCGTAAACATTTAAAGAAAAAACAAGATTCTATTCGCTCTGGCTCAGGTATAAATTTATTAATTTAGCTGCTGTAGTACAGCTTCTCTCAAGCTGAATTTTCTTTAGAAGTCAAGGGTGAAATTTCATTCAGCGAATATTCAGAATCAGCATATCTCATCAGGCAGAAGTTATCAAACTGACCAGATGGCTCAAAATAAGCTCATTAAATGTTTCTTCCATAAATTCTCTACAATCAAAAATTAAAGGATAAAGACATTATAATGCCGTTAAAACAATTATTACTATAGAATTCAAATTATAAAACAATATACTTATATGAAATTACAATAATTAAATGGTACGGTTTCTATGGATTTTAAACATCCACGATCTTCTTTGCCGTCTTTCTAGTTTTTTTAATTATTTTGAATAAAAATAGGTTAGGCTAAAAGTTATGGCCGACATAGCTGATACCCGCGACTTCGTACGCGTGGATTAAGAATTACTTTGCCAGAATTGATTATAAAAAGTTGTTGGTAGCGAAGGATTGGTCCCAAACAACACCGAGTCGGCATAATATGACCGGAAACCCATCACTATATTATTCTACCATCGAACCTGTTTCTTGAAGAGAATCAATTTCCAACATAGAAAACAGAAACAGAACAGAAAAAACAAACGAAAGTGAGGGAATGTGTGTGTGTGTGGGGGGGGGGGGGGGAGGGGTGTTAGGGGTTAACTGAGGGCAGCTTTATCTCAGCTTGGTCTTTTCTTCTTTCTTCAGCATGAGCATCCGATTCTTGGGTTCCAATAACTTAAGCTGCTCGTGCTCTGCTAGAGCTACAACTTAGGCCAGTTTACGCCCGCAAGGCATGTCAAAAAAGAAGGCAAAATAAATTGGTGCCGCAAACATTTAAGCAGACACAAAGTAATAGGACAGAGAAAATCGACATCTATACTAAATAATACGTTTTTTCTCTAAACGAAATTTATTAACAAATTACACACTAACATAATGCACGAGAAACACAGCTTGAGCAACCGACGTAACATTACATACTAACACACACATCCGTCTCTCTGTCACCATTCCATAAGTTCTCAAAATTTCGTGACTACAACTGTAAATCATTCCGAAAAAAAAAAAAAAAAATTCCTCTGCCCTCCCTACAGATTTTCTTGTCAAATTCCGTCAATATCGGTATAGGCATTTAGTTGTCAAAACGTAACATAAGACAGAGACTTACTTCCGCATTTATAGTATTACTACTGCAGATCACAGACACACTGACTACGAATCACCCCTGATGGATCAATATAACGTAAAAAAGTGTACATCTACAGCATTGTAAGACTACCCCTAACTTTGTGATATCTATTGTTTAACATCCAATCCGAATAACCGACGGGCCAGGCGTGACTCTTACGATCAAAATTTTTAAAAATCTTAGTCTCCACGGGGATTTGAACCCGAGACCACGACCCAAACATTATTAAGCCAGTGCTTTAGCCACTGAGCTACCTGACCGCTACACGGAAAAACAGTACAACGCGTCTGTCTATCGCCGTTCAGTCATATTTCGAAAATATAAGACAACATGTATTATTTATGCAGATAATTTTTCAACCAAATGTAGACAGTATTTTTCTCCTCGTTTCAAAGGATAAGTGTGCAAAGTTTCATCGAGATCGGATGAAAACTGTGGATTTGTATGAAGAACAAACAAACAAAGAAACTTTCATCTTCATATATCTTATATCTTTAAACGAGCAATTCTTGTATATATATATTTCGGATCTCGGAAACGGCTATCACAATTTGGATGAAACTTGATATTTAGATATTTGATATTTAGATTTAAGAATTCCTGAATAGTTGTCTTCCCTACAAAAAAAGCGAGTTTACAAAATACAAACAATTTTTTCACTCTGTATCTCGAAAACGGCACTAGCGCCATCTCGTAGACAATTCAGGTACCAGAAAGCCTAGAAATAGATTGTCTTTGATTTCAAAGAATATTTAAATGAACAGCTCTTGTATTCTGGCTGACGCGTGGAAATATTAATACTGCAAGTTTAATTGTAAAAAATTTAAAAAGGAAGATAATTAAAAATTATCGTTGGTTTTGTCAGAGGTGATACTTTACAGAAACTTCTTTGAAAATGACATTACCGGTACCAGTTATAAAGTAATCATCGTTTAGTACCAGTTATAAAGTAATCATCGTTTACTTTTTGACCGTAAAAAGTGGTTGTTAGTTTGTCATTAAATACAACCACCTTAATTATAAAACATTTAAAAAGTACTTGTGTGATCAATCTTCGCTCGGCATCTTTCGATTTCTGTTCAGTGTTCCAGATTTCGAGTAAAGTTTGATAATAAAGTGCATAATTAAATATTAATAAATCTACAAATTCCTGAAAAAGCCGCGTACGAATGGACATACGAAAAAACAGGTTCTGATGAATAGAATCTTGCCTTTCGAAGCGTCTTACCCTGTGCTTTATTAGTGTTTATAACGAAGGTTACATCTTATGAGAATTGTTTTATTATCATTTTGAAAGGCATCGTTGATCAGAAGATGGGAGATTACTGTGAGGTATGAAAATAGTTTTATCGGACTGAATGAATTTAGCACTGATGATGTTCTTGTCTAATTGATTTAAGGCAGTTCTATCATTACCGTGACGTCACAATCTGATGATAAATTCTTATAGAACTCTACGAAATATATCGAAAATAAAGAATAAATGTTCTTGATATTTCGCTTGGTTTTCGAGATATAGCATGTCAAAAATCAGTTATAGGTATAGTTCCTTGTGCTTTTGGCGACGTTTCAACTGGTCCAGGCCGTATTTGAACCTAACAACAACCACTAGGAACAAAATAAAACATTGAAAGTATATTTCCACGGTACAGACATAGTAGTTCTGGCGGATTTTTTTCCTGATCCAGGCCGGATCTAATCCTATCCTCTTCACTTTTGAGATATAATATCTCGCGAACTAAGCGAGATATCAGAAAAAATAAAATCTTTATTTTTGATTTGTCGCGACGAGTTTCATACAAATTCATCATCAAACTTGGCTGTGGCGAAATTTATCTTCTGGTCCAGGTCGCATTTCAACCAACCACGTCAACTATGAGATACGATATCTCGAGAACTAAGCGAGATACACAAAAAAAATATTTTTTACTTTCAATTTTTCTCGTCGAGTTACATAAGAATCCATCATCAAGGGTTACCGTAGAATCCCCTGAATTACCACAAATCTCGCACCATTAATTAATCCCTGACTGGCTTTAAGATTTCTATTTAATATAATAATTGCATTTTTCTTTGAAAGAAATGTTTGAGGCGGTGTCAAAAATGGATCTAGCGATTTGGATGAAATTTCATGTGTAGATAACTTTTTGCTTTTCAAGTTTTTAACACGATTTTTTCTTAAAAAAAGGAGCAATTTTTGTATTTGGTTTCTCGTAAACGGCTCTAGCCTCATTACGTAGAAGGTTCAGGTACCAGTAAGCCTCCTGATGTTAGTTAATCTTCTCTTTGGTTAACTGTGCACCTCAAAATGTCTAGGAAGCCTTCAAGCCTTTTACTTTAATCAAACTTAACTCGAAATCTTGGATATTGAACAGAAATCGAAAGATGCCGAGCGAAGATCGGTCACCCAGTTACTATAGATGAAATATATACATGAAGCTGCTTAGTAGTCATAGTTGCATGAATGAAATTACAATAATTAAATGGTACGGTTTCTATGGATTTTTAACATCCGCGATCTTCTTTGCCGTCTTTCTCGTTTTTTTATTTTTTAAAATAGGTTACGCTAAAAGTTATGGCCGACACAGCCTCGCCGTCCGTCATACTTGCTTCTCCAAAACATACAAGCGCACCAGCAAGCGTGTGGTGACGATGTTTGCCTCCCCAAAATTAACCAAGCGTTTGTAGAGGCTTGGAGTTTGTGACAAGCGCCAAGCGATCACAAACAAAACAGTAGTGTGTGTCATTTCCCTGCAAAACGTTGCATTCTACCTCGAGTAGCATTTTAATAGAGAGAAACAAACTAACAAGATATCAATACCTTATGAATCAAATTATACGTAATTCAATGACGTCAGTGAATCATTTCATTTTCAATCAACAGTGCCAAAAACACTCTGCTTAAAGTACGTTAGTATAGCGCAAAACACGCATATACAGCAGTACCACACACCTGATAGTGCTTATATTAGTCCTCAAAGTGCAGATGCCGGATTTCGATGAAGTTGTTAAAACAAAGTGGAAGAGAACAATGTGCACTCCTCACTAAAGCCACGTTATCACATTCCAGATCACTTTCGCATTCACGCAGTCCAATATCAAAAGCCACACCAATTACATTTTCAAATGATGTTGGTATGTCAATGTCACAACCTGGCTTTCGCCAAGCATATTATAACATAGGCTTATACGTAGGTGCAGCAAATTGATTGTAAATCAGAGAGTGAACTTTCATGATGAAACAACGATCATGTATCTTCACTTGTGGTTTGGTATATTCTAGTCTTACAAAATCAGTAATTCTTGTGATAGAGAGCTTATATTGCCGAAAGAAGTAAATATCAAGGTGTTGGTAATATTTTGTTGTTTTCGGTGGCAGTATCTTCAGCGTAACATCTTTGTTTGGAAAAGCTGCATCTAGAAGGGTTACGATCTGTATGACCTGACCAGGAATTACACAATAGCCTCGTTTCATGGCTCTTTAATGGCATGTAAATGACACACACTGCTGTTTTGTTTAAGCTCACTTGTTATTCTAAACATGTTTTCGTGCGGTTTATGAGCGTTTGAGGTCACAGGTGTCCCTTGTTAGAGCGTCCTTTCGTATTTGACTGTTGCTATCACTCCAGGCGAATGCCGGGATGCTTCCTTCACAAAGGCCATGGCCAAATTCCTTTCTGCTAAATAAAAAAAATTAAAATAAATTTTAAAAAACAATAATAAAAAATAAAAGGCTCAACAGAAATGAAAAATATAAAAGTAAAACAAGCACTTACATGGAACAGCAAATAAAAGAAGGCAATGCCAAGACGGCAAGTACTTCTGACAAGAATCCCTTAACCTAAGAGCTAAGGGAGATTGATAGAGCCTCTACTACCATTCCCATCCCGCCTCTAATGAACTTAGCCGTCGACGAGGCGTAAAGCAATAAAAAAAAGATTGTTCCTACGATACGCGTCGTGCTTGGAGTTAGTTTCTTCATATAATAAACTGCAAAGCCGAAACCGCAAACTACCTGTTAGCCAGTAGGGGCTGCGCTCTAGTGTGGGGAGGCGACACGCTCCGGCGGCCGATGAGCCACGCTTTCTGTCGCGGCAGGCAGCGGAAGCGGGAGGCTGTTCAATCTGTTAGCCAACCAGCTCTCTAAGTCACCCTGTGTCACAGTTAAAACACAGCAACTTAATAATACGATGATAAACATTTCGACGGCGAGAAGTGCCCTACCTTGTAATTGATACTCTTTCATCTTGACTTATAAGATTTTTGACGCGACACAAAAATAAAACGTGCCTTATTCTATTCTAGAATCATGGGCGGTGCATTACTCGAAACCCCACAAAACTCTTTCTGTAGTTTTTTCGCAGATCACTTTCAACGTAAAATGGATACTCAATTTCCTAGAATTTTTAACTTAATTTCTTACCATTGACATCGCATTAAAATGAAACGCTGTGTTAATCCTGGAACTATGGAAATCAATTACTCGGAATCCCATCAAAATTTTATCCGTAGTTTTTACGTGAACACTTGATTCGTATCGTGTAGGTCATTAACGCTACCCCTACTCTTTTTTTCAAAAGAATTGACAATGTACACATTTTTGCCCAGTTACAGTCCTATCATTTTTATGGACTCAATTTCCCCGTTTAGCTGTTCCTTTCATAATTTGTTGCATTGCGCGAAGCTGCCAATGAAAACTTTCCCCGGATGTTTGCAGAAAATTCTGGAATGCGCGTACATTCGAAATCAGTAATCCTGATAAGCAGGGACCTTGAACGAAGTTTGGAAAAAATAAAATCACTCGTCACTAGCAGGAAAACTTGATTGTAAACGAAGACGTACATTCGGGAGGACGCCGGTTCGATGCCTGTCCCGGCATCGAGATTTGGGTTTTCCATGGTTGCCCCAAATCACTGCAGGGGAATGCCGGGATGCAACCTTCAAATAGGGCATGGCCGAATTCCTTCCCGTTCCTTGCCCTAGTTCTTTCTCATCTCTAAAGACCTCGACGTCGACGAGCTGTAAAGCCGCACACGAAGACGCAGATAGAGGGGAAACTCAACACTGTGCCAGAAGGCATTACGAGAGGAACGTCCAAGAGATCAGAATTCAACTCTGTCATTCAACTCAACTAGTAGATTAAATATAAAAATAGGATCGGATGCAATTGGAGAAGTGAGTGAGTTCTGTTACTTGGGAAGCAAAATTACAACCAATGGCTGAAGCAGGAATGATGATAAGAGCAGAATAGCACTAGCAAAAAGAGCCTTCATGAAAAAGAGAAACCTTTTAGTTTCAAATATTGATCTAGGGTTCAGAAAGAACTTTTTAAAACTCTACGTGTGGAGCACAGCGCTTTATGGTAGCGAAACATGGACTTTAGGAATATATGAAAGAAAGAAGATTGAAGCATTTGAAATGTGGTGCTACAGAAGAATGCTGAAAATTAAGTGGACAGACAAAGTAAGTAATGAACGAGTTTTGGAAACGACGGGTGAGGAAAGAAGTTTGTGGAAGAGTCTTACAGAAAGAAGAGACAGGCTGGTAGGTCATATTTTGAGACATGCTGGATTGGTTAATTTGCTGGTGGAGGGAACAGTCGAAGGTAAGAACTGTAGAGGAAGACAGAGATATATAAAGCAGATAATTGAGGACGTGGGTTGTAATGGATATGTAGAGATGAAGAGGTTAGCGCAATATAGGAAGGGATGGAGGATTGCATCAAACCAGTCGAAAGACTGATGACAGAAAAAAGAATTTCAACTCCACAAGGAGGTAAGGTGTTTGTTAATGTGGAGATAATACAATTGGCACGGTGCATGGTACAGAGGCGTGTGAGTTATACAGAAGTGATGAGGCTGTAATATAGACGGCACTGTCTGTGAAGCCGGGATCATTATGCCGTGATGACATAGAGCTCAACGTTGTGACTGTCGCACTGTGTGTCGATAGAACTGAGATCAGTAGCAGCGCAGTAAGGGTGTGTCCATTAACTACGCGAGGTGAAATGGGGGGGGGGGAGGGGCTCGAAATAAATCTCACGACATCTTTTTAATTCCTTAAGAAACAGGAGAGCTAAAAAAATCTACAAAAGACGCCAATCCCAACTTTACGGGAGAGGAGTCCGACCAGATCTCACAACGGGGGAAGGGGGGGGGGGTGGTTTCCGAAAAACACGGCAGATTGAAAAATGGTACTGTCCTTAGAACTGTAGATTCCGCTAAATACCTAGGGATAACAATTCGTAATAATTTGTCGCGGAATGAACATATCGAGAATGTAATTGGGAAAGCAAATCGTATGCTCCGATT
Source organism: Vandiemenella viatica (assembly GCA_031002005.1). NCBI lineage: Eukaryota > Metazoa > Arthropoda > Insecta > Orthoptera > Morabidae > Vandiemenella > Vandiemenella viatica. Next base: position 8,582,675 of record JARYHS010011408.1, on the reverse strand, counting down.
TCTAGGTCGTAATTTAAAACAATGCACTCCGGAAGTTAAATCGCTTTCATATAAGTCACTAGTGCGTCCTCACTTGGAATATTGTTGTTTTGTATGGGGTCCCCATCAAAAGGGGTTAATGGAAGCATTAGAGAGGGTCCAAAGAAGAGACGCTCGATTCGTGACGTATATATAGTTGGAGGGAAAGCGTAAGTGCGATGTTGAAGTTAGGTTGGGAAGACCTGGAACACCAAATGCGTTGCTCTCGACAAAAGCTAACTGAAAAATTCACGACTGACATATTTCGGAATGACAGTAAACAAATATTGCTACCAGCGACATTCGTATCTCGGAATCACCGTGAAAATAAGAAAAATCAGGAGCAGAACCGATTCTTTTCTGTATTAATTTTTTTTCCACGAGCGATTAGGGAATGCAATAGAAAGGATTTACCGGGCGAGTAAACTTAAAATCCGACAGAGTAGCTTTCGATAATGCTCTCCGGCCATCCTAATCTGGGTTTTCCATGGTTTTCCTAGATCACTCCACGTGAATGCTGGGATGGTTCCTCACAATAGCTCATGGGCGCCTCCTGCCATATCCCTTCCAAACTATTACCCTTTCGGATAGGTGCAATGCAGTCTCCGCCACACACTTTTAGTGAATCGCGGAGTAATAGTAATAGCATTGGCTACACAACCTTCAGTTCGCACCGACAAGCATTGATCATTATATAAGCTAGCGGTTAGGGCTACCGAAATTATTTAAGAAACTGCTATCAGGAAATAAAGGCTGCCTGAACGACAACTCCACGTTCCACGTCCCAGTGGTCTTCCTCAGCAGGGATTCATGTAACAACATTAATAAATAAATAACTGACGAAAACGTGGCACATAAAATAGCACGGAGCGAATCAATGCATTAGTGGTAGATTCATAGGCGTGACAGTAGAATTGGGAGACAAGAACAGTTATCAGAGCTTAATGCGTTGGTCAAAGATCCATGCGGCGTCATAATCGACGATTCCAAAATGCGCTGTGGAAGAGGGGCCCTCTGATTGGCTACAAGTCCACGTGGTCAAGGCATCACATCAACTGCCTGCCACTGATTTTCAAGCCTGACTGGTAGGAGATGGAGTTTACTCGCAGAGTTCAGCCTTGATCGTGGCACGCTCTTGCGTAACGCTGCGCTACCGGATGTATATCGCATTAGCACACTGCTGCGCATCGAGCCTAACTCGCGGGAAACAAACACTTCTGAAACACCTTTAACATTACGAATCTTCCTGCAGCTGGTTTTGTATAGTTCATCATCGCCGTTACGAGTGCTGTTGTTAGCAAACAAGTAACCGCCGCCACCGAACATCATCTGATCGCGCCCTGAGATATGCCTGGGAATATGCAGTTAATTTAGATAACATTTGTCACCACATGGTATCGGAAAGGTTACAACTGGCTGCTGGGCGTGGAATGACATCAAAACTGGTTAGCAAAACTCCCCAAAATCTCTCCAAGCCAATCCGAGAATGGTTCCATCAAAACTTGATGGCTGAATTCCTCCCTCCCACATTCCTAATGACCTCGACGTAGAAGAGGCGTAAAAAAGTCAGGAGAGCGTTGTCCAAAATGAAAAGCGCTGATGTAGTGCTCACAACTATCAAGCACAGCGAACGACTTGAACAGCAAGTGACATTGAGGCGTATCGCACTGTAATCTTAGGCGTGGGAGGAGGGAAAGGACGAGAAAACAAAACCGAGCGTGGCGGCCTCGTATTCGGGAGGACGCGGGTTCGAATCCTCGTCCGGGCATCCAGATTTGCGTTTTCCATGGCTTCTCCAAATCACTCCTGGTGAGTGATTAATGCTTCCTTCAAAAGGCCATGGATGAATTCAGAACTCCTTCCCTTTCCTTTCCTTGTCCCCAGTCCTCTCCCGTCTCTAATGATCTCGACGTCGAAGTGACGTAAAGCCATAAAAAAAAACACATACAGAAAGAAAACGTTCTGGAAATGGACGAAGAAAATTTGAGAGTTTGTGGCGGAATGTGGGAAGAGCGTGCGTTTGGTCGGTGCGTGTTCAGAATGCTCGAGCACGTGATGTGGTGCGCCATCGACGCAGCTGTCGACGCCGTGGAGCGTGTCTCCGGCGTGGCATTGGTCAGCCAGCCGCGGTTCCCAGCTCCACTCAAACCAAACACGAAGTGCAACAGCATTAAAATATACGTCTCGCATGGTAAATACGCCTTCCCACTTCAGTAATAAGACGCGTTTGTGTCTATGGAAGGACGTAATTGAAATAATGAATGGAATAAGGTTAGGGGCCATCCATAAATTGCGTCACAGCTTACGGGGGAGGGAGGGGACCAACAAAGAGTGACATCGGGGGACGAGCGATAAGCTTCGTGACGTCACGTGTATAATTTGCACCACTTTTTGGCACGTGATGAAGCCCGCGCGAGTTCACGATCGCTGTAGCTACGTGAGCCCCCTTTGACACACGCCGAAAGCTTTGACAGAGTATGACTTCCGCATACCTAGTTAAACAATCTTACACCATATAAAGCCACTAACCATCACGAGCAATCGCTTAAGAAGCAACAAGATTCGTCCTTCGAGAATAGAAGTTCTGTGTTTGATAAACTATGACGATGCTATATGGTTGGGTTAATATGATGTTGACACATCGAATGGTAACATTATCCAAATCGTGAACGAAGAGTTTGCTATGTCACTTATAAATAATATAAAGAAATGGGTTCGAAGTCCATTGATACAAGAAGAATAAATTTTGTATCATTCATCTGATTTGTTATGTTTTGTCAATTTTCTAAAATGTTTCATTTATTGTTAATTTTATGAAAAAATATCTTAAACAGAAATATATATAAATATTTTTGAAAGTGCTGTTTTAATTTAATAATTTTTGAGTTTAACATTACAAAATGTATGACGTCACACAAGGGGAGGGGGGGAAGTTACACAGCTTTCACCACCTGGCGAGGTGAGAAGGGGCTCCAAAAATCACGAAATTCGTGTGACGTAATTTGTGGATGACCCCTTAACAATTCACCACAATGACAAAATGGAGTAAGACAGCCATATTGTCGCTGGGCGGTAATTCTACACGTTGATAATAAAAGGAGAATTATACCGGTTAAACTTCCTTGTTAAAATTAAGCTCAGAAATTTTGTTGCCTGAAGAAAGATAACATTCCTGGAATTTTATCCTTTTTCCCCTCAAATTTCATTTAGTTCCTCACTTTGCGACTCGAAGATAGCAATGAGTGTAAAAGTATTAATATTCAAATTAAAAGAATGTTTGTATCTATGAATCAAGCAAACATTATATGTTCAGATTTGTGGAAAAATATATTGAGCGTATGTGCATAAAAAACAACAATGCAAAGCTACAGTTAAATTTTCAAGCCTTTTTAACAGCTGAAATCTAATTAGTGGAAAATGGAAAACATTCCACTGGAAAAAAATTATGTCTCTACGAAACTGGCCAACATTGTAAGTTTAAATTCCAGGAAGATATACTTCAGTGTGTGTTCAAACCAACAGTACGGCCAAGAAACAGTTTTCTTTATTTTCTCGAAGTTAGGTTCAAGGAACGTTATCTTTTTCCCACTGACCAGTTCAATTTCCTTGTACACAAGCAGTTTGTTTCAGATAGCTATATGCGTCTTGTCCCAACTTTTGTGAGTTGTTAGGGGAAAAAAAAAAAACATTATTTTGGAAAAATTTTGTAAAGTTCAATGTGTTATCCTACAATACAGTAGCAAAAAAAAAAGGGTACACAAAAAGGAAGTCCTACTTGACCGAATTCATGACCTTTCGTAAAAATCGCGCGGCTATCTGATCGCTATTCTTTGTGTCTTGTCTACCGCTATTTATACTAGGCAAGTGAAAGTTCGCTGTTTTTTACTCTCGATTTCCCGTTAGTGACGATCCACCAGCGCCAACCATATCGGATGTGACGTCATACATACTCCACATCCGCCTTAATCTTCTCCGATGGGAAGGTAAAGACTCGTAACGACCTGTTCACGGGGTTTTGTTGACTTCCCATTCCGCCTCCTTATCCTAACCCGGTAGTCCTACCGGGTATAGAGGACGAGCAGTTTAATGTAGTAACTGAATTACTGAAGCTTAAACCTAAAATACCTCCACGTAACTCTTGACAGAGGTCCTCTTTTAAAAGCCATTGCCCAACGTCAAGATGAAAGTATCATCACGCAACAATATCTTAAGCAAGTTGACCGGATCTAGCTGGGGAGCTAACCCAAGCGTCATCCGCACCTCTGCCTTAGCGTTATGATACTCCGCAGCAGAGAATCCATGTTCTGTGTGGCAAAAATCCAGCCATGCTAAGACAGTAGACGTTGCGCTCCACAGAACATGCCGGATCATCACAGGTTGCCTCAGACCATCGCCTGTGGGGAAAGTGGATCGCCCCTGGAGATATAAGCCGGGAAGTTGCCACCAGTGTGGCAAGGCTTAAAGTGAACGAAGACGCCCGACACCCTCTACATTGCTATACACCAGCGCCATCGAGACTAAAGTCCCGATCAAGCTTCATGTGGACTTTAAAGCTACCAAAGGGTGCTCCAAGCAATGAAACAATGCTGGCCTGGGAGGAGAGAGTGGAACATGATTTTGAGTGGATCTACCACGTGGGTCTGAACAACCACGGCCCATATGGAAGTCACTAAATAGGCTTCGAGTTGGCCATTCCAAAGATACTCTAGCCTCATGAGGAAATCTGGGAGAACAGTCAGATACCACATGTTCATGCGGGGAGAGAGAAACGAAGGTACATCTGCTGTCTTCTCCACTAATCGGAATGAATGTATCCCAATTTGACCTCCAATCACCTATTGACAAAGCTATCGCATTAGCGGAAAAACTACCTCACATTTGATGCTGTCATCGACACGAGAATAAGAAGATTACGGAAGCGTTTCGGCGTACTTCACTTTACACAGCTACCTATGTCGCAGGTGAAGGCTGAGTGAAAAATCCAGGCGAGACCGGGGCTCGAACCGGGAACCTTAACCAGCAGAGCGCTATCCCTCTCTTATATTACCAGCCTGGTTACTACTTTGGCGTCTCCAAAATACCACACCTTATGACAGTTGCCTGGAGGCCTCAACTGATCACCTTCCACAAGTCTGCGTGCCTTGGCGTCATTGACCAGCAACCACAGACAGATGTTTTTGACGGGCGGTACGTCTTTGGACTAGGTTCATAGAAAGCATGTTTTGTTAGTAACTTTTCGGCAGTGTTTGCTGTGATGGGAACTCGAGCTGGGAGAGACGTGGCGTTAGTCGTTTACCGCGACGCAGCGCTATCTGCTCCCCAACCTCTCTGCGTCGACATTTCGTCAGTGACGAAAGCTTCGCTGGAAACAGAGACCGCTGACATTTCCCTGCTACGCCATCCCACGCACATAACACTAAAACAAAGTCAATTATAAGGGATTCAAAGCTGAATGGTGGCAGCCCAGTTCATGCGATAATCGCGTTCCACAAACGTGAAAGTTTTGGGTCGATAGTGGAAGTTGGTCTCCTATTGGACTGAACTATCCGAGGTGCGACACAACTCCTAGTTGATTTCTTGCTTGGTTACTTGGAAGCTCGAGGGCTCTACACGAGCGTTATGCTCGACAGCTTGGCGTTAATCGCAGTGTCTACGACGTGATGTAGAGGAATGAACTACAAGGCCAGGGCCGGGCCAGTGATGCTGACGACAGGAGTCTGATTTCGCAACTGACTGCACGACACGCGTCGAATTGATGTACATACGACGGCTTCTTACATCATTCAGAGCCGTCGAACATAATGAAAAATTACACAGTATAGTCCAAGATCCGGCTGCACTATTTATACGGCCATCTGTTATTTGATTGAAATGCAATTTTTATGCATAATTATTGGTAGCAGAATTAAATACTGCCGGGCTGCCTATCCAAATATGACCGCAAGTATTTTTAATTAAATTTTCAAAAAACGTTGTTTCAAAAAAATTCGTTCACTTGGTTTTTTTTTTTTTAAATAAATTATAATTTATTTCAAAGAGAGATTTGTAAAGAATATAAAAGGTTTGGATTGCCTGTTAGACGGTGTGGTGCGCTAACTCTCTCTCTCTCTCTCTCTCTCTCTCTCACGTATCTTTAACAGCTGGCATCCCTACTTCGGCCACTGTTGTCTAGGCAACCCAAACTTCGCGGGGAAACCATGCGACGCGCGTCGTCTGTTTAGCCCCATTCAGTTACGTTGGACCAAGCGCCGACTCTACCGCCTCGTCTGTCTAGTGGCGAGCGGCGGTACCAATCAAATTAAATGCGAGACACGCGAAAGGGGTATCCTTCCATGGTGTAATGAATCCAGCGATCCACACGAAAGGGCGCTTCATTGTTGTCATTTCACAAGTTCTGTTATATTTGGAGGAGTTGGCCCTAAAAAATCGATACAGTGTTTTTTTAATTAATGCGATGTTGTTGCAGGCCATGTTTCCGCAGTTGCTTAATTACCAGTTGAAAGATAACGCCAGTGTAACTGTTCAATTTATTTATTGTTCCGTCGTACGCGTTTAACCTCTCATAGAGGCATCATCAGCGACGAATCTGTGTTACAGTTTTTATTTACAGTTTTATATACATTTTTATACTATTATTGCGTAATTGTGGACATGAGATATTTTTACAGCTGATATTTACTTACTATTTACATTTGTTATTATGTTTTTAATTGTTTGCGATAATCTTGAAACAGTTAAAAGAGATGAAAACACTTTCTTCGGGTGTGTGTTTTGTAATATCTCCTTCCTTGCGTATCAGTATTACGGTGTGTTAAACTACCACTGCCTGGCCTCCGCTACTGTCTTGAGAGGTTTGCTTAAAGTTGTGCAGTTCGTCCGACAAAATCGAAGCGAGGCTGCTGTGGCCGGAATGGAGACGATCGATTTGGCGATACAGAGACGGACGCTTTCCCTCCGAGGGGACTGGAGAGTACGGAGCAAAACCTCTGCGGGCCATCAGGAAGGTGACATCTAGTCAGAGGTTCCAGGCCAGCATTAAATATACTCTATGGTTATAATTAAGGTTGCTCAGACTGCGAATAGTCAGAGTTGCTGCACGACCAGTGTTACCAACCCAACGGATTTAGCCCTAATCTAAGAATTTTATTGTTATTATTATTTTTTAATTACGATTTTAGGATTTTGTAAAAATATATACGGATTTTTGCCTTCTTTTTTTATTTATTGATTTTTTCTTTGTGTTTATGTTTTGACATGCTGACCTAATTTGGCTAAAATTAGATGTTTTTTGTTGTTGTCACAAACCATTAGCTCCCTTCATACCAAAGCGAAGTCGATAAATGGGGTATTTTAAAGCTTAAGGTATCCGCTTTGGTCACATCATATTTTAAGAAAGTCATTTTTTCAGATTCGACCCTTCAGAGCACAAATATCAATACTTCTAAAATGCGTTTTTTACCACGGACCATTTATCTCCGTGTATTCCTAACCGAAATAGATAGATGAAGTATCATTTTAGAGATAAAGGTCTCCGCTTTAGGAAAATCATATTTTAAGATATGAATTTTTCGGAATTTGACCCTCAAAGGCCAAAATTATAATTATTTCCATAACGTATTTTTTTTACGACCTAATTATAATAATCTCCCTTGATATCTAACCGAAATCGAGAAATAAGGTATTATTTTAGAGATAAAGGTCTCCGCTTTGGTCGCATCATATTTAAAAAAAAAAAAAAAAACAGTTTTTCGGAATTCGTCCCTTAAAGGGAAAAAGAATTAATATTTGTACAACGCATTTTTGTGTCACGAGCCGTTTATCTGCTCTCATACCTAACCGATATAGAAAAACAAAAAGAATGATGTATTTTTTAAACACCTACTTTTTAAATGTTTTACAATTAAACATGTAGGATTTAATGATAACGACTTTTTACAGTAAAAGGGATATTTATTTCTACTCTTCAAAATAAACTACCGTTCATTAATAAATACTTGCATTTACTTATTTCCATATTATTATATTATCATTCGGTGATTGGCCACGGTACTACTCGCACGGATCAGCTAGAGTACAAAAATCATTCGTTTAAAGTTATAGGAGTTCCTTGCTGTAATCAAAGAGAACTAAACTAACATCAGTCGGCTTACTGGTACCTGAAACGTCTACGAGATGGCGTTAGAGTCGTTTTCAAGATACCAAATACGAGAATTGTATAATCGCGTTTTTGCAGGGAAGAAACCTATTTAGGTAAACTTAAAATACTAAACGTTATCTAAATATGAAATTTCATCCAAATCGTTAGAGACGTTTCCGAGATCCGAAATATATATATATAAAAGATGAATGAATGTATGTATGTATGTATGTATGTATGTATGTATGTATGTTTGTTTGTTCTTCATACAAATCCACAGTTTTCATCATATCTCGATGAATCTTTGCACACTTATCCTTTGAAACTAGGAGAAAAATACTGTCTATATTTGGTTGAAAAATTATCTGTATAAATAATACATGTTGTCTCATAATTTCAAAATACTACCGAATGGCGATAGACAGACGCGTTGGATATGGACGTCTCTGTACTGCTTTTTCCGTGTATCGGTCAGACACCTCAGTGGTTAAAGCGCTTGCTTAAAAATGTTTTGGGTCGTGGTCTCCGGTTCAAATCTCCGTGAAGACTAAGATTTTTAAAAACTGTTTTTCACCGTAAGAGTCAGGCCTGGGCCGTAGGTTATTCGGGTTGAATGTTAAACTGTAGATATTAGAAAGTTAGGGTTGCAATGCGAGGCAAATCGTAGGTAGTCTTGCAATGCTGTAGGTGTGCACTTTTTTACGTTATAATGATTCCTCAGGGGTTGTTCGCAGAGAGAGAGAGAGAGAGAGAGAGAGAGAGAGAGTGTGTGTGAACCGCAGTAGTAATACTATAAATACGGAAGTAAGTCTCTGTCTTTTTGTTACGTTTTGACGACGAAATGGCTATATCGATGTTGATGGAATTTAATAAGGAAATCTGTATGAAGCGCACAGGACATTTTCTCCGGTATGTTTAATAGTTGTAGTCACGAAATTTTGAGACCTTATCGAATGGTGACAGAAATATATTGGAAACTGATTCTCTTCAAGAGACAGGTTCGACGGTAGAATGATATAGTGATAGCTTTCCTGTCATATTATGCCGACTCGGTGTTGTTTGGGTCCAATCCTTCGTTACTAACAACTTTCTATATTCAGTTCTGGCAAAAAATTCTTAATCCACGCGTACGCAGTCGCGGGTACGAGCTAGTATATTATATTGAAGAATTGCTCATTTAAAGCTATTTATTTATTTTTGTAGCTATTCCACTCCTTGTTCCAGGATGCAACCTCTTTAATCCAAATGAGCTGTATTTTATAATTTAATGTTACATAATTTGGTTCCAGTTCCTTCCAGGCCTATCGATCTTGAGCAACGCTATTCCAGTTCACGCCTGTAACTCGACGTATGTCTGATACGGGGGTCTTCCTCTTGCTCTTTTCAGTTTCCTTGGTATCCAGTCCAGTACTCTGTCGTCCATCTGTCGTCTCTTTTGCGAGCAACATGACCAGCCCATTGCCATTTTTGGGTTGTGATTCTTTCTAAGATGTCTGTCACTTTGGTTATCGAACGAATGGAGACGGCCCTTATCCTGTCTCTTCTTGCAAACCCTAGCATTGCTCTTTCCATACTTCGCCGGGCAGTTCTCAGTTTTTGATTCATGTGACTGTTGAGGGCCCGATTCTGGCAGGAATATTCGAGGACCGGTAATATAAATTGTCAAAATACCTGTTTTTTAAGATGTACTGGCATGCATGATTTAAAAACTATAGAATTTCTTCCGTATGCTCTGTAGTCCAGCTTTAAGCGTCTGTAGATCTCAGGCTTTGAGTCGCCATTCATGTTTATCGGTTGGCCAAGATAGATGTACTGTTCTACGGACTCAATACCAGCTTCTTTCGTGTCTGCCTTGTCTTTGTAATAATTACGATAACATAAGTGGAGGCGTAAGAACAAACTGTGGCTAGAATGTGCGAGGTATGAGGTGTTAGTTGTTGTTACTATTGTTGCGGTGTATGTGGCTACCCTACTAGGTGATGTGCGGCGAGTCTGGACTGAGTGGAGTGAGCTTTGTGTCGGAATGCCGTGAGTCACGAGCAGGGAGCGTGACCAAGGCTGCGCCAGCGGCAGGGGCTTCCAGCCAGCACAACAGCATCGCAGGAAGCCTCACCAATACACCCGACCAACACTACAACGCACTAATTTCGGAAGAAATAAATAACCAACGTTACAGTCAAAAAACGCTATTAACAGAATAGGACTGTTTTTTGTCTTTGTTGTGGCGTGATCCTTGGTAGAAGTGTTCACCCGAGGTGTAGTTTGTTTTGTGGAGCCTACCTGTAGTCACTGCGAACGAGTTATTTATTGCTCCGTTCAACAATCACAAGGGACCGTCCATAAACTACGTGGCTCCATTTTGGCCTCTTCTCACATAGCCTGATGTGGCCTTTCCCCCCCCCCTCCCCCTCCCCTCCTGTATGGCGCCTAGCTTTTTCCCTAATAATTCCTGACGACATTTTGTACTGTTTTCTCCTGCAGGCTATCATTAAAGTTAATTGCATAATGAACACAACTGATACTTGTGTTATATACTTTACAATAATTCTAAATACTCTGATAGACATATTGACACTAGCCACTCCTGCAAATGATGAATAATTGGGAAAAACCTCTTTCTCACTTACAATCAGGGATTCCTTCCTTCTTATAAATTGATGAAATAGAGCAAACTATACCTAACGCATAAAAAAATTAGAAAAGATGCATTTTCTTTTGCTGCAATTTTGTCACCTTTTTATGCATTATCACCGAATGATTCTTTTATGTGCTTAAAAGATTTCTATAATGTATTGCATAATAAAAACTCGTTGGAAATAAATTTTTGATAAGTACCGTAATAGCTTTTTTTTAGCGTCATTTCACACCACACTTTGAACTTCAAATAACACTTCAGAGAGCAGTATAGCTAAAGTTGAACTGAAATTCACTTGACAAATCAAAATTAGAATTATTTTACTGGTCCTCTGTTCGAGAAACTGTGCTATCGGGTTAAATCTTATGTTTGTCCAAGAACCGTGTGTCAGCAGCCTGGCGACCGGGAACAGTTATCAGTTGTATCTGTTTCAATTTGTTATTGTTTTGAGTTTTTCTTTAGCTAAGTCGGAGTAGCCGCTTACGATCACAGTGCCTGCCTGTGCGTAAGGAGGAAAGTGAAGGTAATGTGAGAAACTGCAGCAACGACTGATGTTGTCGGGGCCTACAGGGGGCGGCGTCTATTAATTACATCAGGTGTTTTTCCGGAAATCTGGATTCCCCCTCCCCCTCACCCCCGTGGTGAGATTTAATACTTTTTTGAGACTTTTATTTTACTTTTTTGATATTTTTTGAGACTTTTTTGATACTTTTTTTACTATTTTTGAGGCTTCTTAGATTTTTATCTTTATCGGAATTTTTAGACTTCTTAGAGACTTTTTTTAGAAGATGAGACTTCTTTTGAGTCTTTTTGGACTTTTTAAATACTTGCTTTCTAGACTTTTTGAGATACTTTTTGACACTCTTTTTGAGCCTTTTTTTTTTAGCTCTTCTATTTTCGGGGACGATTATACCCCCTCCCCCTTCTAACATCGGGATCGAAGTCGTTTGGATACTTTTTTTTTAGTTTGCTGTTCTTAAAGAAATTTAAAAAGAAACGTGAGATTACGGTCGACCCCCCAGCTATTTCACTTCGCGTAATTAATGTATGCCCCGTAGTGTTAGGCACAGTGCTTCCCTAACAGACTGTACACTCGCCCACATGGAGTGTGAACTTCTTTCGC
>JARYHS010011408.1:8324265-8569762 GCA_031002005.1 Vandiemenella viatica | reverse complement strand
GGGTGGTGGATAGAGGCGCGCCGTCCCTGCCAGCAGATACGGGACCATTCCCGAGGCCCGCTTTTCATATCTGGACCGGCGCGGCAGCAAAATGCACGAGCCGTGGGAAGCGACCTTTAGAAGTTTATTTGATTTTTTTGCATTAAAATTTTCTAACTTTAGCAAGAACAAAAACAAGTTTAAGGTTAAAAAAAATTGTCGGTGTGGGGGACCTAAGAACACTTCCCCGGGGCCCTGGTCACAACCCAACAAAGGGGACTACTGTAAGGACTACAACCACGTATGATAAACTGCCACCTGGACTTGTTGCGACGTGTCAAAGTCGAATAGAGTCCCGAAACTATAGAACCATTCGCGACCAGAGATTAACAAACACTGTTTACTTCTCCACCCATAGAGATGACGGCCCTGTGCACAGTCGTGACTGGAGCCTCCCCCTGCCCCGAGGCGTGCACGAAGCAGAGTTGCGGGTTCTATTTTTACGAGTTACGCAACCGCCCCTGGAGAGATCTAATGGAATTAAGCGGTAAGCCGGTCATCGCTGACCGCCAGCCTCTGACTGTGGATTATAAACCTGTGGAAAATTCCTCTCTACGATACTCAGCAGTCAGCAGTAACCAGAGTCACTGCCCTTTTCTACGGTCGCCAAGTTTTACACTTTATGTGAGATGATCATGATTCATTGTGAACCTGATATTTTCTAGACACCGACTGCTGGCAGGCTACTAGCAAGCTCTCTATTAATGGCGATAGTGAAGGAGCACCTGAACAACCTGTCTCCTCTCTATCCACAGTCTGTTTCCATATTCCTGTTTTCATTTAAACACTGTCGCGTCTCCGTAAATACTGTCCGCAGCCGCTGCCAGAGGCATTCTCTCCCCAGCGTCTCGACTGTATTATAACCCTCCTACTGGGGCATCATCCCACTTTTATCTGTAAGTGGGATATTGCAAGAATCCCCTCACAACTTCGCGCTTAAAGTATAAAGCATCATGATCGGCTTCGCAGTTCCCGTCTCCTGTTACTTATACTTCAGAGGTTAATAATAACGCTTCAATACAGAGATGTTCCTACGAAATCTGCAAAAACCGATAACAATGCGTCAAGTCGATAGTGAATCATGGCAGACAGGAAGGGAGGGTAAGAAAAATAATGTAGCGGAATGGAAGTCTGAAATATGGAAGCAATGACGTCATTCCCACGGTTCGCCTTGAAGTTCGCGCCGATGAAGTTGCGTACTGACCGAAATGCCCAAGAAACTGACGGGTTTCCTTCGACACAGTCTCGAGTAGTGTGTGCAGTAACCAGGAGAGGTCAGCAAACAACATAATCAACAAACTAGGCGGAATAAACGTCGCATGTGTCAGGGCAAAGCTCCTCTACCTGTGGTCTGCCAGCTGAATTAAAGATATCATAGCAAAAAATAAAATGGTAAAAATTGTATTGTTAACATAAAAGGAATGCCGAATTTGTATTTTGTAAGGTTATAACGGTGTATAAGCTATGAGTCAGATTTTAATAAGCCGCAAGTATTGGAACGACCTGCAATAATCTTCTGTATGATACTAATAGCTGATACCCACGACTTCGTACGCGTGGATTAAGAATTTAATATAGAAAGTTGTTAGTAACGAAGGATTGGTCCTAAACAACACCGAGTCGGCATAATATGACAGGAAAGTTATCGCTATATCATTCTACCGTCGAACCAGTCTCTTGAAGAGAATCAATTTCCAACAAATTTCTATCAATCATAACGGAAAAAATGATGTCCTGTACCCTTCCTACAGATTTCCTTGTCAAATTCCATCAATATCGATATAGCCATTTAGTCGACAAAACGTAAAAAAGACAGACTTACTTCCGCATTTATAGTATTAATACTACAGATCATACACACACTGACTGCGAACAACCCCTGATAGATTATTATAACGTAAAAAAGTGTACACCTTGTGGTATGACAGAGTCATCCACAATGAATATTAATAAATAATTAATTAATATTCAGATTTTCCTTGTAATATTCATTTATCTAAATTATAAATATTAGGGTTAATTCATAGGTGAATAATTATGTATTAAACCAGGGCAGCCAGATTTATTATTATGTGATTTAATTTCTGTGCAAAACTTGCTATTCAGAAAATATTAAATGTGGGAAGTTGGAACTGCAGTTTTGAACGTTCAGAGAACGGGACAATGCCCAGTGTCGCCGACAGGCTGACGCCTACGCTCACAAAGGGGTGGCGCGCGGGAACCGTTACCTGCCGAGTGTACTGACCTCACCCCTCCCCAGTGCCTCGACAAGGTCAAGCAAAATGTGCGGGAACGGGTAGCAAATGTTAGCGACGACACGAATCACGTGATGATGGACATATATCGATGCACCAATCGTGAACGGATACAGGGGTTCACAGTTGTTAATTCAAGGCTTGTGTTCCATGTGCGGGGAGAGGAAAGCTGGCTTTGCCGCGACAAGAGGACACGACGCCATATTTGACTTCACTTGCTGCCGAGACGAGCTACAGTGCGGACGTGTCACCCGACACGCCCTTAGCCGTTGATCAGTGACTGTGTCTGGTCGCATAGTCTGGCTCAGATGGGCTGGATGCTGAGCGGCCCACCTGCCAGAGATTGTAAGCTGATGTGCTAGCGCGGACATATCCGCAAATCTGGCATTCGTTGCAGCAGTGGCACAGAGCGTGTCACACCTCGTCGAGAAGATGCGATTACGGTAAAGTAGCGACGCATGTGTCCACAGTTCCATTGGGTTTTAACGAGGCTTGCTAACCCGTAAACGGCTCCTGAGATAAGACTCTGCTCCCATCATAACAATTACTGAGCTAACCAACTTTTCATGTTCATAACTTCAAATTCGAAGCATCTTGCTCGTTGTTTTAAATTCAAACGATGCTTTTAACTTTAAACGGCGCCCCTGGGATTCTTTTGTAAATGTTAACTTTAAGTTGTTGGCCTTTGATGCCACTTTAAAACATGTTGACTTTGCAAAATCATTGAGATATCTAAATCAGTTTTATGTTTGCTTTTATCCGGCGGATTGTAAATGTCGGGTATTGCTTGTTTATTGTCTTTGGATTATGTTTAACGTAACGTTAACTATACCCAGCGTTGTATAAGCCAGAAGACTAAATAAATTGAGTATAATTTTGTGTGAAACTAACTTCCTGTAGAAATCATGGTTGTAGTTCACCATTTAACCAAATAACCAACTTATTGGATGTCATACATCTTATTAATAATTATATTTCATCAACGTATTGGCTCCCCCCTCTCTCTTTTTTTTACATTTCATTCCTCCCAGCTGAAGGCTGGGAGGCGGGCTGCTGGAGAGTCACCGAGACTCTTTTCAGCCTACTAGTCTACGGGGAGGGAAGGGGGGCCGTGGCCTTGTAGGGAACCATCCCAGCATTCGTCTAGAGTGGTTGAGGAAAACCAGGATGGCCGAACGAGGTTTCACCCTCGTCCTCCCGAATGATAGGTAGGAGGCCGAAAACGGCCTCCAGAACCAGGGGTCCAATACAACCTACAGCATTGCAAGACTACCTACAATCTACCTCGCATAAAACCCCTAAATTTGTGATATCTGCAGCTTAACATTCAATCCGAATAACCGACGGCCCAGGCTTGGCTCATACGATCAAAAACAATCTTTAAAAATCTTTGCCTGCACGGATATTTGAACCAGAGACCACGATACAAACAGCAGTAAGCAAGCGCTGAGCTACCGGACCGCTATACGGAAAGACAGTACAGAGACCTACACATCCTACGCGTCTGTCTATCACCGTTCAGTAATTTTTCGAAATTATGAGACAACATGCATTATTTATATAGAAAATTTTTCAACCAAATGTAGACAGTACTTTTCTCTTTGTTTCAAAGGATAAGTGTGCAAACTTTCGTCGAAATCGGATGAAAACTGTATTTGTATGAAGAAACAACAAACATACATACATTCATCTTTATATATATAGATTAATAGTCTACCCACGGGATTCTTTTCCAGTCGGCATGAAAGAGAGCGGTAATCCCTAGAGCATTACGTTAATGACCGTTTTATAAGCCCTTGTAGATCTTGTGGGGTGGAAGAACGTGCGGTTGGTACTGCTGAACTCGTCTGTCAGACTGCTCCAGTTAACAGGTTGGGTCACCTGGCGTGCCGTGCCGTGCAGTGCGGTGCGGCCTTGAGTCACGGCCGGGAATAGCGCGGACGATCACGCGACCCAGGCCTGGCTGCTGGCGCCGTAGATTGAGGCGCCCCCTTCGAACCCGACTCTGGCTCGGAAACCTTAACAGCGCTTAAACCTGCCTTCGTGTCTCGCACACGTTGGGGTTGTTCGTGTGGGGAAGGTAAACGCTGTGTGTGGTTAGGATTACGCGTTAAACTGCGGGTCCCCACCAGGTTAAGGCAGAGGTGGATTACGCTGCAAATTGAAACTCCGCGGTTAGGCGGCCAACGACCCTTCGGCGTCTCCGTGCCAACTCACGTGTTCGTGTGCTCTCGACGCCACTGTGCAACGCGCCTCCACCGTAGTCGGCGGCCTAACCCGGTAGTCCTACCAGATGTAGCGCACCCAACACGGAGCCTGCTAGTACCTGTAGGAGGAAAAAACTCTCCAAGAGGTGACGGTTTCGTACGAGTACCCTCTCCCTTACAATACAATTAATACGAAATAATTCTACTTATGTTTCCTTTTCCTGTATCGGTTCTCTTCGATTAGTCCCTGATCCACTCTCTATACTTCTGATACCGTGTGTACTACCAATACGATAAAATTACCTGAAAATAGTAGCCTTCATACTTCAATTTACCATCAATGAAACAAACATTTTTAAAAAAAATCTTACTGGCTTTCTCAATAAACTGCAATTCTTTTACAAACATCAACTCCTACAGTTTATTCAGAATTTACAATTCAACAATTTTCAGTTGCTTATCAATATAAAAATAGGATCGAATGCAATTGGAGAAGTAAGTGAATTCTGTTATTTCGGAAGCAAAATTAAAACCGATCGCGGAAGCAGGAATGATGTTAAAAGCAGAATAGCACTAGTAAAAAGAGCCTTCATGAAAAAGAGAAATCTTTTAGTTTCAAATATTGATCTAGGAATTAGAAAGAACTTTTTAAAACTCTATATGTGGAGCACAGCACTTTACGGTAGCGAAACATGGACTTTAGGAATACCGGAAAGAAGGAAAATTGAAGCATTTGAAATGTGGTGCTACAGAAGAATGCTGAAAATTAAGTGCACAGACAAAGTAAGAAATGAACGAGTTTTGGAAATGATGGGTGAGGAAAAGAAGTTTGTGGAAGAAGCTTAGAGAAAGAAGAGACAGGCTGGTAGGTCATATTTTGAGACATGCTGGATTGGTTAATTTGCTGGTGGAGGGAACGTTCGAAGGTAAGAACTGTAGAGTAAGACAGATATTAGAATATATGAAGCAGATAATTGAGGACGTGGGTTGTAAGGGGTATGTAGAGATGAAGAGGTTAGCTCAAGATAGGAAAGGATAGAGAATTGCATCAAGCCAGTCGAAAGACTGATGACAGCAAAAAAAAATCCTTTGTATTCCTTTCACTACATATACCTCCGTTCAAATAAATCAATAACAATTTATTGATAAGATCGTTCTTCTTCACTGCCCTCGGGCTTATAATTTCAAATACCAAAATCAATTTTACGGTTATTCCTCCAGGATTTCGACTGTCTTCGCATATATTTATCTAATCGTCTTCCTTGAACAACTGCCAACGAAAGATCCTCTTTCACCAAACGCTCGACATTCTTTGCCGTTTACTACTCAAAACATCGGAGTCAATTCATATAACTACATGTACTTAACAACTGAATGTTATGAACAGTGAGGACTCCTACCTCATAAGCTCACTTTTAAGTACCAAGATTCGAACCGGGGGCCTTGCACACACGTATGACTCACGTAGAGTAACCAGCTAAGCCACGAAGTTGCTGATATCTACTTCACTAACTAGAAGCACGATGCTTATAAGAATCCGAACAGCTGCCATACGGGACAATTTGAGTCCAGGTTAGGAATGCGAACTCGTTACCTTTCGATCCGAAGTCACACCCGACTACCGGTCCAAACGACGGAAGCTGTTGGCGCGATTTCTGTACTGCCGTCTGGTTTGCTGTTTTGTCTGTAAATGTTCGTCCTGGCTGGGGGTAAGGAAAACTGTAGCGGACCAAAATCGATAGTCTGAACGGAAGTCGCACCCCGTGACAGTCCACTCCCGTTGACCACACTCCCGGATAAGGCCTCACAGGGGACAAGTAGATTGTAATACCAGAGGCGATTACTGCAAAAACAAATTGACTGTTAAATTAAGTAATACTACCACTGTTAAAACGGAACCGAGCCTACTACAGGCCTGAGTCGGAACGATCGCGTGGCAGAATGAGCAAACGTCAGCATACCAGTTACAGCAAACAAAGCCCTTCTACCACGGCCAAAACAAACTTGTTTGTAATGTAAAGGGAATTTATCATTGACTTTTGCACAAATACACAATGAATCATAACATTTGGGAGTTAACTTCCATATTAATGGTAAGCCGGGGTGCTGTAAATGCGAACTGGCTCAGGACATAAAATTATAAGCAACTGTTATTATCAAGTAATCCTGTACGAACTGGACTAACTGCAACTAACTGAATAACTGGAATAGTTCAATAAAAACCACCAGCACTATAACAACAATAAACGACATTTGTGATTATAAACAATATCAAAGTTTGCAATAGCAGCTGTAACTGTTATAATTGTAAGCAAGACCAAATGTAATATTATAGAATTAATTAGACAATAAGTCAAAGTGTAATGGAACTATATTCCTTACATGATAAATTCCTTGCATGCAAATGTTCCGTGCAAATCTCCTAATACTATGTAATCAACGATTTAAAAATTAATACGTAGGGCCTAATTTAGATATTAGGCTGTGTAAATGAAGGGTGGCGTGACGCTCTATTCATCTGCGGGTATCATGACTTCTAGTCGCCTCGAAGTGCCAGACAAGACGCAGCAGATCTGATAGCACATTGCGGGATTCGCATCCCAGTATTTTGCGCCATGGTCCACACCCGCCGCGTTAGCTCAGGTGTCCGGCGCTGACACGGCTGGTTCCAGTCCTGGTGGTGAACTTGGCCGGCAGGGCAGCAGAGGTGCTAGCGGACGATTCCTAACCACCAGATTGGGATTTAGCCCAGGAATTAGGCACCCAAACCTGTCCGCAGTTCGTTTGGAGTGAGGGCATCAACACTGTTGACAGTGATTCGTCCGTGAGGTGGGGACGTTAAGCTTTGCGGACAGTCCAGAACAGCAGGCCTGGACGACCATCAGTAAACATGGAACCACGCTCATCAGTCTACAAGACGAGTTGGCCGCTACGGTGATCCAAGCAGCCGGGACGGTGGTGTAAGCGCTGCGGGGAGCTGCTAACGCGTGGAATTAGAGCCAGCACAGCGGCTGCAATTAGCAGGACGTGGCACACGGTGTTCCTGCGAGACTATCGAGGGATCGACTAGAAGTATCGATAATGTCCAGCCGCACTGCTCGCGAGACAACTGATACGGAGATAGGGCTGGTGTTCTCTGCCAGACAGACGACGCGACTTTGCGATTTAGTAAATAACAAGCGGACAACGTCTGTCGCTCAGGAACCCAGTGAAACATGCCTCCCACAAAGCTACTTCACTCCCACTGACAGGATAGATAACATAAGATTCCGTACTGAGGGCTACATATATTATACATTGGCTGTTGGCCACTTTTCGGCCAACTTATAACTCTCTACTGCTCATGTTTCTCATTGACATCCCTCTATCTGTACCGAGCATATACGGGGGCGTTCGTCCATAAATTACGTGAGGTAAAATAGGGGGAGGGGGTCAGGCGAAATCTCACCAAAGGAGAGGGGGGCACAACGGAAATCTCACGTGAGATTTAAAAAAAAATATTGTTGGACTGTAGAGCTAAAAAAAAAATCTACAAAACATGCGAAAGTCGATTTTAGAGAGGTATTTCGTAGAAAAGTAGGGGTGTAACCGCGTTTGTAAAGGAGAGACCTAAAAGAAAAAGGTCTCAAAAACTTGCGAGGGCGATTCCTAGGGGAGGGGGAGGGGTCCGTAAATCCGGGAAATCCCCTCACGTAATTAGTGGACGCCCCTCTATACACCGACGCTCGTCGCCAGTTAACACTCCAGCGTGTGTATTCCGTGCGTGCCTTGTACAGTAGTTGTGGATTACTTCCCTGAGCTGCACAGGCGATGCCCCACGCGCCAGTTGGAGACGCCATTGTGCCGTCAACGAGAGGTCAATCTGCCGATTATTCGCCAATTACAGCGACGAGACGGCTGCGCGGCTCAGCAGCCAGCTACCAGACAGGAGTCGGCTGGCTAGTGCCCACACCAAGCCACTTATTAGTGGACGAATCACGAGCAGTGACCACGACCAGAAGCTGGCACTCGGGTTCAACCCGCTGAGAGGGTGAGGGAGGGAGGGAATGCAATAAATCAACAACTCAACACATCAATACTTAACGAAAAACTCTGAAAAAAAAAAGGTTTAAAACGCAAAAGTAGGTGGCTAGTGAAATTACACTCAAAGAATTTAAGATACGCATTTTAAAAAAATCTTCAGCGTGTTTCAGAATGAACCAAGAATTACGTCAATCATCATCATCATCATCATCATCATCATCATCTCCATCATCATCAACATCTCCATCATCATCATCATCATCATCATCATCACCATCATCATCATCATCATCATCATCATCTCCATCATCATCTCCATCATCATCATCATCTCCATCATCTCCATCATCATCATCATCATCATCATCTCCATCTCCATCTCCATCATCTAGGACAGCTTCCAGCAGCTGGCCGGCTCTGCTGGGAACAAAAGCCTCGCCAGCGCTTCCTGTCTAACCACCATCTCTCTTCTTCCACTGTCGCCCAATTTCCTCCTCTTTCCTCCACACATTTCTTAACGCCTTTAATCCATCTGTCCCTCGGTCTTCCTCTAGGCCTCTTCCCTTTCAGCTCCACGTCCAGCATCTTCCTTGGTAGCCTCTCCTCTCCCATTCTCTTTACATGCCCGTACCACTGTAGCCTAGATTTTTAAATTCTTTGTTGTATCGTCTCCCTGATTCTCTCATTCCTTATTCTGTCTCTTCTTGTTACTCCCACTCTACTCCTCTGAAATTTCATTTCCACCGATTGTACCCTCCCTTTGTCTCTCTCCTTCATCATCCATGTTTCTGCCCCATATGTTAAAATTGGCGCAAAATATGTTTTATAAATTGCCTCTTTACTCTTTTGTGGGACATTCCTACTCCATACCAGACTTCTAACACTTTAAAAAAATCAATATGCACATCTACCTCTTTCGTTTATTTCCATCCTGTTACCTCCATTTTCTTCAATACAGCTTCCCAAATATTTGGAACATTCCATTCTATTTAGTACATGGCAGATAGTGTTAAATAACATAGCACTGCTGCTGGGCCAATGAATTACAGCCAAAGATACTCCAATCACCGAGGCAGTTCGTCGTCCCTTTTGGAAAATCGTCACAACTTCCAATCGCGGTGACTCCGTGTGTGAACGCCGCTTGATTTTATCTCTCTTTTTTTTTTTACCTATGTCTTTACACCTCGTCGACGTCGAGGTAATTAGAGGCTGGATGAGACTGAAAACAAGAAACGGGAAGGAATTCGGGCATGACCTTTTGAAGGAAGCATCGCGGCATTCGCATGGAGTGATCTGGGGAAACTATGGAAACCCCAAATCTGTATGCCCAGACGGGGATTGCTTGATTCTCATTGCAGGTAAAACTGTAGCCGATCCAGTGAGACGTTGCGGCCCACCGTTAGAATGCGGTGCACGTCTTTGGGCTGAATTTAAGCGCTGCTGTAGCTGCTCCTCTGTCTACGCACCGTAGACAGATATTGCATCCCCCACTTCCTGTGTAGAGAAGCTCGAGCAGTTTAGCCGCGTTGTTAACAGAATAGTATCGAGTTTTATTTTTTATACTGCTTTTTTTATTCTTATGGATTTGCTCGTCGTCGACATCACTAGAGGTGCGAAAGGAGTGGGATGAAGGAACGAGAAGGAATTCGGCAAAAAACCTTTTGTAGAAACCATCCAGGCATTCGCCTGGATTCATTTAGGTAAACAATGTAAAAACGAAATCAGGATGGCCGAATGCGAATTCGAACCCGCGTCCTCTGGAATGCGTTACCGCTCACCCGCCGCGCTGGGTTTATCGAGATGAGAAGCGAGTGCTACTTCTGAACACCGACGTGAACGCTCGAGGTGAACCCGAGATGCAGCACCAGGCAGCGCTGGCGCTAGGCTACTTGACGGCGGACGAGTGTAGTCTGAAGTTACAATGCGGCGAGCGGCGATGCGGGAGTCCGCCCGCTGCTTACGCAACCGCGTCCAGACAAAGGACCCTCGGCCGCGCTCAACCAGGAGAGCGGGACTGTCGAGGAAGCGTGTACACTGTGGCGCAAAACTGACCACGAAATATGAGTAAACACCGCGCGCGCCTGTCTGTAACCGCAGTACATCAACACTAACGACCCAATGCAGAACCATACACGTGCATTCACACGGCCAAGTGAAACCCATCTGGACGAGTTAGTGGTACTACACGACATATACGACACCCGCCGAACTACTTTGCACCGCGTGACGTAACGACGCCATAATATTGCGTCGTAATGTTGAATGTAAATATTAAGACAGAACAGCGTGTAGTTTGCAACCACACACCTGAAACCATTTCGTGGAAAGGTGACATTCGTAATACGGCTCTATCGATACGCGCAACTCGAACGCCCAACACACAGCTACGTGACTGAAACGTCTTCTCGTGTGCTTTGTGCTTCCGGCAGAGGCGGAACTACCTCAGAGTTTAGTGATAGGGGCAAAGACAGCTCATATTTCGGGTCCAGATGATCGACCACTCCCAGAAATCTATGCGTCGATCCTCCACGGTACACCTAACTAATCCCTGCCAGAATTATTCTTCAGAAAGACGATCTCAAAATCAGAACTGCAACTTAATAAAAAAAATGCTAGTTTCGTAAACAGACGTAGGATGCTAATATCTTTCTAAAACTGCAGACAGGAACCTCAGAACTTCATAAAAGTTAAACCACATAGCGTTTTAAGTGTTTCGAAAAAAAGCAAGAGTATACCATATCAAATATGGTGAAACAAGACGGTACGAAACATTTAAACACACTGGGAGTGTACGCGAACAAAGATCGCAAAAGATGAGGCACATATATGAAAACCCAAGTTGTAATAGGTAAGCTGACATGAACACGTTAACACAAATACGAAGAGATGGAGGACTGCATCAAATCTAGTAACTCTTAATAGAGAGAAGAAGAAGAAAAATCTAAGTCCGCGTTGTCTATGAGCCACTATTTCTCCAAACAAAAAAAGACTTTGCGTCATTCTGGAACGACCGAAACAATAAATTCAATAAAGAAAAACACGAGTAATGCAGGATGGCTACCCACGAGGAGCACGCCTGTCAATAATACGGAACCTCTCTCTGTACCGCAACACTTATCACAATTACAAACTCAATTTCTCTTTTTCGTGTTTTGAAAGCGGAATTCTGGGAGGCTCCACAATTTTCTAACTGCTTGCAATTTCGATTAACTACTTCGATGCGTCGTATTGCTGACGTTTCGCACTCATTTTTACAAAACAAAAAAGACGCCGAAATACGAGGCGGGTACACACTGCCCAATGCTGCCACACTGCAAAAATACCACAAATACTGTCGCTGAACCATCGTACCAACATAAACTGTTTTGTTTTTTGCTAGTGGTTAGGTCGATAAGCGGCCTGTACGTTATGTCCTCCCCTCCTGCAATGGCCATGCCGTGCCGTGGCGTATCTATGCATACACAGAAAACAAAGCTGGCACTCGATTTAATGCATGAGGGGTAAGAGTGTCGGAGAGTGGTATAACTTACCACGGGAAGTGGTGAACAATTTACCAAAAACGATGAAGGAATTTAAAATTAAAATTCGTAAATGGTAAAAGTAAATGGGGAAGGAATTTAACACTGATAGTATATAAGGTAATAGCAATAAGTTACTAAGAAACAATCGCAATTTAATTCAGCTCAATTCCGTCTATGAGCTGTATCCATCTAACATGACGGCGTGCATCTGTTGCGACGCAGTACCGAACATTTTGTTACGCGTGAACTTCACACGACTTTTTACAACGCAGAGAAGCTGAAAGGTCAATATGATAATTACAACGGAAGAATTGATCAAAACTTCACCAGATTTTTATCCGACTTCCCAACATGCTTCCGTATTTTTTATTTAATTTGTGGAGGCTTTTCCGTAAATTGTGTGGACGTTGAAGAAGGCATCGTACAGAAGCAGTTAGTACAAATTTCAGGAGGTTAGCTATGTCAGCTCTAGTTTTTGATGGTGAAGCGTCCATAAATTACGTCGTTCCATCTGGAGGGGGGGGGGGGAGAGGGGTTGGCTGCAAAGCTACGCTGAGCAACGTGAGATTCGAGGGGGGGGGGGGGGGGGAATACCAAGCCAATCCACGTAGCTTTTCATTCATATTATTTGCCACAGCTGAAATAAGGTACAGAACTCACAACAGCATGTCAATATTTATTTCCGTCATTTAATTATCTCCGTATGTAATTTACGATAGTGTGACGAGAGAAAACAGTACAAAATATCTTTTGGAATTAATAGGGAATAAAGAAAACTAAGTGAGACGGAGGAAAAGGGGGGGGGGGGAGTAGAAGCAAAAGCCACGTCGGGCTACGTAGTTTATGGACGCTCCCTAGGTGGGAGTCGTGCAGTCCCAGTATTCTCGCAGTCCTTCAGGGTCCCCAATGTTGGCTCCTCTTCACAACAGCCCGTGATGGGCGATTAAAAAAGTGGCCATCATCGTCGCGATCATGAGTTAATGTCTGTTAATTTTCATTTACTGACCTTTTTTTTTGTCTCTTGAAAATGGGCGTCAAAGTGATAGCGGCTTGTGGTGATCACGGACTAACAAGTTTCTGTTACGCAATCATAATTTCACAGATTCCTTGAGGTTTTGTTTTCGTTAGGTTTTGGTTTGTTGTGTTGGTTGCTAAGACAGATGTTGCTGGGCCGTGGTATCGAACTGAATAATCGCAAATTCCATTTAGGAACCGTGCAACCTCAGAAGGAAGTGCGATGTAAATGCTAGCTGTGTAGTTTCGGCTGGTGTTGGCGGAACATTTTAACATAATTAATTTATAAAGTTATGATAACTGCAAAGAAAGGCTTACGACTCTTTCATTAATCAGATAATTTCTATACCGTATTTAAAAAAGAAGAAAACGCCCCCTTGTAACCAAAGAAGAGATGACCATAATCTACCAGAAATAACTGGAAAACATTAAATAAGTACCAGGCAGAAACGACGCACAAAGAAAAATAACACAGACTGCTGCTATCTATTTGCTTAGCACATAATTATCGGAACGAGCATCAAATACAATAAAAGTCATGTAAAATAGATGGAGGAAGAGAAGATGGTGGACTATTCACCGCAACTGAACAAGGTGCAGAGCTCCTATTATTGTCCTATGCATTAGATAGCTCTTGCCTACGACTTCGTTTTCACTTCTCCGTCCATACACATGACTTTTTTCTCTCCCAGACAAACAATGAATAAACAACCAGCCGAACATCTAGCAGAACCATCGTCAGAATTTGATAAATTCGATCGCATGTCATCAAGCGACTTTGAATATCCAGTGCAAAAAATATCTCCATTGGTTGCGAAAAGTCATATTTTGGATTGCTCACGATTATGCCCTCTACACAGTGGTAGCCTTCACGATCGACAGACGAGGAGACACGAGAGGTGCGGTACTTACGGGTGAACCGCGAGCGTGGTCGCCATGGCGTCTGGAGGCGGACTGCGGCAGAGGCAGCCTGCGCCTGCCCGCCCGCCATCCAGCCACCTGCCCCGCTGACGTCACCAGCCAGCTGCCGGGCCGTGACGTCACGCGGAAGCCACCGCCCGCGCGAGCTAGCTCGCTCGCTCGCTGCCAGACACTCTGGTCTCGGTAGCGCGGCCCTCTAACACCGGTATACGAAAAAATACAGCCCCAATCAGCGCGCGAGCATGTCACGCACAAAGATGAAACGAATCGCACGTCCACCAAAGTATAAAAATATCGGGAATTTCGTTTTGTGGCAATTTTACAACAGAATTATTACACCCCATCATTACGTTTGACACATCAGATGCAAAATCCATTAGATTATTTTTATGTGGAATAGCATCGCTTCTAAAAAAAAAAGTTTACAATGTGTACAAATAAGCATACTTTATCAGCAGCTTCTAATGGAATAAGAGCTTTAAAAAAATCTTTGATACGATGGTTTTATGCATATCTTACTACAAGGGGAGATCAAATGAAAAGGTACGAAACGACGTAAAAACGTAACAGTTAAATGTTTGCATATTCCGCCATGGGAGAACGTAGCGAGACATCTCGGGATGCGATTGAAGTCTCTGACTGGGATCGGAGCATGCGCGGGCGCCCGCATGCTCAGTAGAGAGCAAAGGCTCTTATTAAAAGCGGGGTCCAAATGATGCGGCAGTCCGTATGAGGACAGGATGGCGTACAGGGGGGGATGTGTACTGTGAGACACTCCGACGCCTACGCAGGTCCAGCAAGAACAAAAGACCGGGGCTGCTCACGGAGGGTGTGGTTCTGCCCCATGATAACGCGCGTCCACACGTCTCCAGAGTCACACACATGGAACAGGCCAAGTTCAAGTGGGAAACGTTGGATCATCCGCCCTACAGTCCGGACATGTCGCCCTGCGATTTCCATGTGTTTGGTCCACTGAAGAAACACCTGAAAGGGAAACGCTTCAACTCGGACGACGTACTCGAGGACGCTGTGAAGGACTGGGTCTCGTCACGGCCACAGGAATGCTGGGAACAAGGAATCCTGCGGCTTGTTCATCAGTGGGACCGTTGTGCTCAGGCCTATGGTGTATATTTTGAATAAAGTCTACATTTGTACCCACCGTGTCGTTTCGTACCTTTCCATTTGATCACCCCTTGTACTAAGCACACGTGTTTGGTGGTGCTCGCGGGATCGTCAACAAAAGCGACAACGTAGTTTGCCTCAGGTCTTCACATAAATTATTAGAACTTTCTGTAACTATAATATGATCAATTATGGAGCGAGTTTTCGTCGTCCAACATTTTATTTCTTTTGCAATTTTTAATAGGGACAAATAGACTATCATTTTCGGTAAGTGTGTCGCATAAAAACGACGATATTGTTACTTGAAATAAATATAATTTGTAGACAGAGTTTGAATGTAATCTTTGCATTTTATTTAATTTAGTTTGCTCTGCCTAAAACTTCTCTTATACCGACAACGACCGTGTTTTTGACAATCTTGATATCCAAAGATTCGCAGGTTCGTTTCTACTCTAGATTTAATCCATTTATTTTTACACTGACATGATGTTCGAAATTTATCATAATACAACTCTTATTATTTCAAAACTCATTGTGCTGCTAGATCAATCTTGTCTTAGTCGTCTGCTCTACTCAATAATTCTCTTAACTTCTACTATTTCCACAGATGAAATATCATTTCAAACATCTCTGAGCAAACAATATTTATTAAACTTGGTATTCTTTTTTTTTATAAATTCTTTAAACTTTTAATTTACCAACATTATGAACTACTATGTTACAAGTGCTCCAAAATGGTAGATAATGTTCTGCAACAAACGAGGCTAAAAACAATGTAAGTACTGGAACTCAGAAGAAAATAATGAAATGTTATTACCTTGTTTAATTTGTACGTCAGATTTTTTTAGTTTTTATCATATGAAATGATGTCTTTGTGGTTTTATATTCTTTGGTGATACCGAATGTGCTTGAGGGCGTCTTTGCCTGACGTAATATAAATGATATCCTCACTACAACTCATATTAACCATAATTTCCGATTTTAGGACTTCTTGCAGCCAACCTGAAAATTCTTCTTGCAATTCTCTTCTATAAAATTTAAGGATTCACCCCCCCCCCCCCCGTTTTTACACTCGCTCTTGTACTCGGTTCTTCGTCTGACGACATTTTGGTTTGGTAACTAGGAGAACATTTCTCTTCTCAGTGATGACAATTAATGAACGAATAAAATCAGAATTTTTGTTTACATATAAATAAGCGAATTAGCTGTGGAATCCCCTAAAAATTTAGAAAATGTTGGCCACCAGGGTGTTCCCGAAAACACACTGGAACATTTTGCAATCGATAACTTCTTATCATAAATTCGATCGAAGAATTCCTAGTAAAAATAAACAGATAGGGTTTCAAACTTGTAAACAAATTTGGGCAAATTTCCTTGTATTCTCAAAAATCGTGGAAAGATCTTTTGATTTAGGTATTTCGATAGGAGAGACCCTATATCGGTAGAAACACCGAAAAATCGGTAGATTCGAGGTCAAGGAACTAGCAGGCACAGATGACGAAAGCTTCTCTCGCAGGAACACGCAGTTAAGATTTAGAATTAAACAAGTACAGGGCTAGTCAAAATGATTGCAGTGATTTCAGAAAATTACTACAGATTTATTATTTGACATTACACAGATATATATAAACAAACTCTGAAACTTTGAGTGTCTACAGATGCTAAATATGTGCACCTTTAGTGACTCTGCACACATCAAATCTATAATCGAGTGAAACCAGCCCGAGCATGCCACTTACAACGTATCAGTTTTTTTCTTCCTGCAGTATCAGAGGAAATGTTTGAATCAGTGTTCGCGAAAAGCTAAAATGAAACTTTACGTCATTTCTGTTATCGCAGCAGAAAGCGCGTTGAGGAATAAGGAAGACGGAGAGCAGATAAAGAACCCGATGACGCCTTCCTCGCTTCCTTCCGTCCGTGGTTGCGCTAACTGCGAAAATAGATAGACCGCTAAGTGGAGACCATTTCCAGGCCACATGCAAAGATAAAAAAAAATATCAAGTACGATCTCTTTTGCGAGGGTTCACGTGGGATAAACACAGAAAGATACGGAACGTGGTAGAAAGGCTCCTTTGGGTCAGGAGGAAAAACAACAAAGAGGGAGATACGTTTAAATGAGAACAAATGAGGATTTTAGCAGACTTAATAAATATTTTTGTGACTATCTTCTCGCATACCAGCTCAGCGTCGCCATCAAAATGTGACAGCAGTACCGCGCCCAAAGATGCAAGATCGGGGATGACGTCACGGCCAACGGTTATTTTTTTTTTTTTTTTTTTTTTTTATCATCACCTTCGGTCTGGGGTACGACGTGTAGATAACCTCCTCGTGGTGTACCCTGGACAACGGACTGCTGATGCAGAACGGCTGAAAATCTACACAATAGGCGACCGAACTAGATCCCGTATCTCTCACGGTCACACAAAGCAACATCAGAAGATGAAAAATCTGAAGATGAAATTGAACAACGGCACTTGTCAGAGCCAACTGACCAGAACGTTTGGACACAGCGCTCAGATTCTTCAAATAAATGCAGAAGGATTAACAATTGCTAAATGTGAATACCTTAGCAAACTAGCTACTGACCTCAAAATCGACATCTTAGCTGTTCAAGAGACCCACATGACTGAAAAAGATTTGGAAAGTAGGGGCAAGATTGCAGGATACAGAATGATATCGAGAATTCCCTCTCCTATACACGGATCAGCCATGTATGCCAAAAGTAACATTTGCAACATCTCGGAAGTGAGGTGTCAAAAAGTCAATGAAGTGGAAATAATTACTGCCAAACTCAACAATTTAACTGTTGCATCAGTTTACAAACCACCTCTTTCCAACTGGCCAACTCCACCACTGCCCTCACTACCAAAACCTTGCATATATGTAGGAGACTTTAACAGCCGACATACATCCTGGGGTTACCCAAATTCTGATGAAAACGGTGAGAAACTCACTGTGTGGTGCGAAAGTCAAGACCTGTATCTCAGCTATGATGCTAAAGAAAAGAAAACATTCCACTCTGCTAGATGGCAATCTGACACCAATCCTGATCTGGTCTTTGTTTCCACAGATGAAAGAAAACCTTTAGACCACACAAGGAAAGTCCTTCAGCATTTTCCCAGAAGCCAACACAGGCCCACACTAATCAGTGTTGGTATCACAATACCTGTTATCAGATCAATTCATAAACCAAGATGGAATTTAAAGAGGGCAAACTGGGACAATTATAGCTCCGAGGTAGATAATAACCTGCGATGGATACCCCCAAAAGTGAAAAACTACAAGAGATTTGTAGGTATTGTTATTGCTGCAGCTAAACGAAACATCCCTAGAGGGTACAGGAAACAATACATTCCATGCTGGGACAAATCTACGCAAACTTTATATGAAAATTTTCAAAAAACTGGTGACCCTGAAACAGGAAAAAGAATATTAGAAAAACTGAATGAAGGGAGGAAACAGAAATGGAAAGAGCTAACTTCTCAAATGAGCTTTACTCACTCCAGTAGAAATGCATGGACTCTCCTTAGAAAACTGGGTGCAGCCTCAAACATGTGCAAAGAGGAGCCAGGAATTACACCAGCTGAAATGGCATTGCACATAAAAACAAGAGCTGACAAAGTCCCAATAGATCCTGCCATGAAGAAACAGATGGAGAAAGAGATGATTGAAATGGATAACAACCTCAGAAATAATCCTATCCTTTCTAATCCATTTAGTCATGAAGAAGTTGAGAAAGCCATCAAAATGCTAAAAATGAGGAAGGCTGCAGGGTTAGATGGCATTTTCCCAGAATTCATAAGATATCTCGGCATGCAGGGAAGAACTTGGCTCAAGAACTGAACTTCTTCAGTGATATCCTGGACACTGGGATAGTCCCCCCAGAATTTAAGATGGCTCACACCTTGACGATCCTCAAACCAGGCAAACCAGCAGATGATGCTTCAAGCTATCGACCTATTGCTCTACTCAGTGTTTGCTATAAGCTTCTAGAACGCCTCATCCTTAACCGCATACAAGGAATAATAAATATCATAACACCAACATATCAGGCAGGTTTCAGACTAAAACGGAGCTGTTGTGAGCAAGTATTAGCACTGACATCATACATTGAGGCTGGATTTCAGAAGAAGTTAAAAACATCAGTTGCCTTTGTCGATTTAACAGCGGCATATGATACAGTTTGGCTGGATGGACTGCTACTTAAACTTAAAAAACATATACCCTGCAGGAAACTAACATCACTCCTGAGGAATATGCTGACCAACAGATATTTTAAGGTCACCGTCGGACATAAGACAAGTAAGTCATTTACAATAAAAAATGGATTACCTCAAGGGTCAGTACTAGCTCCATTGCTCTTCAACTTGTACACCAGTGACATGCCAGAAACAACCGGCAATAAATTCTGCTATGCTGACGACTTAGCTATCGCCGTCCAAACTGCCACATTAGAGGAAGGTGAGAGCATTCTCTCTAACGACTTAGAAACCTTGAACACATATTATAGAAAGTGGAGACTTTGTCCGAACCCAATGAAAACAGAAGTATGCGCATTCCACTTGAGCAATAGAATAGCACATCAGCAGCTCAAAGTGAACTTCTGCCACCAGAGGGTGAAACATAATTTCCATCCTAAGTATCTTGGCATCACCTTAGACCGCTCCTTAACATTCAAAAAACACCTCGAAAACACAAGTCAGAAACTGAAAACACGAAACAACATCATGAAGAAGCTAGCTGGTACTTCATGGGGAGCTGATGCGAACACACTACGCACAACCGCTCTCACCATGGTTTACCCTGTTGCTGAGTACTGTGCTCCAGTGTGGCAACGTAGTACTCATACTAGAAAAATCGACGTCCACCTGAATGAGTGTATGAGAGTAATAACTGGCACCCTAAAATCCACCCCAGTCCCCTGGTTGCACCTGATTAGCAAAATACCACCTCCAGAGATAAGACGCCAAGAAGCAACGGCACGTGAGTGGATAAAACTACACCATCCTGATCATCCACAGGATCTCCCAATCCACGAGGTTCTAAATAACTTACCACCCACTCGTCTTAAATCAAGAAATCCGGTATGGCAAGATGTATTTGACTTTGATGTCATGGAAAAATGGCGACAAAGCTGGAACTCCACATCTGTAAAACATTCAGATATTAAAGATCCCACAACTGGACTTCCAGGATTCCATCTAAATAGAGACCAGTGGGTCAAACTAAATCGCCTAAGAACAGGACATGCGAAATGCAACGCCATGCTGTATAAGTGGGGACTTCAGGATTCTCCTGCATGTGACTGCGGTGCTCCTTCCCAGAGTGTGGAGCATATTATCAGGGAATGCCCTCTACGGAAGTATGATGGACCATATGAAGATGTTTTTGGAGCTACAAGTTCCTTCTTAGAATGGCTGGAAGAATTAGACATCAGCTTGTGAACGCTACCAACGTTCTTGTCATTGTATATATTTATTATTGTATTAGTTGCTTGCCATACGACAAATAAATAAATAAACCTTCGGTCTATCGACCATACGACCAGCTTCAAAATTTTTACAATAATTTTTACAATTTCTGCTTAACCCATTACAGTAATACTGTATAATAGAACCTTATTTCACCATGGATCATGTAATCAATCAGTGATAACAATGATAAGATAATAAGTTGACAAATTTAATAACATTCTCTTAGCAAATAAAATTAATAAAGTCTATAGAAAGAAGTTGATACCGGAAGAATTATGAGTTCAACTTGATGAACACAACAAGATTTTTTTTTTTTTTTGTAGAAATTGATATCTCAATTAACTTTTATGAAATGGTAATGCTGAGAACTATTAATTAAGGTTACTTAATACAATGAAACTTGGTATTTTATGATAATTTTAATCGGCTTAAGTACAGTGTCTACTGTTAAATTTGGTGCAATTATAAGTACCTAATTTTCAGGATTTATATAGTTTTTTTTTTTCAATAGGTGATTTCTTTAAATAAAGATATCTGCCTCTCTTAAAGAACGAGCTATCGCCTGGTACACATCGTGTCTTCCCCCTCTCAATGGTAGGTTTTTGTCGTCTTCTATCGTTACCGTGGCAACGTCAAAAAACATGTGGACCTGAAGAGAAGGTATCAAAACTACCGCAATAAACGTTAGTGGAGCAGAAGTGCGTTTTGGTGATGGTGATGTAGTATTGGCAGTAATAGTGGTATTAGTAGTAATGTTACTAGCTATAGCAGCAGTAGTAGATGCAGTAGTGGTGGTGGTATTGACTCTGTTAGTATCAGTAGTAGTAGTAGTGGTATTAGTAGTAATGTTAGCAGTAATGTTACTAGCTATAGTAGTATTAGTAGATGCAGTAGTGGTGGTGGTATTGACTCTGTTAGTATCAGTAGAAGTAGTAGTGGTATTAGTAGTAATGTTAGCAGTAATGTTACTAGCTATAGTAGTAGTAGTAGATGCAGTAGTGGTGGTGGTATTGACTCTGTTAGTATCAGTAGAAGTAGTAGTGGTATTAGTAGTAATGTTACTAGCTATAGTAGTAGTAGTAGTAGATGCAGTAATGGTGGTTGTATTGACTCTGTTAATACCAGTAGAGACATTGGAATTTAAATGCAATTATCTTGCATTCATTGATTATAAAGATACATGAGATATAAGTATATAAGAAAGTAAAATAATGGAAATAAAGTCCCAGATTAAGTTCCAGGCGCTGGCCTATGTTGTATATCGAACAATGAAAAAAAAATAAAAAAATATCAAAACGACAAGTCGAACCATTCTAAGCAATGTTTACTAACAGATGGAATCTGCAAACTGATTGTTTTGCTTGTGGCTTTACGCCTTGTCGACGTCGAGGTCATTAAAGGCGGGAGAGGATGAGGGCCAAGGAACGGGAAGGAATTCGGCCATGACCTTTTGAAGGAAGCATCCCGACATTCTCCTGGAGTGATTTGGGGAAACTATAGAAAACCTAAAACTGGATAGCTGGACGGAGATTCGAAGGTGCGTGCTCCCGAATGCAAAGTCGGAGCATAACAGCTTATCCACCACGCTCGGTAAAACAGGCTGTGGCACAGCCGTAATATTAATTCAATTAGCTAACAGCATCCGTCAAAAAGAGTAGTACGCCCGGGATTGTGAAGAAGAAAGAAACCACACAACATCCGGAGCGATGCCGTTGGTTTACCTTGAGGGCACTTAATACGATGTTGTCTTTACCGCCGTTGCGTTTAATCTGAACATGTAGTAAACCTCAGGGTCTAGGGCAGGGTCGGCAAACCCGCGGCTCCCGAGCCGCATGTATCAGCAACGTCGGTGAGATCTAAAGACCACACCTCACCAGTATGAACAAACGTTTTCCAACATGAATCTTATTGAGAATAATTTGTGGAACCAAATAACCTATGAGAAATTCATGTTTGAAATTAAAAACAACTTACGCACATAGTATGACAAAACTTTCTAAGGAAATGAAAGCGCTCTGTACTCATTAATTAAAATGCTTACTATTTACATGTGATTTATTTATGAATATATTATTCACACAACCGTCTGTATGATGGTGTATTGATTATTTAATAAATTATATTAATAATTTCTTTATTAAATTGTAACTATGGCTCTTATAAATTTTCTCCAACTACTTTATGGTGATATTGGCTCTTTAACTTCTAAAATTTGCCGACCACTGGTTTAGGGCGACAAAACCACAGCCAAAGTGGGGGGACGTGTGTATTTAAGAAATTTACAGGGAAAATCATGTCAGCGGCACCGTATAAAAACCAAACTGCCAATGGTTAACATACATTCTGCATTCGATAACAACTGGAGGTTTTCGATAGTTAATGTTACAAGCCAATATTTCCTGTTATTAGAAAGTAAGATGTTTATATACGGATGGTAGACACCCGACGCGAGGTCAGTATAGTCGGCTGCGTGTGTTCTGGAAGCAAAACACACCACGGCGCAAGGTCACGGGGTCGACTCGTGTACGTTACGTCATACTCCATCGCACACACGATGGAATGCGACCGAAATGGTAGCAGAAACACGCGAAGATGTCGATACACAAAGTGAAAGCTCGATTAAAGAAAGTCGAAACCAAAATACAGATACAAAAAAGCCGAAACTAAAATATCGATGCAACAAAGCCGAAAGTAAAATGTCGATACAACAAAGTGGACAGTAAAATATCGATACAAGAAAGTTGACAGTAAAATATCGATATAAGAAGGTAGACAGTAAAATATCGATACAAGAAGGCAGACAGTAAAATACCGATACAAGAAGGTAGAGAGTAAAATACCGCTTTCGTTTGTTATAATTTAGTCATTAAATGATGGCAATTTGTCTACACATTTATTTTTATTTTTGGTTTCGTTTAACTTCGACAATTTCCCAGTGTAAACTCTCACTATTTGAGACAAATAACTCAGCTTCTGCCTCGATAATTTATTCAAAGTGTTGCCGCCCTTATTTTCCACTCCCTTGTTGAACTACTAATAATTCTTTTACAAAACCCATCCAAACAATGTCGTCACTCATCAACATGCGTCTTGACACTCCTCACTCGCCTACTGTCTTCCAGTGACTTGCGCAATCCAGCTGCCTCATCATATCACTTACTGATTCTGTTATGCGGAAACTCTCACTGACTAATTCTAGCTACTCTCCTTTGGAGCCCACCCATAATATGAGTCGCACACTGTTTACCTGCCCAATGCGTCATGGCCAGCTGAGCTTATGATCGATTCGCGTGGCAAGATATTTAAATATTTTATGGTCGACAAGTACTTCCCTCATCAGACATCTCACCCGCCAGTGAGGCTCAGAGCTACTAGATCAACACAAGTTCCTTGGAAGTGCCCTCCAGAAAACGAGACTTGATCGTATAAGGAATGATGAGATTAGATCAAACCTAGAGTTAAATTGTTTGGGCATGTTAAAAGAATGAAAAGTTCAAGACTATCAAAAGCTTATATGGGAAAAAGGATAGCGGGCAAAAGACCAGTCGGAAGACCAAGAAGATGATGAACAGACCAACTGAAGGAAGACATTGAAAGAAGAGACTGGAAGTGGGAATCTATTATGGACTGGGAAACTGTTCTAGTCAGGAGAAAGTGGAACACGATCGTCTATAGCCACAAAGACGGAAACACGGGAAGGTTCGTAAACCACACCCGGGAAACTGGAGTTGGTCGCCAACGATAATGGTGACGACAAGGGGTCCATGCCTCCGCGTACCGGTGGTCTGGATTGCGGGTTTTAGGCGATTTCGGGCAATCAATCCCCGACTCATAAAATACACATTCCTCAAACAAAAATACAGTTTTCCACACAGAAAACAGTTAGACGCTTCATAGTTTGGTGGCGACACTTTATACTTCCCCCACCAGCCTAGTGCTCAAAACGAAGCCGCCGGGAAACTACCACCTCGGACAGCTACCGGCGCAAGGAGCATAAGGGGAGGGGTCGACGGGAATCTCACGTGAGGTTTTGAAATTCTTAAAGGACAGTAAGGTAAAAAAAAGTCCACAAACTTCGCGGATATCGATTTGGGGGGGGGGGAGGGGGGTACTTGTTTAACCGCCCTCGGAAGCAGGAAATGTCAAAATGTCACGTCATCTTAGGGGGGCGGGGGGGCGGAATTCCGGAAAAACAACTCACGTAATTAATGGACGGCGCCACAGGATAGGTGTGTGTGTGTGTGTGTGTGTGTGTGTGTGTGTGTGTGTGTGTGTGTATCTGGTGAGCTGAGACCCTTCCCTGCTGAAGACACAGCTTTCTGTTTCCTCTTCCAATCCTATTACATAACGATTTGTCAACTGCAAACAAATTAAGACTGAGTGCATAGAAAAAACTGAATCACTGATTAGAACGATGGACGACAATAATTCCAGCAAGTTACATTACTGCTAACACTTCCACCTAATACCTTGTCCCAACACTTTGCTTCGTATGTCTTACGAATGCGATCTTACAGCAAGTCACGTTTTGAGTCACTAAAATTGCTTAACATCAATTGCCACCTTTGCAGGACTGCCCCGATGGCTCACGTCATTGCAGCAAGTAATGGTGTCGGGCGCTTAGTGATAGCTGGTTCCAGTCCTGGGTATCAAAGCTGGTGGTCCTGGGTTAAACCTCTCTACAGTGTGTACGGAGGGACAGTATGTATGCGGCCGTTAAGCCTGGCGGCCATCTTGTGTGTCTTTCGCAAGAGTAACCGAAACTGTTCGTTTATCTCTGATTCGTTGAGAAGGTCCTCTGTGGACGGACCCCGTGGTACGCTGTGAACCTTGTGGAATTGCACAGCCGCCTGCTGGGCGCCTGCCTCGCTGCGGATCAGACTGGCCTCTGTTAGCGCCTCTTAACCGCCCGCACGTGATCAGTTAGGAGGGCCGGCGACAGTGCAAGTGCACGGACACTCCACGCACCATAGCTTCCCTACACCCTCCCAAGTACTGTGCCTCCTTCACAGCCTCTAGGGGTCGGAAGCCTTGATCCTAACACTACTGTGAGCCCCTCACGAGTCTAGAATAGTTCCTGTTTTTAGGGTCAAAGATTGCGACAGGTTGATCAGATCTGACCAAATACGAAATTGACCTGTGTGTCACCCTCAGGGTGAATAAAATCTCTTGAGACTGAAGAACTCAGAAGTATTAATAGACTTTGGTATTAAACAAGAACAGGGACGATCGTATAATTGTTTCAAAGGTCATAGACTCAAACTCGATGAAATACAAACTTGACTTGTATTTGACCGTTAAAGTTCACTCTGTGAAATTTAAAGAATTACTGTATCTTCGAAATCATCACTTTCTTTTTATTGAGGATGGACATTCGCAGTGTAATCTTTCGTCACAACGTCTGTAACGGCCAGACTTATTAAACAGTTGAACAACTCCGAAGAAATTAATTGCCTGAATACTCGGTTCGGTAACATATTTGGTCTGATGTCCACTTTAAACAACCTAATATCTCACGTACAACGAACATGAACGAAGACCAGGAATTAAAGTAGTCGTTAAATACGTAAAAATCAAATAAATCGTAATGTCGTTTGGTCAAGCAACAACATAATAGAGAGTTTTAAAGAAATTGAAATTCAGCCTAGGCCGGAATGACAATTGACATTCGTGGTTACAGCAGAGACCATGAGTAATTTAAGTTTTAAAAAGTTTTTTTATGTGGCTTTCATTAGCAACATGTTACTGAAAAGAAGTTCTATGTTTTTTCAGCCATAAAGATTATCGATAATTTTTAAACTATGAAATACTACGAAAGGGCAAACTTAATGAATGTATTACGGCAATTAATTTGGTAGCAGTTCCTCAGCTATTAAATTGTGGACATAACCTCGAATTCCTTGTATTGATATCTCTGGTGGCTGTTGATTTGCGAGCGAGGGCTGACACGTGACACCGTTCTCCAGCCAATAGCTATCGAGGTGGGTGAGTGAGTGAGTGATGTTAGGAAATTGTATAGTAGATCACATACTTAGTGAGTTTCCTCTGAGATATTGTTATTAAGAAACTTAGGGATCCTCTAAGATGTCATTTCCAACCGCGTACATTTTCAAACATTAGTTTTTGCATTCCAGAACACAACAAACATACACTCGTTCCTTTAATGCAGAACTCTATGTCGAAAGGTGAGGAGCGTGAGTAAGTTCATCACCTGTTGCGCGGTCGACACTTGCAGCGCCCGAGCTCGCAGTATTCTGTCTTTCGTCGCGGCCCCTTATTCCAACGACTTGTCTCGTCCTTTGTGAATGTTGTTTGTTTTAGTGACAGGGCGGGGTTGCACCGTACGCGTGACCTTACGGCCCGCTGGACTCTGGCCTGCGATAACGCAACAAAACAAGTGAGCTGGCAGATAGCACGCGCAGAGGCGCCCACGCTACCAAAGACCTCACTCTACACACCACTCGGAAAACTACAAGGGCGTTTCTTCAGACTCCACTGTTGCTTGTATTTTTATCATCATCATAATCAACATTGCGAGTTGTCCGTCACACCCTAGGAGTCGTTCCAAGATTTTTCCTCCATCACTTTCCTCCAAACGACTCCCTAAGCCTCTGCATGTTTCTCCACTTGGTCCATCCTCTTTCCCTCCCCGCTGTCCAGCAGTGCCACCATCCGCATCCTCCCCTCCTCCGTCCTCATAACAGTTCCAAACCACTGCAGTGTTTTCCTTGTTAACATCTCTTCCATTACTTCCGTTTGTAATTCCTCCCTGATATTTTCATTTCTGAATATATATATATATATATATGTTGTGACTTTGAGCGTATGTATATTTAATCCCGTTGCAATATGTGTCACCTCTGTGCATGATCGAGGTTCTAACCGAAATATCGTGAAGTGTGTTCGTCATTTCTGTGGTACGTGATGTGTTTACCAAGACGCCTACAAACAGGTTATAGCCAGCTGCAGTATTGCGACTTGAATTTCCGTAGAATATTAGTTGCACTAAGTACAGACAACACAGACGGACACTACAATTAGATAAAACTACCCATGCTCGAAAGCAGACTCGAACCGCTGACTCCTTTTTTTTATTTGCTTAATGTCTGTTTAGAGAACAGTGAGGTATTTAGAAACTGGAAAGGATGGGGGGTAAGGAATGGGAAAGAATTTGGCCATGGCCTTTTGATGGAAGCATCCAGGCATTTGCCTGGAGTGATTTGGGAAACCATGGAAAACCCAAATCTGGATGCCCGGACGGGGATTCGAACCGCCGTCCTCCCGAATGCGAGGCCAGAACGCTAACCGTTACACTACCACGCTCGGTCCGCTGACTCCTGTGGCACGAAGTAGACGCGCTATCTATACGCTGTATGTGGGCCACCTGACACAATACCTCTTTCCGGACTGTGACGACTGTTGAATCCTGGCTTTTCACTGCTGACAACAATTATCAAATACACAGTATCAGCAGCGACAGCAAGGTCTCTCGCTGCCTTATTAGTCTCCTTGGCAGTTGGTACACAAACGAGCGTCCGCAGAAAGCTGACACCCATTCTCATGCTAGCTCGACAACATTCCGCGTGGTCTGCGAGGGATCATACAGTCGTCCCAACATAACAACGCTTACTATAGCTGTGGACAGAAGAATTGGCGGGTCAGTGTTAACGCGCTGTTGCCGTACTTGGGGACAAACTCGCGATGCGCTCTCTTTCTATCACCTGAAAATTGCAACGCTGTGCGGCCTGTGTTGCCTAGTCCAAGCGGCAATAGCTCACTACCCACCCCCAAACCTTCCACCTCCCTTTCAACACACAAAAAATGTGTGAACCTGTGAATCGGAGTTTGTGTCAGTGTGAGGGTGAGCTTGCTCGAGAGAGAATATTTTGATTTTAGCGTTTTGCGATTTAAATAATTCGTTTTAGTTATTTATTAATTACAGTAATTTAGTGTCCTAATTTTACCGAACAAAAAGTGCAGTAAATTGTAATAACGGTAATTTAGCAAGAGAATCGTGCTACTAAAAATGGATACTCAGGAAGAGACTTATTCTCCTACTCCAGGTGTTTCCGGACTAACGACTCACAACAAGACGCACGTCATCGACAGCAGAACCACCGCGGCTGAAGAAGACAACAGAGTAAATCTATCATTCACAGTGTATATAAATATTTCAAACTCCTTGTGAACAATGATGGTGAAATTTTGTCTTCTACATGTACGCTGGTAAGAAAAGACTTGAAAAATATGGACGTACTTGATGTTAATGAAATAAAAAACTGTAGTGATTTGTTACCGCAAAAAACAACCATATTGCGAAGAAATTTAGGGAATGTACAGGCTATTTGCGCTGAAGCTTGTGGTGTTAGTTTGAGAACTGTCCAGCGAGTGTGTCGTGAGGGAAAATCGCCTACGTTTGTTTCTCCAAAGAAAAATGTGAAACAATACAGCACTATAACAAAGCTTAACGACTTTGACAGGGACATTGTCAGGAGAACAGTACACGAATTTTACGACCGTGGTGAGTACCCTACCTCAGAAAAATTAAGAAAAATATTAAAAGAGAAGATAAATTTTACAGGATCTGCACGATCTGTAAGACGCATATTGAACAATATAGGGTTTAAATACAGGCGTCAGAATGATGGTAGGCGATTTTTGCTTGAGCGAAACGACTTAGTGTCCTCAAGAGTCAAATTTTTGAGGAAAATGAGCTCCCTTCGTAGCTCAGGTGACACGCGACCCATTTTTTACTTAGATGAAACTTGGGTAACTCAGAACCATTCTTTAAAAAATATCTGGCAGAATTCAAATCAAAGTGGGGGCTTAAAGGTACCTGTCGGAAAAGGGGCAAGGCTAATTGTTTTGCATGCGGGTTCAGCAAAGACAGGCTTTCTCCAGGAAAGTAAGTTGGTCTACAGATGCAGCAAAACCAACAAATCTGAAGATTATCACTCAGAAATGAATACAACGACGTTTAAAGATTGGTTTCTCAACAGATTTTTGAATTTTTTGGAGGAAGGTTCTATCATCGTCATGGACAACGCCAAATATCATTCGGCAGTGATAAACCGAGCTCCAACAACCAAATCGCCGAAAGCTGATATAGCTGCTTGGCTAACAGAAAAGAAAATTTCGTTTTTGCCTACGGAGACTAGAGCTGAGATGCTGGAGAAGGTTCGCATGAATAAAGAAGAACCGGTGTATGAGTTGGATGTACTTGCAAACGAAAGAGGACATGAAGTAGTCCGATTACCCCCTTATCATTGCCAGTACAATCCGATAGAGCTCATTTGGGCCCAAGTCAAAAGAGAAGTGGCGGAGAAAAACAACACTTTCAAAATCGCCGATGTCGAACGTTTGTTGCATAAAGCCTTGGAAAACGTCACCGTCGAACAGTGGCAGAAATGTGTTTACCATACCGAAAAACTGCAAACAGAAGATTTCGAAAAGGAAGTGGTCCGAGATAATGTAATCGAGCCTCTTATAATCAACCTCAACGAAGATTCAACGACAGAGAACGAGAGCAGCGAAGAAGTGGAAGATGATGATGATGAAGAAGAAGGCGTTGATGGAGATGAATAATGACAAGTAAGGTATTAAAGAACATTTAACATATTACGCAATAAACTTATCAATTACTGAGCAACTTTAATAGCTTGTACTTAACAGTTTAAGATACTATAAACATTTGCTGTGTTAATGTTATTTAAAACCCCAAACTCATATTTAACTTGTTTTATTGTTGGTAGTAAGTTACGATATTACTGTTGGATATTATTAATTTTGCTTAAAAACATTTGGCTTTCTAATAATATTCATGATGACAATATAACATTTTTGCTTACTTTTATTATGGTTGATTTTTATAAAAAGAACTGCAGTGGCCATACTTCTTTTCTACATATAAATTTTTGGTATACAGCAATTTTAATTCTATAGTCTATATATATATATAATTTTGTCGTCAATTTTGCAAGTTTTTCAGTGCAGAGGATAACAAAGTATAATTTTGATTTTAGTTGTAAATAAAATTTAATACGTGCTTAGCCACAAATAAAATAAAGAAGAGTAATTCAATACGTTTTCTTAATTTCTCGAGAAAGTATTCTTCAGTTATATCAAATGCATTTACACGAACATAACTTTCTTAACGAAATGACATAAATCAATATTTTATCACAAAATTTCGATTATAAATTATTTAAAATACAGTATAAACTATTACTTCAAGTAAAAAGGTGAATACAACTGTTAAGCGCGTGGTTTGGCAACGGCGCATTCTAGGAGACCCGCCAATTGTTCTGGCCAGCACTATAGAGTGTTACTGGTAACCCGCTTTCAGACACATGGAAAGTCGTAGTGCGGGAAATAAAAAACTTCGAATTCAACAGAAGCGCGCGCGAGGTTATAAACGGAAGCGTGGTTTCCAAGACACTCGACGAGGGCGGTTCGTTGGAAAGCGCGACACTCCGCTGCTCTTTCCCGAAAACTCCGACACCGCGGCAAGACTGAGGCCACCATTTCGGCGAAAGAAGTTCACACTCCATGTGGGCGAGTGTACAGTCTGTTAGGGAAGCACTGTGCCTAAATTAATTACGTGAAGTGAAATAGCTGGGGGGTCGACCGTAATCTCACGTTTTTTTAAATTTCTTTAAGAACAGCAAACTAAAAAAAAAGTATCCAAACGACTTCGATCCCGATGTTAGAAGGGGGAGGGGGTATAATCGTCCCCGAAAATAGAAGAGCTAAAAAAAAAGGCTCAA
Source organism: Vandiemenella viatica (assembly GCA_031002005.1). Taxonomy (NCBI): domain Eukaryota; kingdom Metazoa; phylum Arthropoda; class Insecta; order Orthoptera; family Morabidae; genus Vandiemenella; species Vandiemenella viatica. The sequence continues at coordinate 8,538,420 of JARYHS010011408.1, read as the reverse complement.
AAAGAGTGTCAAAAAGTGTCTCAAAAAGTCTAGAAAGCAAGTCTTTAAAAAGTCCAAAAAATATCTCAAAAAGACTCAAAAGAAGTCTCATATTCTAAAAAAAGTCTCTAAAAAGTCTAAAAATTCCGAAAAAGATAAAAATCTAAGAAGCCTCAAAAATAGTAAAAAAAGTATCAAAAAAGTAAAATAAAAGTTTCAAAAAAGTATTAAATCTCACCACGGGGGTGAGGGGGGGGGGGATCCAGATTTCCGGAAAAACACCTGATGTAATTAATAGACGCCGCCCTCGCTAGCCCTGTAGCCCCCGACAACATCAGCCGTTGCTGCAGTTTCTCACATTACCTTCACTTTCCTCCTTACGCACAGGCAGGCACTGTGATCGTAAGCGGCTACTCCGACTTAGCTAAAGAAAAACTCAAAACAATAACAAATTGAAACAGATACAACTGATAACTGTTGACGGTCGCCAGGCTGGTGACACAGGGTTCTTGGACCAACATAAGATTTAACCCGTAAGCACCGTTTCTCAAACAGAGGACCAGTAAAATAATTCTAATTTTGATTTGTCAAGTGAATTTCAGTTCAACTTTAGCTATACTGCTCTCTGAAGTGTCATTTCAAGTTCAAATTGTGGTGTGAAATGACGCTTAAAAAAAAAATAATTACGGGACTTATCAAAAATTTCTTTCCCACGAGTTTTTATTATGCAATACATTATAGAAATCTTTTAAGCACATAAAAGAATCATTCGGTGATAATGCATAAAAAGGTGACAAAATTGCAGCAAAAGAAAATGCATCTTTTCTAATTTTTTATGCGTTAGGTATAGTTTGCACTATTTCATCAATTTATAAAAAATGATGAATGAGGTAAGAAAAATTTTTATAGTGATACTTCAAGAAGGAAGGAATCCCTGATTGTACCTGAGAAAGACGTTATCCCCAATTATTCATCATTTGCAGGAGTGGCTAGTGTCAATATGTCTTTCAGAGTATTTAGAATTATTGCAAAGTATATAACACAAGTATCAGGTGTGTTCATTATGTAATTGACTTTAATGACAGCTTACAGCAGAAAACAGTACAAAATGTCGTCAGGAATTTAGGGAAAAAGCTAGGCGCCATACAGGAGGGGAGGGGGTGGAAAGGCCACATCAGGCTATGTGAGGAGAGAGCCAAAATGGAGCCACGTAGTTTATGGACGGTCCCTTGTGACTGTTGAACGGAGCAATAAATCATAACTCGTTCGTAGTGACTACAGGTAGGCTCCACAAAACAAACTACACCTCGGGTGAACACTTCTACCAAAGATCACGCCACAACAAAGACAAAAAACAGTCATATTCTGTTAATAGTGTTTTTGACTATGTAACGTTGGTTATTTATTTCTTCCGAAAGTAGTGCGTTGTAGTGTTGGTCGGGTGTATTGGTGAGGCTTCCTGCGATGCTGTTGTGCTGGCTGGAAGCCCCTGCCGCTGGCGCAGCCTTGGTCACGCTCCGCGCTCGTGACTCACGGCATTCCGACACAAAGCTCACTCCACTCAGTCCAGACTCGCCGCACAACATCTAGTAGGGTAGCCACATACACCGCAACAATAGTAACAACAACTCACACCTCACACATTCTAGCCACAGTTTAAGTGTTCTGACGCCTCCACTTAAGTTATCGTAATTATTACAAAGATAAGGCAGACACGAAAGAAGCTGGTATTGATTCCGCACAACACAGTACATCTATCCTGGCCAACTGATCAACATGAATGGTGACTCAAAGTCTGAGATCTCAGAGGCATAATGCTGGGCTGGAGAGCATACGGAAGAAATTCCATATTTTTTAAATCAAACATACCAGTACATCTTTTTTTTTAAAAAAAAAAAAAAGTATTTGGATAATTTGTATTACCGGTGCTCACATATTCTTGCCAGAATTGGGCCCTCAACAGTCACATGACGTAAAAACTGAGAACTGCCCAGCGAAGTATGGAAAGAGCAAGAAGAGACAGGAAAAGGACCGTCTTCATTCGTTCGATAACCAAAGTGACAGACGTCTTATAAAGAATCACAAACCAAAAATGTCAATGGGCTGGTCATATTTCTCGCAAAAGAGAGACAGATGGACTACGGCAGTACTGGATTGGATACCGAGAAACCTGAAAAGAGCAAGAGGAAGATCCCCGGATCAGACATACGTCGAGTTACAGGCGTGAACTGGAAGAGAGTTGCTCAAGATCGATCAGCCTGGAAGGAACTGGAAGCAAATTATGTAACACTAAATTGTAAAATACAGCTCATTTGGATTAAAGAGGCTGCATCCTGGAACAAGGAGTAGAATAGCTGTAAAAATAAATAAATAAATACATTTAAACGAGCAATTCTTGAATATAATATATCCGTATATATCTTTATATATTTCGGATCTCGGAAACGGCTCAATTTGGATGAAATTTCATATTTAGATAACGTTTTAAGTTTAACTAAATAGGTTTCTTCCCTACAAAAAAGCGATTATACAATTCTCGTATTTTGTATCTTGGAAACGGCTCTAACGCCATCTCGTAGACATTTCAGGTACCAGTAAGCCGACTGATGTTAGTTTAGTTCTCTTTGGTTACAGCAAGGAACTCCTATAACTTTAATATTTTTTGTACACTAGCTGACTCGTGCGAGTAGTGTCGTGTTGAGTCACTAAATGGTGATATAATAACTGGAAATAAGTAAATGCAAGTATTTATTAATGAAAGGAAGTTTATTTTGAAGACTAAAAATAAATATTACTTTTACTGTAAAAAGTCGTTATCATTACATGTTTAATTGTAAAACATTTAAAAAGTATACAGGGTGTTACAAAAAGGTACAGCCAAACTTTCAGTTTACATTCCTCACACACAAACAAAGAAAATATGTTATGTGGACATGTGTCCGGAAACGCTTACTTTCCATGTTAGAGCTCATTTTATTACTTCTCTTCAAATCACATTAAACATGGAATGGAAACACACAGCAACAGAACGTACCAGCGTGGCTTCAAACACTTTGTTACAGGAAATGTTCAAAATGTCCTCCGTTAGCGAGGATACATGCATCCACCCTCCGTCGCATGGAACCCCTGATGCGCTGATGCAGCGCTGGAGAATGGCGTATTGTATCACAGCCGTCCACAATATGAGCTCTAACATGGAAAGTAAGCGTTTCCGGACACATGTCCACATAACATATTTTCTTTGTTTGTGTGTGAGGAATGTTTCCTGAAAGTTTGGCCGTACCTTTTTGTAACACCCTGTATGTTTAAAAAATACATCGTACTTTCCGTTTTTCTATATCGGTTAGATATGAAAGGAGATAATGCGTTGTAGAAATATTAATACTTTTGCCCTTTAAGGGTCGAATTCCGAAAAATTTCTTTTTTAAAATATGATGTGACCAAAGCGGAGACCTTTATCTCTAAAATGATACTTCATTTATCTATTTCGGTTAGGAATACACGGAGATAAATAGTCCGTGGTAAAAAAAAAAAAAAAAAAAAAAAAAAAAAACGCATTTTAGAAATATTGATATTTGTGCTCTTTAAGGGTCGAATTTGAAAAAATTAGTTTCTTAAAATATGATGTGACCAAAGCGGATAATTTAAGCTTTAAAATACCCCATTTATCGACTTCGGTTAGGTATGAAGGGAGCTAATGATATGTGACAAAAAAAAAAAAAAAACCATCTTATAGAAATAATATACATGATTTTAGCCAGATTAAGTCAGCATGCGAAAACATAAATACAAAGAAAAAATCAATAATATTTTTACAAAATCCTAAAATCGTATTTAAATAATAATAATAATAAAATTCTTAGATTAGGGATAAATCCGTTGGGTTGGTAACACTGGTCGTGCAGCAACTCTGACTATTCGCAGTCTGAGCAACCTTAATTATAACCATAGAGTATATTTAATGCTGGCCTGGAACCTCTGACTAGATGTCACCTTCCTGATGGCCCGCAGAGGTTTTGCTCCGTTCTCTCCAGTTCCCTCGGAGGTAAAGCGTCCGTCTCTGTATCGCCAAATCGATCGTCTCCATTCCGGCCACAGCAGCCTCGCTTCGATTTTGTCGGACGAACTGCACAACTTTAAGCAAACCTCTCAAGACAGTAGCGGAGGCCAGGCAGTGGTAGTTTAACACACCGTAATACTGATACGCAAGGAAGGAGATATTACAAAACACACACCCGAAGAAAGTGTTTTCATCTCTTTTAACTGTTTCAAGATTATCGCAAACAATTAAAAACATAATAACAAATGTAAATAGTAAGTAAATATCAGCTGTAAAAATATCTCATGTCCACAATTACGCAATAATAGTATAAAAATGTATATAAAACTGTAAATAAAAACTGTAACACAGATTCGTCGCTGATGATGCCTCTATGAGAGGTTAAACGCGTACGACGGAACAATAAATAAATTGAACAGTTACACTGGCGTTATCTTTCAACTGGTAATTAAGCAACTGCGGAAACATGGCCTGCAACAACATCGCATTAATTAAAAAACACTGTATCGATTTTTTAGGGCCAACTCCTCCAAATATAACAGAACTTGTGAAATGACAACAATCAAGCGCCCTTTCGTGTGCATCGCTGGATTCAGAGTGCAGAGTGCTAACCATTACACCATGGATGCATACCCCTTTCGTGTGTCTCGCATTTAATTTGATTGGTACCGCCGCTCGCCACTAGACAGACGAGGCGGTAGAGTCGGCGCATGGTCCAACGTAACTGAATGGGGCTAAACAGACGACGCGCGTCGCATGGTTTCCCCGCGACTTACATAAAAAGTTTGGGTTGCCTAGACAACAGTGGCCGAAGTAGGGATTGCCAGCTGTTAAAGATGTGTATGTGTGTGTGTGTGAGAGAGAGAGAGAGAGAGAGAGAGAGTTAGCGCACCACACCGTCCATCAGGCAATCCAAACCTTTTATGTTCTTTACATGTCTTTCTTTGAAATGAATTATAATTTATTTTTAAAAAAACAAGCGAACGATTTTTTTGAAACAACGTTTTTTGAAAATTTAATTGAAAATACTTGCGGTCATATTTGGATAGGCAGCCCGGCAGTATTTTATTCTGCTACCAATAATTATACATAAAAATTGCATTTCAATCAAATAACAGATGGCCGTATAAATAGTGCAGCCGGATCTTGGACTAATACTGCGTAATTTTTCATCATGTTCGACGGCTCTGGTTGATGTAAGAAGCCGTCGTATGTACATCAATTCGACGCGTGTCGTGCAGTCAGTTGCGAAATCAGACCCCTGTCGTCAGCATCACTGGTGCGGCCCTGGCCTTGTAGTTCATTCCTCTACATCAAGTCGTAGACACTGCGATTAACGCCAAGCTGTCCAGCATAACGCTCGTGTAGAGCCCTCGAGCTTCCAAGTAACCAAGCAAGAAATCAACTAGGAGTTGTGTCGCACCTCGCATAGTTCAGTCCCATAGGAGACCAACTTCCACTATCGACCCAAGACTTTCACGTTTGTGGAACTCGGCTGCCACCATTCAGCTTTGAACCCCTTATAATTGACTTTGTTTTAGTGTTATGTGCGTGGGATGCCGTAGCAGGAAAATGTCAGCGGTATCTGTTTCCAGCGAAGCTTTCGTCACTGACGAAATGTCGACGCAGAGAGGTTGGGGAGCAGATAGCGCTGCGTCGCGATAAACGACGAACGCCACGTCTCTCCCAGCTCGAGTTCCCACCACAGCAAACACTGCCGAAAAGTTACTAACAAAACATGCTTTCTATGAACCTAGTCCAAAGACGTACCGCCCGGCAAAAACATCTGTTTGTGGTTGCTGGTCAATGACGCCACGGCACGCAGACTTCTGGAAGGTGGTCAGTTGAGGCCTCCAGGCAACTGTCATAAGGTGTGGTATTTTGGAGAGGTTGAAGTAGTAACCAGGCTGGTAATAAAAGAGAGGGATAGCGCTCTGCTGGTTAAGGTTCCCGGTTCGAACCCCGGTCTCGCCTGGATTTTTCACTCAGCCTTCACCTGTGACAAGTGAAGTACGCCAAAACGCTTCCGTAATCTTCTTCTTCTCGTGTCGATGACAGTATCAAATGTGAGGTAGTTTTTCCACCAATCCGATAGCTTTGTCAATAGGTGGTTGGAGGCCAAATTGGGATACATTCATTCCGATTTGTGGACGTGACAATAGATTTACCATAGTTTCTCTCTCCCCGCACGAACATGTCGTATCTGGATGTTCTCCCAGGTATCCTCATGAGGCTAGAGTATCTTTGGAATGGCCAACTCAAAGCCTATTTAGTGACTTCCATATGGGCCATGGTTGTTCAGACCCACGTGGTAGATCCACTCAAAATCATGTTCCACTCTCTTCTCCCATGCCAGTATTCTTTCATTGCTTGGAGCTCCAGTTGGTGGCTTTGAAGTCCGCATGAAGCTTGATCGGTACTTTAGTCTCGATGGCGCTGGTGTATAGCCATGTAAGGGGTGACGGGCGTCTTCCTTCACTCTAATCCTTGCCACACTGGTGGCTGCGAAGTATCATAATGCTAAGGCAGAGGTGCGGATGACGCTTGGGTTAGCTCCCCAGCTAGATCCGGCCAGCGTGCTTAAGATGTTGTTGCGTTATGATACTTTCATCTTGACGTTGCGGCAACGGCTTTTAAATGGAGACCTCTGTCAAGAGTTACGTCGAGGTATTTTAGGTTTAAGCTTCAGTAATTCGGTTACTACATTAAACTGCTCGTCCTCTATACCCGGTAGGACTACCGGGTTAGGTTAAGGAGGCGGAATGAGAAGTCATCAAAACCCCGTGAACAGGTAGTTACGAGTCTTTACCTTCCCATCGGAGAAGATCAAGGCGGATGTGGAGCATGTATGACGTCACATCCGATATGGTTGGCACTGATGGGTCGTCACTAACAGGAAATCGACAGTAAAAAACCGCGAACATTTACTTGCCTACTATAAGTAGCGGTAGACAAGACACAAAGAATAGCGATCAGATAGCCGCGCGATTTTTACGAAAGGTCGTGAGTTCGGTCAAGTACGACTTCCTTTTTGTGTACCCTTTTTTTTTTTTTGCTACTGTATTGTAGGATAACACATTGAACTTTACAAAATTTTTCCAAAATAATGTTTTTTCCCTTTCCCCCCTAACAACTCACAAAAGTTGGGACAAGACGCATATAGCTATCTGAAACAAACTGCTTGTGTAGAAGGAAATTGAACTGGTCAGTGGGAAAAATATAACGTTCCTTGAACCTAACTTCGAGAAAATAAAGAAAACTGTTTCTTGGCCGTACTGTTGGTTTGAACACACACTGAAGTATATCTTCCTGGAATTTAAACTTACAATGTTGGCCAGTTTCGTAGAGACATAATTTTTTTCCAGTGGAATGTTTTCCATTTTCCACTAATTAGATTTCAGCTGTTAAAAAAGCTTGAAAATGTAACTGTAGCTTTGCATTGTTGTTTTTTATGCACATACGCTCAATATTTTTCCACAAATCTGAACAAATAATGTTTGCTTGATTCATAGATACAAACATTCTTTTAATTAGAATATTAATACTTTTACACTCATTGCTATCTTCGAGTCGCAAAGTGAGGAACTAAATGAAATTTGAGGGGAAAAAGGATAAAATTCCAGGAATGTTATCTTTCTTCAGGCAACAAAATTTCTGAGCTTAATTTTAACAAGGAAGTTTAACCGGTATAATTCTCCTTTTATTATCAACGTGTAGAATTACCGCCCAGCGACAATATGGCTGTCTTACTCAATTTTGTCATTCTGGTGAATTGTTAAGGGGTCATCCACAAATTACGTCACACGAATTTCGTGATTTTTGGAGCCCCTTCTCACCTCGCCAGGTGGTGAAAGCTGTGTAACTTCCCCCCCTCCCCTTGTGTGACGTCATACATTTTGTAATGTTAAACTCAAAAATTATTAAATTAAAACAGCACTTCCAAAAATATTTATATATATTTCTATTTAAGATATTTTTTCATAAAATTAACAATAAATCAAACATTTTAGAAAATTGACAAAACATAACAAATCAGATGAATGATACAAAATTTATTCTTCTTGTATCAATGGACTTCGAACCCATTTCTTTATATTATTTATAAGTGACATAGCAATCACTTCGTTCACGATTTGGATAATGTTACCATTCGATGTGTCAACATCATATTAACCCAACCATATAGCATCGTCATAGTTTATCAAACACAGAACTTCTATTCTCGAAGGACGAATCTTGTTGCTTCTTAAGCGATTGCTCGTGATGGTTAGTGGCTTTATATGATGTAAGATCGTTTAACTAGGTATGCGGAAGTCATACTCTGTCAAAGCTCTCGGCGTGTGTCAAAGGGGGCTCACGTAGCTACAGCGATCGTGAACTCGCAGGGCGCTAATGACCCCGTCGTCGACGCGCCCTAAAACTTAAAAAACAACAACAACAACAACGTGAACTCGCGCGGGCTCATCACGTGCCAAAAAGTGGTGCAAATTATACATGTGACGTTACGAAGCTTATGGCTCGTCCCCCGATGTCACACTTTGTTGATCCCCTCCCTCCCCCCCCCCAAGCTGTGACGTAATTTATGGATGGCCCCTAGCCTTATTCCACTCATTCCTTCAATTACGTCCTTCCACAGCCACAAACGCCTATTTTCTTTCTGTGTTGATTCGTAACCACGCGAGGCATATATTTTAGTGCTGTTGCACTTCGTGTTTGGTTTGAGTGGAGCTGGGAACCGCGGCTGGCTGACCAATGCCACGCCGGAGACACGCTCCACGGCGTCGACAGCTGCGTCGATGGCGCACCACATCACGTGCTCGAGCATTCTGAACACGCACCGTCCAAACGCACGCTCTTCCAACATTCCGCCACAAACTCTTACATTTTCTCGTCCATTTCCAGAACGTTTTCTCTGTATGTGTTTTTTCTATGGCTTTACGTTTCATCAACGTCGAGGTCGTTAGAGACGGGAGAGGACTGGGGACTAGGAAAGGGAAGGAGTTCTGAATTCATCCATGGCCTTTTGAAGGAAGCATTAATCACTCACCAGGAGTGATTTGGAGAAGCCATGGAAAACGCAAATCTGGATGCCCGGACGAGGATTCGAACCGCGTCCTCCCGAATGCGAGGCCGCCACGCTCGGTTTTGTTTTCTCCTCCTATCCCTCTTCCCACCCCTAGCATTCCAGTGCGATACGCCTCAATGTCACTTGCTCTTCAAGTCGTTCGCTGTGCTTGATAGTTGTGAGCGCTACATCAGCGCTTTCACTTTTGAACGGATCTCCTGACGTCGAGCTCATTAGGAATGGGGGAGGGAGGAATTCGGCCATGAAGTTTTGAAGGAACCATTCTCGGATTGGCTTGGAGAGATTTTGGGGACTTGTGCTAACCAGTTTTGATGTCATTCCACGTCCAGCAACCAGTTGTAACTTTTCTGATACCATGTGGTGACAAATGTTATCTAAATTATCTGTATATTCCCACGCGTACCTCATGGCGCGATCAGATGGTGTTTGGTGGCGGCGGTTACTTGTTCGTTAACAACACTCGTAACGGCGATGATGTACTATACAAAACCAGCTGTAGGGAAATTCGTAAAGCTTAAGGTTTTTCAGCAGTGTTTGTTTCCCGCGAGTTAGACTCGATGCGCAGCAGTGTGCTAATGCGATATACATCCGGTAGCGCAGCGTTACGCAAGAGCGTGCCACGATCAAGGCTGAACTCGGCGAGTAAACTCCATCTCCTACCAGTCAGGCTGAAAATCAGTGGCAGGCAGTTGATGTGATGCCTTGACCACGTGGACTTGTAGCCAATCAGAGGGCCCCTCTTCCACAGCGCATTTTGGAATCGTCGATTATGACGCCGCATGGATCTTTGACCAACGCATTAAGCTCTGATAACTGTTCTTGTCTCACAATTCTACTCTGTCACGCCTATGAATCTACCACTAATGCATTGATTCGCTCCGTGCTATTTTATGTGCCGCGTTTTCGTCAGTTATTTATTTATTAATGTTGTTACATGAATCCCTGCTGAGGAAGACCACTGGGACGTGGAACGTGGAGTTGTCGTTCAGGCAGCCTTTATTTCCTGATAGCAGTTTCTTAAGTAATTTCGGTAGCCCTAACCGCTAGCTTATATAATGATCAATGCTTGTCGGTGCGAACTGAAGGTTGTGTAGCCAATGCTATTACTATTACTCCGCGATTCACTAAAAGTGTGTGGCGGAGACTGCATTGCACCTATCCGAAAGGGTAATAGTTTGGAAGGGATATGGCAGGAGGCGCCCATGGGCTATTGTGAGGAACCATCCCAGCATTCACGTGGAGTGATCTAGGAAAACCATGGAAAACCCAGATTAGGATGGCCGGAGAGCATTATCGAAAGCTACTCCTGTCGGATTTTAAGTTTACTCGCCCGGTAAATCCTTTCTATTGCATTCCCTAATCGCTCGTGGAAAAAAAATTAATACAGAAAAGAATCGGTTCTGCTCCTGATTTTTCTTATTTTCACGGTGATTCCGAGATACGAATGTCGCTGGTAGCAATATTTGTTTACTGTCATTCCGAAATATGTCAGTCGTGAATTTTTCAGTTAGCTTTTGTCGAGAGCAACGCATTTGGTGTTCCAGGTCTTCCCAACCTAACTTCAACATCGCACTTACGCTTTCCCTCCAACTATATATACGTCACGAATCGAGCGTCTCTTCTTTGGACCCTCTTTAATGCTTCCATTAACCCCTTTTGATGGGGACCCCATACAAAACAACAATATTCCAAGTGAGGACGCACTAGTGACTTATATGAAAGCGATTTAACTTCCGGAGTGCATTGTTTTAAATTACGACCTAGAAATCGGAGCATACGATTTGCTTTCCCAATTACATTCTCGATATGTTCATTCCGCGACAAATTATTACGAATTGTTATCCCTAGGTATTTAGCGGAATCTACAGTTCTAAGGACAGTACCATTTTTCAATCTGCCGTGTTTTTCGGAAACCACCCCCCCCCCCCCTTCCCCCGTTGTGAGATCTGGTCGGACTCCTCTCCCGTAAAGTTGGGATTGGCGTCTTTTGTAGATTTTTTTAGCTCTCCTGTTTCTTAAGGAATTAAAAAGATGTCGTGAGATTTATTTCGAGCCCCTCCCCCCCCCCCATTTCACCTCGCGTAGTTAATGGACACACCCTTACTGCGCTGCTACTGATCTCAGTTCTATCGACACACAGTGCGACAGTCACAACGTTGAGCTCTATGTCATCACGGCATAATGATCCCGGCTTCACAGACAGTGCCGTCTATATTACAGCCTCATCACTTCTGTATAACTCACACGCCTCTGTACCATGCACCGTGCCAATTGTATTATCTCCACATTAACAAACACCTTACCTCCTTGTGGAGTTGAAATTCTTTTTTCTGTCATCAGTCTTTCGACTGGTTTGATGCAATCCTCCATCCCTTCCTATATTGCGCTAACCTCTTCATCTCTACATATCCATTACAACCCACGTCCTCAATTATCTGCTTCATATATTCTAATCTCTGTCTTCCTCTACAGTTCTTACCTTCGACTGTTCCCTCCACCAGCAAATTAACCAATCCAGCATGTATCGAAATATGACCTACCAGCCTGTCTCTTCTTTCTGTAAGACTCTTCCACAAACTTCTTTCCTCACCCGTCGTTTCCAAAACTCGTTCATTACTTACTTTGTCTGTCCACTTAATTTTCAGCATTCTTCTGTAGCACCACATTTCAAATGCTTCAATCTTCTTTCTTTCATATATTCCTAAAGTCCATGTTTCGCTACCATAAAGCGCTGTGCTCCACACGTAGAGTTTTAAAAAGTTCTTTCTGAACCCTAGATCAATATTTGAAACTAAAAGGTTTCTCTTTTTCATGAAGGCTCTTTTTGCTAGTGCTATTCTGCTCTTATCATCATTCCTGCTTCAGCCATTGGTTGTAATTTTGCTTCCCAAGTAACAGAACTCACTCACTTCTCCAATTGCATCCGATCCTATTTTTATATTTAATCTACTAGTTGAGTTGAATGACAGAGTTGAATTCTGATCTCTTGGACGTTCCTCTCGTAATGCCTTCTGGCACAGTGTTGAGTTTCCCTTCTATCTGCGTCTTCGTGTGCGGCTTTACAGCTCGTCGACGTCGAGGTCTTTAGAGATGAGAAAGAACTAGGGCAAGGAACGGGAAGGAATTCGGCCATGCCCTATTTGAAGGTTGCATCCCGGCATTCCCCTGCAGTGATTTGGGGCAACCATGGAAAACCCAAATCTCGATGCCGGGACAGGCATCGAACCGCCGTCCTCCCGAAAGTACGTCTTCGTTTACAATCAAGTTTTCCTGCTAGTGACGAGTGATTTTATTTTTTCCAAACTTCGTTCAAGGTCCCTGCTTATCAGGATTACTGATTTCGAATGTACGCGCATTCCAGAATTTTCTGCAAACATCCGGGGTAAGTTTTCGTTGGCAGCTTCGCGCAATGCAACAAATTATGAAAGGAACAGCTAAACGGGGAAATTGAGTCCATAAATATGATAGGACTGTAACCGGGAAAAAATGTGTACATTGTCAATTCTTTTGAAAAAAGAGTAGGGGCAGCGTTAATGACCTACACGATACGAATCAAGTGTTCACGTAAAAACTACGGATAAAATTTTGATGGGATTCCGAGTAATTGATTTCCATAGTTCCAGGATTAACACAGCGTTTCATTTTAATGCGATGTCAATGGTAAGAAATTAAGTTAAAAATTCTAGGAAAATTAGTGTCCATTTTACGTTGAAAGTGATCTGCGAAAAAACTACAGAAAGAGTTTTGTGGGGTTTCAAGTAATGCACCGCCCATGATTGTAGAATAGAATAAGGTACGTTTTATTTTTGTGTCGCGTCAAAAATCTGATAAGTCAAGATGAAAGAGTATCAATTACAAGGTAGGGCACTTCTCGCAGTCGAAATGTTTATCATCGTATTATTAAGCTACAGCGTTTTAACTGTGACACAGGCTGTCCGAGAGAGCTGGTTGGCTAACAGATTGAACAGCCTCCCGCTTCCGCTGCCTGCCGAGACAGAAAGCGTGGCTCATCGGCCGCCGGAGCGTGTCGCCTCCCACACTAGAGCGCAGCCCCTACTTGCTAACAGGTAGTTTGCGGTTTCGGCTTTGCAGTTTATTATATGAAGAAACTAACTCAAGCACGACGCGTATTCTGCATTTTTGGAGACCCTGATGCAGTACGACTTACAGCAATCGTAGGAACAATCTTTTTTTTTATTGCTTTACGCCTCGTCGACGGCTAAGTTCATTAGAGGCGGGATGGGAATGGTAGTAGAGGCTCTATCAATCTCCCTTAGCTCTTACTCTTAGGTTAAGGGATTCTTGTCAGAAGTACTTGCCGTCTTGGCATTGCCTTCTTTTATTTGCTGTTTCCATGTAAGTGCTTGTTTTACTTTTATATTTTTCATTTCTGTTGAGCCTTTTATTTTTTATTATTGTTTTTTAAAATTTATTTTAATTTTTTTTATTTAGCAGAAAGGAATTTGGCCATGGCCTTTGTGAAGGAAGCATCCCGGCATTCGCCTGGAGTGATAGCAACAGTCAAATACGAAAGGACGCTCTAAGACGGGACACCTGTGACCTCACACGCTCGGAACCGCACGAAAACATGTTTAGAATAACAAGTGAGCTTAAACAAAACAGCAGTGTGTGTCATTTACATGCCATTAAAGAGTCATGAAAAGAGGCTATTGTGTAATTCCTGGTCAGGTCATACAGATCGTAACCCTTCTAGATGCAGCTTTTCCAAACAAAGATGTTACGCTGAAGATATTGCCACCGAAAACAACAAAATATTACCAACACCTTGATATTTACTTCTTTCGGCAATATAAGCTCTCTATCACAAGAATTACTGATTTTGTAAGACTAGAATATACCAAACCACAAGTGAAGATACATGATCGTTGTTTCATCATGAAAGTTCACTCTCTGATTTACAATCAATTTGCTGCACCCCTACGTATAAGCCTGTGTTGTAATATGCTTGGCGAAAGCCAGGTTGTGACATTGACATACCAACATCATTTGAAAATGTAATTGGTGTGGCTTTTGATATTGGACTGCGTGAATGCGAAAGTGATCTGGAATGTGATAACGTGGCTTTAGTGAGGTGTGCACATTGTTCTCTTCCACTTTGTTTTAACAACTTCATCGAAATCCGGCATCTGCACTTTGAGGACTAATATAAGCACTATCAGGTGTGTGGTACTGCTGTATATGCGTGTTTTGCGCTACACTAACGTACTTTAAGCAGAGAGTTTTTGGCACTGTTGATTGAAAATGAAATGATTCACTGACGTCATTGAATTACGTATAATTTGATTCATAAGGTATTGATATCTTGTTAGTTTGTTTCTCTCTATTAAAATGCTACTCGAGGTAGAATGCAACGTTTTGCAGGGAAATGACACACACTACTGTTTTGTTTGTGATCGCTTGGCGCTTGTCACAAACTCCAAGCCTCTACAAACGCTTGGTTAATTTAGGGGAGCCAAACATCGTCATCCACACGCTTGCTGGTGCGCTTGTATGTTTTGGAGAAGCAAGTATGACGGACGTCGAGGCTGTGTCGGCCATAACTTTTAGCGTAACCTATTTTAAAAAATAAAAAAACGAGAAAGACGGCAAAGAAGATCGCGGATGTTAAAAATCCATAGAAACCGTACCAGGTAATTATTGTAATTTCATTCATGCAACTATGACTACTAAGCAGCTTCATGTATGTATTTCATCTATAGTAACTGAGTGACCGATCTTCTCTCGGTATCTTTCGATTTCTGTTCAATATCTAAGATTTCGAGTTAAGTTTGATTAAAATAAAAGACTTGAAGGCTTCCTAGGCGTTTTAAGGTGCACAGTTAACCAAAGAGAAGCTTAACTAACATCAGTAGGCTTACTGGTACCTGAACCTTCTACGTGATGAGGTTAGAGCCGTGTTCGCGAAACCAAATACAAAAATTGCTCCTTTTTTTAAAGAAAAAATCATGTCAAAACTTGAAAAGCAAAAAGTTATCTACACATGAAATTTCATCCAAATCGCTAGATCCATTTGTAACAACGCCTCATAAATTTCTTTCAAAGAAAAATGTAATTAATATGTTAAATATAAATCTTAATGCCACTCAGGGATTAATTAATTATGCGAGATTTGTGGTAATTCAGGGGATTCTACGATAACCCTTGATGATGGATTCTTATGTAACTCGACGAGAATAATTGAAAGCAAAGAATATTTTTTTTTGTGTATCTCGCTTAGTTCTCGAGATATCGTATCTCATAGTTGACGTGGTTGGTTGAAATGCGACCTGGACGAGAAGATAAATTTCGCCATAGCCAAGTTTGATGATGAATTTGTATGAAATTCGTCGAGACAAACCAAAAACAAATAATTTATTTTTCTGATATCTCAAGTCAAGAGGTTAGGATTAGATCCGGCCTGGACCAGAAAAAAATCCATCAAAACCACTATGTCTATACGGTGGTAATGTACTTTCAATGTTTTATTTTGTTCCTAATGGTTGTTGTTAGGTTGAAATACGGCCTGGACCAGAAGAAACGTCGCCACAAGCACAAGGAACTATACCTATAAATGATTTTTTACATGCTGTATCTCGAAAACCAAACGAGATAACAAGAACATTTATTCTTTATTTCCGATATGTTTCGTCGAGTTCTATACGAAGTCATCCTCAAATTGTGATATCAGGGTAATGATAGAACATCATCAGTGCTAAATTCATTCACTCCGATAAGACTATGCTCATACCTCGCGTGGTAGTATTTAATGACAAACTAACAACCACGTTTCACAGTCAAAAAGTAAACGATGATTTCTTTATAACTGGTAGCGGTAATATTATTTTCAAAGAAGTTTCTGTAAAGTATCACCTCTGACAAAACCAATGATAATTTTTTAGTTATCTTCCTTTTTAAATCTTTTACAATTAAACTTGCAGTGTTAATATTTTCACGGGTCAGCCAGTATACAAGAACTGTTCGTTTAAATATTCTTTGAAATCAAAGACAATCTATTTCTAGGCTTTCTGGTACCTGAATTGTCTACGAGATGGCTCTAGAGCCGTTTTCGAGATACAGAGTGAAAAAATTGTTCATATTCTGTAAACTCGCTTTTTTGTAGGGAAGACAACTATTTAGATAATCTTATAAGTCCAAACGTTACCTAAATATCAAATTTCATCCAAATCGTGATAGCCGTTTCCGAGATCCGAAATATATATATATACAAGAATTGCTCGTTTAAAGATATAAGATATATAAAGATGAATGTATGTACGTTTTTTCTTTTTTTTTCATACAAATCCACAGTTTTCATCCGCTCTCGATGAAACTATGCACACTTATCCTTTGAAACGAGGAGAAAAATACTGTGTACATTTGGTTGAAAAATTATCTGTATAAATAATACATGTTGTCTTATAATTCGAAATATGACTGAACGGCGATAGACAGACGCGTTGGATATGGAGGTCTCTGTACTGTTTTTCCGTGTAGCGGTCAGCTAGCTCAGTGGTTAAAGCGCTTGATTACTAATGTTTGGGTCATGGTCTCGGGTTCAAATCCCCGTGGAGACTTAGATTTTTAAAAATTGTTTTGATCGTAAGAGTCACGCCTGGCCCGTCGGTTATTCGGATTGAATGTTAAACAATAGATATCACAAAGTTAGGGGTGCAATCCAAGGCAAGGTAGTCTTGCAATGCTGTAGGTTTACACTTTTTTACGTTATATTGATCCATCAGGGGTGATTCGTTGTCAGTGTGTGTGTGATTTACAGTAGTAATACTATAAATGCGGAAGTAAGTTTCTGTCTTATGTTACGTTTCGACAACTAAATGCCTATACCGATATTGACGGAATTTGACAAGAAAATTTGTAGGGAGGGCACAGGACATTATTTTTTTGTATGATTAACAGTTGTCACGAAATTTTGAGAACTTATCGAATATTGACGGAGAGACGGATTTGTGTGTTAGTCTGTAATGTTACGTCGCTTGCTCAAGCTATGCTTCTCGCGCATTATGTTAGTGTATAATTTGTTAACAAATTTCTTTTAGAGAAAAAACGTATTATTTAGTATAGATGTCGATTTTCTCTGTCCTATTACTTTGTGTCTGCTTAAATGTTTCTGGCACCAATTTATTTTGCCTTCTTTTTTGACATGCCTTGCGGGCGTAAACTGTCCTATGTTGTAGCTCTAGCAGTGCACGAGCAACTTAAGTTATTAGAACTCAAGAATCTGATGCTCATGCTGAAGAAAGAAGAAAAGTCCAAGCTGAAATATAGCTGCCCTTAGTTAACATCCTAACATCCCCCTCCCCCGACACTCCCTCACATTCGTTTGTTTCTCTGTTTTTAAATATGTTGGAAATTGATTCTCTTCAAGAGACAGGTTCGATGGCAGAATTATATAGTGATGTGTTTCCGGTCATATTATGCCGACTCCGTGTTGTTTGGGACCAATCATTCCCTACCACCAACTTTTTATAATCAATTCTGGCAAAGAAATTCTTAATCCACGCGAACGAAGTCGTGGGTATCAGCTAGTTTGATGTAAGTATATTGTTTTATAATTAGAATTCTATAATAATTATTGTTTTAACGGCATTATAATGTCTTTATCCATTAATTTTTTTATATTAGATAATTTATGGAACAAACATTTAATGAGCTTCTTTTTGAGCCATCTGGACAATTTCTGCCTGATGAGATACGCTGATTCTGAATATTCGCCGAATGAAATTTGACCCTTGACTTCTAAAGAAAATTCAACTTGATAAATTTATACCTGAGCCAGAGCGAATAGAATCTTGTTTTTTCTTTAAATGTTTACGAAATGTGACAGTTAGAAATTCTATCCTTTTTTTTTTTTAATCTGCATGACAGTTTTATTTAATACTTCACTAAGACGACTCCAAACATGAGCTACTTTTTTATGGTCTTTGCAGAGTTCTGCTTGGTAGCATTCGGGGAATTTTAAAATATCCTCGTTGGACAAGTTATTCATTGTAGAACTTTTCCACAACAAAAAGAAACGCACGTTTTGTCCGCCGTCAGGGCACAAACAATACTACTAAGACCGCTCAAACGTGTAGACGCTTCGCACGCACTTGTAGCAAACTTCCTTTGATTTGCGCCAAAAAAAACCAAACTCTACCGGATCAGCCACAAGTGCCTGCAAGCCTACTCAAGCCAAGCCAAACGCCCTGTCCACACGTTTCAATTTGTGACAGTTTGACGAGGTTTGGCAAGCGTGTGGTCCCGGCTTGAGTCGTAATGTGCTAAAATTGTTTCACTCCCTCTCTCAAACCAGCGGCACTGCCCAGCAAGGGGCGTTTCTGGTCCAACGCAAATTTAGGGAACAAGCACCACCTCTCTGCTTTAAAGTGTTATATCCGGCTTTAAGAGCCGCATCAAAGAAGGTTTTAACCGAATTCCTATGATCATATGTAGCGAAAAGAAAGCAATCAGCAGTTTATTAACAAAGAGAAACAAAACGTCCATTCATGGCAAAATAATAATACTCCAAATATCCAAAAAAATATTTGTCATTACATTGAACTCGGCTCTCTAATTAATAATATTTTTCATAATACGTATTTGTTAATTGGACTGTGGAAAATACACCAGTATTGTTAATATCCTTTAATAAAACAATTTTACAAATTCCATTGTTTTCCTAAACGTTATATTGCACACTTCGAAGAGAGGTGCCATCGAATTTGTTACGACCGAAAAAAGTTGACACACTGCGCTTTATATTACTAACTAGCCTCTAAAGCAATGTTCTGGCAATTCATTTCTCTGCGGTTGCCTAAACAGGTAGAATTGTTGTTACGTAATGCTCACTACCATATTTTCTAATTTGTACATATTTCGGTTTTAGTTTACACAGCGACACAGATGAGACTTCTACTAAATTAACGATGTCAGAATCAGAAAACCAATTAAATTAAAAATAAATTAGGAATCCCAAAACCTTATGCTATAGTGCGTGATGATGGTTTTATTCCTGGTCCAGGTCTCATTCAGCACGATAAATACGGAACTACTTCCATCCCAATAAAAACACCACGTAACTTCAGAAACTTCGAGCTTATAAAAGCAGCTTAAATTATTTATAAAACTAAATTGGTCGTAATTTAATCTGTAAAAAAATGTGTCTGTTATATGGTCCTACCTGTATTTCGACATAACCACAAAATCTACTGATATTGCTGTTCGAAGTTGATAGATACTGTTACCCGCATAAGAATACACTCACTGTAATGTGCTCTACATTTGATCTAATTGAAATATTTACACATGTCTCACATAGTGACATCAGTAATAAAAGCAACTAATAATTGATATATTGATTTAAACGTAGTACATACATTTGCTTCAGTATTTCGGCAAATCATTCCTTCTAGTATTTTATAACAGTGACTTAAAATATCTACATTGGATATAAAAATCCTGTAAGCCCGTCAAAAATGGCGTGTTGAATGCAGTATTTTAGCAATTCGTTTCTTCGCTAAGTATAATTTTCATCAACTAACGCTCATAATCTTGAAAAATGATGTAATGTCGATATTTCTTTTCTTACTGTAATAATGATATCGCTGTACAGAGAGTATAAGAAAAATCTCCATCGAATGAATTTTAATATAAAAAGCAACTAATTCGATTTTTAGGAAACACTTACTTTTTCCCTTATTGTGCTAGCAGCTCATTTACTCATGGGTGTTTAGCTAAATAGAACTGTTATTAAATAACGTGCTTGACCTAGAACATCTCTGGCCGTAAGTTGGGCAAGGAAGCCGGGAAGCGTGACGTCATAGCGGGACGTCATAATGCATAGCGGGCGTCATAACGCATAGCGCGATGTCATAGTGTGACGTCACCAAGTGACAGAAAATCGTGACCAAGATAAGCGTTTTATAAGAATGCGAGATTGTTTTTTTCGTGAAAATGAGCGGTATTTTTTTTTTCTCAGAAAATATGGGGAACATGTACTCTAAAGCCACAGATTAAGAGTGTAAACGCCTGCCTTGTAGCCCTGAAGTCGCGAGTCCGTGCATGTTTCTTGTGCTGTCTGTATTGTGCTGTTGAGAGGGAGGTGCGCTAATTTTAGAGGCGTTTGGCCGCTGTCTCGCCCGCGCGGACCCTCGAGTGGCAAGCTACGCGTTTCCCTTCCAGTAGCAATTAACACACTAGAGGATGGCGAAAAACCCAATAGCTGGTCTATTATTCACGGTGCACCTCCAGAGTTTTGAATTTCGGTTTCTGCATTTTACTAATTAAGAAATTATCAAAACAAATGTTCATAAGGCTACGTGAAGATAAGGTATTTTAATTCGAAGAGGAAATATTCCGCACAAATGCAGTGAAGTAACAATATTAAGCAGAAACTCAGTTATGATACCGAGGTTCGTAATGTGCTTTCATTGTAACCTTTACCGAAAAGTAAATTTCACAATTTATTGAAGTTTTAATCTTTGATGTAGTTGTTTCATTTACGTCTTCCGTGTAATTTGATGTTCTGTATCTCAACAAACTGAAGAAGAATGCAACCAAGGTGGTCAAAGACAATATTAGCAGAACCCAAAGAGTGTTTATCTGTGATGTAATATGATCTTTGGAGGTTAAGAAAGGATTTTTTGTTTGTTTTAAATGCAGGGTGACCTGTGGCGCCTATCTGTTCTGGTTGCGAACAGATGATTATTACTGTACCTGCTCTTTTCTCATAACATAATTTATACCGCAGTTTTTTAAAGCTAAACAGTAACCTTTCAAAATGCGTAAAAACCATCCAAGTCGGCGTGGTAGTTACCTCGTGATGCGGTAACAAAGAGGAGGACACTTACAGTTTACAGGAGTAGGCGTACCCAAACTTGTTCTCGCCACCCCCCCCCCCTTTCAGCCAAAATTTTATTATAAAGGTAAACGCAACATCTCGGAGTAAACCATATGATGTTACAATATAGATTTTAAAATGTAAGAGCCAGTGAAGGAGATATTGTACTTGCACCGGGGTACAGCTAGGCTATCGTCAAAGCAATCTGGCACCCCACGCCCCCCTCCCCTTTTTGACGTGTTGCGTCCCTCTGGGGGGGGGGGGGGGAGCGCGCCCACTAGTTAGTAAACCTATAATATAGATATACGACGGTTGTGGCAAGTATTTGCGGAACCGCTGCATGCTTATAAGTGTACCTCGGTGACATCACTTTCAATGAAATATTTAATTACGACAAGAGTTCCTTGCGTCTGCGTTTCACATTAAACGCATCATTCTTTACTATCAACGAGGGTGGTGGTGTAACGGTTAGAGTTCTCGCCTCTCATTCGGGAGGACGGCGGTTCGAATCCCCGTCCGGGCATCCAGATTTGGGTTTTCCATGGTTTCCCAAATCACTGCAGGCAAATGCCGGGATGCTTCCTTCAAAAGACCATGGCCGAATTCCTTCCCATTCCTTGCCCCCCCCCATCCTTTCGCGTCTCTAAAGATCTCGCTGTTAAGAGACGTTAAGCAGTTACAAAAAAATCTTTACAACAAAATCATGTTTCGTTCAAGCACATTCTCATTTTAGACAATCCTCCCTTAAGAGGTATAGAATTATATGCAGTTTTCGAATAGCGATAAGATTTCGTTGCGAAACGATCGTAGTTAGATAAATAAAACATAAAACTATCCACGTACACGGAATGGATTATTTTTCTTAATGTTAAGAGTAGTTGTATATTATAGCATTAGATATATATATATATATATAGCTTCTGGCTATACGCCTGGTCGACGTCGAGGTCATTAGAGGCGGGATGGCCTTTTGAAGGAAGCATCCAGGCATTCGCCTGGAGTGATTTGGGGAAACCATGGAAAATCCATATCTGGATGCCCGGATGGGGATTAGAACACGCGTCCTCCCGAATGCGAGGCCAGAACCTTACCGATCACGCCCCACGCTCTACGTCGATAATCGATATTAACAAGCGGTTTGGGTCAACTTTACTACTATCGTGGATGTAGCGAGTGCAAAGTTGCAGGATATTACTTACGAGCTCACATAGGCTTCGCTATACGGTCGGTAGTGTGGCTACTTGTATCGTCTTAAACATTTTAAATCTTCCACAGCCCACGTAAGTGATGGATTAGAGCGCGCGGTATTTGTGGTGCAAAACATGTCACCCCTCTCCCTGCCCGTCTTCGTGACAGGTTCGTCTTGAGACCTGCCCGCAAGATCGGTGCCTCAGGCCTCGAGGACGCACCTCGCAGGGGTCACACCTCGAGACAGAAGCCACAACAAGTTTTTGTGACTCTGACGGCGATGTCAGCAGCGACAAGGACGCGACGGCAGCCAGTTGCACGCAGGCCTCCCTCCACACACGCCTTCTATTACACCCTGCATCTCATCCACTCAAATCTTCGTCTTCCTCTCCCATCCTTCGACGATTCCCTTCACTCATTTACCAATCCCACGTACCTCAAAGTGTCACCCCTTTCTCTCGTTTTTGACACTGCCAGAAACTTCTTTGATCTCCCATATTTTCAGAACACCTCCACTTCGTATTTCATCATGCCATTTCATTTTCAACATCTTCCTATACCACCACATCTCTAAACCTTTAATTTTCCTTCTTTCTGGTATTCCCAAATGTCATGTTTCACTGCCATAAAGTGATTGGTTCATGGACAGAATTATCAAAACTTCTAGATCGATATTTGAAACCAAAAGATTTAGTTTTTTTTTCCAGAAGAGTCTTTTCGCTAGTAGGGCTACTGTTCCGATGTTTACGTCATTCCTGCTGTGGCAGTCAGTTATAATTTTAATTCCTGAGAACAGAATTGCCTCATTTCTCCTACTGCATCCGAACCTATTTCTACATTTAAGCTATTTCTCCTACCGCATAGGAACCTATTTTTACATTTAAGCTATTTTTTCTGTTACATTTCATCACATTTGTCTTGCTATGGTTTATATTTAGTCCAATACCTTTGTTCAATACTTTGACACTATCCTCGCTCTGCTCTCTAAAAGAACAGAGTCATCGGCAAATCTCTTGAAGGCTTGCGCCACATTTAAACAGGCTATCCACTGGTAGATTGAAACAAGGAGCATTTAATGCAGCTTCGAGGTGACATTTCGTCGGACATCACCCACTGTTTCACCTCACGTATTTAATGGACGCTCCCGTGGTAGGCTTCAGCGGAGGCGCTTCACGTGAGCTGTGCAAGGTGACACCGACACCATAATCTGCGCCGCGCATACTTCCACCAATTATGTACACTCGAAAAGGAAACAGAACCCCAAACGTCAAAGCATATTTACAACAACAACAAAAGTGAATGAATGAGCTGCCGCTCAAATTTAGACCTGGCGGCCAGGCTCATTCTATTACCAACTTTGACCTCCGATCTATTAACACCCGAAAGCAATGTGAAACTCGTGTTCAACTTAACAGCTAGCTCAACGCACACAGAAGTTAGTTCAGCCAGCTTCCCACTTGGGAGTCTCTATTTGTGAAACTTTTCTTCCTCACGATCAACACAAACGTTTTGGACCGACTCCCTTGGAAGCTAACCAAGATGGCGGTGAGTCTGACATGGTACAACCAGCCAGTTGCTTGAGCTTTACACATACGAGAAACAACAACGAACGGCACGCTGCACAATCTAGTTGCAATCGGAAACGACCTCCTTCGGGTCTTCATGCAGTGTCTGGCCGCGTAAATCTGTCTTTACGCATTCCAAGTCCGCTCATACTGAACAGAAATGTTTCAGCCGGATAGCGCGAAATATCGTGATTTTTTTTTTTTTTTTTTTTTTACTTATGGCTTTACGCCTTGTCGACGTCGAGGTCATTAGAGGCGGGATTGGACTGGTGACTAGGAACGGGAAGGAATTCGGGCATGACCTTTTGATGGAAGCATACCGGCATTCGCCTTGATTGAAACAATGGAAAACCCAAATCTGGATTCCCGAACGGGGATTCGAACCAGCGTCCTCCCGAATTCGAGGCAAGAGCGTTAACCGTTCACTCACAACGCTCAGTCTTGTGACCTTTGACCCTCGCATAGTCTATGTCCACAGGATACCTCTGTTTACTTCTTCTAAGTTCCTTCAAACTCAACAAATTATCTTCAAATTTTGTAGAACCAATCCGTAGCGTTAGTTTTTTCAATTGCAAATTTATCCTAATTAATGTAATAGGCCAAAGAAAAAGCTCTTAGTACCCATATATATCAGTACCATCTTTGCCTCCTTCATACTTAACCAAAGTCGATAAATGAGGCATCGTTTTGAAGATCTCCGCTTTGTTGACATCAATTAATTTAAAAGAGGAATTTCTTTAAATTCAACCTGTAAATGGCAAAGTTGTGGACATTCAAGGTCACAGGTTTGCTATAGTTCAGAGACGAGCTCCTATGCTTCGCTGGTAAGTAGTGACCACATTACTTCTAAATACAACGACCACATATCATAGAAATATTGAACACTGTGGGGGTATTTTCTGAGTATTTTTGTTTCTGTTATGGGAACATACTATTAGCAATTGTTTCATAAGATGATGTAAGTATTTTGCTATGAACATCTTTCACTTGGCAAATGAACAATAAGAAACATACATGTAATTCAAATATAGGTCTAGTACTTTACTTTGAAAATTTTATTACTGAACAATTACATCTATAACATTATTTTTCTATTTATTTGCCTATTCATTGATTTTAATTAATAAAAGTGTTAAAAATAAATAAAAGTGCTAAAAGAATTTAAAGTTGAAAGTTGTAGAGGTCAAATGTAGGTGGGTGCAGGAAAGGGGTAAGAAGGGTGTGTAGTGAAATCGTCATCGTAGCGTGGGCTATATTGCAATTAAATATTAAATGAAACATAGGTCACGTTTGTATTTCAGTCAGTTGGGGTCAAGATGTTATCTTTGACGATAGAAAGGCAATAATGTAATCGGTGACGCAACCCCCGTGAGCGGGGGTGGGCCGTCACGGGAACCGCGGCGCCAGCAGTCGCTATTCTGAGACCCGGTGCATCGCTTGCACTGTACTACAACACACTCGCTGCACTTATATTTCTGCCGCCTCCGCAGCGAAGAAGTTTAAGGCCCGTTCACACGAGCGGTCAGCTCAGCTCACGATCCAGGATAGCATTCACACTAGCGGTCGAGTCAGATCAAATCGTACAAGATGCCATTTTCTACGTTAACGTTGGTTAAAATCTCACTGATTTTCGATGAAGAGGCTAACAATACGTCAAGATCAATAAGACAAAGGTTCTGGGTGCATCCAGAGTTTCTAGCGCAAACAGATGACGATAAAACAAAAATTAACTACCGGCTATGCCGTGCGAGACGAGTGGTAAAAAATGCTTTTGATAGTTTAGCTCAAAGATTTCGAATTTATTTCAGATACTTTAATACCGCAATAGGAATCATTGATAATTTTAGCAAGATGTTATTTTGCACTATTATTTACGGAAGTATAAAATTTTAAGCCATGTAGAAAGTGAATCTCAGGCTGAACGAGAGGAATTTTTTTTTTTTTTTTTTTTTTTTTTTACAAACATACCTTCACGACATTTTTTAATTCGGAAGCAGGACCTGTAACTTGCCATTACGAAAACATGTAATAATATTTGAATTTATGTTAAATTTTGTCAACTTCATAATCGTATGCATCATACTGTAAATACAGGGTGTCCCAGAATTATCTTAACAACTTTAACATTGAATAAATTATGTTTGGAACGAGATATCACAATGCAGTTTTTTGCATGTTACAGAGTATCTCTCAAAGTTTTTTCTGGTACATTTCAGGTATAGTTTGGTGACAAGTAGGTAGTTACATCACATTTATTGAAAATGTACACCGCACAGGAAAAAGCTCAGTGTGTTTTCTGGTTTATAGAGACAAGGGTTACCTAACAGGCACGACATTAAAATTTGGGGTTCTGAACCTCCGCATGCATTTAGAGAGAGAGAGAGAGAGAGCGACCGCCCAAAGGTTAATGTGTGGTGCGGTGTTATGCACAACCAAATCATTGACCCTTTCTTCTTTGCTGAGAAGACAATCAAAGGCCCAGTTTACTTGGATAAGCTAACAAAATTTGTTGTTCCCCAACTGGAAGTCCTTCAACCAACAGTCATCTTCCAACACCTCCGCATTGGACTCATGATGTCCGTAATTTTCTATATAACAAATAACAATTTCCTGGTCGGGGTCCAATTGACTGGCCGCCTCGTTCACCTGACATAACCCCCTTGGATTTCTTTCTTTGGAGATATTTAAAAGTCATCGTGTATCAAACCCCTGGTTAGAAATTTGGCAGATCTCAGGCAGTGGATTTCTGCAGCTATTACGACAATTGATCAAGGGATGCTCCAAAGAAGTGTTCTAGAGACAGAAACAAAACTTTGAGAGATACTCTTCAAAATGCAAAAAACTGCATTGTGATATCTCGTTCCAAACATACTTTATTCAATGTCAAAGTTGTAAAGATAATTCTGGGACATCCTGTACATTTTTTTTATGTATTAGTGTTTTTTATTGCCTTCAATCAAAAGTTTTTAGTCGTCCGTGTGGATCTGACGCCCGTTGTTGATCTTGACTGAGGTCGTCCTGCCCTGCCTTGCCCTAACCACGTAGTGTGTGAATGCTCCCACTGGATCTCGTGTATAGCGATTTTAGACCTGAGATCGGCTGACCGCTTGGGCCTTTGTAGCCTTACCTACTCGAAAGCGACCCATCTCATTTTGCAGTCGTGTTTATAGGTATTTTTAGATTTCTTAGGCTCGTCCATTCCATTAGTTATACACGACGTAGATGGCTGCTTGTCGGTAGCAGTTAAGTTTTGTAATGTTCTGCTGGAAAATTCTCTTTGGCCAGTTTGTGTCCTAACCTAACCAGCTCTGTATCTGTCGCCGGTTTTCATCTACTTTACAACTCACTCACAATTAAATTCGTTTTTTTTTTATTCTCCTCGACACTCCTTATTTTCACAAACGTGTAAGTCAGTACTCAATTGTGTATTATTATTCTCACATTTACATATTGTAGTGTTACCGAGGGGGCGTGAGATGAAATGGGGGGGGGGGTGTCCCTCGAAACCTCACCAAAGGGGAAGGGGGGGGGGTTAACGGAAATCTCACGTAAGGTTTTGAAATTCTTGTAGGATTGTAGAGCTCAAAAAAAAAAAAAAAAAAAACAATCTACAAATGACGCGAAAGTCGATTTTAGATTTTTGGGGGGTATTTCCGTCCAAAAATCGACCTCAGGGGGGTTTCAAAAAGTTGCGAAGTCGATTAGTAGGTGCGGGGGGGGGGAGGGTATCTCCGTCAAAATCTCACGTCATTTTAGATTTAGAGTGGGGGGGGGGGGGCTCCGACCAATTCTCACGAAGTTTCACCAAGGGGGGGGGGGAATTCCGCAAAAATACCTCAGGTCAGTAATGGAAGCCCCCCCCCCCCCAGACGGGAACGATGGAAAGTGAGCGATGTACCTGTCGGTAACATAATAATTAAGCAACACTGCACCAGACATTGAGAGATTTCTCGACACAAGCGAACGAGTCTTTAACGGCAAAGAAAACAGAAACCGTAGCAGAGCAGTCTAGGGACAGGCACGTCCTGTTCAGCGATTACATTTGCAGGCTACCATCAAGGGCAATAAAAGTGTTCCTTGACCCCGCGTATTTCGGGCACGAAGCGTAACAAAGACGGCTTCGGTTCCAACGCAAAAAATCGCAGTACAGAGAAACTGTTTTAGTAGTCCCGGAATGAGTGGAAAGAAAGGTGTGGCTGCTTGTTTTTGTATTCTTGCCATGAACTATCGCAGCGTTTCTCAACCTTTTTGAACCCGAGAACCATTGAAACGTCAAAAACAATACTGCGGACCACTGGCATACGTGGGCTTAATTTTTTACCTGTGTGTATATTAATGACATCACGGACAACTAGTATTGTGCCATAATAACATAACAATCTAAAAGTATGTTTCGAATTCCGACGGAAGCGCAGTTACGAAACTAGAAGTGTCCTATTTAAAGTTAATAAAATATTGACGAGATTGTTAATATTTATTAACCAAATGAATAATATTATTTTAAGCTGGATATAACACTATACCATCGACCTACTTGCGGAAAATAAAAGACCGATGACAGACACCGTACATCGTTGTTTACCACTCAATCCCTCGCACCTACTACAAGACACTCAGAACACAAACAGTTATTACCTTGGTCCTTAAACATACGGCGCTCTCTTTGATGGCGACTGGCTAAAAAAATTAGTGAAGAGGTTATAGTAGGGACGATACTGCCGTATATTCAAATCCTGGAAATGTCAGATGTTTCTCCGGTTATTATTATTAATTTTAATAGCAATGGAGTTAACGCTCCGGTGGAAATTCCCCGATTCATGTAATTGCGTCTTTTTATTTATTTTTTAAATTTTCTTTTATAATTTTACTTTTCCGATTTACCAATTTTAAATTCCTTAAGCGTTTTTCGTAAATTATTCATCACTTCACTCAGTAATTTGTTCCAATCCCTTATATCCTTATAAACAAAAGAAAAACTTCCCTCTCTTTTGTGCTTGAAATCGAGCGCCAGCTTGTGGTGAAGGTCGCCTTTCCCCTATTCCTAACTCTTTGACCAATATCCCTCCACTCTCTTCACCCTCCCAATCCAGCTCCTTTATCATATCAGTTACGATCCCGTTGAAGTAAGGAAGGAATTTTGGATAGTGAGCAAGAAGCAATTTGGTCATGGCCTATCGACGATATAATCAGTGCTGCTAATTCTACGGATTTATCCACAGATCTACGGATTTTTATAAAAAGTCGGGATTTTCGGATTTTGTTAAAATATCTACTTTTTACTATTTGTTGATATTTCGTTATATTTGTGTTTGTTAAACTTTGAGCGTATAGTGTTAATGCATTACAGAATTGTCAATCATTGTGAATAGTTTCCTTGCAACCGCTTGTTTAAACCAACGATTGAAATAAAGCTCATGTTTTGTTTGATTATAGATTTTAAAAGACCGTAATACAGAACTATCGGCGCACTATTCATGCACGCTCGTTGGCACGGCATACAAAGCAGTGCCTTCCGAGAAGGCTTAACCAATATTCGAGAATTTTTTAATTTTTTATTTGCTTAACGTCTCTCAACAGCGAGGTCTTTAGAGACCGGAAAGGATGGGGGGGGGGGGGCAAGGAATGGGAAGGAATTCGGCCATGACCTTTTGAAGGAAGCATCCCGGCATTTGTCTGGAGTGATTTGGGAAACCATGGAAAACAGAATTCTGGATGCCCGGACGGGGATTCGAACCACCGTCCTCCCAAACGCGAGGCCAGAACGCTAGCCGTTACAGCACCACGCTCGGTCCGAGAATCAAAAGAATCGCAGTTTTTCAATATTTCGTGTTACAGAAGATATGCTAAATTTAATGTCAACAAAGAAAATGTATGGTCTCTTTCAAAATAAATAAATAAATAAAGCGTAGGCACAGCAGAAGCATTGATGAAAGTGACGATGTATGAAAAATCTTTAGAGATATTTCTTACTTTTAATGTAGAATATTATCTTGTATTGCGAATTTTAAAGACCTGGAAATAAAAGTTATTCTTAATTTTGACTCTCTCTTCAATAATTATTGTTTCAGTCTTTCATTTAGCGAGTCTCCGTATTTTTGTACCCAATCTACGGAAAGTTTAGCGGCCGTCTACGGATATTCAAATCCACAAAGTTGGCAGCTGTGCATATAATTCCCGGAGCGCGGCAAACAACGGAAACCCGAAATTTGCAAGACCAGTACTGAGCGTTAACGCTCAGCTATCGAGCCGCGTGATTCCCGGTGACTCAGCGAGCGTTCGATCACGGCGCGGCTACCCTTCACGTGGAGGCTAGCAAACATTCCACGTGGTGGAATAACGGTGTCGACAGTCACAAACATCCAAGTGAAAGCGCGTGTTGTATCGGGTGTAGGGGTTATTAAGAAATAGCGGTCTGCTGACTCACTGGAGACCGAAACGTCCCCGGTTCGAATCCTCGTCCCAACCGAGATTTTCAAAGGCCCTTAACGACAGAATGCTGTGTAGAGTACGGCAATACGCTTGCGTGATTCGGATTCCATGTGAGTCCTCTACATCCTATCGTCTAAGGATAAGGCGGCTACCATAGGGGCGGAATATGCAGCCAGTAAAAACTTTGCAGCCAAGTCACACAATATGGTGTTTAGGAATAGAGATCTCTCCTACCTAGCGAGTCAAGTACTCGTATATAAAATTAGTTCCACCATCAGACTCAAACCAGCACCCTCCAAGTCACACGCCCCACAGCATTATGGCGCAGAAACCACCTGAGCGAGAGGTGGACAACTGATAAAGTAACCAAAACGTTTGTTTACGTTAAGCTATAGGATCCGAAACTGAAGGGGGACGCGAAGTCTAGAGGGAGGGGAAGGAGATTGCGACTTAGCTTCGCAACTCGTGTGGACAATACCCTAGCGATACACCGTCGGAAACAGTATGACGTCTCCCTCACAGCCTCATAGTCTAAAACCTTACATGACATACTGAGGTCTCTCTGGTATGTCATTGTTAGTACTGAGGAGTAGGCATTTATATTTTCAATAATAAAATTTTGGCAAGGGGAGCCAGGCGTAGGAACTTCTCTTTTGACAGAAAACGGGGGGGAAGGGGGAGTGCAGGAACTTTTCTTATGACGGAAGGAAGACGTGGTAAAAAAAAAGTTTGGGAACTCCTACGCTAAACACCGTGTTGATGTACTCTATTGCAAGTTCCTGACTGCCTGTATTTCAGTTGGTGACCAGACAATATAGTCTTTGGGGCTTACAGCCCAAAACATGGTCGTGGCTCCACCCTCCTAACGAAGCGTCCATAAACTACAGTACTTTGCTCGCTCCAGGGGGGAAGGGGGTACTCAGTCAAATCCCGTAAGGGGGCGTCCATAAATTACGTGAGGTGAAATAGGGAGCGAGGGGGGGGAGGGGGTCCGGCGAAAAAGCTGCGAGGGCGATTTCTAGGGGAGGGGATCTCACGGACCAGATCTCATCACAGGAGGGGGGGGGGGGGTGAAACCAGATCTCACGAAGTCTCACCAGAGGGGGTACGGAAAAACGCCCATAATAATTTATTGATGCCCCCTAAGTATTTCATTCATACTATTTCCACAGTTAGAATAAGGTTCAGAACACACAACAGCATGTGAGTATTCATTCCCGTCGTTTAATTATGTCCGTATGTAATTTACTATAGTCTGACAGCATAAAACAGTACAAAATGTCTTCTGGGATCAATAGGGATCAAAGCTACGAGCCGAGGGGGGTTCAGGAGGAGGCCAAAATGGCGTTACGTAGTTTATGGACGCTCCAGCAGGCAGCAGATTGCTACTGTTTCGAGACCAGCTGACAGGGTGTCTACTTGCCGCGCATCCTGTCTATCTTGGACAGTGCTAGAAATTCGTTTATAAATCCAACTTTCAGCGTAAAATGAAAATTTTCTGGCGTACTTTTATTATAATTATGAAAATAGATATTTTATAGCTTACAACCTACTCCAACGCAATTTAAAATTGTAAATAGGTTTAGAAAAAAAAATGGTATGCCAATATATTATATACAAAAACTGTGAAATACGTTAATACAATTATTTAATTTCACACATTGATTTTCATCTTCAAAGGTAACTGGTTTGATTGCTACATATTTTCGATTTTTTTCCAATTCATCGTCAGAGGATTATTTCTTTTTAAATACAAATAAATCAACATGTAAACTAAAAATTGGAAAATACTTTCCTTGATGCACAAATTATAAGAATAATTTTATTTCGCAGTTTTGGATAACAATTTTTCAGCAAGATCGCTGAAACAAAAAAATTCAGTTTATTTAATACACCGTAGCTACTTGTCTTTACAGCTGGTATACAGTCAGTAATTTTACGAGACAACTTCTTTCGTTAAACGATTAACGCACGCACTAGATATTTATTTATTTATTTATTTTTTTTTTACTTCGTGGTACTTCTACACTGCTGCCACATCGCCCTAACTTAAAAATGTATCACAGATCAACAATACGACAGTAATTATAATTGAAATTAATTCATTGAATTAAACCTTGAACACGTAAAACTGAAAAAGAAGTTCACAAATGTTGTTTTTTAATTTAACTTTTGATGCCTAGGCGTATTTTCTACGCCGTTGACAGATTTCAGGCGTAAAACGAAAAAATTCAGGCGCAATTTCGCCTAACGGCCGGTCAATTTCGATCACTTCAATGTGAAATACGACACAGGGAGTCTCATCTGATCAAAGCAGTCTAGAGCCCTAAAGACTCCGGCTCGCATCCCGTTTACTAACTCTGGAAAACAGGCGAAGGCAGCGCTGTTTACAAACATTCCACGTGCTACACCGCTCCATCACCACGGCAGACTCAATCGATCAGCGGATCTGTTGTGATTGATAGACCCTTCCCACACTGCATTCCCCACAGCAAGCATCTGCGGTATTTCGGGGGAGTAATTCGTTGCATAAAACCTTAATGGTCGTATTATACATCTCACAACAAAACTTTTTAAGCATATCGGATTCCCAAAATGCTACCACTACAATCTATTCTAGTTATCTCCAACAATACAGATAATAAAAGAACTTTTTTAATACTTTTGTGCTTCACACATTTCAAGCAGAAAAAAAATGGTATCAACTAATATTCTTGGGAGGAGGGGGCACCACAAATCTTATTGGAACGAAAAAAATTTCATTAGTACTCAGTGATACGGATGAAATGTTACGATGGATCTGCCATTTTCTCCACCGATCGAAAAATCATGTTAACTTGGAATTCGAATTATCTACTTCGTGTTACCCACTCGTATATTACCAAAAAACGAATTAAATTAGAAATGCCTACATACGGGACGGCTTCGCAAATACGAAATGCCGTCAGCACTGCGAAAACACTACGAACGCTGTCGGCGCAGAGGTCGTATCAACAAGCTGTTCTGTTTTCCTCTAGCGATTGTGGTCGTGTCGAAATGCGGCCTGGATCAGGAGATAACATTTCGTGGACCCCATACATAAAATTCCTTCTGCGGCATCAATAAACGGTTTCCGTATTTGTTTACAACGAAAACAATAGATTTCCCGTGTCGATAAAAAAAAGGGAGAGGAGGAGAAGGACGTAGCTGCCGAGTATTTTCTATTCTTAAATTTCGTGTGACGTTTAACAACACAGAGAAGGAGGAACGCCAAGGAAGGAATTAACCAATATTTCAAGAGATTTGTATCAATTTCGAAGCATTTGCAGCGTTTAATAGCTGTACGAAAGTTTAATAAATTAATTTACGGCGACTTTTCGGTCAAATGAGTGGGGAACGAGAAGAAGACATTATGTGGAAGCAGTTAATTCGAATTCCAAGAGGTTAGGGCCATTTTTTGACAGTGGAGAAAGTAGCAGAGCCCTCAATGTTTCCTTAATACTAACAGACAAAAGAAAATCTCTCATCGGCTATGAATGGTAACATCCTCCTATGGCTTAATGTGTTGTCCTGTTAGGCTGCGAGTGACTACATAATTTAAAGCGTCATATGTATTATTACGAGTCCTTCTAAAAACAACCACGGTGCAAGGAGGAAATCAAAAAATAAGTTCCACAGTTGCGCGTCTTAGTGTGCACGCACAGCCTGGACAGAGTACTCACCGGGGAAGGCAGCTCGTTAGGAAGAAGAGGCGTTGCGCGCAGTTCGCAATGTTGACGGAGCCCGTGGGCACCAGAGACACTCTCTCGCTGTCCCGCCGGCTGTTGGGCAGAGACTACTACAACATGTGGCCGCCACGACGCGCAGCGCCGCCAGCGGCCGCTGGCGCAACTACGAGCCCCGCGCATGCGCACGCCGCTACAATGACGGAGTAGTCTGTGCAAGGCCCCGCGGTCGTCAAAATCTTGACCCGCGACACCACCTATAAATACGTTTCTAAAAGCGACCCAATTTCGGTCCCAATCTGCATAGACAATCCGGCAGGGGCCCTGCAGATTGCCACGCAAGTAGGCAAATTCGGTCTGCTACCCCCCGATATCGGGAGATTTGCAGAAACCGACAAACAATTTACAGATTGTCGCTGCAAACAGGATGTAAATTGAGACGTGCGTTGCACGACTGCAACGATTGACACAACTTCGGCTCAGTCGGCTTGGAGCAGGGATCGAGTGCGTTTCGTGACATTAGACGTGTCGTTAAAAATGTCTAAATAGAAAGAAGTGTGGACGAATATTTTCGAAATTTATAAGAATATACCCCAACTGTGGGACAAACTCAACAAAAACTACATAAACCGCAAAATGCGGAAGAAGGATTTCAAGTTTTGTCCGAAATTTACAAGGAACTGGATCAGGAAGTAACACTTGCAGTCTTTTTTTTCTTCCTGAATGTATTGTTTTAGACATATGTAGATAGCCCATGTTACAGGAATGATGTTTGAAAGAGTTTGTGGTAAAATCGGGGAACTAAATTTAATGTCTTCATAGGTTTGTCTACTTGCCAAAAATTGCAAAGTAACGACTAATCGTTCTCTGGCGCTTATGCTTCCACGCATTAGTGTGTTTATATATATATATAAGTGGAGTATTTCTGCAAAACTTTCAGAATCTACACTCAGAAATTTTTAAAAATCTTTTGGCTCTAGGCTTCTCAAAATGTTCATGGAGGATGTCTTTTTTCTTAATAAAATTCAGGTCTTCCACCAATATCTTCTTTTTCTCTAATTACAAACTGTAGTACAGGTTACTAATAAAACGATGTCTACTTATTGTTGCTTTGACATAAAAGGAGCCATTATTAAGTGCTCATGAGATCACAATGTAAACTAAAATTGGGAGCGAAATTGCTATGTGTAGAAGGAAATACAATATGATTGCCGTGCTGATGTCCCCTGCAGATTGGAACCCAAATTGGCTGTTGTGTAGCTGCTTTCTAAACTATTTTTCATGAACGATTTCATTACATAACAACGAACATTACCAGTTTTTAATGTTACTAAAGCACATAAACGATTATATCACTAATAAAAATAAATGAAATGCTACTGAACAATATTTTAATTTGATTTTATTGCAATGGAGCGAATGCTCCAGTGGCAATTTCCCTACCCACCCACTTCCCTCTTTCCTGCACCCACCTACAATTGCCCTCTACAAATTTCAACTTTAAATTGTTTAACCGTTTTTGGTAAATTATTCATCAATTCTCTTATTCCATTATTTGCAGCGTTACTAAACAAAAAACTTCAAAAGATATTTTGAGTAATTTTAATTCTAGCTGGATTATGTTAAATTAGCATTTTCCCGCTGCTTTGCCAGTACTGATCTTGGTGTGTGTAGTAACGAATCTGACTTATGTTTTTCTGCTAGTAGCAAGGCGCAAACGTTTTTTATGTAGTATCTTCGTAATCATTGCCATAAATTAAATTTCACTATTTCGCATGCTTATTGGACGTACTGATTTGATTAACATTTTCCGTGTTTTCTAACGTACTATATTGCAGAAAACTGAAGAAAGAAATAACCAAAGCTGCCTAGTCAGAATAACAATACTAATGGAATCCAAAGGGTGGAACGTTTTCCGGTGTCGCAGCGTGATCTTTGATGGCCATATCGTAAAGGAGTGTGATCTCTAGTATCTTTCTGCTCTCAGTACGAAAGATTTGCCATTTTTTGCTCCGTTCCCCGTACACGTGGAGACGTACGATATGCCACAGATTTCAAACTTCCAAACTGTGAAAATTATCCAGTATTTATAATATCACAGATTATGTAGTACTCGTATCATCCTCCACATAGAGATAACCAACGCTATACTTGCAGCTGCTGCATTCCCCCCTCCCCCTCCCTCCTAAGCTGATAGCTGCTGGGAGATTAGGCTTTACTTACTAATTTAATTACAATTGTCTCATGGTCCGGTGGCAATTTCCTACCATACGTAATTACGGTTCGAGCATACGTTCAGTTTAAAATACTTTACAGCCCGAGTTTCGTCGTTCATCACTCACCAAGGTAACTACCTCCAGTCCATGATGTCCCCGCCTACAAGGAAAACAACCCGACTCTTTTATGCCTGACATCAAGTGACCTCTCTAAATCATACCGCAACATTTAACGAGGCCTCACAGCCACAGTGTACCTCACGCATCTCCTCCTACCTTCCAGGGACTCCCAATTCAGCTCCTCTATCAGTTACTGAGTGCATCCGTTGGTAATTTCCATACAAATCTAGTTGTCCTCCTCTGTATCACATCTAACTCTTGCATTAATTATGACACCCATAATATGGATCTCATGCCATTCCACAATACTCTAGCAAGAGCTTGATCAACACTAATGTACTCTCTCTCCAGTTTAGCTAAATATTTCCTGATACTACAAGATGTTTACGTTTTACGCCTTCAAACGGCATTTCGACCGCTGAGAATCATTAATTTGTCCTTGGCTAAGATTCGTTGGGAACTAAAGAGTCAATCAAACTGGCGATGGTCAGGGCGTGAATGTGTCTTCAATTTGGAAAAAATAACATTCCGGCAAGAGGTGTCCTCAAAGACTGTAGATTAAGAGGAAATGAAGTTATTTTTTAAAAAAATAAGTAAATAAAGCAGAGATCTATGTATTTACCACTATTTGATCATTTCTTTGCATTATAAAAGAAAGACCGGAAAATACTTCGTTATAAAACAGTGCTAAATCAAATAAATTACGTTTGCTTTCCAGCTTTATGAATAGTCAGAATAATACTGTAAACACAATGTGGCACTGAGACCTTTGTGACTGAACTATTTAGTTTAATATTTTTCTAATTCTCGGTCGTTAACAAACTAGAAGATATTGCGTTCAAAAGTTCCCACGAGAACATTTGCTGCCGAAATATGCACAGTTTTATCCATGAAACAGAATTGATCGGTAAGCATAAACATTAAACACCGTTCCGAATTCTGAACGTAGTTTAATTTCGGTTATGCACCCTCAGATTTAACTCTTTCGGATACTACCGTGCTACTATATCTTTGGCATGCCAAAAGAGCTGAAATATATATATATAAAAAATTTAAGTAAATGTTTTTGGGAATAAGATCCTGCGTTTAGAAATAATTAATTTAATGCTTTCAATGTAGTGCATATCTAAAAAGTGAAACTAAAAATACTTGAATTTTCTGTAGATACGCCATATTTAACTTTGATCACATCAATTTCAAACAATCTCACACTAAAAAGCATGTCGAATACGGTATTAGTTAAGAAACTAAACCACTTATTTCACCGTGCCCCTGTGGCCTAATGGATAAGGCATCGGTCTCCTAAACCGGGGATTGTGGGTTCGAGTCCCACCAGGGGTAAACATTTTTATTTCGTAAAACGCGCAGAGGACATCATTCCAATCACGTAGTTATACACCCAAAGAAATAAATTTAAAAATATCGCTGATTTTCATAGTTATAGCAGTACTCAACCGCCAGCTTTTTGCGATTCTGGCCCACTGTGCGTCATCACTCCAAAGATAACCTTATCTTTGTTGAAATTGTTTTGGTAAATAGAACACAAAACCATTCATGCTATTACAAAGACGTATGTTTGTATACTGTTTCACAACCTGGGATACCCACTCTGACTTCATTTGCCTAAGGTGGAGCGCCTCAGTACTACACCTGACACTTATTCACCATCTGGTGGATAATCCCGGCGGCATAGTAACCATGGAGGAAGGAAATATATGGAGGAGAAGTGAGGTTAAATTGGTGAAGCAGGCTCGCGCATGCGCAGTGGCGGAAGCGGCGATATTGCGCTTCCAAACAATTGCGATGTTCCCAGTATATCCCGAAAACTAAGCAAGATATCGAAAAATTTTATTCTTTATTTTCGATTTGTCTCGTCGTGTTACATAAGAATCGATCATTAAATTTGACTTTTGCGAAATGTTTCTTCTCGATTTCAACTCAAGACACCTCACTTTTGATACAGTATATCTCTAGAACTAGGTGAGATATCGAAAATTTTTATTCTTTATTTTTCATTTGTCTCGTCTTTTTAAATAAGAATCCATCATCAAATTTGACTTTGACCAATTTTTTCTTCTGAATTTCAACCAAAACCATTTCACATTTGGGACAGAATATCTCGAAAACTAAGCAGGATATCAAAAAAAATTTATTCTTCATTTTTTATTTGTCATATCGAGTTACATAATAATCCATCACCAGATTGCGGCGTCACCTCTGTCCTAGAGTCCCCTTGAGGTTTTTGTACATATTCCCCGTGTCTGTATGGAAGCGGCCATGCCCCCTCCACTCCGGCCATGCCCCCCACTCCTCCTCCGCCCTGCTTCACTTCAATGCGTGGTGAAGGTCTCTTGCGTCGTCTCCATATATTTCCTTCCTCCATGATAGTAACTGGATAACTATTAATGTTCTTCCCAGAGTCCTCTCTTCAGCAACCCTATAAAGTGAATTGTGCTGCGATGCATATGTTTACTTCTCGCGTCGGAGCTTGTTGTAATTTACTTTTTTTTACTGGTTTTTACCACAGTTTTCGAATATTCTGCATTCTTATTATGTGTCCTTGTTACCAATGTCGTGTATGTGATAATGTATGAGCTGCTAATTTCGTTTTGAGTTACGCGTTTAGTGTGTAACAATCTTGCTTGTTGCATTAAATGTAAGAAATTCATACTTTCCTTTATAAACATCTTCTTTCATTTAACAGTATTACTCTTCTAATAATTTTCACTGCACATTATACAATTTGAGGGTAAACAAATGAAAATCTGCGACACAGTTACAAAAGTAACTGTGTCGCAGATTTTCATTTGTTTACCCTCAATTTGAAACAGTTGCAGACTTTCACTAATCCATTTTGTTATGGATAAAGTTAAGATTATACAATTACTTTCTCTAAATTCAAATTATAAACAACAACAAAATTTACATATTTATTTCATAATCCTGAAATTCTTTCTTGCCCAATCGTCTTGCGGTCTGATTTTTTACCGTCATTTAATGCGCGCAAGTTTTCTTTTGTCACCGATCCAACGAGTCTCTTTTACATAAGCCAGTAACGCCCATGGAGGAAAGAAATATATGGAGACGAAATGCCTGTTATTCTGTGACGTTGCAACTCTCGGCTGATACTGCGCATGCGCAGTGGCGGCCATATTAAGTGTCCATACAATTGGTATTTGGAGACAGACAGTATATACCCAAAATAAGCAAGATATCTAAAAAATTTATTCTTAATTTCGATTTTTTTTGTCGTGTTACATAAGAATCCATCGTCAAACTTGACTTTTTGCGAAATGTTTCTTCTGCATTTCAAATCACTTTTGAGACAGTATATCTCGGGAACTAGGTGAGCTATCGAAAATTTTTATTGTTTATTTTTTTATTTGTTTCGTCTTTTTAAATAAGAATCTATCGTCAAATTTGACTATCACCAATTTTTTTCTTCTGAATTTAAACCAAAAACATCGCACATTTGAGACAGAATATCTCGAAAAATAAGCAGGATATCAAAAAAAATTATTCTTCATTTTTTATTTGTCTCATCGAGTTACATTATAATCCATCATCAGATTGCAGCATCACGTTTATTCTAGAGTCCCCTTGAGGTTTTGTACATATTCCCCGTGTCTGTATGGATAGGTAATATGGCGGCCGCGCCTCCCCACTCCTCTCCGCCCGGCGTCACTTCAATGCGTGGTGAAGGTTCCTTGCGTCGTCTCCATATATTTCTTTCCTCCATGATAACGCCAATATCAATCTCTGACTCCAAAGAGTTTATTGCCATCAAGAAAAAACAGCTTGCACAGGAACTACTCAAGTTCAATTCAAACGGACACCAGATTTAAGTGGCTTACGCGGCAGGCTTGTGTATCAGTTTAACGATTGTTATCATTTGGCCAATACCTTTCTGGGTATGGCGTTGATATGAGTGATTAACTTATGGGATTTTTTTTTTAGTTTATAGAGAATATTCGGACAACCTCGCATTAAGGCGCCATCACCCTGGATCGGGGAGCTCCAATGAGGCGAGATTCCAGTCCTGACGCCCGCGCACCGGTCGTCCTGATTGCCGCTGGTATGCAATCATCAAACCGAATGATGGCGGGGATGGTCGCCAATATGCGCGCGTTTCAAAAAAAAAAAAAAAAACACACACACACACACTTATCGCAAAAGATAGTTACACTTTTCGCAGACAGGCAAAACACTCGTTTTATTAAATAATTAAGACGGATGTAAGCATAATTAGTGTATTTTCATTTTAATTAATAAAATGTTTCATTTATTTACGTTGTACTCGTTTCTTAAAGTTTTTTCGTCCTCCTCCTCATTTTAAAAAAAAAAAAAATTGGTCACCTTATATTTATGCAATATTTGGCGATGGTCATTGCGTTGTACTAGATGTATCGAGTAGATGTACTCAAGTGCTTTCGAGTGTTGTTTGTATCTCGTTTCGAATTCCCTTCACATTCGGCCTGCGTATCACATGTCGGTTTACTGATGTGTATGTCGTGTAAAGAATAATCTGGTCTGAATACCATGTTTAATCTTGTTCGAGTGTGTTCGTAACGTGTGTGGAATAGGGTTGCCAACTTTTCAGTTTTCGACGGCCGGACAAATGCCATTTCAGACCTCCACGATCGGTCAAAAGCCCACGGGAGGAGGGAGGGGGGGGGGGCAGGTTATGTCTGTTCGTAAAAGTAAAATTTACAGAGCAATTAGTTTTTTATTTTTACAATTAATCGTTGATCTTACTATTACGAACTACAAAATAAGAAAAATTATTGTTTAGTTTAACAAACACAAATATTTAATAAAATTAATCATGTCAATAAAGCCACTGCAGAGAAACAGTATCTTCTTCAGCACAGCCACTTAAAAAAAATTGGTTAAAACTGTTGTTATACAGGGCGTTCGCCGGGAAACGCAACCCACTGTTAGCGCTACAAGGAAGAAACTGCTCCCGGCGAGCGAGCGGTCAGCTTCCGGCTTGATCGACCGTCGGCCGCGGACTATTTCATAATAATTACGCTTCATAAACTTCGTAAACTTGTGTGCTAAGCATTTAAATGTGACGTAATTCATTAGCTTACCTTATAAAAGATGCTGGAAGTGTTGACCCTCTTGTGTAATGCACATTTCACATCTTCTGAACATATTTCGAGACACACGCTGCCCTAACCGACTTAATGATTTTTTGGGTGACTGTTCTAGTCGAAAAGCGATATCGTCAATTTTCTCCTCTGTGAGAATACGGTTTGTTAAAAAATGAACCCGTTTCTCTTACTTTTTTAACCAGACGCAGAATTGTTGATTTAGCTGGCAATAAAGCGCCAGGAAATTCGCGACGAAATTTACTGCGACACTTTTTAAACGACTTCTTCTTCACATATGTATCGTAGAGAAATATTCTTTGGTGCAAACTGTAACGTACCATAATTTTACTCACACTCAAACACGGTACAGATTAGTAAGAGTATGAAGCCCCAAACCAGCCAAACCGCAAAGAAACGTTTATTCACAACACTGATTAATAAGAGACTGAAGTCACAAACTAGCTACAATGCAAAGAAACCGTTCTTAACAATGTAAGGGTCCCATTATACTGCATCACTGCACTGTTGGGGCAGCGGAGGTGTTAAACAGTGCGGTGATTCACGGTGCCGTGTGGCGGGAGTTGCTGGCTCTACTGTCCGAGCAAGTTGCCGACGGCAACAGACTGGGAGGGTTGCGTTTTCCGGCGAACGCCCTGTAGATGTAGATTTTGTTTTTCTCCTATATCCTCCTCTACTCGCATGACGTTTCATTGCTTTTATACCGTCAAATTTTATAGTAAAATTCATTTTACACACTTGACAATATGCGGCGGATTCGTCTTCTTTACATAATCACGTTTCAAACTCGTCATTTCAGAGCCATTCTCTCTGAAACAAATATAACGTTTCTTTACATTCTTCTTATTATGTATGTGTAACGTGCCGGGTAGGTTGCTGAGACAATTAAACCGGGTGGGTTGGGACATTCTCCACCAGTGAAAAACTGTTACTGACCTGTTGAAATTTGGATTAACTGTTTCCTTATAGTGTCCTCTTCACGTTTAACACTCTCCTTTTCCGGAAAAGTGACCACGAATTAAATTAGAAATGCCGAAATATGGGATACTCCGCAACCGCAAGATGTTAGCAGCACTGTAAAAATGACACAAAAATTATCGGTACAGGGATCATATCAACCTAAATAGGTTCGTTTTGTCATAGTGATCATGGTTAGGTTGAAATCGGCCTGGACCAAGAGTAAAAAGTTTACGGGAAATTCGTTCTGCGGCAGCCCATGTCGCAAACCAGAGAAACTGCGCATTTGTTTACAACTGAAGCAATCGATTATCTCTGACTGCTTATATCGATTCCAAAATGGTGAGCCTTATAATACTGCATTTCGGATACCAATATGGTGAGCCTTATAGTACTGCATTCCGGATAAAAATTTTGTATCTGTTAATTTTATGTGACGTTTTGTCACGGAGTGAAGCTAAAACGGCAGGAAAATATTATACCAAGAAATTAAACCAACATTTCAAGAGATTATCATTGATTTCGCAGCGCCGGCGGCAACTAATAGCAGCGCTGCAGTGTCATATTTAGGCATTTTTAATTTAATTCGTGGCGACTTTTCCGGAAAAGGAGAGTGTACAACGTGAAGAGGACATTATAAGGAAACAGTTAATCCAAATTTCAAAAGGTCAGTACCAGTATTTCGCTGGTGGAGAATATCCCACCCTACCCATTAAACCTATCGCTTCACGACAATCACATATGCGACCAACTGTTGTCAACTTTTGAACACAGAGTGAAACAGTTGAATTACTTTCAGCGGGAGGGGAATAAGGAACGAGACGACCTTGTTTATGTGCATAATTTTTTTTAAATTTCTTAATAAGCGGACATTTTGCGTCCGGTAGCATGTAGTGAACCGGGCAGTCCGGCAGAAAACCAGACGGTTGGCCATCCTAGTGCGGAAACGCAGTTATTTTTTGTGTTTTGTTCTTTGCTGCTAAGGTGTTTCTCATTTGTTTCGTTCGGGTCGCGTATTCTCTATTGGCTGGAGTTTAGTCAATGAACGTGTCGTCTGGCTGGATTGCTGCGTGTCGGAACTCGGCCTACAATGGAGGCCACTGTCGGGCGTACAGTCGCGTCACACGCAACTGGCTCCGTCGAGTCGTCAATCACGACAACAGACACCGTCACAAGTACATCTGCAGCTTTATAGTGCCGATCAAAGACGAACCTATAAATATGCTAAAGACGGCACGGACGAAACACAGCGCCTAGAGATTTAGAGATTAGCAGAGCGTACAAGACCAAATGCAACAAGAGCTGCAAGATAAGGAAGTGGCCAGACTTCGGGAAGGTGTACGAGGCGCAATACACACAGAAACATGAACGAAAACAGCAGGGGACTGAGTATAGACGAAGAAAATGCAAAACTAGCAGTCACGAACACGCGAATTGATAACGCGACCCTGAGGACTAAGCTATCAGGGCGTTGACGCCTCAGCATCATGCGCTTGGCTTCTGCTGCATACGCAGAATGATAACAACATAGACCATAGCCAGCAGTTTCAGTAAGCGAGCGTCCATAAAGCACGTAGCTCAATTTTGGCCTCCTGTAAACCCCCACCCCCCTTCTCTTTCCCCATACCTAGCCCGATGTTTTTGTTTCTACCCCGCGTGGCACGTAGCTTTCTTCCCTACTGAGTCCAGAAGACATTTTGTACTGTTTTCTCTTGTAAATTACATATGGAACTAATTAAATGACAGAAATAAATATTGACATGCTGTTTTGTGTACTATCCCTTATTTTAACTGTGACAAACAATATGAATGTAAAGTTACATGGTTGGGCTGGGAAACCCCGCTCCCCCCACATAGCCCAGAGTAGTTTTCCAACCATCACGTCCCCTCCCCCAACCCCCACCCCCAAGACGGAGCCACGTAGTTCATGGACGCTCCCTAACTCACCGTAATTAAAAATAATTAATAACAATATACCGATAGTCAATCTGTATACGACAAAGCTGCATAACCGTTCTACACATGTATTTCAATTATTCAATATGTTATAGCTTTTTATTCGATGTACATGTTACATATCAAGGGAAGTACAATGATTACCATTTTTTCCTTAGGGCTTTACGTCCCGTCGATGACGAGGTCATTAGAGC
This sequence comes from Vandiemenella viatica, assembly GCA_031002005.1. Lineage (NCBI taxonomy): Eukaryota > Metazoa > Arthropoda > Insecta > Orthoptera > Morabidae > Vandiemenella > Vandiemenella viatica. The sequence continues at coordinate 8,494,016 of JARYHS010011408.1, read as the reverse complement.
CGGGAGAGGATTCGGGACAAAGAGCGGCAAGGAATTCGACCACGGTCTTACTGTGAAGGATGATCGCATCATTCGCCTGGATAGCGCGACTGCGATTCTAACCCGGGTCATCTTGAGTCACAGGTCATCCAGGTATTTCAACTAGAACATTGAACTGTAAAAATCGCGTGTTTTTAAAATTTAAGAGAAATCCAACGTCTTATCACAAGACTCAAAAGGTTGGTCACAAATTCCTACAATTAAAATGAAAGTTGAAAAGTTTTTGCTTCGAAACTGTAAAAGAACTTTTATCTTGTCCTTTGAGAACTGCTCTCGTCTCAGCTGGTTGTGGCGCCGTGATGGTGTCCGGCGCTGACACGGGGTCAGCTCGTTCCAGTCCTGGCCGTGGACTTGGCTGGCAGGTTAGCAGAGGTGGTGGTGCACGATTCCTAGCCACCAGAGTCCTGGGTTAAACCTCTCCGCAGTGCGTATGGAGTGACGGCATACCACACTGCTGATGGGGACTCGACCGTCGGATGGGGACGTTAAACCTGGCGGACCAGGAGGTGTCTTTGGGGAGAGTAGGCCTGGCTCGGTCGGCACAGGGTTTTACCCTCTCCCTTCATTCATTCGAAACGCAAACAACACATCACACTAGAGGTGGGCAAAGTGATTCACTAAAAAGAGCGGTGTTCATTTGATCACTCTACGAAAATAACTAGTTCTTTTGAACGGTTCACTAGCTCACTTGCTCAGTAATATTTGATACCTTTTTTTTTTAGGTCTCACCCCTCAGAATCGGTTACATCCCCACTTTTCGATAAAAATACCCCCCCTTAAATCGACTTTGATGCAATTAGTAGACTTTTTTATAGCTCAACAGTCCACAAAGCCCACGTGAACAAGCTCTTCTTGATCTTCAGAATTAGCCCACTCACCTAGAAGAACTACTGTTCACTTTTTAGTGAGCGACTGCTCACTCGCTCTTTTAAAAGAATTACTCAAAAGAACTGATTCACTCGCGAACGACCCATCTCTACCTCACACACCACACTGAACACAGACACGACGTATGTGAGAGTTGAGTCTCAACCGGCGTACACGAGACAGAAATTCCTCTCTTGTGTTCCGCCGGATCAGTTCTGGCATGTGCGTCGTTTGGGCAGCAGCCTCTGTTTTCTTCATCAGGCGGAAAGGTTGAAGTTCACAATGTGACTGCGAGACGACGACTGTGCATGCCTCGTCGTTTCGGCAGCAGGGTGATTTGGACAGGATATCTAGTTGGGTTGGTAAACGTGGGATGAAGATAAATGCAAAGAATAGTCAGCTTATTAGATACACAAATAAAAAACTAAAAGGTTAATTACGATTATAAGATGGGGAGAGAATTGCTTGTTAAATATTTGAAATGTAAATATCTCGGCATTACATTTGATAACAAGCTTAACTGGGCAGGACACATTGGTCAAGTAGTAGGAAAAGGTATCAAAATTCTGCACTTGTGGGAGAGAGTGATGAGGGGATGTACCAGAGAAGTATAGGAATTGCGTTACAAAACTTTGGTCAGACCATTGCTCGAATATGGTTGTATACACAAATTCAGGAGTTGGAGAGGGTGCAAAGAAGGGCTGCTAGATTTGTTTCTGGAAATTATCGCAGAACGCAATCAGTAACAGATATCATAAAAGAGCTGGCGATGAGGCGCGGAAAGACATTGGTGTAAGAGTTAAAAGTAATGCATGGAAGGGAAAAGATGACCATGACCACAAGCTGGCACTCGATTTCAGGCACAAGGGTGTGGGAAGATTCTCTTTTTTAGGTAAGGGTGTCAGGGATTGGAATATGTTACCAAGAGAAATGATGAATAATTTACCGAAAACGTTGTAAGAATTTAAAGTTGAAATTTGTAGAGGGCAAATGTAAGCGGGTGCAGGAAAGGAGGAAGATGGGTGTTTAGGGAGATTGCCACCGGAGCGTGCAGTCCATTGCAATTTAATTAAATATAAAAATATAGTAAGCGAAGCTTGCACAGTAGTTGTCTTGCACTCGCAGTGTGATCTTCGATCTTTTTGCCTCATGAAGAAAACATAAGCTGTTGTCCAAACGTCGCACATGGAAGAACTTATCCGGCAGAACAGCCGAGAAGAATTTGTGTCAGTAGGACGTATATATACATCTCCCTCAGATTTGAGGGTAAGTTTCCCGGGAACCCTGTAGTGGAGGAGCAATTGAGCGGGTGATGGAGACAATCACTTGGAGAAGCGACCCGCCTGGCTCTGCGATCGATCTCTGCTGTGCTCTGTTGACTCTGGCTGCGAGTTATTGGTTTCGGCGACTGTAATTTCGCCAGCCGGAAGTCGCAGGGCGTGTGTTACGTCTGGGCTTACATCAACACCGGATGCCCGAGTCATTACAACTAAAGTGCCGCATTTTAAAATGACTTCCGTAAGCTTGCACTGACTATAAAAATGAGACATCGTTTACACTACACGCCTATATCAACGAGATTTTTTTTTTTTTTTTTTTTTTTTTTTTTTGCTTATGGCTTTACGTCTCGTTGACGTCGTGATCATTACACGAAAGAAAGGACTGGAGGCAACGAACAGGAAGTAATTCGGCCATGGCTTTTGTAGGAGCCAACCCGGCATTCGCCTGGATTGATTTGGGGAAAACATGGAAAAACCCAAATCTGGATGCCCGGACAGGGATTCGAACTCACGTCCTCCCGAATGCGAGGCCAGAGGGTTAACTATATCAAGGGGAGTCTGAAACGTACACATTACAAGTTGTTATTAATTTCTTTTTGATTAGGATTTTGCTGCTCGTCGACGTCAGAGAATGATGAGGGAAGGGAAGGGAGGGGAGGGGAACATTCACTAGGAGTGACGTACGGAAACCACCAAAAAGCGAATTCTGCATGGCTCCACGGGGATTCAAAGTCGCGTCCTCCCGGATGCGAGGCCAGAGCGTTACCGCTAACCCAGCACGCTCCACAGTACAGACATTGTCATAAAATATAAGTGCGTGTCAGCGTATGATATACGAAGCGCTGCCGCAGTGCCTTGTGGAGTGACGGCCGACTTGAGATGCACTATTAAACAGAGAGCGGACCTTCAGCTTCGTCCATGTAGTCCGTTACAAGGCAATCTGCACTGTATGAAAGGTTTCTCATTTGTCATACGCCAAGTATTTATTCGATCAAGAACCTTGAGAGCGAGTTGTGATGACAATGAGCCGGGGCATATCTGAATCTTCTCCGTTTCTCTATTCTTTCCACCATTCTCTTCGTCCTGCTGCAGTTATTATCCACTTTCTCATCCACCATCCGCAATATTCGACGTCCTTTTCCATTTCACCATTTAGGGGACATCCATAAACTAGGTCAAAATTTAACCCAGTAACGGGCGCGAGTATCATTTTGATACATGTGAAACAGTTTTCCGCCAATTCGAAAGCACGTGATCGGCGAGTGGGGCTCCCCCCCTCCCCCCCCTTTACAACCTGCCAGTGATGTTTCCCGACTCCGGCCGGTGGTTTGTTATCTTTGGAGAAACTTGTTTGTATCAAACTGATACTTGCGCCAGTTAATACGATTTTTCGCTACTTCAAGATTACAACTTCTTTTCGACCCAGCCTTTTGTTATTTTATTGGTAAGTAACATATTCTTCATGTGTCCGTTTGTAAACACCATTGGTATGAAATTGATAGTATGAACTTTTTTGAAGAATGTCTTCATCAGCGCAAGAAATTTTCTGAAGACTTAAGAAAATTAGTCGCGGAAATGAGGGCAGAAGAGAATATGCTCGACGATAGTGCAGTTTGTGGCGCAACTGGAAGGAAGAGATGTCGACTATGTCTAAAACAAGACTCACAGCAAGCACTCGCATTGTCTGTACCAGTGTTACATGCGGTCAACATAGATTGCGTTGAAGCAAAAGGACCTGATGATGTGTAAGGCTCATAGATTAAGATTTTATTATTTTTTGTTTTATTATTTATTAATTTTTCTTCTTTTAGTTAAATAAAGAAACCTCTTTTTGTTGAAATGATTGTCTTTAATGCCCCTTATACATACAATTGATATTAATCATTAAAGCACAAAAACTTGTGAGTTTCTAACGGCTGTATCATTTTGATACTTGCGCGCCTGTCACCAGGTCCACGGGGATTTGGGATGGAATGGGGGTCTATAACGAATGACAAAGCGCGGTCATAGCTTCATGACGTCACATAACGTTGGAAGGGCTGTTTTAATCAAGTTCTGAATTTAAAATGAGTAAAATCAGCCGAGAAGGGGTGGGTGCCAAATACCATAAAATTCGTATAATGTGTGAATGTGTCCCTTACAGTATCATCCCCAACATCCGCAATAACGCTTTCGAGTCTTGTGAAATGTCCTATATAGAATTTGTATCGGATAACTAGCGAACAGGAGACGGAGTGAACAAAGTATTTCGCATACTCGAAGATTCTCTAATTTGGAATGGCGATCATTGTGTGTTAGGCCTGTCGGCCAAATCAGAAGAGTTGAACAGATATTTCTGGCTGCTGCGCTATTAGAAAGGAAAGTAGAACTGCGCCTGAGCTGTATGTCACGCGTTCTAGTCCGGCCGGGGCGTCTGAGATTGTAATTACGAGTTTAACGTTGTATCAATGCGGAATAATCATCTAGAGGAACACGCAGAATAATCGCTCATGAACTACTCATACCGGCACAGAGTGCGTCATAATGTATGTGAAGTCGTTTCCGTCAGTTGGAGCCGGCGATAGCGTGGCTTGGAGGAAGTTGCCCAGTGACTCGCGTCTTCCGCCTGATACTCGACGAAGCGGATCACCACACGGCTATCAGCTGGCGCAATATATGTAACACGCCGCTGCCTGAAAGATACTACCGCACAGACAACAAAAACATCGCGCCCGATAGAAACGAAAACAGCCACTGGCGCCATACTCACATCCACGGCAATGCAACTAACGAAAGCTTTCTCCAGGAAAAGAGGAAAAGATAAGATTGACGCTTGCTGTTAGAGACAATGAAATCTGACATCAGCGTTTACCAAACTCTTCTTTCCTGCCAGCACTTTATTTTTAGGAATCTTTTTTTGTGACGCATTAAAAAGTTTTTTTTTTTTTTTACTTGTGCCTTTACACTTTGTCGACGTCGAGGTCGAGGTCATTAGAGGCGGGATGGGACTGCGGACAACGAACGGGAAGAAATTCGGCCATGGTCTTTTGTAGGAAGAATCTCGGCGTTTACCTGGAGTGATTTGGGGAAATCATGGAAAACCCAAATCTGGATGCCCGGACGGGGATTCCAACAGACGTCCTCCCGAATGCGAGGCAACAGCGTTAACCATTGCCTAACTTGAGATTTTTAGGCTAAATCAAACATTATTTGGATCTCAATACAATGTTAATGTACTTTGGTAATTACTCATATTAAAACTCTTATCAAAAATGAATTGCAAGAATAAAATGAAATAATATCAAAGTATTAATATGGATTGTGGAGCTGTTTCTTGGTAGCTAAAACTTCACGTTTGGAGAGAAAGATGATAACTCCCAGATCCTGTTCAACTTGCAATCTATAGGTGTAAAGCCTTGCTTCACACTTACAGTTGGTGATAAAAGAAGTCAGAAATCTTGCAGCTTTTTCTGTCAAAATTGGACACCATGGACGACACGACAGGAAAATGCCATCAGCGGTATTCTCTCGTGTGAGTATATATAGACTACTTCATACCAGCGACTTCGTACGCGTGGATTAAGAATTTTGTTGCCAGAATTGAATATAGAAAGATGTTGATAACGTAGGATTTGTCCCAAACAACAGCGAGTCGGCATAATATGACAGGAAAGCCATCACTGTATCATTCTAGCGTCAAACATGTCTCATAATATCCAACATATTTAAAAACAGAAAAAAAAATGATTGTGTGGGGATGTGAGGCAGAGGAGGTTAACTAACGGATGCTTTATTTCATCAGCTTGGTCTTTTCTTCTTTCTTCGGCATCCGATTCCTGGGTTCTAATAACTTTAGTTGCTCGTGTTCTGCTAGAGCTATACCTTAGGCCAGTTTACGCTCGGAAGGCATATAAAAAAAGAAGGCAAAATAAACTGCTGCCAGAAACATTTAAGCAGACACAAAGTAATAGTACAGAGAAAATGGACATCTGTACTAAAAAATACGTTTTGTCTCTAATCGAAATTTATTAACAAATTATACACTAACATAATGCGCGAGAAGCACAGCTTTAGCAACCGACGTAACATTACAGACTAACACACACATCCGTCTCTCTGTCACCATTCGATAAGTTCTCAAAATTTCGTGACTACAACTGTGCCCTTCCTACAGATACAAAGTATTTCCTTGTCAAATTCCATCAATATCAGTAAATCGATTTAGTAGTCAGAACGTAACAAAAAGACCGAGATTTATAGTATTATTAGTTCAGATCACACACACACTGACAGAGAGAGTAACAACCCCTGAGGGATCATTATGGCGTAAAAAAGTGTACACCTACAGCATTGCAAGACTACCTACGATTTGCCTCGCATTGCACCCCTAACTTTCTAATATCTACAGTTTAACATTCAATACGAACAACCGACGCGACGGTCCAGGCATGACTCATACGATCGAAAACAATTTTTTAAAATCTTTTATTCCACGGGGATTTGAACCAGAGACCACGGTCCAAACACCAGTAAGCAAACGCTTTGACCACTGAGCTACCATACCGCTATGTACACAGGTAGTACGGAGACTTACACATCCTACGCGTCTGTCTATCGCCGTTCAATAATTTTTGAAAATTATGTGACAACATGTATTATTTATACAGAAAAAAGTATGCTATGTCCATCCAAACGCCAAATAGCATCCCCTCGTCAAATTTTATCACGATCGAATTATCCGTTTAGTCCAAGAAACGTAATAAACAAACAAACAGACGGGTAGACAAAGTTACGTTCACATTTACTGTATAACATTAGTATAGATATACACAGCACACTTATAAAAATGATATTACACGAAAAACTAAAGAAACTCGGTTATGTCGTAAACATAAACACATATGACGTGGAATAGACTGTAGCATAAAGAAACAGAAACACAACGCCATCTACTGGATAGTTACCCAACCTAGATAATGAAGTGTTGTGTCGATAAATTAACACATCGCCATCTGTTAGGAACTTATGGAATTATAATAATAATTCCGTGCGGTCGTAATGACCTGATGACAGAGTTTTTATTGGCTGCGTAATCCGCTCATGTCGTAGCCACCTTAAAATAGCCCGCCAATCCTGCCGGGTACAGGGGACCTACAGTTTAACGTGGAATCCGAACGACGGTACCGTCCTGGAGTACTTCACATTACACAGCAAGCTGTGCCAGAGGTGAAGGTCGGGTTAAGTGCCTATTAAAATCCTCACCGAGACCGGGATTCAAATCGGGGACCTTTCGATCTCCAGCCAGACGCCTTAACCACTGAGCCACCAGACCGCTCAAACTTACAGAACTTACAAATAATTACAAACCACTGTCCTATGACAAACATTTAATGAACATTTAATTCGCAATAATTAATACTGAAGTTAATAATCTAGATAAAAACTATCCTATCGTTTAAGCTGGACCAATTACACACATTAAGCCAAATTTCATCAAAATCGGTTGAGTAGTTTCGGACAAACATCGTGGCACGAGATTTTTATATATATATATCTATATATATATAAGTTGTGAAGTCTGAAAAGATAGTTGAATAATTGACTGTCTGAGTATCTGAATTCTCAGTCAGATTGTACGGTAAATGTTAATGGATAATGTGACCATTGTCTTGTCGCTGTTGATTAGTGTCCAGGCGTGCCGGGTCGGGACCCACCACTTTAGGAACTGTGCCTTAGGCAATGCTGTGTGACTTTACCTAACAGATTAATCTGCTCGTACATTGAACATCAATAGCGGAGCGGAGGGTACTTTGAGATGTTTATTCAGCTGAAGATAACAGCCATGTGATTACGTGTGATGCCGAGCGCTGGTGGGGGTGGAGTGGTCGGTGTAGTGTAGTGTAGTGGCAGGTGGTGTGCGGCGACAGGTGTTCCGCCTGCTGCGTGCCACCTGGCGGTGCCTCCCGCAACAGGTGCCACACCAGCGGTACTGGCGACCAAATCAAAACCCCATCCTTTAGAAAATACACTAACCATTAATTAAACCGGTTGAAAACGTACTCCTTTACGGTATGTACCATTCCCTCCTACACAGACAGGTTATGGAGTTCAGTAAAACGTATTCTTCAATACATATTAACAGTTATATTAACCGGTTAAACAGTTCTCAAAAGGTATTCCCTTAAAATACACTTTCATTGTTAAACAGACCGGACAATGGCGTATCCAGGATCAGAGACAGAGGGGGGGGGGGCAAGATTTGAGCTGGGGGGGGGGCGGCAACTCATATAGGTTTCGCGGAAGTGGGGTGGGGAACTGAAACATGACGATTTCTTACACAGTGAAACTCAAACCTATCGAGGAAACTATTTTTATTATTGATTAATATAGTAATCCAACCACTTAATCTAAGGACCTACTATGTAGTAAATTAAGATCGTGACTCAGTTATAGTATGTAAACATTAATAGTCTCGGATTCTTAGAAAATTTTTCAATAACTGTGTTTCTCAAAATCTCACGGTCTTCTTTCACGAAATTTCGATGCACACTCATCAGGCATAATACAGTCAATCTTTCCTCTCACAAAGTCCTGTTGAGCCAGTTCTTCACTCGTCGAAGCGTACTGAAGGCAACTTAATTTTTTTTCTGTGGGGGGGGGCAGCAGCCCCCCTCCCCCCTGCCCCTTGCTGGATACGCCCATGAGACCGGTTATGGAGTTCAGTAACGTCCGCAAAACGTATTTCTTTACAACAGAAACATATTAACTATGAACGAATTATGGAGTTCAGTATTCTCCCGCAACAAGTACTCATTAAAATAATGTCACATCAAGCGGTTGGGGAGATTCTTAAAACTAACAACATCATAGCATAAGATTCTCAACCCGTCTTATCAGATTTCACTTTTAGAGAAAATATGAGAGGCTCACGGAAACAGGAAATCAGTTATTAATCAGCTGTGTGATGTGCTGGATGACAGATTACTTCGGAGAAATACTTCACACGTGCAACGCGACACTGTACCGAGAAAAGCAGTTCATCGTCAACTCGCGATGACCGTCCTGAGATTAAGCGCTTGTTGCGGGAGAGACAGAAGCACTGGTTGACTGCATGTCAGCTCCATGCAAGTCGCCACTCTACTTCAGTACGTCTCCTCAGACAAGCAGAAGGCAACCAACACAAGGCAAAACGGCCGCGACCTTCGCGAAGGAATCATCTCAAGCCTGAGCGGCATCCAGGCCGCTCAACCACGAGGACCGTGCACAAACTGTGGCTCGGTCCAGGGGGGGGTTCCGAGCCAGACCACGTAGCTTTCCTTTCATAACATTTTTCACAGTTAAAATGAGGAACAGAACTCACAACAGCATGTGAATATTTATTTCCCTCAGTTAATTATTTCCGTATGTAATTTACAATAGTCTCAAAAGAGAAAACGGTACAAAATATCTTCTGGAATCAAAAGGGAAGAAAGCTACGTGCTACGTGGGAGGGGGGGGGGGGGGTAGAGGCAAAAGCCAAGTAGGGCTACGTGGTGGAGAGGCGGGGTTCATAGGAGGCCAAAATGGAGCTACGTGGTTTATGCACGCTCCCTAAAGACGTCAGCCTGCCGGTTTGTTTGCAGCGGAGTGTTATTTTTTTTAATTATTATTTGTGGCTTTACGCCTCGCCGACGCCGAGGTCATTAGAGGCGGTATGGGACTGTATACAAAGAACGGGAAGTAATTCGGCCATGACCTTTTTGAAGGAAGCATCCAGGCATTTGCCTGGACTGATCTGGGGAAACCACGCAAAATCCAAATCTGGATGCCCGGACTTGGATTCGAGCGCCTATTTTTAATCCGACTCGTGGGTTAATACTGTATTTCATTCTTCACATTAGAAATTTTCACCATTCTATAATAAGCAAAATAAAGTGTTTTTATTTTGCCACCAATAATCTGTTAATAAAAAATTAACGTTTTCTTTTGTTGCGAGGGCACACCTACTCCATGTTCCAAGCTGACCCACCGAACCCGATTTATTCCCGGCGTTTTCTGGCCGTTTCTTAAAAATGTTTACCGACCGCTGGTACAGATGTAGATGTACTGATTTCGGAAGTCTATGCACAACTGGGATACAGACGACTGTTCGCAGGTCTTACATTAAGCAACTAAGTCGGTAAACGGAATGAGAGTTGGTACATTTCAACGCACAAAAGACTTCTTTCGTTGGTGGCCATTTTTGTGCAGTTGCCCTATAAATGAAGCACCACCGCTTAGCAAGTGATGTGATTAATGTTCCTTCACCAGACGTGCTTCTCGACTGTGACGTGAGGCATCGCCAGGAGCAGCTGTCACATGTCGTCCCGTGACGGCACTTTACATGTGTAGGCCTGCATTCAATGCAGAATTTCAAAAGGTTAACACTTTTATTTGATGGCGAGCTACAGTTCAAGAGAAAATTAGTATATGATGTTTAATTTAAGAACCTTACACGACGATGCGGAAATATTTAGATTAAAAGTAATTGCGTAACACGGCTGCATGTGATCGCGTGCGACGGCAGTGTTGGCCAGTTCCCAGGAGCAGGTGCGACGTTAGCCTACAAGGCCACGGGCACGAGAGACAGGTGAGAGGAGGCCCAGGACAGCTGACACAGGTCGACACAATTTTGGTTTTTACAGCTGATTTCTGTGAATTTTGAATATATCACTGTCATCTGCAGTTATCAGGTTACATTTCCTTATCTTTTTACAATCGCAATATTAAATTGTATGACTGCAGGAAATCACCAAACAGTGCAAGTCGTGGTTGGCCAACGAACCCCATAAGCAGAGCTGTTTGGCCTAGCCCTCGTTAAACCTTTGAAAAAAAATTAATTAAGAGGGAAAAAAGAAAAGAAAATAAACCTAAAATTCGTGGAAATGCTTTAAGTAAATAAAAACAGGCTATAATAACTCATTTGCAAATATTGTAATTAAAAAAACTAGAAAATAGGAAGCAGAAATCAAGCCTGAGAAAAACTAAAAGAAACAAGAGACCGTAAATTTTTGAATTAAAAGAAATAGGCTTCATGTTGATGAGACAGGCTTGTTGAACATGGCTCGTTAGTTATGGGTGAAGAGCTTTTCTCACATTTTCATATTTGCAGCAAATTTCATCTACATTTTTAGACCACATCCAAAACTTGCACTTTACCACTGTTTTAACGAGAACATCAGTTTCGTCCAATGATGTTACAATTTCTATACGAGCTAGCGCCATCGCGATCACAGTATGTCGTTACTGACGGGGAAGCCTCTTCTAAGCTAGATGTTACTTCTGGCGTTCCTCAAGGAAGTGTAATAGGACCACTTCTTTTCTTAATGTTTGTAAACGATCTACGTGACAGTGTTAAATGGTGGCTGCGAGTGTTTGCCGACGATGAAGTTATCTATAGGGAAATAAGGTTCTCTGACGATTGCTTAGAAGTTCAGCGCGATTTAGATGCTATTTCCGATTGGTGCCGTAAATGGCAGCTTACACTTAATTTGCAAAAAGTGCAAGGCAATGCGGATAAGTAACAAGAAGAATCAGATTGCTCACCAGTACAAAATAAACAATTCAGTTGTTGACACGGTTGATTCCCTGAAGTATCTGGGGGTGATAGTACCGAAGCAACATGCAATGGGACTTGCACATAACTTCCGTCGTAGGCAAGACTAATTCTAAATTACAATGCATAGGTCTTATTTTGAGGAATTGTAATGCTCATACAAAGGAGATAGCGTATAGAACACTAGTGCGTCCGCATTTGGATTACTGTTGTGGAGTTTGGGATCCGTATCGCAAGGTTCTGATTGACTCAGTGGAGAGGGTGCAGAGGAGAGCCGCTCGATTCGTGACTTGTTGTTACAGCCCTAATGAAAGCGTCACAGAATTGATACACAGATTGGGCTGGGATCGTTTGGAAGACAGACGACGTAGTTTGCGTTCGAATTTATTGGAGAATATGTGAAAAAATTTAAATTTCTAGTGCAATGAAATACTTCTTCCAACCTATTTGGGTCGCAATGGCCAGAGGGATAAGATTCGAGGAATAAGATGCCGTACTCATGCTTTTATGTATTCTTTCTTTCCTCGTGCTATTCGCGATTGGAATGCGCGGAATTAAGATTGGTGCTTAGCACCCTCTGCCACCCACAATGTTTGTGAATTGGAGGGTATGGATATAGATGTAGATTAACATTACCAGTTATTCTTGAGCTGAGGCTACTTCAGCTCTTCGGCTGTTGACCTCATCGTTATCATCTTCTAGAGAGATGTTAAGTGGACGAGACAGCCCACGGACTGTCTGGGGTCTGGCTCACTCGTGCTACTGCCATGCACAGTAGGCCGTCACCTCTGTCAGCGTACTCACAGCTAGGCTCCCCTCCTCACTTGAAGTCGTGAAACACATTTTCCTCTTCGCACTTAGTTTCTTCGTTTTCCCCACTTTTGCCAACCAACCCCGAACACAGATTTTGAAACAGTGGTATAAAAAAAAAATGGTAACAATATTTGTTCTTATAGTTATGTGGAACCACAACTACAGTTCTGGTCACAAAAAAGTGCAAATGGAGCTATTCCTGACCACCATGTAACTGCCTCAACCATAAGTCGTAAGTAGAATGTAGTTTATAATTAGTTAGTTATGTATATTAATATTGTAATTTTGCTAACACCAACATGTATATACATCCACATTCACTGACGATGCCCCATTCCACAAGGGCGAAACGCATCTGAGCATATATAAATAAAATCAGTTGCTAATACACGGTGTTTTCATTTACAATTGTGCCCCAAACACGTTTTTATAACAAAGATTGCAGTTGTAACAAACTACCATACTGACAATGAATAGTTTAACTATGGTAAACATAGCCCTTAGTTCAATAATTCAATTGTAATACACAAGTTAAGGCTATCCCATGCATTTCGTGATACAAAAAAAACAAATCAGATAGTTTAGAAAAATTACTTACTAGGTAAATGGTATGTACGACAATGGTCCCTCCTTCCGTCACAAGTATACTACAGTATATTGTTGTTTTGTTGGGAAGTAGTTGAGGCTATGAAGGTCACGTGGTTAACAGGCGGTGCCTCCACACACACAACAGAGAAAGTTGGAAGCTGATGACCAACCAGCCCCCTATGCCAAACATCCTCGGTCTTCGCGCCTATCCAAAATGTAATGCGATTGTCCTGAACAAAGGATCTAATTGCGGCGATAAAAACTTTCGCACTGATTTTTTCTGAGCTGAAAGGGAAGAGCCCAGAGGATGGGTTAAACAGTGTGTTTGAAGATATAGGAGGCAACTGGCTGACAGTGGAAGAGGAGGGATGGAGGATGGGCGGCAATCGCTGGAGAGGCTTTTGTTCCAAGGAGACCCGGCCAGCGACTGCAAGCTGCACAAGATGATGGTGATGATGAGGACACAGTAAAAAAAATCGGTTCTTCAGTTAAACCAATTCAGCTTGGAAGGTGTGAAAGAGCGACTTTTTTGCTGTTTCCATTTACTGGCATGTCGTGAATAGCGAACACTAGTTTTAGGAGTGAAGTAAATGTTTTGAGTGTTTGAAAAGCTTTTGCTGCTGTAGGAAAGCCGACAGTGGCCCCGGCTGTATAATGTTCTTTCTATGTTCCATGTGACCAATGGAGAAGCGAGCTCTACCGCGTCCTACCCCGCAGAGCTGAGGTGTGACGTCAGAGAGGAGCTGGGTGACGCGGAGAAGCAGGAGACACGGCGGACAGCAGCAGAGACACCTAGCGGTCTATCACTAAACGGCCCATTCATTTTTGTTGTTAATTTACTATCATTATTAAGTTCCATTTATCAATTATAAGTATCTTGAATAATTGTTCGAAACTTGATTTGTAATATTGCTGGGTTTCCACAGACTGTAGTTTTTGTTAGTAATCAGGGTAGCGCGGTGTTGCCGCTGTGCAGCCAGCGATTGTACCAAGGCAGGGTGCAGCTAACGTGTTTGTCGCGCCACTGGGAGAAGGTAGTATGACGCAAGCACATCCCAAGGGGAGGGGAGGGGGGGTCTACGGAAATCTCACGTGAGGTTTTTGAAATATTGTTGGACAGTAGGGCCAAAAAAAAGGGGTCTACAAATGACGCGAAAGTCGATTTTAGTGGGGTATTTCGTCGAAAAGTGGGGGTGTAACCGGCTTTTGGAAGGGTGAGACATAAAAAAAAAGTCTCAAAAAGTTGCGAGGCCGATTTCTAGGGGGGAGGTCTCACACCTCACGTAATTTTGTGGATGCCCCCTTGTGATGTGTATGGGAAGTTTGTATCAATGTAACCTAACGGTCTCAAAAGTTGTGCCAGTGAATGATATTAATTAAAATCAACAATATCTCGACCAGAACAGTGAGCTGTTCATTTCCAGACAATGTCCGAGCTAACCTTTTTTTTTTGTAACTGCTTTACGTCTCTTTTTAACATTGAGGTCTTTAGAGACGGGAAAGGATGGGGGGCAACGATGGGGGCAAGGAATGGGAAGGAATTCGGCCATGGCCTTTTGAAGGAAGCATCCCGGCATTTGCCTGGAGTGATTTGGGGAAACCATCGAAAACCCAAATCTGGATGCCCGGACGGGGATTCGAACCGCCGTCCTCCCGAATGCGAGGCGAGAACGCTAACCGTTACACCGCCCCGCTTGGTCCGAGCTAACCGCTTGCTTGTGTTGAAAGAGGGGACTTTGGGCTGATCTCCTCTAAATAACATCGAAAATACAGGATAGCTTCACATGGCGACCTTGCCCGGACAGTTTATTCGCTAAAATGTCGGGGTGTGCAGGACTTGTCTAAAGCGGATACACCCACAAAAGCCTTGTTCAATTAGCACTGAAATGATTTTCATGTTCCTTGTTTATATGTATTTCAGCTGATAAAAGTAGTTTTTGATCTTTTCAAACAAACTGCGAGATATGCTTTGTTAATTCACGTTTTCATACATTAATTATCGTCATTAGTTGAAATGATAATTCCAATAATAATAATAACGAAATTTCTACAAACAGCAACTGAAAATAGCCTATCATCTATATTTCAATAGAAATTCCAGTTTAACGATACTGAGTACCACTAAAAACCAATACCTGTTCACTTTAATTCTACGTTTCTCTTTTTCACAAAAATTTGTTGTTCCCACTCGTGCAGACTGCCGAAAGTGGTTGAAACTGTTCAGTATTTTGAGCTGGCGCATTCCACTTGAGCCTTAGCTCAGCTGGCGGCGTGGCGAGCGGATATCCTGTTCTCACAGCTAAGTTGCGCCACCGCCGTGGGATCCATAGAACGAGATGTAGGATAGCTGTCCTTCACCAAGTACTACTCTGCTACTTGCTTTGTGAGAAGTAGCGCTCATATCCATACTTATCATACAGTAGGTTTCATTCATCCCAGGAAACCGACTGCTATTCAGTCTCAGGGAATCTTTTAGCCAATCTAACCTAATAGGAGGGAGTGGGAAGGAATTCGTCTAAGGCCTTTTGGCGGAACAATCCCAGTATTCGATTAGAGTGACTACGGAAAACAGTAGTCAGGATGAGAGGACGGGGATTTGAACTCTCATCCTCCCGAATTCCAGGCTGGAGAACGATTTTTCTCTCCACCTGACTCGGTGTGGAACGTGAGTTTTTTTTTTTTTTATGGAAGTTGGTGACGCGGCGGGCAAGCCCAGGGGCACCACAGTGTTATAGACAGCCAGTGCCTCTACTCCCAAAGGAAGGGGACTGGGGCAAGGAAAGAGAAGGGTCTTTCTAAGCGACCATCTCGGAATTCGCCTGAGATCATTTAGGGTAGGGATGGCGATCTAGGATCGATTAATCGAAGAATCGATCTTTTGGACCAAACAAATCGATTTTTTAAATCGATTTATAGTACTGAATCGGTGCAGTGAATCGATATTTCACTCGTGAAAATCGAATGTGAAAAAACGCTTTCTACATGTAATGCACTTGAACATGAAAGTCAGGGATTAAACGAAGAATTTAAACACTATTTTATCACAAGCAGTTGTGCACCTGAAGTATGATCCTATACTTTACTGGCAAAAAAAAAAATAATCAAAAAATATAAAAAAAAAATCAATTTACCATCACGTTTATTAAATAGCCAAGAAGTATATCTGTATAGTGGGATCATCAGTACCTTGCGAGCGCTCTTTTTATTGCAAGCAACATCGCAAGTGATGAGCGCCGAGCGGAACGCCTTGGATCCTAATAGAGTGGACAGACTGTTGTTCCTGAAAAGCTTGGGCACTAAACACTGGGAACTGTAAACTATATCATTTCAAAACTGTTTTATGTAACCAACAAATTTGTGAAATAAATGTCTTATTGTACATCTGATACTTTGATTTAGTTGTAAAAAAAACTGTAACTAATTTAAAAATGATAAACTATTGATTATTATGGTGTCCTTTTTGTTTTCCATTATTGGAATTATAATGCAAATACGAACATGAAAACCAAATTGAGAAAAAATCGTTTTTTTAGAAAATCGATCTTTTAGACCTCGATGTTTTGTGAATCGATTTATCAAATTTCGATTCGAATCGATCTTTTTCGGAAAGAATCGCCATCTCTAATTTAGGGAAACCAGAAGGGGATCTGCACTTCTTTATATGGCAGACCGCAAACACTTATGACTGCGAGAAGCAACTCGCGTTTCGTTGACAGCGATTCAAGCAGAAACTTCCACAGATTTTCACGTGGTATTGAACAATGTCAGCCCAGGGCCCCAAGAATAAAGTGAGGTATGTTTTATTTTCATTCGACGCCGGGAGAAAGTTTTTAAAAAAGTAAAAAGTGTCCACAAATTCTTTACTTAAAGACAGACCTTATTTACGTTATAAGAATATTTCTGTAATCAAAAATGTTGAACGCGAAGGGCAATTTTTTTTCAACAGTCATAAAAAAAAAATAGAGAAAGAAAGTAAGTCTGAAGTAACTGATTTTTATTATATCATACCTTGATGCAAATTTGGTACTATTTACTATCAGATACTAAATATTGTAATATCTTGATTTAATGCTTCACTTGCTGGATATAACGCGGCAATGAGGCTCAGACAGATGGCAACCCTTCACGTCCCTCGTTAGGCACTAGGGCAGCGTCCTTACATTAGGTAGCTCGTCTTCTCAACTCCTTCCCTCCCCCCCGCGTAGCCCTTCCCTCGCATGACATGTAGCTTTCTTCGCTATTGGTTCCAGAAGACATTTTGTACTATTTTCTCTTGTCAGCCTATCGTAAACTACATACAAAGATAATTAAATGACGGAAATAAATATCCCCATTCTGTTGTGTGTGTCCTATACCTCATTTTAACTGTGACAAATAAATTGAATCAAAAGCTACTTGGCCTGGCTCGGAACCCCCTTCTCCCCCCACGTAGCCGAGCGTAGCTTTTCAGAGAATCCGTCTTCCTCCATAGGGCGAACGACGTAGTTTATGGACGCTCCCTAGACATAATGCTTGGCGTCAGTCAGCAAGGCCAAATTTCACCAGGCCATCGACGAACAAAACTTAGCGTAGGCAGCAGACAACAAAATGATGGGAAAAGGAAGGAGAATAAAGAGAGGAAAGTGCGAAAAACTTAGGGCAACATAACTGTTAAAAGACTTTGTAATCGGCCTTACAATTTCAGGCACAAGGGTGTAGGAAGATTCTCTTTTTTAGGTAAGGGTGTCAGGGATTGGAATGAGTTACCAAGAGAAACGATGAATAATTTACCGAAAACTTTGAAGGAATTT
This sequence comes from Vandiemenella viatica, assembly GCA_031002005.1. NCBI lineage: Eukaryota > Metazoa > Arthropoda > Insecta > Orthoptera > Morabidae > Vandiemenella > Vandiemenella viatica. Next base: position 8,476,086 of record JARYHS010011408.1, on the reverse strand, counting down.
AAAGAAAAAATTTGTAGAGGGCAAATGTAGGTGGGTGCAGGATAGGGGGAAGATAGCTGTGTAGGGAAATTGCCACCGGAGCCTGTGCTCCATTGCAATTAAATTAAATTAAATTAAAAATTGCAAAATCAAGGAAATCTGTACAAACTAAAAAATTTGGTGACGAAGTATTAACTAGGCTATCAAAATACATTTAATATGCTGCTGACTCCATTTATGAAATAAAACGTATTGCCAAAGAAGAATTAATCTGTGTGGGGGTTAGAACACTGTAACCACGGCAACAGTATCACCTCTGCTGCCCGCTACAGTTCCTTAACATATAAGAAGAGTCACTCACCTCAACATCTGGCGGCCTCTTCGTAATTTAGAACTAGGTCCGACAGTCTAATTATCTAATTTGGCCCCTAGTTTATTCTCTATTGCAGAGAAAGTAGAAGCAGAAGTAAACATTGCAGGTCTGTGAGTAGAATGAATAATGACAGAAATTAGATAAACAGGAAAACGTTACAAGGAACCTAGAATAGGAAGGTTGTTGGTCGCAATCAGACGAAGCGATGACGCCGTCCCCGGCAGCGCGGGGCTAGCGAGCTGGCTTCGAGTTGCAGGGGTCGCCGGTTCGAGTCCGGCCCAGGGCACGGGTGATTTAACTAAGTGTTATGTCCGTCCTGTGTTGTCCTATCTATAAAACGAAAACCGGATATATTGGTCTTATAAAAACTCGGAAACTACGGAATAAATTTCGATGGAGTTTTCACTGTTTTAAAGGTTATAATCTCAAGTTAGATGTTTGGCATGTCATATATGTCAACGTTAAATAACGCAGGAGTATTAAATGAAATTCTCAACGTATGATGACAAATCCCAAAGATGGAAGCATTAGATGTTGCATACTTCACACAACTACAATGTCTGTGACCATAGCCTTTAAAGAAAGCAATAATAACTACTTTGAACAGTAATCAAAACTTGAAACATTCTTTCCTTGAATTTGGGATATTCAAATTTAAACGCCGTAACTTGAAGTGGACAGACAAAGTAAGAAATAAACGAGTTTTGGAAATGATGGGTGAGAAAAGAAGTTTAATGGAAGAAGCTTACAGAAAGAAGAGACAGGCTGGTAGGTCATATTTTGAGACATGCAGAATTGGTTAATTTGTTAGTGGAGGGAACGGTCGAAGGTAAGAACTGTAGAGGAAGATAGAGAGAATATATGAAGCAGATAATTGAGGACGTGGGTTTTAAGGGATATGTAGAGATGGAGAGGTTAACACAAGATAGGAAGGGATGGACGATTGCATCGAACCAGTCAAAAGACTGACGACAGCAAAAACTTGAAGTATTCTTTAATTCGGAATATTCAATTTTTAAACGTCATAGATAGCCGTAAAAACAACAGAGATTTTCTTTAAGCACGATCTCTGGACAATGTCTGTGGTCTTCAGCATTAGTCTTCTGTTTACGATAATATTATTCCGGATTCACTTTTGATATTTGTATAAAAGGCTGAATCTGCGGAGTTAAAATACGTGCCGTTTCGAGCAAAAAGTATATTCATTCACTTCGCAACTGAATAAAATGTGACTTTCTAACATAATCTTCAGTAATGTAGTAATGCAATTTCTTAACCAAATTAATGAAGCATGATATACATGAATCTTTTCGGATGAATGAAAATAGTGTACGTGCGAATAAACTTCAACCCACGCGTTTCTTGGTAGAGTGCGGGTGAATCTGGGTTTGCTTTACTTCCAAAACAAGTTGGCGCGAATTTTATGAAACTTTGTACAAATGTTTCGCATTGGAGGAATAAAAATAGGGTGCGGGTAAATCTACGCAAACTATACCGGGCAACGCCGGGAACTCCGCTAGTCATCAATAATAACACCAGAAGAGGAATAATAGTTGCTAGCTGAATGGCTAACAGGACGAATACCAATTAAAAAAAAATGATGATGCCTGTTGTGTGGTGACAGTGGGGTGATGAACCGTAATATCGCGGCGCACAAAGATTTACAACCAATACGGACGACGTGTATCTGGTGATACTGAGTAGGGCAATCAATCGTCCACGCTGCGATACCGCCCATCAGTGGCTTACTACCTCGGCACCTTACGGCCAGCTCCCGTTTCCCAGTAATGACGTCTCTCTATGTGCCAATCTCTCGGATACTGGTCACCAGAGCGGATACTGTTTGCCTCATTTCTTTAAGCCAGTCGAGTCCAGACAAGGGAGCGTCCATAAACCACGTACTTCGGACAAGGGAGGGAGGAGGGAGAAGTTGGACAGAAAGCTTTGCTGGGCTACCTGAGGGGGGGGGGGGAATCATTTCGAGCCAAGCCATGTAGCTTTTCATTAATATTATTTGTCGCAATTGTTATTATTATTACTCCGCGATTCACTAAAAGTGTGTGGCGGAGGGTGCATTGCACCAATCCGAAAGGGTAATAGTTTGGAAGGGATATACGGGATATGGCAGGAGGCGCCCATGGGCTATTGTGAGGAACCATCCCAACATTCGCTTGGAGTGATCTGGGAAAACCCAGATCAGGATGCCCGGAGAGCTTTATCGAAAGCTACTCCTGTCGGATTTTAAGTTTACTCGCACGGTAATTCCTTTCTATTCTATTCCCTAATCGCTCGTGGAAAAATTAAATACAGAAAACAATCGGTACTGGCCTGGTCATTCCGAGATATAAATGTTGTTGGTAGTAATATTTGTTTGCTGTCATTCCGAAATATCTCAGTCCTGGCTTTCTCAATTAGCTTCTGTCGAGAGCAACGCCTTCGGTGTTACAGGTCTTCCCAACATAACTCCTTCAACATCACACTTACGCTTTCCCTCCAACTATATATACCTGTCACGAATCGACGGCTCTTCTTTGGACCTTCTCTAATGCCTCCATTAATGCCTTTTAATGGGGACCCCATACAGAACAACAATATTCTAAGTGAGGCCGCACTAGTGACTTGTATACAATAGATATAACTTCCGGAGTGCATTGTTTTAAATTAGGACCTAGAAATCGGAGCATACGATTTGCTTGCCCCGTTACATTCTCGATATGCTCATTCCACGACAAATTATTACGAATTGTTACCCCTAGGTATTTAGCGGAATCTACCGTTCTAAGGACAGTACCATTTATTGTATATTCATAGTTAATGGTGTCACCTTTTTACTTACACACATGACTTGGCACTTTTTAGCGTTTAACTCGAACTGCCAATCTTTACACCACGCAATTATTTTCATAATATCGTCTTGTTACAAAGCACAATCTTCCTGGGTTTTGATTTCACGATAAATAATAGCATCATCAGCAAATAATCTTTTTATCCCCCTTATTACGTCACATAAACCATTAATGTATATGCGAAACAACAGAGGCCCTATCACGCTTCCCTGGGGAACCCCGGACCTCACTTCGGCAAGTGATGAACTCTCACCGTCGAGAACTACACACTGTGTTCCGCTTTTCAGAAAGTCCGCAACAACAATAAAATACAGAACACACAGCATGTGTGGATATTTATTTGCGTGATTTAATTATCTCCTATTTTAGATACTAACAGTGCCGAACATACGTGTGTCTTGAAGTCATATTGATAGGATCACGTGGGGCATCTACATTATTATTTTAAAGACGGCAGTTTTAATTCGGATCGCTCGTGTATCACAACACCGCTCGTCGATAACATAATTCTAATTTTGTTCTGTGAAAAGAACTTCAGTGCAACTTTAATCATAGTGCTCGCTGTAATGTAATTTGAAGTTCACAGTGTCGTGTGAGATGGCGCTGTACACTAAGCTACACGAAGTTTGTCGGAAATGTTTTTCGAGCGAGTTTTCAATAGCCAAACCGGCGTCATTGAAGTATGGAAATGTTTTAAGGAGGGCAAGGAATCATTCTTTGGTAATGCAGAAAGAGAGGAAACAGAACTACAGCAACAGAAAACAATAAATGTAACTCTTCTTAGTTTTGTTTTACGCGGAGGATATGGTGAATGAGTTGAAGAGAATGTTTCTAGAAACATCAAGAAAAACAGGATCCCTGGTTGAACTTGAGAAATAGGTTTTCCCAACAACTGATAATTTGCAGAAGTGGTTAGCGTCACCAATTTATTTAGAATATTTTTTTAACTGCTTTACGTCTCTCAACAGCAAGGTCTTTAGAGACGGGAAAGGATGGGGGGCAAGGTTGGGGGCAAGGAATGGTAAGGAATTTGGCCATGGCCTTTTGAAGGAAGCATCCCTGCATTTGCCTGGAGTGATTTGGGAAACCATGGAAAACCCAAATCTGGATGCCCGGACGGGTATTCGAACCGCCGTCCTCCCGAATGCGAGGCGAGAACGCTAACCGTTACACCGCCCCGCTCGGTAGAGAATATTTATAATTATAGAAATGTGTATATATATAATGCAAATATCGGTCGTGTTCGTTATATATTCGCAATAATATTTTAACAAAAGGCTGGTAAGAGAAAACAACAAAAATGTCTTCTGTACATCGGGGGAGGGAGGGTATCGACACTAAAACCACCTGTGGGTACGGGGGGGGGGGGGGGAGAGAAATGGAGCCGCGTAGTTTACGGACGTCTTACTTCCGCGTTGCGCTTATATTCTTAACTTTCGTTTAGAGCAACAGGAAACATAGCCGAAGCACTTTGGTTCGCTAACAGCTCATATTTACGAAGGAAGGTATAAAAATAATGATGGCGCATGTGAAGAAACAGAATTTCAGTGAATTTATATCTGAAATCAATGGAAAACCAAAATCCAGATGCGCGGATGAGGATTTGAAGTCTAAAGGCCCGGAATACAACGGCTGACTAGTAGTTGTATCCGACTCGGTAAACTGGCGGGGGTTGTGTCGGCGTCGCCTGTAGTATGGGCTGGCTAAGGTCGGCTCCCACGGCGCGTGGTTTTTGAAGCCGCGCCACAGGCTAGCCCTCCCACCACCTTGCCCAGTGTCGTTTCACATTAACACGGGCGTTTGATGTTTACAGACTGGAAGACGGATAGGGGCGCGCCATCCCTGCCAGCACGGGGGGGGGTCGTGCGAACCCACCTTAATAGAACTGTAAAAGTAACGAGAAATTCTGTACCCGTATGTATTCGTTACTAAACCAATCAGTACCGGTTACTTTCGAATCATTACTCGTTAGTTTTGATACAATCGAACACTAGTATGAACCATCGCATCGAGTCGCGTCGCATACGAGACGACTTCGTTCGTACTTGGTAAAGTTTAAGTAAATTGTTTATTTACTAAAATAACCAAGTTTTAGCCACGTGGTCGCCATTTTAAATTTCGTGTCTCCATATCTGAATTTCCTGGCACCGTATGTGACGTCTCTATTGCTGACACCGGAAGTGCCGTCACTCGGTACGGCGTAACAGTAGTGACATCACATACATAGCGGTAGGCCTACTTGGTTGTAGTCACCTGGACTCGATATCAAAAAGTGACCCCGCAGTACTCATGTGTTCATCTAGAACGCACAGTGAGACCTCCGCCTGAGTAGTACTCGATGCGACAGATCCGTCCAGCGCAGCGGACAGATCAAAGCACCCGACAAGGCGCCCGCGGCCTGCCGTCTCAGCTTCATCCATCACCTCCCACTGTCCACTACTCTTTCATACATTACTCTTCTCTTCCAGACCTGCACTGTTAACTGAGCCAAATAATGGAAAACATTCATATCGATAACTGAGTAACAAAGAAAGTGATGAATAATTTACCCAAAACACTGAAAGAATTTAAAATTAAAATTTGTAAGGGGCAAAAGTAGGAGCATGGGGAAATTGCAGTCCAAGAATTTAAGATGTAGAAAGAAGAAGAAAATGGAAAAATGGGTATGTAGTGAATCTGCCACCGGAGGCTGCGGCCAACAGCAATTAAACTGAAAAACTAGCGAAAAAAACTAGAACCATGGTCGGTAAAAACTAGTAGGTACAACGTATCGACTCCCTTCGTAAACCGAGTGCGATGAAAATATCCACCAAAAAGTTGCATTTTCCAGATAGTATGTTCGCAAATTTCTTTTTCGAGTGTCCAACGAACACAGCACTGAAAAACATAAGCTACACACCGATTGGTATTTTCCGGGGCAGCGTTTATCGGTGACATATGATCCGAAACAAACTTGAAAATAGTTTAAAATACGCGTGAAACGAAATGAACATGCTGATGAAATTGTGGGTGAAGAAAAAAATTTCACAGACTCCCTGAAGTATCTAGGCCTAACAGTACAAAGCAACATGAAATGGGACTTGCACATAACTTCCGTCGTAGGCAAAGCTAATTATAAACTGCGATTTATGGTCGTATTTTGAGAAGTTGTAATGCTCATACAAAGGAAATATCGTACAAAACACTAGTGCCTCCGCATTTGGAATACTGTTGTGGAATTTGGGATCCGTATCGCAAGGGATTGATTGACACATTAGAGAAAGTACAGAGGAGAGCCGCTCGATTCGTGACTGCTAGTTACAGTCCTTACGAAAGTGTCACAGAGCTGATACGTAGGTTGGGCTGGGATTGTTTGGCGAACAGACGACGTCGTTTTCGTTTGAATTTGTTGGAGAATATGCGAAAATCTTTAATTTACTAGTACAACGAAATACTTCTTTAGCCAACCTATTTAGGTCGCAATGGCCATCCTGATCTGGGTTTTCCACGGTTTCCCTAGATCGCTCCAGGCGAATGCTGGGATGGTTCCTCACAATAGCCCATGGGCGCCACCTTCCATATCCCGTATATCCCTTCCAAACCATTACCTTTCCTGATAGGTGCAATGCACCCTCCGCCAAACACTTTTAGCGAATCGCGGAGTAATTGTAATATAAATAGTAATGACAGAAGGGATAAGATTCGAGAAATAAGATGCTGTACTGATACATTTTTGTATTCCTTCTTTCCTCGTTCTGTTCGGGATTGGAATGCTCAGAATTAGGATTGCTGCTTAGCACCCTCTGTCACCCACAGTATTTGTGATTTGCGGAGTCTAGATGTAAATGTAGAAAGAAAATGGCCGGACACCTTTCAAGATAGGCAGATTGATGTGTTTGTTAATAGTGTCAATACACGACGGAAAGAACTGCAGACAAAGGCAGAGGCGAGACGCGGGCACCTGCTCGACGGCTGGCCGTGACCCTGCATCCATTATGGCTCCTGGCTGGAGACTCCACGAGGACGGGACGGGACGCGACACAGGCGGAAAGCGCGACAAATCCATACCACCGGCCAGACACAATTTATTCTGCGCGCCTGTTTTCTCTAGCGGATGAAATTTATCTCAGTGGACGTCCATCAAATACGTATGGCCAAAATATGGGGGCACGGGTCCGGCAAAAGAGAGAGGGGTCAATGAAAATCTTGCGTCAACTTTTTAATTCAGAGAATATACAGTACCGCAACAGATAAGATTTTGCATTCCAAAATCAGTAGTACAGAGAAGACATCAGTATTAACGCTTAGGTACTGTCAAGAATCAAACTATTCGAAGACATCAAATTAATTTAATTGTTTAAATCCCAAGTGACGGTGGTTCACCACAGGTTACCAAATTTCGCTAACGCGGAGAGGGGATCATTTTTTTTTTTTAATCTTATTTAACTAACAGTCGTCCCTGTATTTGTAGCCTCTGTTTAACTATTACAATTACTCCGCGATTAACTAACAGTGTGTGGTGGAGGGTGCATTGCACCTATCCGAAAGGGTAATAGTTTGGAAGGGATATACGGGATATGGCAGGAGGCGCCCATGGGCTATTGTGAGGAACCATCCCCGCATTCGCGTGGAGAGATCTGGGGAAACCATGGAAAACCCAGATCAGGATGGCCGGAGAGCTTTATCGAAAGCTACTCCTGTCGGATTTTAAGTTTACTCGCCCGGTAATTCCTTTCTATTCCATTCACTAATCGCTCGTGGAAAAAATGAATACAGAAAACAATCGGTTCTGGCTCCGATTTCTCTTATCTTATTTTCACGGTCATTCCGAGATACGAATGTTGCTGGTAGCAATATTTCTTTGCTGTCATTCTGATATATGTCAGTCGTGAATTTTTCAATTAGCTTCTGTCGAGAGCAACGCCTTCGGTGTTCCAGGTCTTCCCAATCTAACTCCTTCAACATCGCACTTACGCTTTCCCTCCAGCTATATATATATACCTGTCACGAATCGGGCGGCTCTTCTTTGGACCTTCTCTAATGCTTCCATTTAACCCCTTTTGACGGGGACCCCATACAGAACAACAATATTCTAAGTGAGGACGCATTAGTGACTTATATGCAATCGATTTAACTTCCGGAGTGCATTGTTTTAAATTACGAGCTAGAAATCGGAGCATACGATTTGCTTTCCCAATTACATTCTCGATATGCTCATTCCACGACAAATTATTACGAATTGTTACCCCTAGGTATTTAGCAGTATCTACCGTTCTAAGGACAGTGCCATTAATTGTATACTTATAGTTAAATGGTGTCACCTTTATACTTACACGCATGACTTGGCACTTTTTAGCGTTTAGCCCTAACTGCCAGTCTTTACAACACGCAATTATTTTTGTAATATCGTCTTGTAACAAAGCGCAGTCTTCCTGGGTTTTGATTTCACGATAAATAATAGCATCATCGGCAAATAATCTTTTCATCCCCCTTATTATGTCGCACAAATCATTAATGTATATGCGAAACAACAGACGGCGTATAACTGGTGGCGAGTGAGCCGCCGCGCCGTTATCTGCTCGAGGCTAGAGAGGACATTGTTCTCGAGGAGGCTACGTGCTCAACGACAGAGAAAGCGTCCGCTCACCAGCGGCACCAGCCTCAAAACCACTCACGGCAGAGTAGAGCGGTGTGGCAAGAAATCTATTGTAAATGCTGCACCCACATTACCGTCATTGGTCTTCCGTCCGTGATACCAACTGTGTCAGCCAGTGGATTACGTCGAAGATACAGATATTAGAAAGGTACGCAATAAAACAATTCCAGTATAATCACCACGGAAAGGCTCCTTCCGTTAAAAGAAGTTCAACGCTGTCGAGAAATTAAAATCTAAAAGCGCACAGGATGTTGTTGGGAGGCCGAGACGGGAACACTCCACAGCTGAATAGAGCCTCAACACACCCTGATACACCGCGCATAATATCGCACACGGTCAACTCTACTCGACAGTTTTAAGCCATATTCGACCATCGCCTATCCGTCGGAAACAGACTGTTGCGATTATACGATTGACATCCAGAAAAAAGTTTACAAGTGCTCTGAAGGGCGCAGGGAAATTTTTTATTCAAAGGTTGGCACACCTGTATTGAGGGGGGGTTCATAACAGTCAAACCGAGCCCCACTGTAGTTCAGTCCGTTGAGATTAGGGACGTAAGGGATCTCCGCATCCGCAAGTGCGGAATCCAACATCCGCTTTCGCATTTATTGCGGATGTCTAGCGGATGTTTTGTTTACGTTGCAATATATATATTATTCATTTGGCTTTATATGAGATTTTGCCCATCGTCTTTTCGGATACGTCCATTAATGACATGAGGTGAATAAGGGGGGGGGGAGGGAATCTGGCGAAATCTCACGAAACCTCACCAAGGGGGAAGGGGAGGGGTCAACGGAAATCTTGCGCGACGTTCTGAATTTCTTGTAGGACTGTAGAGCTAAAAAAAAGGGTCTACACGAGGTCGATTGGTAGGGGGGGGGGGGGGATCCACCCATTCTCACGAAGTCTCACCAGTGTGTGTGTGTGTGTGTGTGTGTGTGTGTGTGTGGGGGGGGGGGGTTACGGAATTCCGGAAAAAAACACCACATGGCATTAATAATGGATGCCCCCTTAGCTAACAACAATGTGGTGTTTTTTTCTGACGATCTTGCAATAAAAATAAGAATGAACTAAATGGTGTTATTACCTAAGCGACGAATTTACTAGTTTGAACTTGCACGTGAAGTAAAGCGGCCTATTCAAGGTCCAACTTACAGGACATCCGTGCAGAACTACCGTAGAATTCGCTCACCCACTCACGCTACTAGAAGGAGTCCAACAAAATGTTCCAAGCAGTCCTTTCCACTCGTACTTTCTCGCGGCATCCCATCTGTCCTTATCGCACACTGGCAAGATTATTCCTCCAATCATGATCCAACGCCATAGCTTGTTGGACAGCAAGGACTCGTGTTGGTTGTTTGGGAGTCCCAACATCCAACACGACCTCCATGTAGTTCTCTAACCCTTTTAACGGCCCATCAAGGTTCTTTATCGAAAATCGGATCATCGTAGGTCCTACAAGTTGTACTGTGAACGGGTCGTTAGGGCGGTGGAAAGACTGGTTGTGGGCACGGAGATGCGCGGTGTCGTGGCATTGTGCTTGACGCTTGAATTATTGTGAAATCATGCCATGTTTTTTGTTGTTCAAAGATGACGCAAAAAATAAATCAATATGGCAGTACTATATGCAAATAGACGGTACTTCTTAAAAATGTAGAATTTGGCATAAAAAATTATACTTATTTTGATTTTAAGTTTATTTTTGATAAAATATTAAAATCTAAATAATTATAAATTTATTTTTCCACTTGCTCATCCGCGGATGTGAAGCATTGAACATCCGCAAAGGTGACTTCCGTTACAACCCTAGTTGAGATATGTCGTCAGAGAAGGAGCTTCCTTCGACCTCCGCAGGGGCCGTTCGCTCCACCAGCCGCCGATGTGAGATTCGCTCGGTCATCACATTCCTCACTTTGCGGCGAGAATCCGTAGGTTTCAAGTACCTGTGTGTCGCTAGAAGGAAGCCAGCCCGGCACTCGAACCCGCGTCCTCCGAATAACAGGCCGCCACGCTCGGTCACGACAACGGATTAGAGAGCTCGATATTGAACTTCAAGCCTGCCCTTCGTAACCGTAACTTTATTATGCTGTTGATATATTTACTTATATTATTGTTCATATATACTGCGAAAGAATAAAAAAAAAAAAAAATCAATGAACAAAAGTTGAATAAGTGTGCGGACTACAATAATGTCTGAGATGATTTAAGGACGTCAGTCATCTGCCGTGGTATGCACAGTTGGGCTTACAGGCATGCAACTGGGAGCTAATTTCAGAATCTTTACTTCATACAACGTTACACGGATTCCGATTTAAATTAGTTCTTCCTCTGGAGTAACGCCAGAGCCTCGAGAAGTTGTAATTGGCGTCGCTTTTAATTGCTGACCACCAAGGGCAGCGAGCGGGTCACGGACAAAAGTTAACAGCTCAACTACAACTGGGACAGCGCGCTCAACTAAACCGCAGGAAATTCCAGTACGCCGGAACAGAAACCTCCAGATTTGTGGAGAAAGACTCTCTGAGAGTATTAACCAGCTGTACACATTCTTCTCTAAGTGGAGATTAAAACATAATCTGACAAAGACGGAGTCTTGTTGCTTTCGCCTTTCAAACCAGCTCGCCTACGTCAGAATAAGACCAACAGTAGAATACAAAGACCATCCCGAATATCTGGGAGTTACCTTGGACCGAGCCCTCACTTTTCGTCAGCATTTATCTAACGCTGCAGAGAAAGTGAAGACCCGTGCTGGTACGTCATGGGGTGCAGCAGTCCTTGGCATTCTCCCCAGCTTCGGGAGTTTACATATACTACGCAGCTTCATTCTGACCTCCTGTGACTCTCACCCCTACGTGGCCTGGTTTCGTAACCCCCTCCCTCCCCAACCCCTCCCCCCTGACGCAGGCAACGCTGCTATGAGGACAGTGAGTGGTGTCATTAGGTCTACCCCAGTATCCTGGCTGACTGTACTTTCCAGCATTCCTCCACCACTTTTGATGGTAAAATCGATACTGCATAGAAAATTGCAAGGAGTGCAGGAAACCCACATGATTCCTCTGAATGATGACCTTCACCTGCCTCCCACACGATTAAAATCAAAGACACCTGCCTACATGGAAGTAGCGAAGTTCAGAAATAATAACTTGTATGAAGAGAGGAGAAAGGAGTGAGCCCACACAACTGTCGGCTTATAAAAGATCCGACAACCTGTGTTCCAGGGTTTGACTTACCTAGGCGTCTTTGGTGTCAATTGAGCAGATTTCACACAGGTCACGGAGTGTGCAATGCAACCACGCATAACGTGAAGATGCGTTGTGTGACTGGTAGTGGTATACAAACTGCTGACCACATTGTGATGGACTGTCCAGCAAGAAGACTATCTGGAGGCCTTCTCACACTGCATCAAGCTGGAACAGCTGCCAGAAGGCTTGAATCCACAGATATAGTTATCTGATTAACATGTGTTTTGTTTATATTTGGCATACGATAATAACAGTTTTAATAAACGCCTCTAAGGCCACAACGGAAACGACAAAACAACAGTTTTGGATCACTTGAATGTGGATAAGGCGTAACAGTCGACACCGCGCACTTACACGCGTACGCGACTTTCGGGGCTGGACAGCGAGCGGCTTAAAGGCAGCGCTGATTCCTCCAACTTGCGGCGGAGAATGGTGCGAGACGAGAACACCCCAATGGTGACGGCGAGACTCAACAAAAGTCGGTGGCAACTCCATTATTCTGTCTCGTTATAGTCGCAGTACGCTCACGCTTACGATGATGAAGCTGATTGCGCTAAGATAATGTATCGGCGTTCATAACAGTTCTTTAGTAGGATTGCTTTATTGAAGGAATTTCTAAATTGTACGAACAGTTACTAGTGGACAGAGTATTGTGCAGACTGACAGATGTGAATGCCCAGTGCATTACAACAGGTAGAATGATAATTTTTTTTACTGTAAATGAAGCTGAAAATTACTCAGCAGTCTATAAACAAGGCTACAGTGAATCTTTAGTTACAAAGTCTGATTAATGATAATTACGAGGACCAGTGCCATCTTCCTGTGCTGGCAAACGGCTGCGAGACATGCACTAAAAGGTAAACTAAGGACTGCCCAGAGAGCTATGGAGGGGTCAATGCTAGGCTTAACGAGAAAATACAATAAAAGAGCAATCGACGTTAGGTCAGTTACGAAGGTAAAAAACATCTTAGAGAAGACAGCATCCCTGAAGTGGCAATGGGCCGGCCACATTGCAAGGAGAAAAGAGCAGAGGTGACAGAAACAGTGTTAGAGTGGAGTCAAGAGATCACCACAGACCAGAGGAAGACCACCAGACCAGGGGACAAGGGCACACGCAGGGTTGTCGGAGTTAACTGGCAGAGGATCGCCCAAGATCGTGAGACTTGGAGAAGACTGCTCGGGCTTTCCTGAACTCATGACATTAAGAGGCCAAATCAATAAATGGCTGAACTGGCTAATGAAGAATTACAACGGCAGAGAGGAGGGACATTCCAAAAACCGCCACTACCACGAGGTGAAGCGACCGAGCCTGGCCTGCGGGGTAATGCGCCAGTGCGACACAGCAGCTCGGCGGGTAGCGAGCAGCACCATGCCAGGGGGGAAGGACCAACTGTCCACGGCTCACTTTTTTTTTTTTTTTTTTTGCTTGGGCTTTACGCCTCGTGTACAGCGAGGTCATTAGAAGCGGGATGGGATTGGCGCAAGGAACGGGAAGGAATTCCGCCATGGCCTTTTTGAAGGAAGCATCCCGGCATTCGCCTGGAGTGATTTGGGGAAACCATGGAAAACCCAAATCTGATGCCTGGACGGGGATTCGAACCCGCGTCCTCCCGAATGCGAGGACAGAACGTTAACCGCTCACAGACCACTCTGAATGACTTTTTTGTTTCACCCGAAAAAACCTTAAACGATCTCTTGTTCTCCGCGATATTAAATGACTGTTCGATCAGCTACAATTTTGAAATCACTTCATTTTATTAAATTTTGTTAATATTATACTTATAAAGCGCAAGTTTTGGTCATCTGTCACACCGTGACGTCACACTATGACGCCACGCTTTATGCCTATGTTGTTCTAGGTTATGCACGTTATTTAACAACAGACCTAAGCATCCGCGAATAAATTAACTGTCAGAACACTGAAATAAAATTACGTATTCCGTTTAAACCGACACATGATATATATTCCTTAAATTCTTTGTCCATAGATATGCAACATAAACGCATCAATGTTGGTGAAAGTTCTGCAAAATAATTTAAACTGTGTTCAATTACAGTAGGACTCCGACTAACGCAATCGCTGAATATCCGAATCGTTGTTTTAACTCATCCCACCGAAGAATTTTTGGAAAGAGGGGATGGCCAGTTTAAAACAATCTTCTTACCGCCAAACGTCACAAACTTGTTGCAACCAATGGACCAGTCTGTTATCGTAACCATGAAACGCCATTACAGAAGGCAACATTTAGGGAAACTTTTGGTGGATGGCGAAGACGAAGAACGTGTGTTGGCTACTCACAAAAAAAAAAAATTTGATAGATTGTGCTTACATGGTGGCGGAAACTTGGATCTTGGTTAAGGTAGTCATATTAAGAGGTGCGTGGAACAAAATGAAACGCATACCAACTGAAGAAGAGGAGAAAAAGGAAAAAGAAGCACAAGAAAAGGAAAGGGAAGTGACAGGAGAAAATGGGAATCACGTCTCACTTGAGGAATTCAAAAACATTCTTTTGAAAATTCCTGGATGTTCAGAAGTTAGTGCTGAAGATATAGGAGAGTGGGTGGTGTGTGATTCGTCAGACCCTGGGTATTAAATTTTAAATGATGATGAAGTTATTGAAAGTGTGAGAGAAGAAACTGTCGAGGAAGACCACTTTTGATGAAGACGCCATACAGAACAACAATATTCTAAGTGAGGACGCACTAGTGACTGTTTTAATTTACGACCTAGAAATCGCAGTATACGATCTGCTTTCCCAATTACCTCCTCGATATGCTCATTTCACGACAAGTTATTACGAATTGTTACCCCTAGGTATTTAGCGGAATCTACCGTTCTACGGACAGTGCCATAGAGATTGTAGGATCTGGCAGAGTGCAGTACTGACCCCGCCCGTGACGCGTCCAGTGTAAGCTGGTCGACCAGGCGAGTGGTCGATCTGGCTAGACGCGGCACGCCCTGATCGATCAGGCACTCTCAATTACCCGCTCTCTCAGACACCACGTCCTCAAAATTAAAATGCCATTGGCGTTACATCAACCAACATTACAAACTCAAATCTTGGATAATGCTGTCTACAAATACAACATAACTATAACTAACGAAGATTTTTTAAAGTAATTAGCATGCAGCGCTATTATTTGGCTATAGCGAAGAAATCAACTGCTTTTATAATTTTTTGTGTCCGTCTGTTCCGTTCAACGCGATGCACGCGAAGAGTATGCGAAGGATTTTCACTGGGTTTCAAAGAATGAGCGCTCCTTGTTCCCAACAGTAAAATAAGGTAAGGTTTATTTTCAAGTCATGCTGGAGAACTGAGAAAATGTCAAAATTGTGTGAACACCGAATTGTTCTGCAATATCGATTTGATATAGCCTGTTTCTAGGCAATGAAGATAAATCACTTCTTGCAGTCTAAATCTTTTCCGGAACTGTATATACCAGGGTTGGAACTTAAACAGTGGCAACACTGCTGTGGAGACACTATGCAATGGAATCTACTATTGTCGCTGATAGCACACGTTGTTCACATACCTACCTTATCTCCGAGCAAATGGACTCGCCCGTCCCACGTCCCCGGCGTGCGCACAATCGAGGGAAATGCAGTCACTTGTGAGCGAGCGATCTAACGTAACGGTGTCACTATGTTTTCGAAACAGGAACAACGGAGTTGGATCAAGATTGACGGAAATGCAGAAATGGATGCGTTACGACGCTGCTCAGACGCACTTGCGCTATGAGCGCGAAGGAGAGGCTTTCTTACGCCGTATCGTAACACTGGATGAGACATGGGCCAAAACTGAAATGCCAATCCAACGAATGGCGTCATTATGGGTTGCCGCGAAAGTCGAAAGTGCGTCAGAGCCCCCAGTATGGTGAAAGTTATGGTGTTATTCAAACGCATTACGTTCCTCCACGGCAGACCGCCAATGCACAGTATTACTGTTCGTTTTTGGAGCATCACCTGCGACCAGCTTTGCGAAAGAAGCGGCAACACTTTCTGCGCAACCCACCCATCATTTCGCACGACAATGCGCGGGCGCATACAGCGCAAGCTGTGGCTGCTCTGTTCGGTCGATGGGACTGGGAAGTACTGTACCATCCACCATACTCCACAGACTTAAGTCCTTGTGACTATGATTTGATTCCGAAGATGAAGGAACAACTTTGTGACATTCGCTTCAGAACTGTGCCAGAGAATCGACAGGCAGTAGACCGCTCCATTCGCACCATCAACAGAACATGCTCTGCTAACGGTATACTATGCCTTCCACATCGCTGGCAACGGGTTCTACACAACGCTGGTGACTACTTTGAAGGACAGTGACAGGTGCAAACAAGTTACGCTTTTGTATCGGTTGTGAATAAATAGTTGCCACTATTTAAGTTCCAACCCTCGTAAATAAGTTACATATGATCCGATGCGGTGGCAGGACAATTGCGCTATCACTATTTAAAAATTCTACCGTGTAATCTTCTGTGTCATTTTAAATCACCACTCCAGAAAAGAAATAGATAAAGGTTGATTTGCCACCACTCTCTATAGACGTTTATGTACGGCGCAAGGCTTTCATCTCCGCATGGAAAAGTAGTGATGGGCAACTGAAAAAACATATCGATAAATATCGTATCGATATTTACAAAGTATCGATATATGCCTACATCGAGAAAAAACATCGCTAAGTCGATATATCGATATTTTTGCCTAAATCCAGGATTTTAAAAAAAATATTCCTAAAATATATCAAAATATTTAAGAAAATTCGGAAAATTAAAGTCACATACGTAAATTATATAAACTTTTATTAACTTTTATTAACAGAAGCTGTTAATTTACGTCAACTCTCAACTTCGCAACACGGGTGCTTAATCAATATTCTTCAACTTGATTAAAACTAATCTGACCGTCAACATTCAAATATGCTGGCAAAAACATAAGGTTGACGTTAACGTAAACCTGTTAAAATTTATCATTACGACGCATTCAGAATTCAAAATTTAAGATTTGTTCAGATCAGATATGTACGTCTATTTAACCTATACATATATATATATATAGTCTATATATACATCCAACAAGTGAAACTGAACACTGATTTGCGTTCGTAAAAAAAAACTATCGAAGTGGTACTTAAAATTGATACTCCAAATAAAATATAGATTTTTGATATATCGAGAATAAAAGTATAGACGACAAATATTGACTAAAAATAGATATTTCGATACATTGATATAATTAGCCCAAGCCTATTGAAAAGGATTCTGATCCTGTGGATATTGTTTCCTCTCTCGTTTTCTCACTTCGGGTAAGATTACTGCAAACATTGCTTACAATGACATTCCTTGACGAATTTTTAATAGTTTTTACTTTCTATTCTGACCGCAATATACGAGGCGCGTCCAGAAAGTAAGTTCCGTTTGGTAATAAAATGAAATTGTACACAGATACAGAAGAAATTTTTATTGCACAAAATTCTACAACTCTTAAACTACTTTTCCACATAACTGCCGAAATTTTGCAGGCATTTGTCATAGCGTGGCACCAGGTTATGTATACCTTCTTCATAGAAATCTGCCGCCTGTGTCTTCAACCAGTTGGAAACAGTTTCTTTCAGCTCGTCGTCATTGGTGAAGTCCTTAGCGAGAGCACTAATTGTAAACCTACGGTTTTCCTGGATCTTGTCATCAATCGCGTGAACCAGTTCTTCTGTAACCAAAGGTGGACGCCCACTTCGTTCTTCATCGTGCACATCACTACGCCCGCCATTGAACTGTCGTACCCATCTTCTCACCATCGAATCACTCATCGCATTTGATCCGTAAACATCGCAAATTTGCCGATAAATTTCACTTGGTTTCACTTTCCTCGCATTCAGAAACCGAATCACAGACCTGATTTCACAGGCGGCGGGATTTTCAAACAACGCCGACATTTCAAACAAGCACAACAAAGCGTACGTAACTGACAGCGATCTCCAAATGGCGCACGTTCTTCCCCTTGATACACATCGTCTACAGCGCATGTGCGGAACTGCAATCGCAGCGCTGCAGCGGAGATTAATTGAAACGGAACTTACTTTCTGGACGCGCCTCGTACGTAATCTGTAATCAACTTACTGTTGTTTGACAAATCTTGAAGACTGAGTCGTTACTAACACCGCTGGCCCGCTCACAAACAGCCCACGTGAAGCAAGTGGCGGGCAGCAATTACTGAAGTCCAACCAAATAATGCCCGCCCCAACAGCATAGAACAGGTAGTGCGTATGGGGTGTTTATGGTGATTCCCAAACAGTCTTTCAGACCTTCAGTAAAACTTACAAACACACATCGGGATCTTCCTTAGAGAGTTCCCATTGAGGAGGAACATCTGTGGTAACCGCCCGCGTCCTGAATAGGTTTTTATTTTATCTGCTTAACGTCTCTCTAACATGGAGGTCTTTAGAGACGGGAAAGGATGGGGGGCAAGGAATGGGAAGGAATTCGGCCATGGCCTTTTGAAGGAAGCATCCCGGCATTTGCCTGGAGTGATTTGGGAAACCATGGAAAACCCAAATCTGGATGCCCGGACGGGGATTCGAACCGCCGTCCTCCCGAATGCGAGGCCAGAACGCTAACCGTTACACTACCACGCTCGGTCCAGGACAGGTATAGCATCACAGGGAGAAGGACCAAATATTGTAACGGGGCATTTTATTAGTAATACACACCAGACCTTTGTAATTGCAATATTGCGAGACTAAACTTAGCAGGTTGTAGCGTCCAGCCTCTGCTGTCACTAATTTTTCGTCGCTTATTCGAATATTTATGACATTTCGTCAGGGCCGGCGTTAGGGGGGGTTAAGCGGGGCAAAAGTACCCAGGCCCGGGCCACCTAAGGGGGGGCCCGCCGGCCTGGGTGCCTAAATAAATATAAATCAAACACAAATTGTAAAATCTGCGCCAATAATTTTGAACATTTTTGTATTAAAATTTTCTGAATTTACATTAAAAAAAACAAAGTGTAAAGTAAATTTTGGGGGGGGGGGGAGCCTAAGATCGCTTACCCGGGGCCCGTGAATCCTAGCGCCGGCCCTGCATTTCGTCCATATTGCACGCCCAGAGCTGTTTTGTGAGACAGCGGAAGGTGGCACCTTCGTGTCTGGCGACAGGGTGCCGGCGTTTTGGCGGGGTTGCTTTGTCTGACGCAGGGAGAGATGGCTGTCCCGGAGGCCGGGGGTGAGACCCTGTACCAGTAGTACGCACGTGTGCATGTGTCGATGCGGACTCCAAACACGTGGAGGCTGTGGTGTTTTATCCACCTCAGTTGGTGGATGGTGTTTCTTCCTCGTGAAGGAAACATGAAGGTCGCCGACAGCCTCCAGCAGTAAATATTTTTGAATAAAAATCCGTCTTCTAACAACTGTTTTTTATTGACTTGTATCTACCAGACGCGTATCGCCCTTCTGGAGTGGGGCATCGTCAGTGGCTATAAATAACATAATATTATCATCATATTTGTGTATG
Organism: Vandiemenella viatica; assembly: GCA_031002005.1. Taxonomy (NCBI): domain Eukaryota; kingdom Metazoa; phylum Arthropoda; class Insecta; order Orthoptera; family Morabidae; genus Vandiemenella; species Vandiemenella viatica. Next base: position 8,456,511 of record JARYHS010011408.1, on the reverse strand, counting down.
TGAATTATGTACATTAATTATGTATATAATACATATGTTCATGCTTTAAAATTTTAACGTCTGTATGTTCAATCTGCTATACTTATTCTATATATTGTTTTATATTATCTGTGTTCAAACATAAATTCACTTCTTAATACTAAATTATCTCTATGGTTACAATCTTTATGTACATAAACTCTACTTACTAAAAATTGTTGCAGCTAGCACATGTCAGTCTGGAACAGCACCTTCCGCAATTTTCTGCACCGTTGTTTCTTGCTACACTTTAGCACCTTCCGCAATTTTCTGCACGGTTGTTTCTTGCTACACTTTAGCATTATTTCTCACTGTATAATTTGCTGTTAAACTGCACTTTTTAACTACATCAACTAGTTATTGTGTTTACATCGATGTGTTTATGATGTATGTACAGTGGTACCAACCTATTTCTGTTGATTATTGCTTTGTTCAGTCTTTGTTAAATTATATCTTTTTTTTGTGATTATCTTATCTATTATTTGTGATTTGTGAGTAATTGTGTTGGTTTTCATGTGTTGTGGTGTTTTCTATTGCTTTGTATAGTGTTTTGTTTGTTAAATTTGTGAATTCATTTAGGACCGTTTTCCCCTGTGTGATGGCTTTATGAATTTGATAACTTTCTTGCACTGTTAATAATTGTTTCTTGTGGTTGTTGATTTTTAGAATTTTCATATCTGTTTGTATAGTTGTGGGTGGGTGATTGTTATCTAATAAATGCTCGGCATATGTGGAATGGTTTGTGCATTTTATGGCTCTGATGTGTTCTTTGTACCTAGTATTGAAGTTCCTAGCTGTTTGACCTATATATATTGCTTGGCACTGTTGCAAGTCAGTTGGTATATTCCTGACTGTTGGAATTGGTCAGTTTCAGTGTTGGTTTTTAGATGGTTATGTAGTGTGTTATTTGTTCTAAGTGCTATTTGAATACCTTGTTTTTTGAATATATTGCTTATCCTGTGTGTATGTTTGTTGATGTATGACATTGTGTACCATTTCTTATTAGATTGGTTCTGGATACTGGTGTGTACTGTATTGGGTGATATCTGTTTGTGTGCTTTGTTCATGATTTTATTATTTATTTGTCTAATTAATTTTTCTGTGTAACCATTATTCTTAGCAATTTGTACAATTGTTTTATATTCTGTGGTATACTCATTTTTAGTTAGTGGTATGTTGTTTAATCTGTGTAGCATATGTCTGAGTGCTGCCTGTTTATGGTGTTGAGGATGGTTGGATGTATTGTGTATTATGGTATCAGTGTATGTGGGTTTTCTGTAAATGCTGAATGCATGTAATTGATCTTTCTTGCTGACTGTTATGTCAAGGAAGTTCAGTTTATTATTTGTCTCCATCTCTATTGTAAATTTAATATTTTTATGAATGTTATTTATTTCATTGTGGAACTGAGAGATATTTTGTTGTGATTCATCTATGAGACAAAGAATGTCATCTACATACCTATACCAATAAATTATGTTATATTTTGTGTGTCTGAAAATGTGGTGCTCTATGTAATCCATAAAAATGTCTGCTACGATACCTGATACTGGGGATCCCATGGGTAGTCCTTCATTTTGAACAGTCAGGAATATACCAACTGACTTGCCAACAGTGCCAAGCAATATATATAGGTCAAACAGCTAGGAACTTCAATACTAGGTACAAAGAACACATCAGAGCCATAAAAAGCACAAACCATTCCACATATGCCGAGCATTTATTAGATAACAATCACCCACCCACAACTATACAAACAGATATGAAAATTCTAAAAATCAACAACCACAAGAAACAATTATTAACAGTGCAAGAAAGTTATCAAATTCATAAAGCCATCACACAGGGGAAAACGGTCCTAAATGAATTCACAAATTTAACAAACAAAACACTATACAAAGCAATAGAAAACACCACAACACATGAAAACCAACACAATTACTCACAAATCACAAATAATAGATAAGATAATCACAAAAAAAAGATATAATTTAACAAAGACTGAACAAAGCAATAATCAACAGAAATAGGTTGGTACCACTGTACATACATCATAAACACATCGATGTAAACACAATAACTAGTTGATGTAGTTAAAAAGTGCAGTTTAACAGCAAATTATACAGTGAGAAATAATGCTAAAGTGTAGCAAGAAACAACCGTGCAGAAAATTGCGGAAGGTGCTAAAGTGTAGCAAGAAACAACGGTGCAGAAAATTGCGGAAGGTGCTGTTCCAGACTGACATGTGCTAGCTGCAACAATTTTTAGTAAGTAGAGTTTATGTACATAAAGATTGTAACCATAGAGATAATTTAGTATTAAGAAGTGAATTTATGTTTGAACACAGATAATATAAAACAATATATAGAATAAGTATAGCAGATTGAACATACAGACGTTAAAATTTTAAAGCATGAACATATGTATTATATACATAATTAATGTACATAATTCACATACACAAATATGATGATAATATTATGTTATTTATAGCCACTGACGATGCCCCACTCCAGAAGGGCGAAACGCGTCTGGTAGATACAAGTCAATAAAAAACAGTTGTTAGAAGACGGATTTTTATTCAAAAATATTTATGCAACAACTGCGGAACATGGCCTACAACAAGATTACAGCCTCCAGCAGTTACAACAAGTGACAGATTTCATATAAACAATTTTGACCCAGTGTACGCCCAAACTAAGAAAGAGTCTCTTGCTCTCCCTAGTCGGGAACATTTTGTTTATTTCTCTAAGTGTTTGATTTGCTGGCTGAGTTCATTTTTAGTGTAATGTAAAATAAACATTCTCTCGGAGATATGTTTTATAAATTGATTTTTTTATATACTGCATTCGAGTTCTTGTTTGTAATTAGAGTAGGTAAGGTAAATTTACACCTGTCCATGCAAACTAAAAATATCAAAAACATATTTTTAATAAATTACTCTTGCATCTCATGCAGATAGCGTGAATGTTTCTGGTCATAAAGAGCCAAAACATTTCATGGGCTAACATTCTTTAGCTATTTGCTACACATTCAGGATGTACTTGCCAGTTAACTGGAATCTGCGAAAAGTTGTAACCATTTTGCAGAAAGTAGCGTCACACGGGATAAATCGCGAGGCGCAATCAAGAATATGTTAGAAGAAATGCGATTATAGCGTTCTACTTGGAATGTTCGGGACGAGGTGTGAAAAGTAGACGTTACTAGTTTTATTGGGTCTCTTAGACATAAGTTAAGATTATTCTACGTTAACTGAAGTATTAGAAGTGTCTCTATAAGGCTAAGTACACACTTGTATACAAAATCGAGCGATCGTCTATAGACATGTTAGGAACTGTCTACATATATGTATATAGACAGTCCAGAGATTTTGGCGCGTGTACACACTTGAAAGCATTGTTGCTCGTTAGTTGCTAAATATGACTGACTGTTGGGATCGCTGCTTGCGAAGTTATAATCATGAACAATAAAAAGAAGCATTGGTGTAGACGTAATTTTTTTTTATTAAAACCACATAATATTTTCTGTTATTTTAATAACATTGTATTCTGTTCCATACCCATGCATAAAAATTAAATAAAAAGCTTTTTAATGTACTTACAATGTCTTCTGTACTTCCTTATTCACTATTTGCGTCCTCATAGCAGTCTGTGCTTTTGCTACCCCTTGATTCTAAACCTTGCAGTAGATATAACAAGTGTTCGTATGCGAACCAAGCATTCTTTACAGCAGATACTCCACTCTTCTTCACCTGATTTATTTTTTATGCTCCCGATAAAAAGCCGTTTTCAAATTTTTGCAGCTCTTTAATAACTATTTTCTTCTTGCTTCTATTTTGATATTCGGGATTTCTCCATTCCCACAAACAAGATGTCAAGGGAAAATCTTCTATTAACGATAACACTTGATAGTAAAAACAAAAATAAAGAAAAGCGTCCAAGCCTTCTCCAGAGCTCGCCGACAACAACATACGACAAAGTCTACCAAAACGTCCACACTACGAAATATTGCGCGACATTTTTTAACAATTGTCTCATGTCTCCCATTCCAAATGGGAGACCAAAGTTCTGCGATTTTGTTTCAAGAGCATGTCTATTGACATGAATTTGTCTCGATTGTCTATATACAATCGCTCGTTTTCTTATAGACATTGTCTAGATACAACAATCGCTCGACTTTGTATACAAGTGTGTACAAGGCCTAAGAGATTTGTACATGTTAGTCGGGTTTAGTGATGTAAGCAAACTCATAGTTGGCCGTGATTTTGCGCCATCTTACCTTTCCCACGCTGGCAGACATCAACAGACTTGATTGGCGTTAGGTGACGTCAGTGGTAAAGCCAGTACAACATGTATTGGATGTGCCGTGAAGTCACGCGGGTAGAGACGCGCGCACTAAATTCTTTAGTTGAGGCCAATATTAATGCTATTTAATGAATTCAAGGTTTATGCGTGTAGTGAGTGATTGAAAAGCCATTAAGAAAGAATGCTGGTAACACGTACACTCTGTAATGGTTGGCAATGTTTTCATGTCGGCTTGTGTGCTGCAGGATCTGTGGCAACGCTGGTGAGAATTTGCGGAACACGCATTCCAGGAGAACTTTCCGGCAGACGGGTGGCCGAGCTGCACGAGTCAACATCTAGAGGAATCGTCGAGACGGTCTGCTGTGCAGCGCAAGTGATGTCTAGTGAAGTGTTCTGTAGTGACGAGTGATGCTACAGTGCGGCCCGAGACAACACAGCACACGCGGCAAAGATATAGTTTAACGACTGGACACTACATACCGGGGCCCGCAAGCGCACTTTTTAGGTAATGCTAACAGAACAAGGGGGTGTAAGAGTTTGCGAGAGACTATACTAGTCTCTTCCAACCAAATATCAACCTCTCCTTCACGTGGTGCACCCTGTTTGCACGGACGAGGCTCTGGCGACTGAAAGATTTCCGGTATAAGGAGTCACCCACTGCTTGCCAACGGCCTCCGAAAGGAGGGCGGAAGAGCAGGGAGCGGTTCAAGGCACCTTCTTTCCCTTGGGGTTGGAAACGGCCCCTAAAGGCGGATCAATCAGAAATGATCAACGGCATGGGGATGCAGATGGCAACGGGAAACCACTGCATTAAAGACCCAAAGGGTATCCCAAGGACATGTAATCCTCTCAATGGAGGACTGCATCAAACCAGCCGAAAGACTGAAGAAGGCAAAAAAAAAAAATTTTAGAACAAGAATTTTCCGCTCGCACAATAAAACAGACTAGTTGTTGCAACTGTGAATAATAATTTTTCTTTTGGGGCTCATTCTTCCGTTTTTTTATCATTACTATTTACTATTATTATTCATTCATGTTTACCTTGTAATTCCTGTTGAAAGCAGTCTGGTGGTAGTAATTATTGGTGTTTCCTTTTCTTTCGAGTAATGATTCTATACTTGTATAAACTAAATCATTCTCCTTTTCTGATCCAACATTCAGATCTATTTCATTTTTAAAATATTTAGAGTCATACTTTATTAAAGCACCCATACATCCCACTAGAGAAATAATAAATTTTTTGATAAAGTGTAACTGACGGGTGATGAAATAATAATTTATGTGAGACCGGTAGGTAATACAGCCGCGATGTTTAACTAGCACACGTGTGAAGTGGTCCGTTAGCAGGCAGGCACTTAGGAGAAAGCGATTAGTGCTGCGGACGCCAGCTGTGATGACACAGCGCCGTGCGACTTCCTACAGGCGCCCCCGGCGAAGTAGTCCGGTCACGGCCAAGACAATCAGCCGTGCCCTCCGTCACATTCGAGGCTGGCCGAGTGCAAAGTAAGCAGCGAGGTACTCACACAAAACCACAGACTTTTCATGGAGATTGGGCGAGTGCAAAAGGAAACAGAAAAAAAAAAATCTTTGCTCAAACATAAGGATTTTGGTATTTCTGAAAGGTCCGTTCAAAGCGTCAGCGTTAAATTACCTTTTAAGAGAAATATGAGGTATGAGGACTGTTTTCGATTATCCGAGAAATGAGTATAAATGGGGTAATAATTGCAGTATATAAAGAAGTAGGGCAAGGCATTGTTCTGCAATACGATGACAGAGGACAAATCCCGGCTTCAAAACCTGTTCCCTGAAATTAACTTTTCAGATTCACGCAAATCTGTTCTTCGCCTTCTGAGACGGCTAAGATTTAAATGTGGCAAGTATACAAAGAGCGCGCCTCGTTGGCTGTGGCACCAGGAAGCGAGGGAGCACATGTGTCTACTCACCCTCATCCAACCCACAAGAGGGTACCCTGGGGTACAGTACATTCACGTGATACAGAAAAACCTAGTGTAAATCTCCTAAGTTCAATACAGCGAGTTTCCTTAATTACGCGTTAGGGTAATCTCTGATCCAGAGACCATAAGTAATATATAACTACCGTTTACCAAAATATTTTTGTTAGATTCTGATTTGCCGATATACTTCCTTTGGTAGTTAAAAATTCTTATCTTCTAAACTCAAGTAGAAAATTAATTCGAATCATTAGTTCAACCAGGGGCGGATCCAGGATTTTGGTTTGGGGGGGGGGCGGCTTGAGCGGACTTTGGTTTGGGGGGGGGGGCTTGGCTTGAGTGAATTTAGGTTCAGAGGGATTGCCTTCAGTGGATTTTTTGTTTTTTTTGGGGGGGCGGGGGGGCTTGAGTCGGCCATGGGGTAGCTTTTATAGCCTACTCGGGCCTCAAATCCGTAGAGCTAAAAAAAAAATCTCCAAAATTACAATGTCGGGGTGGACCTAGATACTTTTTGGGGGGGGGGTGGCTTGAGCCCCCCCCTGAGTTCAACTTAACAATATAACTTTTAACAAAAGGTATTCAACGTCATTAGTTCCTTGTACCAGAGCGAAACATACCCTGCTTCTTGCCAGTTGAATATAAGTTTCGAGCTCCACCTACCGGAATAAAACATACCTAAATACCTTACCAGCGACCTCAATAAAATACGGTTTGAATATGACTTCAATAATTCTGTGGTTTGTCCAAGATGATGCGGATAGGATTTTATAAATAAAGAAGACGTCTTCAATAATTTCTTGGGATCGTACACCGAAGGACGAGGTCTCAAACACGTAGGTGTGGCGATGTTATTGCCAGATCGCAACATTCCGGCGAGAGCTTTCGCAAAGAATATTATAACCAGGCACATTCCTTCTGCCTCTGGCGGTAGAAAACAAGACAAAACTTGCTAGTTATACTGTAAAACGCATTTAAATAGCAGAACAAAGTACTGTGTTGGAAGCAACTCTAATTAGTTTCTGGAATAACTGCGTGATTTGCCTGTCCAGGAACGCAGCTACCCTGAATGTCGCTCGGCCTGCTTATTAAATTCCTGTCGCCATCTTCACCCGTAACTTTCCTCCCCCGACAGCGACAATGCCGGCCACCTTCTCACCACTCCGAACGCCCCGCCATGAATTCCGCAGGCAGTGCAGAAGCTCTCATTTCCGTGAAATTCATTTCGCGTACCTTCCTTCGTGTCACGATGGTAGGAAAATAGTGGGGCAGTTCCCAGGACCAACATGGATGACTACACAGCCGCGTACCAGATACTGCCAGGATATCGAAGCTCAGAAGACTACTTTTTTTTTTATCTGCTTAATGTCTCTTTAACAGCGAGTTCTTTAGAGACGGGAAAGGATGGATGGGAAGGAATTCGGCCATGGCCTTTTGAAGGAAACATTCCGGCATTTGCCTGGAGTGATTTGGGAAACCATGGAAAACCCAAATCTGGATGCCCGGACGCAGAAGACTACAAAATAAAAACAACAGCACCATCTCTGCTAGGTCAACCTTCATAATTTCGTAAGAAATAAAATTCCTTAATGTTTACTGTTTTACCATTTAGGAAAAAGTTCCCAACATCTGTAACAAAACGGACCTAGATAAAGTAAAGATACATTCGTACAAGAAGATAGAGAAAATACAATAAAAAGAGAGCTCAAATTTTGTGCATACTGAATAACGATACACAATGGACGGCTGTATGTTGATGAATAAAATATTGGAATTCATTTCCAAATTAAAAAAGTACCATAGGACGCACGATTAGAAGAAACAGGTTGGGATTTGAAAAGAGTCAGCACCACGGAAGAGATCACCAACAACAGAGAAAACTCGTTGGTAACTGCCACATTTCCTTTCCTCCAATCACAACTGCAACCCGAGAGAGTGACGCCAGGTGAACGAAAACAGTCCATCAGCTCGCGCATCAAAAGAAAAGAACTGTACTAGTCTTCGTCTCCAAATGGTCAATAAACTGCCAAATTCAAAACAAAAAAAAGCATCTTGAACAGAGGCGTAGCTAAGTTTACAAGGGTCCCGGTGCAAAAAAAATAAAATAATTTGGGCCCTCAAGTCAGATGGGCGACCTCTTAGGGGCCCCCGTGAGCTACGCTTGGGGCCCCTGATCTTGATTGATTTGTAATAATACTCAACAAGTAACTTTGAAAGAGTGCGACAGAACTTGTATTGATCAAGGGCATGAAACAGAAAGAGGACCCATCTCGTACCGACCTGATGTACGGGTCAGGAACAAGCTCGATCACGGACACCCACTTTCCTCTTTATTATTTTACTTTCTCGCCATGCTCATCCTTGTCCTTCCGTGGACTACTCCTGATTTTTCTACCCATATCTTTCCATGCGTCGTAACTTGTGATGTTCCGATTCAAGTAAATACGAGTAAGTACTCGATACTTTGTTTCGATACCGAGTACTTTTCGTATTCGAATTAATTCATTCGATACTTACTCGGTATCGGAAGAAAAGTACTTGTATCGAATCGAAAGTATCGAAACGCACCCAGTGTTAAATTCAGTACTGCTTGCGAAATTAATTTCTGGCTAGCGTCAAGTTGGTAGCATTGGAAACGAAACAAAATCAGTCTTAGAATAGACAATCTGATCTCAATGAGTTTGTTTTAGGTCCCTATTTCATTGTAATAAAGTTGTACTCGGCGCGTATTTCGCTATACCTGGCCAATGGTCGCTCCCGCGCAGCCCCACACAAAAACTAAAAGAGATGGTTGAGAGCAACTAAGTAGCACACATGAATCGGAAGAAGAAGCTGCTTCAGCTAACGTTTCACGGGAATATCACTTCTGGAAACACCACAAAGAAAAAGAAAACGCACCGCACTGACATAGTCTCTCTCTACTTGTCAATCACTGTAATGTCTCTAAAAAGCAATCCATTTACATAATGGGAAGAAATGAAATTTATATTTCCCTGTCTGTATAAATACGCACAACAGTATCTTACTATTGTAGCAGCGTCAGTATTGAGTGAATGATTGTTTTCTAATGCGGGTGAAACGATGAAAAACAAAGGAAACAAACTGTCCTCAAAATATTTGGAACAATTGTTTTTTGGGGAAACCTCCCAAAAGCGGACTTTTATTGTTTAAAAGTGTTAAAACTACAATAAATAAATATTTAGAGATAAGACAAAACCTTCAAAATTTGCTTACAATGTGAGCTTTATTATAATTTTAATAAATAAATAAAAATGTTTACTGAGTGTTTTTTTATTTTATTACACTAGGCAAATAAAATAAATAATTTACCAACATGCACACACACACACACACACACACACACACACACACACACACACATATATATATATATAGTAATATTTCGACATTAATTTAAAAAAAACTATCGATATGAGTAAGTATCGTAAGACAATTTGAGTATTACTCATTTGAGTAGGTATCGATACTTTGATGGTATCGGAACATCACTAGTCATAACCACGCCCTGTACACTCCCAATCATGTTAGTTATTGATTGTGTTGTGCCTTCTTACGCACCCCCTCCACCTCCTTTATGATGTGCACTGCAGGTAGTGCTGAGTGCTGGCGTACCAGAGGAGCCGCGGCGAGTGAAACAGTGTCTTTGGTACACACGGAGCGACCCGGATGTCGCGACACGGTGGTTTGTTTACACTCAGCCTCCATTACACTATGTCGATACTGATTTCTCCAAACTAGTACACTTACCCGTCACGTGGTTGATTGTATACATCGGTGTCATTAGAGCTGGTAGCAGACGAGGAACAAAGAACGGGAGTAGGTTCAAATATCACCTTTTTCTATTTTTTGTTTATAGTTTTATGCCTCGGTTTTTAGAGGTGGGAAACGACAAGGGACAAGAAATGGAAAGGAATTCGGCCGTGTCCTTTTGCCAGTGCCGGATCTAAAAGGAAAGGGAGGGGCAAACCGGCAATCTCCAAGTTTTTGCTTCAGCTCGGAAACTTCGTGGTTCCGTCACTGGCTTTTGAAGAACTCGGTTGGAGCGATTTCGAGAAACCACGGGAAAGCTAAATCTGGTTGGACGAACGGGAATTCGAACCCGGGTCCTCTCGAATCCCAATCACGAGCCTTCTTCCCGCACTGGGACAACGGCAGCGTAGATTTGATTTTTCACGTCGGCCAAATTGTTTGGTAGGAGAGGAACATAAACACGATCTTTAACGAGAGCCTAGGGAAAGAAATCCAGTGGTATCAAATAAGGGAACGAGGTGGCCATGTGATTGGCTCTTCACCGACCTGGGAAGCGATTAACGAGGAAACCTCGAACTTCCGTGAGGAAATGAGGTGGTGCACCGTCTTGCTGGGAGTAAACCATCCTATCTTCATCGATCTGAGGAATTAAAAAGTTTTCAAGTATATCCAGATACACAATACCAGTGACAGTTTTTCCCATGAAGAAGAAAGGGCCGTACACTTTCAATTCGCTAAGAGCAAAAAACACATTAACTGGGGCTATCACAAACGTGTTCCACGGTTGCATGCACATTTTCGCTGCCTCCAATTCTGCAGTTGTGGGTGTTCACCATGCCAGTGATATGAAATACAGTAGAACTACAATCATCCGAACTCCGATTATCCGAATCGCTTATTTTCCGAATCGCTTTTTTAATTAAAACGGAAACGTACTGCGATTCAAAAAATAATAATTCTGCCTACACACCACATGAAACTTCTCACTGTCAAGCGGATGCGCGAATTTGCTGCCAGGAAACAGATGAATACAGTCACACAGCTTACTTTGACCGAGATGTGCAGCAAGCAATGACTTTTATTTACAGTAAGGCACGTACATTGTACTAATGTACAGCGCTTGTAACTATGCTAACATGTAAAAGAGTTGCCTTGTCATTTAATAAATTAAAAGCTCTTTTCCTTTAAATATAGTTGCTTCTCCCATTTTCAACATACATACAGTAATTGATTAAAATAGACACTTTTTCGGAAAAAATCCAATTATCCGAATTTTTTGTTATCCGAATGGGGTCCGGTCCCAATTGATTCGGATAATTGGAGTTCTATTGTACTGACCAATAGCTCAAAATTATTGTGTTCAGGAATGTCTCGTCGCCCTGTATCCGATGCAACATTAACGCACAGAATTCCCCACAAGCAACCTTATCTGCATCACTAATGTGCTGTGCCATTGTGAATCTGTATGGTTTCAAGTCGAAACGTCTACGCTGTATTCACTAAACAGTCTTTTGTAGAATGCCAGTCTCGCGAGACTCACTTCTCGTTGATTTTTGTGGACTGCGGGCAAAGCATTCCTTAACATGTTCGACATAATCATCAACACACGAGCGACCTGGTTATTTAGTATCATGTCCCAGTGAACAACCCGTCTCAACAAAGTTCTTGTGCCAAGAGTAAATTTTAGGCCTGCTTGGAGGTTCTTTAGCGTATTCGGTGCGAAATTTACGCCGAACAGTTGTTGCAGAGTTCGTTTCACTAAACCAAAACACACAGCGAGCACGCTCCGCACCCGTGAAAGCAGCCATTTTAATTGCGTACTGCGCTGGCGCTACTAGTGGCGGAATGGTGTACTAATGCACTTGCGGTTGTTTGCTATAAAATGACACATCTACCGATTCTATAAGTTATCTCATCAAATTTCTATATCATTTCATAGTTGCACAGTCCTCTTCGACTCACCCTGTATTGTGCGCAATACTCGTCAATTAGCGCAGCGCCAAGTTGCGCAAGAGAGTGAAGCGCTCGCTGGCCGCCCCGACCAGTGACGCAAACTTCTCGCTCGCTGCCAGCTGCAGTTTTACGACGGCAATGTCCGACATACCCCACATTCCCCAGCCACTTTCACGGAAAAAACTTCCGCAACGCTACAACAGGAATACGACTCACTCTACGCAAACGTTGGCAGAAAAGTAAACTATTCAACGCCGACAACATTTTCATTGACGGAATCACGTTTATAGACCACTGGCAGTAATCTTGCAGTCATGTCTCTCGAGTGGTTTCATGCAATGCTCCATCCCTCCCTTTGGTCACCTAACTTCTTGCTTCAGCATACCCCTTAAAACTTACGTCGTCAGTTATCTGTTTCATGTAATCTTCCTCTACAGCTATTACCTTCAATTGTTCCCTCCAAGTAACCGGGGTGGATGACCGATAACCCCCTGGCCTCGCATTCGGGATAATACCGGTTCGAATCCGCGTCACGCCATTCAGGTTTATCCGAAACCACTCCACGTGGATGGTGGGACGGTTAGTTCACAAGGCCATGGCCGAATTCCGTCCCGTTCCTTATACAAAGTCCCTTCCCACTTCTAATGACCTCAATCTAGACGATGCGTAAATCCAAATAAATAAATAAAATAAATATTCCTCCCCCACTAACAAATTACGCAATGTCCAATGTCTTAAAACATGACCAATCATCCTATCTCTTTTTTGTATAAGACTATTTCATAAAATCTCCTCGTCCACCGTTTCGAAAATCTGTCCAATTAATTTTCATCAATCTTCATCATACCTGCTTGTGTGTGAGAGAGAAAAAACGAATAAAAACAATAATAACAATGACACAATCGAGCTATGTAAAAATTTTGCCTGAATCCGATCATTTGTTCTGGAGTAACCGCGTAAGCACATACGATGTTGTGACTTTTTAATTAAGAATTTTTTTACTAAAAAAATCACCTCTATTTCTCAGCCTAGACTTCTTTCAGTTCAATACACTTTCCCGTATGAATCTCCCAATTATTTAGGCCTTTAAATCTGCAAAATACGATTTTTCTTCCTTGTGATGTAGTCTTCAATCGAGCCAATTCTTCAGGTTTTTTGAGAGAAAGAAATCGCTCGGAGCCAAACCTGGAGAACAAGGTGGATGAGATAGCAGTTTGTTGCATTAGCTGACTTGTTGTCCTCCTCATCAACATTATCAGTGTACTGAACTAAGACAGGTTTTCACATTGCTGCTCTCCATGGTCTTCTCTTCATGTCTTAGTTTCCCTTGACGTCAGCTCTGATCTTGCACCTCCTTCTTCCTCTCACTCTCTTAGTCCTTCCACGGTGTTTGTTGACAAGCACTCCCCTCTCAGCAAGTGCCCCATCCAATTCTTTTATGACTTGGAGTAGTTTTCTCCTTTCACCTACCCTATCCACCCTATCAACTTTACTTACTTTATCCATCCATCTTATCCTCTCCGTTCTCCTCCACATCCACATCTCAAACGCTTCTAAACGTTTCTCATCTTCTATCTTCAGTATCCACGTCTCTGCCCCATAAGGGCCCACACTCCACACAAGACATCTGCCGAGTCTTTTCCTGAGCCTTTGTCTACTTTTCCAAAAATAGTCGCCTCTACCTATTAAACGCTTCTTTCGCTACGGCAATGCGAGTTTTTACCTTGTTGTCCTGGCGAAAGAGAATCCTTTTCCTCGACAAATGGAGGCGTTTCTTCAACAATTACTCTTGAAATTGATCGAGCAATGCGGCATACTGTGATCGTTTTACCCTTTTATTATGTAATCGAAGAAGTTGACACAACGCGGATCTCAGAAAATGGTCGTCATTTCCCGCCGACGTAACTGTTTCTGACTTCTTTGGAGGACTTTCGGGACAGCAAATCCGCTGTTTGGTCTCGGGTTGAAGGTAGTGAGTCCCCGTTTTTAAAACTGTGAAATGGCGCCGCAAAAACTATTTGGACTGCGCTTGAACTTGTTCAATGGTCAGGGGCGGCCCTAGGGCGGTGCGAGCGGTGCGACCGCACCGGGCGCCGTCGTATGGGGGGCGCCGAAACTGCAGTGACAGATGGTTTACTCAAAAAATAAATTCTATAATAACCCAATTTGCATATTATTTTAACGCACTAATCATCCAGACGAGTTTATAAACGCAAGAGCTTCAGCTTAGTGCTCAGTCGTATGTCATCATAGAATAGAGTCAACTGGAGTTGCGACTCGAGTAAGCTCGACTTATTCGAATCAAGAAAATCACAACTCGTTCCATAATTGGCACTTTCCGGGTCCGTCGCTCCCGCACCTGTTTCCTGTCTTTTGAGCTGTAGTCTTGAGTTCATGGAGCGAGATTCCATCTAGTTATCTATTTATACCACTTCTAGACTTTAGGTGATTGCAATTAACGTTGGTATCGTAAATATTTATAAAGCATAATGCTTTTACAGACAAAACATGTGCTACATACAAAAACAAAAAAATTAAGAAAGCCATATGGCACACAAAACCAAGGCTAAACTAAGATGGTTTAAAAATTGCTTGCAAATTTTTTTGCATTTGAGAAGTCATCTGAATCATCGTCACCAGAACTAGTTCAAAACGCGGCGGAAGAAAACTTGTTTAATAGTTCTGCCCTGGAAGAAGAACCCAGAATGAGGGTCGAAACGTCGACTACAAGGAACATGACGCGGCACCACGCGGACAGCCAAGAGAATCAACCGCCTCTGGCCGCGGAATCCTACGATTATATTCGTTTAATAGAAGTTCTTCAGACGAGGCTTACGATGATAAAAAGCAAGCATGTACGAGAAGATTTAGCTATGGCTAGAATGTTGTCTGCAGTTCAAAATATTACAGAATGAGGTATACCAGACATACCATCACCGTCGCATTTTCAAAGTATAAATTTTGATGATATTTTAAAATGGTCGCTCATTGACTCTGCAGCCAGAGATGAAATAATTATTCTAGCAGCAAAAAAATAAAAAATATTATGTATGTCATTTTTCAAATATGCGTTTTCAAAGAGTAATGCCAAATGGAGAAATATAAAAAAAGATAGCTTGCTTACTCTCAATATGCAGATAAAGTATATTGTTTTTACTGAAGTTTATTCAGCAGAAGGTCTCATTCTTAGTAGGGAAAAGAAGGATTTGATGACTGGAGCTACTTATCAGAGAGTCTCAAAACTCATGAAACTTCCTCAAATCACCAACACACCATAATCAATTGGATAGAAGTGTTGATTAAATTAAACAATTTTAGTGTCATAGACAAGCATTTGTAAATACAGATTGAGGACGAAACATCAAGGAAAGGATGATGTCCAAAGTATTCTTTTTAACATGCAGTAAATTCTTGTTCAGAGGAAGCTTTGGATCTAAAACACTAAATACTTCTAATAATGGTAACTTCCTGGGTATATTGCAACTGCTAGGAAAATATGACCCTGTAATGACGGAGCATCTCCGGCGTGTTGCTAATAGGGAGACAAATGTCGGATATGTATTCAAAACGAATGAAATGTGTAATAAAATACTTTTCCATCACACTGAATTTAACTCCTGATGTCATTGCTTTCGTTGACACTAATGAAGACAAAGTCCAAGTGCGTGGATGTTTCGTTGCTAACAAGCCGGCAGTGACTCTTAGGGACCTGGAAACCGGACTCACTGGCCTGTTTATCGATGATACTTTTCACAAGTTCTATTTGGATATCAACGATTGTGAGGCCAAAGATATGACAATGGATCGAATATAACAGGAAGAATCAAAGGTGACCAAAGCAGAATTCTGAACCTATATCTTCGAGCATTTTTTAATCCCTGTAGCTGTCATTAAATTTGGTAATAGCAAGTGCTGCCAAAACATCAGTTAAATTAGTTCACTAGTCCGGATTTCTTTAAAAAATAATTTTGTTCTATTCTTCCGATCAACAAAGCTATGGGAAGTGGTATTCAAGCACTTAGACGGACTATCACCAAAAAAATTTCTAAACTATTTTGAACAATAGAGTTTTTAACCTCGCCACAGTTCGTTATCACCAGCGGCGACGTTAGCCATTACAAGGTCCGGGGTGGCAGATCTTTGCGAGGCCCTTGTCCTTTGTGCAAAGTATGAGAATCAAAAGAACGTATTTCTGATGATCGACGAGAAATGCAAAAGTCATAAATAAATACATTTTGTGTTTTAAAATATTGTATTAGAAGAGTTATTAAAAGTTATCAAACATAAAGACGACAAATTATTGATGATAAACTAAGGTACATTAAAAGATATACACAAGGATTTAAAAATTATGTTTGCGGCTTTTTCTGAGACTAAAATATTTAACTAAAGCACAAAAATCTAACGCGTGAGCTACTTCATTTTCAATTCAAAGAATAGAAAGGGCTGAAAGTCGAACTTGACACATCAAACCATTTTTAACCACGAAAAACTTCTTTCTGCGTACGCAACTGTCTCAGATATGGTGGCAAAAATTCTCAGGACTAATTACTTCTATAGTGGGGTACACTTCAGTTAATATATTTTTTTTATTAGTTATCTCATCACGGAGATAGCGCCGTGGATCACTTCTTATAAACGGATAAACGTATTGAGTTGTTCATAAAATTCTTGTTCATCTATATCAGATGTTTCTCCTATTGTTAGAGATATTTGCAAGTCATTGCGTTGCTTCAGAAGTTTTACAATCACTAGTTTCCTTTAATCTTTTTATGTTGTGCATGAAACCAAATGTGTTTTCATCATGTTTAAGTTCCTCAAATCTATGTTGGCAACTTGCACGCACATTGTCAACAATAACATACTAATAGTTTATTTTGAAAATCTCCTCCGCATGCAATTCAAGAGCTTCATTTTTTCTCCTATATAATGAAAGTTCGTTCTCTTACGTTTCCTTCTCACGATAATGAACTTTGTCAATATCGTTTTAGTCAACTGTTTCTCTTGCCGTTACCAAGGATAATGACTGGAAACCATATCCAGATAATTTTCAAGCCAATGTGTAAATGCATCATGTGTTGTTTAGCCGCAAGTAGTTGCATTTTTCGTTTTGCAACATTTTTCTTATTACATTATCTTTGCAAGAATGTCATACCATACGACGAGAGCAACTACAAATTCGTAGGTAGTTATTTCCTTTTTTATAGACTGGCATTCACTAACCAAATGACAATCTGTTGTATATTCTGCTAAATCTCTTAAAGCATCCCATATATTTCTTGGCTGTAATCCAGTCAAATAAGGTGAAAAAAGGGGCAAACCTCGGAATGAAAGATAACAAGCTGAAAATTTACTCTTGCTGAAATCTTTGTTTTGATATTTTATAAGTTGGCTCAAAAGTCTCATAGAATCTCGTATACGCCAGTCAAGATAATCAAGGTCAAATGTCACAAAAACTGTTTTTATAAATACCTCGCTTCCTTTACTCTAAATGTTATTTTGAGTTATTGTAAAAGTTGTAGAGCATAATATTCTCTACAAATTTCTTCACAGACAATATTTCATAGCTTTAACCCTTCTTGAGATAGAGCGTGAACTGTAGGGAGTGCTTAGCCGTATGGACGACAGCGCTACTTACAGTATGTTAAGTGTAAAATCTTTTACATGATGTGAGCATTTAGTTCGCCACAGTGGCTTAAATAAACCTTTTCAGACATACAGCATTCCTTGTTAATTCTCTTTTCTTATTAATACCGCTGCTGTCCTATACTAATTTTTCTGAGGTTTGAGTTATTATTAATAAATAAAGACTATCCTCTGCCCACGGCTTTGTTCGAGTGGAATTCATAACGCATTCGTACACGTATTCGTATCTGAATCCCACAGGAACTACTTTATCGATCGGGATAAAAGTAGATAACCAATACATTACTCCAAATTTTATTTTAAGCCGTTCAGCCGTTTAGACGTGAAACAGTAAAAACTTTCAAGCAAACAAACTTTTGCATTTATAATATGAGTAAAATGTAAAAAAAAATGCTATCTTCAACCTGTCTACAGGAACACCCTAATCACAATAAGCGATTGCACATTTGGGGCGCCACAATGAGATCTCGCACCACCTAAAAAAATTGCTAGGGCCGCCTCTGTCAATGGTCACACTATTCTGGTGTTGTAAACTGTCTGCAGTCGAAGCATCCATCGTACCCAGAGCTTTAAAGCACACAAACGATGGTGCAAAATATTTACAATATCGGCTATCCTGCGGGTTTTCGGCACAGTGTAGTGGATTTTGCTCACCGGTTCTAGCGTCCTGGCTTACTCGGGGCTTCTGCTCATCTTGCTTTTGTTATTTTAACCTTAAAATACTGTATTCTCACATAACAGGTATTAAGGAAAAAATAATAAACTCACATGTTTCTTGGCGCGTTTTTCCACATACTGAAATCATATGCGAAACAGAAAGCCGATTTAGTGGTGTCAGCAATCAGTATCTCTTAAAAGTAATATAAATGTTTATGGTGCAGACCGGTGTTTTACAACCCGGGGGTCGCTAAGTCATGCTTGGGGAGCCGTAGTCGCAAGGGATCCATGAAACAAGATTGATAAAAGAATAAAACAAAAACAAAAATAAGCAAGATAAAAGTAAAAAGAAAGGGACTTAGGTCTTACACTACAATAAAAATACAACATTTTCAGTGTGAAAGATGTAGCTGTTTATTTTTTAATAAATTGTCGAATTGAAAGCAATGGCTACACCGTGTGATGAGAAAGGTAAGGAATGTGGGCGCAACACCTGAAGACTGCAAAAAGGAATAATAATGCCTGTATTCAAAAAAAGGGAAATGATGGCGAGATAAGTAAAAGAGGAAGACAAGCAGAGGCGTTCCTAAGCAGCATTAGAAGCCTGATATGCAATAAAGATGTGCTACAGAGAAGCAAGAGAGTAATCTATGTGCCTGTCTTGACTTATGCTGCTGAAACATGGACAGTGAAGAAGCGGGACATCAGCAGAGTACAAGTAAGTGAAATGAAGTTTTTAAGAGGTAGAATGGGAGTTACTAAAATGGACAGAATAAGGAATGAAGTGATTAGACGCACCATAAAAGAGGAACCCCTACAGGAAAGGGTAGAGAGGACCAGACTGAGATGGTATGGACATGTAAAGAGAATGGAGGTTCAGAGAATCCCGAGAAAACTCCACGAAATTAAGATGCATGGTAAACGACCCAGAGGAAGACCAAGAAATGGATGACTCAAAGGAGTGAAGGAGTGTGTAAGGAAGAGAGGAGAGGACTGGAAAAAATTGGTGACAGAGAGGTAGTGGGATGAAAGAAGGAAATGGAGAGGCTTGTGCATGAGGCAGACCCGGCCAGAGGCTGGAAACTGTTGAGGATGATGATGATGATATAATTATCGAATTGTGGCTGTATTTATGAACGCAAATCACCAAATCATTTTCTAATTGGAGAAAATTACACATTGAGGTTTATTATTCGTGATTATAAAATTGGGTAATTGTCGTCGTAAAGTCTATTTTTTCGGTTTTGATTTGTTTCCGCGACAGTCTCTTCTAGTAGACGTAAACAAACTGTTCCTAGGCAACCGTCACCTCCCGCGCCGCCACCACGCAGCGGGGTACCCGTGACCACCTTGCACATCATTTGATTTCCCGGTCAGCTACAATTTTTATACTTGTAAAGGGATCGCGTATTCAGAAAAGTTGAAACACAATGGTATAGACGGCCGAGAGACACAATTTCCATTTGTCATCTATTTTCCCCTTCTGCTTTGCTGAACTATTGATTCAAAACTTCCTTCCCTCACTAAAATCTCTGCTCAATTGCATTATTAATCTGTTTGCTTTGCAGTTAACACATGGTACATTAAAATAGAGCTCAAAGTCATAGGCTTCCTGGAAACAGATTAGAAAAATTAGTACCGCTTTTAGAATTTCCAAGAAGATAAAAGTAATTATGAAACATATATTTCTATGAAAGTCCAATCCTGCTTCCAACTGACCTTATCAACATATTTACTACAAAAAATCAAAATCTGAAAACAATAAACTATTATCCAACAGCATATTTTAATTTTATTACAGTTTTTAAAAATACTTACCACTCTGTAAATCATTGTTATCTTACACATCTACAGTATGCCATAGAAAGAGATTGGTTATTGTCATATCTTATGTATAGAATACAGTGTAATTAATTGGTGGAAGGAGTTTCAAAACTTAACATTTGACTAAAATAGGGCTTAATCCACGCATCAATTTTCTTACACATTTAATCATATTTTATGTTCAGTATCAGTTCCAATTTGTTCATTGTTTACAGGCACAATTTAGGTTGTTTGCAGATGACATAATGGTATATAATACCATCAAAACAGGAAAATATTGAAGAGTTGCACATGGACAAAATATCTAACTGGAATGGTCAACACACAATGAAGATAGTGAAGTGAAGAGTCAACTTATAATGCACATAGATTAAAAAAAAAAAAAAAAAAAAAACAACAACATAAAGGTTATTTTGATAATAGGATGGGGATAGAATTGCTTGTTGAAGGCTTAAAGTGTAAATATCTTAACATAACATTTGATAATAAATAATAACTTGGCAGAGCACATTGAGCAGATGGTAGGAGAAAGTAACAAAATTCTTCATTTACTGGAGAGTGATAAGAGGATGTACCAGAGAAGTTAGGGAATCGGGTTACAAAACTTTGGTCAGACCAATGGTTGAATAGGGTCGTGTATTTTGGGACTCACGTTTCGGTTATTAAATACAGTACACGAGTTGGAAGACATGCACAGGAGAGCAACTAGATTTGTTTGTGGAAATTACTGCAGGACCCAGTCAGCACTGGCGTAGCTAATATGGGGCTAGGCGATGCAGTGCACCGGGGCCCCTACACTCAGGGGGCCCCCAAGCATCCCTCTGGGGACCTCAAAGCGCACATCTGGGGGCCCCAAGTGCAGTTCAGAGGCCCACGAGCCTTTATGGCAAACTGGCGACCTTTTTTTTTAGCTCTACAATCATCTAAGGGGGCCCCTGAGACACACGAAGCCCCTCACTAAGGGCCCTCTCACTGCTCAGGAGGCCTCTAAGCACAACTCAAGGGCCCCATACTCAGCTCAGGGGGCCCCCTTACCAGCAACACAAAGCAAAAAAAAGGTCACCTATCTGGCTTGAAGGCCCAAAATAAATGTTTTGCACCGGGGACCTTGTTGACCTAGCAACGCCACTGCTAGTCAGTAACTGATGTGATAAAGGATCTGGAATGTGAGTAATTACAAGACAGGAGGAGGATGAAGGGAGTGATGGGAGAATACAAAGTGTATGTTGGTGATGAGGCTTGGAGGGATATTGGTCAAAGAATTAGGAGTAGTGCATGGGAGGGCAAATATGACCATAATTTTGTGCTTCATCTTACTGTCACAATACACTTAACTATTTACAAAATTGCACAAATCAAAGAACCTTACAGAAAGCAATGTCTGCAAATAATAACTTAACATGTTTACATCTTCTGTACATGAAAGTACACAAATTATTGGTTTCTCTGTACAGCTAGTCTTATTATGTATAGAGCTAGGTACAAAGATGGAAAAATAAAGATTTTGTAGGATTGTAAGGTGGAGGAAGAACTGCTCGCCGAAGACAAAAGTGTGAATATCTCATATAATGTTTGGTGATAAATTCAATTGGGCAGGAAAAATTGGACAGGTGGTAAGAGGTGGTTTCAAAATCATTCATTTACTAGAGCGGATGATGAGGCGGCGTAAGAACAATACTAAAAGAAAAAAGAATGATTTCATGTACAAAATATTTTGTAGATTTTAAAATTCTAACATTCCCCTGTATATACATTATAAGACTATACTGCTTTCACTCACAAAGAATGTTGTAAAAAAGAATGAACAAGTACACAAATATGAAACACGTAATAAAACTAATTTAAATTTACATGTACACAACAAAAAAAATTAGAAAAGCTTCCTTCAGTTTTAAGATTAATTAGTAAGAAGATAGAACAGTTCAAGCATAAGCTTAAAGAGTATCTATGTAATAAAGCCTTCTACTCAATCAAAGAATATTTAACTGACGGAACAAAGGAAAGAATGACAGTGTAAAAAGTTGTTTATATTAATAGTTTGTAATTATATAGGATATGGTAGCACATATTTGTCAATGACATGTAACAAATCTATGAAAAGTACATGATCGACATAAAAATGTATGAGTAGAAAATGAATATATTTACTGTTAACTTGAGGCATTAAATTGTCAAGAAAGCTATAAATAATATAGACTCTAATATACATTGACTTGTCCTAATTCATTGTACAAATTGTATGTAAATGATGTATGGGACCAAATAAAATGAATGAATGAACTGAGTATGAAAGCTAAAACAGGCCCTTGCTTGATTATAGTGGGGTAGTATGGGTATAAAAAACAGAAGTTGGCAAGTAAGCAAAGGAGGACAACTATACTTATTTCTGGAAGTTACGGCAGATTACAATTGGGGAAATTGATTTGGTTCGGAATTACTGGAAGAAAGGATGGGTGAAGAGAGTATTGGGAGTTTATACGACATATATTGCCAATGAGGCCTGGCTGAATATTGGGAGAAGAATATAGAGTAGTACATGGAAGACAAGGGATGCCTATGCACAAAAATGAATTTATTTCTGATATAAAGGACAGAGAAAAAAAAAAATTCTTTGTAGGCAGGAGAGTCAAGGACTATAATAAATTAACCAGGGAATTGCAGAGCAATTTTGCTTAAACACTGAATGAATTTCAGGCAAAAATTTATTGAAGGCATAGGTATATAGTTCTGTGGTTCGGATTCCATGTTAAAGTGTAGGTCCCAGAGGAAAGGAACTGGCCGTCCTACCTCTGACAGAATGGGTTAGAACGCCTCCTTCGGGAGGATCCAACCAACCTTCGGGTTGTGGACTAAGTTAAGTTAAGGTATATAGTAGAGAAACTGACATATGGGCTTAGGCTCCATTTTAATTTTAAATAAAAATAACTAGCATTAACTGTGGTGGAGATACTAGGCCTACTGAAGTGGCAATTTTCCTACACTGTCTACTTTCATAAAATTTTATTTGAAATTTTTTATCTGTTTGACGTAAATTATTCAGCACCTCCATCCACGATTTATTCCCCAACTCCATTAGTTATAAATCACCGAGCGTGGTGGTGTAACGGCTAGCGTTCTGGCCTCGCATTTGGGAGGACGGCGGTTCGAATCCCCCTCCGGGCATCCAGATTTGGGTTTTCCATGGTTTCCCCAAATCACTCCAGGTGAATGCCGGGATGCTTCCTTCAAAAATGCCATGGCCGAATCCCTTCCCATTCCTTGCCCCCCATCCTTTCCCGTCTCTAAAGACCTAGTTGTAATAGGAGACACTAAGCAGTTAAAAAAAAAAAAAAGTTATAAATGAAAACATTCACCTGCTGATTTATGGTCACGGTCAAAACTTCTGTCCCCTATACAGCTTTTAATTTTTCACCCAATATCCATTGAGGTTTCATTGCAAACATACAGCAGATACACACCCTGCACCCCCATCAATGAACTCCCAGCCCAAGACGCTTAGAATTAACAGACTGCCATAAACTTCATGTAAAGTTATTAATTGCATCTAGGAATCCAACTACACTAATAGTTGCTCAGACATTATCAATAATAGTAGTAACATTCATAACATCGTTGCCTGAAAACTGACACACAGGCAGAATAGTAAGAGTAAAGGGAGAACTGCTGGAAGACTGTATTAATGGGGAAGGGGGAGGTAATTAAGATACTACTGGAGATATAAATTCAAAGTATTTTTAGAGATGCGCAAAATACACATGTTGTGATTGACTACCACTGTATTATGATGTCATTAGTCAGCACAGAGGAATGTTGTCTTAGCAGTATTGTGATTGCCGGTAAACCTAACTAGGGATATCAGTGCTACTGTCACGTGTAGGAGGACATTTTAAAGTTCTTCATGAATTGGAGAGATTAATGCAGAAATGTACCAGAGAAAGGAAGGGAACTGTGATAGTTGATTATGATGGAAGTGTACGAGAGTCATATTGTGTGTTCCAAATAGAAGAGTTGGAGAAGTTGCTAAGGGAACCCAATAACTAATATGATAAAGGTGAAGTGTGGGAATCGTTGGAAGACAGAAGGAAGCTGAAGAGAGTGGTCTTCATATGAAAAACAGACATTGGCAATAAGGACTTCCTTCACTGGATATGGACAACCTAATTGAAGGTTATATTAGAGATATACAACAACAACAAGATTTGTGGTTTCAATACGTTTAATACAACGATTTTAAAAGTTTATTGCATCAAAAACAGTGAAAAAGTCAGTAATAAGCAAGGTGATAATGGTACTACTCAAATTGTAAACACATGACGGTACTACTCACATCAGATGAAGGCATAAATCAGGACACTACATCAAAGAAAGGCGATTGAAATTTCATTATTCGTTTCATGGAAATAACTAGTTCAAGTACCGTAATAAAATTTTCAAACAATCACAAATTCACAATCACTTAAATTTGACATTACGATTGTCGTTTGTTTGAAAGACGAGATATCGAGATTTAGCGATCGCCGACTAAATTGTAAATAACAGAATATAGCGTTAGATTGATTTTATGAAAGTGTTTTACAGGTTTTAAACATTTTATTATCGTCAGTAAATACCAACTTCCATTCTTTCCTGCTAAAATAATTTTGTTTCAACTATGTTACTAAAAGCTGTTCGTCTGTTGGTACCATGGAGGTACCATGGTTGGTACTCCTCTGAACGGCTCTGTTCTCTGGATCAAAGTTACTTTGCTTTTCGCAAGGAAGCGTGTGTGTCTATTGTGTAGTGTAATAGGTGTAGTATTGAATATAATGTTATGATTATGTGGATAACTTTGTTTTGATATCCCTTTCATTAAATAATTATTGCAAGCGTATATTAAGTTCTCCACGAGCCAGCTTAAAACTGGTGAGCGTTTATTAACTTATGACAGTTGTTTCAGGTTAAGCATGAATTTTGGTATTTGTCTCGTTATTTTTTGCCATAAATGGGCTGTACCATTTAAGCTACAATTTTATGGTGTATTAAGTTTATAGAAATTCTGAGCTCTTAAATATTTTAAGCCACAAAAGTAATACATGTTGTATTTCTTGTAACTAAATATTATGCATGTAATGCAATCTCAGACTTTTTGACATTACTTATTCTGCTGTCAAATTTTACCCATTCAGTAATATTTGGAATGTTACTGATTATTTGCACTTCAATTTGTATTTGAAGAGAATAGGTGTCAAGTGGCAACATTATAATTACATTCACAAAACAAATATCCTCATCAGCTACAGTTTCCAACTACTTACTAGATCTGCTTTGCACATAAGCCTCACCATTTTCTTCCCTCTTCCCACCACGTTGGTCCATTCCTCTCTTCGCCATGTGTTTTCTCACTCTTCTCACCCATCTATCTGTTGGTCTTTTGAGCCATTTATCTTGTCTCTTTAATTGATGTATTTTCTGATTTTCAATTCTCTTAACGTTCCCATAAATTCTTAGTCTTGCCTTATCTATCTGTTCCCCCAGAACAATTTGCTTCCTTAATTACATGCTTCACAACTAGAATCTCTTTCAAAACTAATATTTCATCATTATTAACAGGCAATTGGAGTCATTAAAATTCATTTAGTTCAAAATTTATTTTTAATGCAAAAATATGGTTGTCTTCAAGAATAATTATCAACTGTAGTTAAAATGCCCCTTTTGTTTTTGCATCAAAACTTAAAATATATGCTAAAAGGCTGTGCAAAAAGAAAAAAGAAGAAGAATTGAATTTTGGAAGTGCATATTTTAATGTTTAACTAAAAATCTCTCAATAAAAATTAAGATTATCATTTACTGGTTTGGCCACCTGGGAGGGAAAGTTTAAGTTTTATATATGGACAGTTATCATATTTCATCAATCTTCAGGCAGTTCTATCATTACCGTGGCGCCAAAATCTGATGATGAATTCTTCTAGAACTCGACAAAAAAAAAAAGAAACTAAAGAATAAAAAAATTTTATATCTCGCTTGGTTTTCGAGATAAAGCATGTTAAAAATAGGTTATAGGTATAGTTCCTTCTACTTTTGGTGTGTTTTCTTCTGGTCCAGGCCGTATTTCAAACTAGCAACAATCACTAGGAAGAAAATAAAACACCTACAGTGCATTTCCACCGTGCAGATATGGTGGGGTAGCTGTAAAATAAGAATGGAGAAAGAAGGACTTGTGGTATTCGCTTGAAATTTACCACATATTTTCCTGTGGTCATACCTTTTAAGAAAAAGAGTACATGGAAGCGAAATCACACTTACCTTAGACGCGAAGCCAAATGGAAGTTACGAATTAACACTTCAGAAAAACCGCCATTGCACTACATATTGGCATATCGTGTGTGATAGTTGTTTCACTGTGGTCCAGGCTGCATTAAAGCCTAAACACTAACGAATTCATGCTATCCATGGTTCTTTTCAACCTGAAGTCAATGCCCTTAGGTTGAAATACAGCCTGGACCACATTGAGTACATGGCAAAATTTGGACGCTGCATTACAATCGTTATAACGCCATAGCAATATATTCAAATTGCATTTATCATAGTTGCTAGTGATTGTACAGTTTATTCTCCATAGTGCGCGTATTATCCTTGGCGCGACAGTATGAAGTGATATGGCGATTTTCTGTAGCGTTAATTCGTAACTTCCATTTGGCTTCACGTCTAAAGTAAGTGTGATTTTGCTTTCATGTACACTTTTTCTTAAAAGGTATGATCACAGGAACACATGTGGTAAATTTCAAGGGAATACCACAAGTCCTTCTTTCTCCATTCTTATTTTACAGTCACCTATGGTGGTTTTAGTGAAAAAAAATTTCTGGTCCAGGCCAGATCTCACCGTAATCTCCTCACTTTTGAGATACAATATCTCAAGAACTAAGCGAGATATCAAAAAACTTTATCCTTTATTTTCCATTTGTCTCGTCGAGTTACATACGAATTCATCATCAAATTTGGTTATAGCGAAAATTTTCTTCTGGTCCAGGCCGTATTTCAACCTAACTACGTCAATTTTGAGATACGATATCTCGTGAACCAAGTGAGATATCAAAAAAAAATTATTCTTTACTTTAAATTTCTCTCGTCGAGTTCTATAAGAATCAATCATCAGATTGTGGCGCCACGGTAATAATAGAATCCCTAATCTTCAGCTCTTTCAACCGAATTAAGTAAACAATAAATTAAAAATGATCTAATTTTTATTAATATTTTAATGGAAAATATTAATTTTAATCACAACCTAAATTATTTTTAGTGTGTTGTCAAGTTGGAAACAAATTACAGCTTCGAATTGAAGGCTTCCATGGCTGGAATAAATTTATGTTTTTACATATTTCATCTTAAAATCCTTTGCACTTTGAAGTATATTGTGAATTGATTCCTTAGGTAATTGATTTCAGTCTCTCATTCCCCTGCCTACAAATGAAAACTTTCCCACTCCCTTATGTCTGAAATCGGCATCACTAGGTATAGTTGATGCCTTTGGCAATGTTGTTTTCTGATCCAGGCTGCATTTCAGCTGCATCACTTCATTTTGATATAGTAAGAGCCTATATCACAATATATAAGCGAAAGATAAAGAAATATATATTTATCACTTTTGATTTGTCTCGTCAAGAAACCCAAGAATCCATCATTAAATTGTGATGAAACAATTATCATAGAATCCCACTGAAATCTGTTGGTAATTTGTCATGGTGCTTTCTTCACTTCCACACGTTTCCAAATTTTCCAGTATTTATCCAGGCCTCGTCACCAGTATATCCAAAATTCTCTTTACTTGCCTTTTACCCTGCAATGACCCCCAGCCATTGTTTTATCATTTCAGTTGCGGATTAGTGAGTACATCCTTTGGTCATTTCCAGACAACTCTAGCTGCATCTTTTGCACCTCTTTCCAAATTTGGTATTTGATATTCATAATGTGAGTCTCATCCCACAATACTGTTGCAAGGGCCACAGTTATTTAACCCATCTCTCTTGCTTCCCTGGCAAATTCTCTAATTATTCAACAGATGAAATACTCTGAACACTTTACCTATAGCTTCTCAAATCTGCCCTCTCCAGCTTAGCTTACTGATATTCCCAGGTATTTACATTTTATTCCTTCAACGAGCAATTTCCCTTCCACAGAATAACTATACAAAATCTTAATTTTCCTATCTGTTGGCTCTTCTTGGCATTTATCTTCATTTCATGTCTGTCCACCCAGTTAAATATTCTGTCTTGATCCCTTTGCATTTGCTCACAGTCCTCTTTCAGGGTAATCCTGTTATACAGCAAACGGCCTAACCTCTGAACAGTAATGAATGGTGATGGTCTCAATACCCTACTTGTGGCATACCTATTCCCACATCCATTCATGACAATTCCTTTTGATAGTAAAAGTATAGTGCACCCCAATTGTAGCTACTATAAAATACGACTCAAAAATTGTTTCTTTGTGTTATTCCCCGTTCTCTGCTATAATTGGGAAAGGATATCATTTCAACCTTCGCCTGATAATTGCTATTTTCTCTGAATGCTCTCCAACCGCACTTTCTGTTCTCAAGATTTCTGCTGCGATGACAGAAGTGAAGAAGAGGGGCATCTTTGCCTCATATCGATGTTGTGAAAAATTCATGACTGACCTATTTCAGGGTGAACGCAACTAAATATTACCACCAGCCATGGTCATATCTAGGAATGACCGTGAAAATAGAAATCGGGACCAGAATCGATTCATTTCTATACTCTCCCCCCCCCCCCCCCATGGGCGATCAGGGAGTGGAACGGGAAGGAGTTATCGAGCGAGAGAACTTAGATTCCAATAGGAGTAGACATCTATAAACCCCTCCGGCCATCCTGATCTTTGGTTTTCCCAGATCGCTTCAGGCGAATGCCAGGATGGTTCCTCTAAGTTGCCCATGGACGCCTCCTGCCCTATCCTGTATATCCCTTCCTATGCACAAATGGTTACACATTAGGATTGGGGTAATGCACCCTCCGCCACAACCTCTTAGTGAATTGCAGAGTAATAATAATAACAATAATCCATCTCCCTTGGTATTTCATTACCAACTTTGACTCTTTACTTTCTTGCTCTAAAGAATTTGTCCACCCAGCAAAATACATCATCTTGGCTTAACCCAATAGTCTTAACTTTATTCGCAACCATTTTTTGGCTAAATCTGTCAAATACCTTAGAAAAATCTAGTGCCTCCCTTGTCCATTTCATATGAAATATTCTGTACGTGACATACTTACCGAATACCTTTCTTCCCTCTTATTTTTATAACATTGCTATAGATATTTCTACCTGCATCATTCAGTGTTCCTTGTCCAGTCATGGAATTTATCCTTAGCATCCCTCCTTGCTGCTATTGATTCCCTGTTTAGGTGTTTCATACATGATTATGTAATTTAATTATGATTGCAGATTCACTACACTCTAATTTTTCCCCTTTTCATGTACACACTTTGACAATAAATTTGGCCGCTGCTGAAAAATTCTATCACTTTTATTTTGCACAAT
This sequence comes from Vandiemenella viatica, assembly GCA_031002005.1. NCBI lineage: Eukaryota > Metazoa > Arthropoda > Insecta > Orthoptera > Morabidae > Vandiemenella > Vandiemenella viatica. Next base: position 8,426,855 of record JARYHS010011408.1, on the reverse strand, counting down.
GTCATCCCAACAAACTGTAACGCAATACTGGCTTGCTAGTATTGCATTACTGTTTCCTGGAATGACATTGATGTCAGATTGTGCAAAATATGAGTGATAGAATTTTTCAGCAGCGGCCAAATTTATTGTCAAAGTGTGTACCTGCCTATTTTCCCCTCTGTGAATTTCGACATTAAATTCTTTCACCACTTTCGGTAAATTATTCATCATTTTTCTTGATAATTTATTCCAATCTCTGACCCCCTTACCTACAAAAGAGCATTTTCCCACACCGTTTAACCTATTATTTTTCCTTCTCACAAACCCCCTTACATCCCTACTGTAGTATTATTTCTTATTTTCACACTTACGGTTGGTGTTGTGTTCTAGCATTAAACAACGTTTTGGCCCATCTGCTTCGGCCTTTTTGTAGTGTGGAACTGCCTAGAGATGTGTTTCACACACTCTGCTAAACACAACTAGAATTCAGTATTGTGGAGGGTTTCAATGGTCTGACCAACGAGGACACTGCTGTCGTGTGTGGTTGACTCTGTGGAGGTCTCTGTGCGAGCTGTTCTCTTCACAGCGAGGCCTGCCACACATCATGAAGATTTAGGCCACTATCCTCATTGATGTTTTTAGGCTGATTAACCATCTCTGGGTATATTGGAAATCGTGATTCCACTACGACAACATTCACTATTGTCGTCATAATTCTGCTGTAGTTAGTGGCAAGAAGTATTATTTCCAAGCAGCAATTACATTGTAATACAGCCTGGATCATTACTTTCAAGCATAAATTTGGTTGTAATACAGCCTGGACCAGCACGACACCGTTAAATGTACTTCAAAAAGTATTTCTAACAGTGTCTTGCAATACTGCAGTATTACGACACCAATTCCTTGTGGAATCGCGATCTCCAGTAATCCCCAACCTCTGGTGCTTTTTGTTAGATCCTCCAAACACTTGTAGCATGTTCAGCGTCACCAAATTGTGGGTTGTGTGTTCATATGGAAGCTCAGGATGCCAGCAATTCAAATAAGCTGCAAAAGCCTCTGGTAAACATGCCCAGCATGAAAGCTCAGAATATGAACATAGTCATCATGCACAAGCTGCAGAAGCCTTTGGTATATATGCCTGACATGAGGTTTTCATTCCCTTTCACCCCAAAAATAAATTTGGATAGGGGAAAAAATAACCTGTCACTAACCGATGAAGGTGAAATGAACAGGAACACGAGAGAGAGAGAGAGAGAGAGAGAGTGAGAGAGAGAGAATACATACTTCACAATATTTCTGTTCGTAACCTTACTCATGTAAGAGGTGAGAGGTATTGCAGAGGGAAGATGTGTACACGTTCCCCTTGCCATATATCTCTTCTCTTAAGGTTACAAACTGAAGTGTGTTTTTTCTCTCTCTCATGTTTGTCTGGCCCTCCTGCCTTCATCTGTGCCGAGCAACAGGTTTTTTTTCCCGCTATCCTATTTTCAGTGCTTAATGGCAGTTTGTCACCATTATCAGAGTTTAATTATTGTACTAGAAAACAATATTATGTTCGTATTTAGTGATGTTCTAATAGTCGTGAGATCGGAAAATGAAATTCATGAAATTGCAAAGTTGTTTCACTGTTTGTGGTCTGGCAGCATGACCACACTGAAATCATTAAAAGGTTTTATTAATTACTCTAGTTCCATACGTCTCTGCAGGGGAAGGAGAAAATGTCTCTGGAAAAGAAATATACACATACAAAATGAATAAAAATTTTAGTTAAAAGTATTACCTGTCCTTTGTGATTTACACTGCCTAAAAGACATTTCCTTCTCTTAGTATGATGAGTATTATAGTGTATAACACATTTTATTACTCTGATATATGACTTTTTTTGCAAAAATCTTTGAAAATAATGGAGGTGAAGAAAGGGAACAATAGTTATCTATGCATGTCACCACTTCTCCTGTTTTAAATTATAGATTGACATCTCCTTATTTTAATCTACTTGGAAATATACTTTGCATTAAGGATTCATTGGAAATGTGGGAAAACATGCACTTATACAATCTGAATATCTTTTCAGTTCTTTACATGAAATGTTATAATAGCTATATAAATTTATTGGTGGTTTCAATTGTTTCATGAGTTTATGGTTTCTGAGACTGGTGATGGTTGCACCCTCACAAATCTGTCTGGCGTAGCATTCTGCAGAAGCCTCAGGAAAAATTAACAACAACATTAAGCTGGAACTCTTATCTCACAAGTTAAACAAAAACATATGAAAGCTATTCCTTTGGGCTCCTTTAAAAAAAAAAAGTGAAACAGAATGCATCATGCGTGTAGAAAATGGTAGAAATGACAAAAGTTTCCGAGTTCATGCAGGTTTCTGCGGCTGTTTCCAGGTAGCAAAACGTTGGTTTATTAACAACTAATATTTTAAGCTCTTGAAGACTTCTGTAGCCAGACTCAGTTCTTTTAGATGTTCTAGTATTCATATCACGGCCTACCTCGGACATCAATGATTGTTGGTGTTTTATTGCAAGCTGACATTTCCCTCCGGGTAGTTTTTTTTATATATTCCAGTGCATGAAGTATCTGTGATATTTCAGGTTCCAGGAACCTTCTAGAATTATGCCACTGACGATAATGTGACTTCTTTGCAATTTCTGTAGCTGCCATGTGTCCTGTGCTTTTTCATTGTCAAGCAACACAGTATTGGCTGTCTCCACAGCCTGGTAAAACACTGCTAATTTATATAATGTTACTATGTGTTACTTGTGTTGTTAAAAATGTTGGGATAGCTACATTGTGGGAGAGAAAATTAAACAAAAATTTAAAATGGAACTGCATGGTTATGGACACTCCCTTAACAATAATTCCTGCTTTGCAGATCATTCTGAAATTAGTAAGCTAAATTTTCACAAGTAAAAAGCTGTGATGTAGATCAGTATCTTACTCTACAGACATTGTACAACATATTGAGTTATTATGTCTCTAGCCTATACCATGGATCAAAGGCAGTAAATATAAAATGGCTAAAAGTGTAGTTTCATTTCATCAACATGCTGTCATTGATTCCTTGGGTAAATAGGAAATCTTGATGCCAAAATTCAGTATGGACTTCAATGTGCATTGGGAGATAGACATCGATGCTAGTAATTTTAGGAGATGTGTGAAACACTTCAAAGGTGGAAACTTGAATGTCAAAGATCAGCCTCGAAGGTTGTTCTTGAATTGCTTCCACTGACTACAATATGGAAATAATCATTAAAGATGACAGATGTCAATGTGAAAGAAATTGTGCAAAAACTTGCAATAGGACACAATGCAGCAATGAAGGTTATTGCAAGGTAGGCTTGAAGTATTCAATTTAAAAAAATGGTAAAAAATTCTTTTTTGAGTTTGAGAGATTCATTATTATTATTAATTTTGATTTATTAAATTTTTTAAATTATTTATGATTTTGCAATGAGTCACCTTGCCGGAATTTCATTGCATTCACAAACATCAGAAGTTTATTGATTCACAATTTATAATTTATTAAAAAAAAAACAACAGTTTTAAGAAACAGTAATAAAAAGAACATTACATTCAAGATTGAAATTAAAAAAGGGTGCCATTTAATTATCCAGCTAGCATCAAATATTCGAACAATGAGGATCTCTTTATCTTTACAGCATGTTCAGTTCACTCGAGATAGAAATTGTGACAGAACAGAAATATTTTCATAAGAAAATAAATTATATTTTTGTTTCCTGAGAGTAGATAGAAATTAATAATATATATACTCTTAGAGAGAAAAGCAATAAAATATAAGTTGCTATGGAGATAAGGAATTGAGAGATGTTAGTTTTCAGCGTAGATGAGTAGATTGAATGCTTGAGATAATCATTGCCAAAAACGAACCTGCATCTTCTGAGAGTAACCAATTTCATTGTAATCCCTAGTAGATTCAAATAATATATAATAAACAATATATGTTTGGATTGAAAGAACTGAGTTATTTATAATTATAATCAGTCCATCAATCATCGATAAGTGTCACAAAATGCAATAAAGTTATTAGTTTTTTTTTAATAGGATATGTACCATGATTTTCTCTCTGGTCACTTAACAGCACAGTTTCCTCCATTCACCATCCACCTGTGCAAGATGGTAATATTACCACCAAACACTGACAAATACTTTTGCAATGACTGCACTGGATGTCGCAGTTGGTGAGTTTTCCCTGCCTATCGACGTGCCAGCTCAGGCCTCCGCTGGCCCCCCCCATAGTACCTCACCACAGCTGTCGGCCATATGCCCTCGCCACGTCCAGCCACAGTCGCAGCTGCAACTTGACTCCCCCTTTAGATGCCTTCCAGGGCACTGTCCGCTGGAAATAAAATAAATAAATACCATCCTTCTTAAACACTGTTTGACAGATTACACACAAAACTTTCCGTCACCTGATTCACCTCACAAAAGTGTTACTTGGCTAAAATATGTCAACCCACATTCACATACAATAGCTACGACCAGGCGACATGCAGAAGGATCCCCTGCTGGGTCAAACACTTAACTGGTGCAGGGACAATGACCCACTCCAGCCTCTTATTCTCAGCATCTACCTGCTGCCGAAATTCCTGTCATTGCCTCACAGCTTCAAACAGTGCCTTTCTTTCTTATAAATATAACATTAATGAAATGATTAAATTTTAATCATTTCAGACTATAAAAAACTTTCTATTCACTTTGTCCTATGTTTGACTAAATAATCAGAAGTTCAGAGAAAACAAAATTGAGAAAATGTGATAGGAAGTTCTTTTACAACCAGCCTACAATCCCAAACCGCATTTTGAAACTATTACCTTTTATGTTTTTTTGTTTTTGTAATTTGGCTGCATAAATGGGAATAAGTGGCATCAAAACATTTAATCCATATCAAATATTTTAATTTTGCATTGCTAAGGACTTCTGCTCTGGTTGTCCCTTGATCCCATCACTGCACATATTCAGTTGCGTATATTCTTACAACAGAGAAAGTTGGTTTGAAGCAATATTTGTTGAACTTGGCCAGTCACTTGATAGATATGGCAGCTTGTAATTTATTACTACCAATTCTGGTTGGTTGTTGTAGTACAGTAGTGAATAATGAGGCTTCATTGAATTTTACTAGTGTATCTCACTCCTTCAGTTTGGTATTATTAGTAATAGTGCCAAGACTTCAGTTGTTATATCAGGCAATGTCCTAACAGATGTGAGTTGTACTGGACTGGATAGAACATTTGGTAATAGGGTTATATCTATCTTAATTACGTACTTGTAGTAACAGATAGCACTCTGACATTCCGGTTTTGATTTACTGGAGACTTTTTTCCTTGCAGTTATTCAATTGAGGAAGACATTGCTCACATTTCCGGGAACACACATTAGACAAATGAGGGATTTGTAGGTTTGCTTGAGTGCTATGATGAACCCTGGATGTGGTATAATATTAGTTGTAGAAATGCATCGTTGGAAAGCTTTCTCTGGCAGCCAGCAAATTCACACATTGGTTTCATAGCTGTGGCCTGCACTTGTAGGGACAGTTATACTTGCCATGGACTCCATCTGAATTTCAGAGGTAAAAGGAAGCTTTCACTACTTATATACCGTAAGTGGTGTTAAGATGCGGCCTTTTTTTGAGTAAATAAAATAAATGTATCAAGATGTCTAAAGGAAGTTAACATCTCTGCTGGTCAAAACTTATTGAAATTAGAAATTCCAACTGACATATCAGTGTGGACTGATAAAGTAAACAGTTCACTGATTGAATCAAAGTGTTCATACTACTATTCTCCATCAAAAGAGGAATATTTAATAAAATTGATGGCAATACCTTATGCCTAGAAGAGATTCAAAATTCCAGAAATTTTGATGTAGATGTTTTATGTATATCTGAACATCATTTGTCTGACACAGGAATATCTCAGCTGTCCATCCCAATTTATAAACTAAGGTCTCATTTCTGTAGATGTAAAATGGAGGAAAGGGGGGAGGGTTGCCATTTTTGTTAAAAATAATATTCTGTGCAACAGTGTAATTGTAAGTAAGTATTGTATAGAACAATACTTTGAATGCTGTGTTACAAAACTGGAATATGGTAAGGAAGAGCTCATAGTAATAGCAATTTACAGGCCCCCCTCAGGAAATTTCAGACTGTTTTTATCGCAGTTAGTCTTTATTACCATGTTTTGCAAATAACAAACAAATAGTTTTATGTGGAGATTTTAATGTTGACTCTCAATCATAGCAATGAGAGACTAGATATGGAAGCTTTGATGTTGTTTTGTTAACTTACCAGCACTTTTAAATTTCCCTACAAGAATACAAAATAATAGCAGGACCACAATACATAATTTTTTTCTGGATATTTCTCAGTACAGTAATTACAGCATACTTCAAGTAATAAATGGTATATCAGATCATGATTGCCACAAACACTGTTAAACAAATAAAGAAAATCTGGATATATAGAAGAAATATTAATGAAAACAATATAAAACATTTCATAGATTCCTTAAAATATGAACAATGGTCAGAAGTGTACACTGCACAGGGGATTAATGCAAAATTTGATTCCTTTCTTAATATAGTTCTAGCACTTTTAAAAGGAAGTTTTAAAAAAAAAAAAAAAAAAGGCATGTTGTTGACACTCCAAAAAGTGAACTGGGTAAGGTATGGATAACAAAGGATATTAGAGTATCTAGTACAACAAAAAGGTACCTTTACTTTATATAAAAGAATCGGTTAGCTTACACTGAAAGATTATTATAAACTTTATTAACAAATACTAAGAAATGTGATAAAAAGGGCCAAGAACAGGTATATATCAGCGAAAATAGAGAATTCAGGCAGTAAAATGAGAACTAGCTATATGGAATATAATAAAAACTGAAACAGGAAAATCTTAAATCACTCTAAGGACATAAAAATAGAATGAAATGGATCTATGCATTAATGAAGTAGAGGAAGTTTGTGAAATATTTAACAAACATTTTACTTCAGTTGTTGAGAAATTAGGCATAGAAAAGCAATTCTTACATAGCGCCCTAAGGTTACTTCAGACTGCTTTCCAAAATAGATTTGTGAAGATGCAAATGCCACCAACAACAGTATCAGAAATAAACTCGCAAAAGAATTAAAACCTAAAAATTCTTCCACCTATGGCAATATTTCATGTAAATTACTGAAAAGATGTTCAGATTGTATCAATCATTTATTTGTCCACATTTGTAATGAATCCTTAATGAAAGGTGTGTTACCAAATAGTCTAAAATATGTAGTTGTAAAACCATTATTTTAAAAAGGAGAATATGTGTAGATAACTATCATCCCATTTCATTACTTTCAGGATTCTCAAAGATTTTTGAAAAAAGTCAGGTATCATAGAGTAATAAAACATGTTACACACTATAATATCCTCACTAATTCACAATTTGGGTTCCAAAAAGGATCATTCATAGAAATGGCTATATATTCATTTTTAAATAACACATTTGAGGAACTGAATAATAATAATAGGTATGTTTTGTGATCTTGGAAAAGCATTTGACTGTGTAAATCATGAATTACTTTGGAAGAAAACAGAATACTATGGTACTTATGGAACTGCAGGTAAATTGTTTAAATCATGCATGGAAAGTCGAATGCAAAAACTTTCCATTTTTGAGTCTAAAATAAGTAAAGATGCTTCATCATACTGGGAGAAAATAAAACGTGGAATTCCACAAGGCTCTGTCCTAGGACCTTCCTTCCTGGAAACTTAAGAGTGTTTTATTTGCAGATGACACTAACCTGACTGAGAAAACCACCAAACATTAATCTAGAATTTAAAGTAAATGAAGTGTTTAGTGAAGTAGCAAACTGGTTTAAGGCATATTCATAAATTTTTTGATAAAACACATTATATTTGGTTTAAAACAAAAAATTATGTAGAGATCAATTTACATATAAACTATAAAAATAACACAATCTTATCTTAGGAAAAAAGTATAAAATTCCACGGTATTAAAAATAGATGAGAAACTGTTGTCACGAACATACCACTTCACTACAGAATATGTTAAGTAGTGCCACCTTTGGAATACAAATGTTTTCTCTTACAGCAGATCTAGAATTAACGAAACAGGTGTACTCCTCATATTTTTTCATTCCTTGATGTCATATGGCATAATGTTTTGAGGGAAAACTTCACAAAATGAAAAAGTTTCCATAGCACAGCCATTAGGATGCTGTATAGGGTAAAACCAAGAACTTCTTGCAGACAACTCTTTGAAAAACTCGATATTCTTATACTGAATTCTCAGTATGTATGTTCTCTCATGTGTTTAGTCATAGAACATTAACCCATTTACATCTAATTCAGAGGTACACAGTTTCAATACAAGAAACAGAAATAACTTGCATAAAACACAAACATCTGTCATTGGTACAAAGAAGAGTTAATTATTCTGGAACACATCTGTTTAGTAAACTTCCCAAGAGTATAAAACAGTTTGCAGATAATAAATATATCTTTAAAGAAAAACTGAGAAATTATATTATCGGCAACTCCTACTCCATTCAAGAATTTGAACAAAATAAATAATTGTATTCAATATGACCTTTTGAAAAACTCAGTTGTAGAAATTAATGTTTATCTTTATTCTCTTTATTTGTCTTTGTAATGTATAATTGTTTTCACTATGATTATGACTCCTATGCATGTGCATTAACCATTCCTCAGCAGGGCTCCATGGAACTAGATTGATAAATGAGATAAAAATAAAATGGGATCCATGAGTACTTATTCATAAGAATTTCTTGTTCCTGGCTTTAAAAACCTTGTTTGTCCTAAAGGGTGTAGCCTCATACAAAATTCATGTTTTCTTTTTTTGTTAATCTTTGCATTGCCCTTGTTAGTAGTTATTATAGTGATTTCTCTCTGCAATGTTCGATTGTGGTTTGACACGGGCAAAAATCCATTGTTGGAGAATTGCTGCGAGATTACTAGGCTGTCTTAGGAAACATCTGGGGTATTGGGGGTGATGATGTGTGTATTTATTACATAGAATTCTGATTTTGAAAAATTTCTGCATGAAACTGGTAAAGGTATATTTTTGTATCATCTTGGTTCTCTGGGTGGAGCCATGTCGATTTATTAAAACCTGATGTTTCTGCCATCATCTTGTGGTCTTCTTCAGAGGACTGCTTTGTTGGTTGCCACTATCGACTTATATAGTGGCAGGAAGCTAGCGCGTGCACGCTAATCATCTGCAGTGACGTCACCGCATCAAGTGTAGGCAGTAGGATGGGGTCGTTCGTCTTGGGTTTTCCTGAGCAGGTATGACCAAATATGGTCAAGTTGTAAACCGCTGTCGGCACTCATGTTGTTCGTCCGTTTTTGTATTTCTAACGCTTCTCTTACACGCCTAGGCAACCATCTGCTCTCAATGGCTATAACGCTGGTCTTATCAAATACTCTGCCGATGATGCTGCAGTGCGAGACAAAGTGGAACCGTTGAGGCATGCTAAGGCTTTATTAAAAGCAGCTACACTATAGCCATTGGCTAGAAACACATCCTTTAAATTTGTCTTTTCAGCAGCCGTACTCAGTTCGTCACATACCACGGATGCGTTAATGTTTTTAAAATTCCACTTTTGATCGCTGAATGATGGTGAAAGTCAACATGGAGGTACCGATTAGTATGTGTTAGTTTTCGGTATACTCGATGCCCCAAGGAGCCATCATCATTTCTCGTGACTAATACATCCAGGAACGGGAGCTGGTTGTCGATTTCAATCTCCATAGTAAACTTCATCTTATCATGGCTCTGAAGAAGGTCACAGCATGATGGCAGAAACGTCAGGTTTTAATAAAACATTGCGGCTCCACCCGGGAAACCAAGATGATGCGTACAGTGACCGCGGAAGCTTTCGTGATTGTATATTTTTGTTTTAGTTTAATAAGTTAGAAGCTTTCACATTTTTGAAAGAAGAAACTTGTGTATGAAAAATATAATATTTTCATGCTTTTATGGAAGTTGTAGGGAAAAGTATTTATTGCTTACCAAACTGTTTATGTAAGCCATTTTGGACTGGTTGCTTCCCGTCCAGCCATAAGAGGGTGGCACATTCAGGGGAGTGCTAAATTGACTCTCGCTGCCCCAATAGCTGGCCACTCCATTGTCACCCTTCAAATACAATTTTGCTGTCCCTCCACCCTCTCCCCTCTGAAGCTGAGCATATGTGAGCTGTAGTTAAACAGGAGAGGAGAGTGGCATAATCAGTATTGCACAAGGGCATTCAAACCGCTAGCGGTGGGCCTAGTTGTTTCAGACTAATTGAGATATATATATATATATATATATATATATATATATATATATATATATTGTTATTATTTCTAAACAAAGATCTTAATTTAACCACCAAGCTGATGGTCTACCAAGCTGTAGTTGTCTCCACGTTGCTGTATGGGTGTGAGACATGGACACACTATCGACGAGATATTAAGAAAATGGAGCGATTTCACCAGCTGCAAACTTCGCTCTATAATGAACATTAAATGGGACGACTATGTGTCCAACATTAGAGTCTTGGAAAGAGCTCAAATGTATAGCATTGAAGCCCTCATCATCAGCCACCAACTTAGATGGGTTGGACACGTTCAGCGTATGAGCAACAGTAGACTCCCTCGCCAACTTTTATACGGTGAGCTCAGCACTGGCAGCAGACCTCGCGGTGCCCCTAAGAAACGCTACAAAGATCAGTTCAAGAAGACCCTGAAGAAAACTAATATAGACCTTACCACCTGGGACAACCTCACAAAAGACCGTGTTCTATGGCGTAAAACTACCTCCGCAGCAGTGGCACGTTTCGAATAGGAGCAGCGAAGTCTGACAGCTGAATCCCGTTTAAGACGGAAAGCCCGACAAACCCTACCGCGCCAGCCACCCACATTTGGGTGCAGTGTGTGCGGACGACTGTTCTACGCAAAAATCGGCCTGACCAGCCACCAGCGCACACACAAATAAACACGCAAGAGAGTAACATAAACTCGGAAACGAGTATGGCCGACAACGACGATTTGCGGATAAGCCCATTAGGACTACACAAAGTACTCAGAAGTGTTTGATTGCTTTCCTTTGTGCCCATATTTCCTTCATACACTTGCTGTGGGCTTCTTTTATCTCGTCCGACCATATTGTTCCAGGTCTTTTCTTTAGTCTTTTCTCTCATTCAATTTGCCACTTGTGAATTTTGGATTTGAATGTATCTCTGTTTTTTATATCTTTTGGAGTGATTCCTGCTAATTTGAGGTCTTTCTTGATTTCGCCAATCCATTTTATTGTATCTGATAATGCTTTACTTCGTTTTTCATAGAATTCAACTATTTGTATTGTCAGTCTGTTAGGGTTCACTCCCCCGCAGGGGCCTGGTACGCAAGTGCCAGGTACGGGTTTGGCGAACCCGCGGTGCCCGAGCTGGAAACTTGTGAGCGCCGCAAGTTTCCCACACCGTAAACTCCAACCATGCTTCAACGACCACCGTAAGGCATGGCGGTGGAACGTTGTGTGCCTAGGAGAACGGGAATCTTGGCTTCATCGCCCGGATTGCGAGGACGGAACAAACCTCTATAAAAAAAACCTCAATCTCAAGGTCAGACACGTGCCGAGGAGGCGAATGAGTGATGAGGGAAATCACCCGCTAACGTGCAACCTCAGGGGCACCTGCGCACCCCTGTTGTATTAGCATTTCCTTCTATATTGTTTTTACTCGTGGGACCAAAATTAAGCCTCACAATAAAAACAAAAAACCCTGCAGTACGGGTGTGCCGCAGAATAATCAAAATACACCCAATTCTAAGAAGAGGGTGAGGGTTGATAGCCCCCCCCTCTGCAGAAAGTAATAGTAACAGAAAAGTTTGTTCGCTTGCGAATGCTTTTATAGTTATGCAACGAGTGGAAGGATCTTTAGAAAAAGTCTCACCTTTTTATATTTCTAAGGGTTTAGAGGGTCTGGTAGGGACCCTGAATACTGTAAAGAAGCTGAGGAACGGGACGCTGCTGCTGGAAACAACTTCCAGTAGGCAAGCTACCCAACTCCTGAACTGTGAGAAGCTCGGGGAGTTCGCCGTTACCTGCGAACTCCACAAATCCCTTAACAGCAGCAAAGGCGTAGTCACCTGCCGTGACTTAGTTGACATAGGGACCGAGGAACTCGTTGAGGAGTGGAAGGAACAGAAAGTGGTCGAGGTACGTCAGATCACTCGAAGGGTAAATGGCAGTATTGAAAAGACTGCCACCTTCGTCCTGACGTTTGACACTCCAGTACTGCCAAAGAACATCAAAGCAGGGTACATTAATTTGAACGTCCGTCCGTATGTTCCGGACCCGATGCGCTGTTTCCAGTGTCAGCGGTTCGGACATACGACGGCCTCATGTAAAGGAAAACCAACCTGTGGTAATTGCGGGAAGGGCGCATATGAGCCGGGTGTTAGTTGCACGCTCCCAAAGAGCGGATTCCCTATGGGGAAGCTAAAAAGAAGGCCAAGTCGCTCGCCGCTCCAATTTTCGGAACTACTTTTGCTAAGATGGCTTCAGCTCCCGTCAGGAAGCAGAGTGTTGCTACCCAGACGTCAGTTGCAGACATGAGCACTAGCACAATGTGCTCATGTCAGTGCAAATGCGGTGCAAAATCCGCTAAGATCACAACATCTAAGACCACGGACGTTGGTAGCAACACGCCTGCGTCCTCGACCACACCAGCAGCAGCGAAGAAGGATCCACCAGCACTGATAGCGAAAACAACGCCTCCTCCAATACCACCGTGTGCTATCACGGTGGTAGCATTGCCAACTGCTACAAGTGAGAATGGAGGCAATCAAAAGATCCGTGGCCTGAAGTTTAGACTGACGGACCCGACTCACTTCGTGAAATCCCCCTCTTCGTCCCCTCCTAGACTACCAAGTAGTAGGGAGAAGAAGGGGAAAGGGGCGAAGAAGAAGAAGAACAGCCAGGAGTCAACTGAGTCGGAGTCGTCTGACTCTTCGGAGCCAGAAGAAATAGAAATGCTGGTGGACGAGCCTGATCCCGTTCCTCAGCAGGCAATGATCGAAGACCCACCCGAACCGAGGCGGGTGAAACCAATTTTAGGCAGATCGGTCCAGTTTTAAGACTGATGGGTTACCTCTTTACAGTCACCCAATCCATATGCATGATTTTTATTTTTTGTATTGTTATTATTCATGTCTGTCTGGCCAATATACAGCCAGCAAGACATGTAGTGTTTTTTATCCTCTTTTGAACCTGTTTGGCCCCGTTACAGCCTTACAGGTATTGTACGGTTTTAAGTCATTGTGGTCGCTTTAAAGCCACGTCTGATTTTATTACTTATTTTATTTGCTGTCTGTATGGCCGACCCCTTTACAGTCGACCATGCAGACAGTATTTTAGTACTTTTTTAATCCACAGAGGTAGCTGGTAATAGGACGCTAATGACCCCACTATCGATGCATCCTAAAGGAACTAGCCAGCGAGTTTCCTTTATCATATTATAACCTGGTTGGCCTTTTACAGTGAACCAGTTATTTTTGCCTTTAATTTTTTATGACCATTTTGCAGCGATCGTTTTAGTACCCTTTTTAGCTGTCTGTATGTCCGACCTCTTTGTGGCCGGCGATGCAGTTGGCATTTCTTCCAGTATTTTAGTCTTTCCCCCCCCCTCCCCCCCCCCCCTGTCTGTGTGGCTGACCCCTTTACAGTCAGCCATGCGGGCGGTATTTCTGTTGCTGTTTTAATATTTTAGTTTGCTTTTCCTTCTGCGTGGCCGACCAAGTCACAGTCGGCTACGAAAATGATATTAAATCACGCTGCTAAACCAGGTTTTAGTTAGGGCGCTAATAACCTAGATGTTGACGCGCCCTAAAGCCCTAACAACAACAACAACAGGGTTCACTCTTTTGATGTATCTGTAAAATTTTAGTCTGTGTTTTCTAATATCACTGTGAATGTCTGCATATTGTAAGATTTCCTGATTACTTTTGAGTCTGTATTGATCTCCTATGAATTTTGGGCACAAAATTTTCCTTGTAATTTTGCGTTCTTTTTTCTTGATGTGTTCTATATCTTTTATTCTGTACAAAATAGGTGTTTCTGATTCATAGACATTCTGATTTAATAACCGTATTGTAATGTCTCAACTTTGTGTGTTTGGAGATGTTTTTTTGTTACATATGTTTTTTGTTAGGCGATAAGCTGTTTCCATCTTTTGGCATCTGCTTTCATTAGCTTTGCTTCAGTTCCATTCACTCAGATTGTTTCACTGAGATACTTGAAATATGGGACTCTTTTAATTTTTCTATATGTCTCCATAGATTTTGGTTGTCCCCCCCCCCCCCCCCCCCCCCCCCGTCATAAATTCTGTTTTTTTTTCACCCCCAAATTAAACCTGTAGATCCACTATCTCCACTATTTCTTTCAAGCATTCAATCTGTTTTTGTGCTATTATGATGTCACTGGTTAAGATTGCCAAATCTGCAAAAACTAGGCAATCTCGTTAATTTTCTTCTGCCTCAATTCCAAGGATTGATTTTTGTTTCTGCCATTCCTGTAACACTTTTTTGAGGATGCAGTTGAACAGTGACAGAGTGAGTCCGTCTCCTTGTCTTACTCATGTTTTAATAATGAAGGGTTCTGATATTTACCTCAAGATTTTTATTTTGGACTTTGTATCTATTAGGTTTTTTTTATTGTTATTATGAAAGCAAGTGTTTTGGGGTCTAAACCGTGTTCTTTCAATATTTGGAATAATGACTAATGATCAACTGAGTCGTATGCATTTTTAAATCGACATATAGGCAGACTAAACGGTTGCTACACTATCTTTGATATTTGATGATAAGTTTTAGGTTGAAGATTTGTTCTGTGCTAGATCTACCTGGTCTAAATCCTGCTTGATGTTCTCCTATCCTTGGTTCTAGTTGTTGTTGAGCCCTATCGAGGAGACACTGGGAGAAAATTTTGTTTGGTACTGACTGCAGCGAGATTCCCTTGTAATTATTAATATGTATATAGTTATATGAATATCAGTTTCTGTAGCTGACCATTGGAAGGAATGAACATGCTAACATTTTCTGTATGACAAATTATAAGATGTCTAGCACCATAATCACAGAGCCCCCATCATTTAACCCCAGCACAAAGAAAAATGCTCTCATTTTAGACACAGTACTTGCCTTCTAATCTTTTATATCTTTGAGATTGGTTCTGTTTCAGTCTTTGCCTGATATACAGGTAAATATAATGAAGTATTATATAATCATCAGGGGCGGATCCAGTGGAGGGGGCTCAAAGTCCCCCCCCCAAACATACCTAGATCCAAATCCACTCAAGCCCCTCCCCTAACCAAAATCCTGGATCCACCCCGATAATCATTATCAGTTATCATTCATAATGTTGCTTTAAATATTTATTTTGAAACTAGCTGACCCGGCAATGCTTCACTATTGCTGGACTTGAGTAGGCACATAGATTAAATGAAAAAATATTTACATATAAATTTTAAACTGCTGTTTCATTCATTTTCAGTTGAAAAGGGTGAGAGGGGATGCGCTTTGGAAAACATATGCAGGCAGTATTTTTCTGTTTGTTTCAAAGTATAAGTGTACAAATTCTTATCTAAATCGGATGAAAAATGTGGTTTGCCTAAATTATGGGGTGAAAACGTAATGGGGTTGGAAAGGGGGAGAAGGGATGAATATTCGGAAACCATACGTAGGCAGTATTTTTCTGTTTGTTTTAAATTATAAGTGTACAAATTCTTATCTAAATCGGAAAAAAATGTGGTTTGCCTAAATTATGGGGTGAAAACGTAATAGGGTTGGAAAGGGGGAGAGGGGATGAATATTCGGAAACCATACGTAGGCAGTATTTTTCTGTTTGTTTTAAAGTATAAGTGTACAAATTCTTATCTAAATCGGATAAAAAAATGTGGTTTGCCTAAATTATGGGGTAAAAACGTAATGGAGTTGGAAAGGGGGAGAGGAGTTGAATGTTCGGAAACCATACGTAGGCAGTATTTTTCTGTTTGTTTTAAAGTATAAGTGTAAAAATTCTTATCTAAATCGGATAAAAAATGTGGTTTGCCTAAATTATGGTGTAAAAACGTAATGGGGGTGGAAAGGGGGAGAGGGGATAAATATTCGGAAACCATACGTAGCGTAGGCAGTATTTTTCTGTTTGTTTTAAAGTATAAGTGTACAAATTCTTATCTAAATCGGATAAAAAATGTGGTTTGCCTAAATTATGGGGTAAAAACGTAATGGGGATGGAAAGGGGGAGAGGGGATGAATATTCGGAAACCATACGTAGGCAGTATTTTTCTGTTTGTTTTAAAGTATAAGTGTACAAATTCTTATCTAAATCGGATAAAAAATGTGGTTTGCCTAAATTATGGGGTAAAAACGTAATGGGGATGGAAAGGGGGAGAGGGGATGAATATTCTTAAACCATATGTTAGCAGTATTTTTTCAGTTTGTTTCAAAGTATAAGTGTACAAATTCTTATCTAAATCGGATTAAAAAATGTGGTTTGCCTAAATTATGGAGTAAAAACGTAATGGGGTTGGAAAGGAGGAGAGGGGATGAATATTCGGAAATCATATGTTGGCAGTATTTTTCTGTTTGTTTTAAAGTATAAGTGTACAAATTCCTATCTAAATCGGATAAAAAATGTGGTTTTGCCTAAACTATGGGGTGTTATGGGGAATAGGGGGTGACTTTTTGGAATTTTTTTTTCACAGGAACCTTCGCAGGCGCACACTCGAAAACTCTCCAAAGTTTCATTGCAATCTGATAAATGGTACAGGAACGCATAGAAGACGAACATACAAACAAACAAACATTGATTTTTATATATAAGATTAGCATCTTTAACTCTGTGGTTTTCAAGCTTTGGTGTTTCAGTTTGAGTTAATAATCACCAACATTTGGTTTAATTTCAGGTTCAGAATGGCAGGCACAATCGAATCAACCAATAAAACTAAAGGAAAGCCGACACAAGAAGAAATAATACAAAAATTCCAGTCATTACGAGCTGAGCAGAGGCAGTTTGCACTGAAGTTATCGGAGCTGGAACAAGAACTGCACGAACACAAGTTGGTTCTGGAAACGCTGAAGGCGGCCGACCCCGGGCGACGGTGCTTCCGCCTGGTGAGCGGAGTGCTGTGCGAGATGACCGTGGCCGACGTGGCTCCCGTGATAAGCAACAACTGCGACCAACTGCAACGGCTGATCGCGAGTCTCAAAGAGGAGGTCATCTCCAAGGGACGAGAATTGGTCGAACACAAGGAGCGCTACAACATCAGAATACGGGGTGCTCCCGGCGAACGGCCCAGTCTCTCGTCCGGAGAGGACGTGCCGGAGAAGGCTGTGACGGGCAAGGAGCCCTCCAGTGTTCTGGTTGGAGGGGACACACCGAGTGTTGAGTAACACTGGGAATCCTCTTCAGAATTTAATACAAGATAAAAGTTAATATGTTTCCATGAATTTTTATTTCCTATCACAGTGCGACAAACTTATGAAACAATAAATTTAACCTGAACGTATTCTGCATCATTAACTATAAATGCCAGATTAAATTTACTAATTTGTCATTTTAATGACTTTGTTACTCAGATCATAGAAGATGAGAATTTGATCTTAATATGTATAAAACTGATATTTCTTACACTTATGCTTTGAAATAACTATGTTAATATGCTTTTTTATATATATATATATTCTTCATTTTCAGAGCCACTATAGTGGTAAGCCTAACATTCTTTCTCCCGTTTCCTTTTTTTTTTTTTTTTTTTTTGCAGTGATCAGTATGATACATTAACTGTAATCAAACTTGTCTCTCTGTTGGCTGATCAGGAATAAATACATTTTTCAAAAGTTGCTCAGCATACAGTCTTTGATGGTAATCCTTGACCAAAACAGTTTCAACAAAACCATGGAATCATTTCTTTGACTTCAGACATGGTGCTGGATTGTGTGGAGTGAGAAATAGAGCCCTCATAGGATACATGTCATAAAGAGGAGGTTGTGACTCTTCCACACCGAGCGTGGTGGTGTAATGGATAGCGTTCTGGCCTCGCATTCGGGAGGACGGCGGTTCGAATCCCCGTCCGGGCATCCAGATGTGGGTTTTTCAAGGTTTCCCAAATCACCCTAGGCAAATTCCGGGATGCTTCCTTACAAAGGCCATGGCCGAATTCCTTCCCATTCCTTGCCCCCATCCTTTTCCGTCTCTATAAGACCTCGCTGTTGAGAGACGTAAAGCAGTTAAATAAAAAAACTCTATTCCATGTCAAGTGCTGCTATGCCTAAAGACCACAAATCACTGCGGTCGTCACAAGTTGCTACTGCGTTTTCGTCACAGGCTATCACTCCAAGTGGCATCTAATATGGCGTGCCAATAAATGTAATTTGCTGACCAATAGTTTGATCCAGTTGAGCACTCACTCCAACATCAACTAATTTAATTTCAGCATTATCTGTAAGAAGCACATTCTGCCCTTTAATATCACGGTGGATAACGTTGTGAAGGTAACTAAGGCCAAGTAGAATCTCCCGGTATATGTATGCAATCCATTCCTCCTCCAGGCTCTGATGCTTAGTAGATTTTACCAGGTGTATTAGAGATCCAGCGCCACAGTACTCCAGGTATATACAGTACATACGTAAAAATACTTACCAAAGTACGAGGCGTATTCCAAAACTAAGGTCCGTTTGGTCATAGTAAAAACATCGCTCACAAGACAAGGTTTTGATTGACAGTAATATGTGACTACATATCTAATTCACCTTTCCACATAATCACCATTCACATCTATACACTTTCTTTAACGCTGCTGCAGCTTCTTTAACCCCTCGGCATAAAAGTCTGCCGCCTGGTACCAGACCCAGCTAGTAACGCTCGTCTTGACTTCATCATCGGTTTTGTTCACCAAGCCACCGTTTCAAATGCAGGAAGAGGAAATAGTCGCTTGGTATGAGATCGGGACTGTACGGAGGGTGGTCAAGGAGTTCTCAACGAAACTCTTTAATTTTGAATCTTCATTGTCAAACTTGTCACTCATTATGAACGGTCCGTGCCCTAGAAACAACTCACGACGGATGTCCACAGCTGACGTTCCTTTTGCCATCAAAAATCTAATCACACCGCGCAATTCACAACTGGCGGGGTCTACGATTTTCGCGGACATTTCGATCTGCTCTCGTCGACAGGAAGGCACCTACTGCAACACACCAACACTGCTGTGTGTTTTCCAGGAGTTGGTAGACAGCGCTGCAGGCATGAAATATCATTAAAGCCTATCATCTGTGACATATTGTTCACCGGACCTTAATTCGGAATACGCCTCGTAGTTTGATATTTAATAACACTTTCCTCATATCCTTTTATATCTCTGAAACATGTCCAATTTTTTAAAATTTTTGGATGTATGTTGTCATTCTTATTTTTTCATCTCTGTTAAGTGGTGTGTTTACTTTCCCTAGTCTTCGTTAGTTTCATTATTTTTTTCGTAGGATATTGTAGGATGTATGAGGACATTGTAAAATATGGTATGTTTATTTAGATGTCTTTACTTATGTTGTTCTTCACACACAGCAAATAGTGCTTTGACGTTGTTCTACTGCCAAATGCTGAAGCTAGCAGAGATCCTCTGAAACGAATTTATCATTTCCTTTATTCCTGTAATCTGCTTGTGATTGAACAAATTACTAGTGTAAAAATAATGATGTAGTGAATAAACTGAAGTGTTTTTCATTGATCT
Source organism: Vandiemenella viatica (assembly GCA_031002005.1). Lineage (NCBI taxonomy): Eukaryota > Metazoa > Arthropoda > Insecta > Orthoptera > Morabidae > Vandiemenella > Vandiemenella viatica. Next base: position 8,407,058 of record JARYHS010011408.1, on the reverse strand, counting down.
GTGTTCATCAGACATTTCACTTCTTGGTTGCCAATTAAATGAATATCCGAAGCTCAGTTAATCGTTACAGAGTAATGTACTTGTCTAGATTTGTTCCAGTAATGACTCCTAATAACACAGTCTGCGAGTCACTACCAGTGCCGTTTCTACCCGAATCTAAAAATCCAGAAGTGGCCTGAGCACTGACAATGGGGAATAACCAGACACAGAACTATCAATCATAGTACAGTTATGTAATAAAATGTCAGATTTAAAATATTAATTAAAATGGTCTTGAAATAACTAAGTGGTGGGAAGATTATTAGTAGCTCAATGAAATAATTAAATGAGACAGATTAAGGTGGAATAAGCTGGTTAATAGGATGAAAGAAGAATCGCCTCATTTGTAAACATTTTTTGTTTGTAGCTATGTGAGAAAAGTCAGCACCAGCGAAGCTGTTTATTAATATCTCTGTGAGAGTTCCACAGTTATTACTTTTGTCCTTTAAGGATCAAATTCCAAAAAAATCCTTTTTTAATACATGTGACTAAAGTGGAGACCTTAATTTTTAAAATGATATCTCATTTTCCTCTTTTGGTTATATATCAAGGAAGATAAAAGGCTCATTACAAAAAAAAAAAAAAAAATAAATAAATAAATAAATAAATATGGAAATAATTGTAATTTTGGCTTTGAACGGTCAAATTCCTTTCTTAAAATACGTTGTGACCACAGTGAAGCTCTTAATCTTTAAAATGATACCTCATTTATCTGTGTGGGTTAGATATCAAGGGAGATAAATGGCTTGTGACACCAAAATGTGTTTTAGAAATATTGGTCCTTAGGCCCCTTAAGGGTTGAATTTCGAAAAATTCCGTTCTTAATATATGTTGTTACCAAAGCGGAGAGCTTAATTTTTAAAATGGCACCTCATTTATCAATTTCAGTTTGGAATACAGCCAGATAACAGTTCGTCAAACAAAAAACTGAATTTTAAATATATTGACTTTTCACCTTTAAGGGTCTAATTTGGAAAAATTATTTTCTTAAAATATGATATAACCAAAGCAGATACATTAAGCTTTAACAAGATACCTCATTTATAGATTTCGGTTTGGTATGGAAGGAGATAGTGGTTTGTGGAAAAGAAAAAAAAAAACCTAGAAATAACATATATGATGCTGTAATACTGTTAATGATTCTGACAGTAAAAATGCAGTAAATAGGGTAAGTAAACTGATCACTCTACATCTACATCTACATATATACTCTGCAATTCACAAAATTGTGGGTGGCAGAGGGTGCTCAGCACCAAAGCTAATCTCTTTGCTGTGCATTCCAATCCCTAATGGTACGAGGGAAAAAAGAATTCATATAAGAATCAGTCCGGCACCTTATTTCTCTAATTCACTCATCGCAGATGACGGCAGGAGAGCCGCGACAAACATGTGTGAACAGATTTTACAAGATTTTGTTATAAAGTTACATCATGTTGGAGATGAGACACGTTATTGGAAGGGCATTGAGACAATGCATAATGGAGCCAGAGATAAACAATGTGCAAAAGATGGAATTGGCAGTGGTTGTTGTATTTTATTACTGTTAGACTTCGTATTTCTTTATAGCTTTATGTTTTTGGTCGCCAGGGATACAAGTCCCATTTTAACTTAATCTTTTATATTTGAATAATAACAAACTTTTTGATAACATTCTTTGTCATTTATTCAAGCTGCATTCAAACGTCAGATATCTGAAGATACAAGGTCCTTTGTTAGCAGCAACTCTATCAGTCTAGCATCGACTCCTACGCACACTCACGTTATACCTCGCTCACTCAGTTTTGTTTCTCTATTGTTCCTATGACAATGAACTATTCTCAGAATAACCTATAGTCTGTTTCATTTTTCTTTGGGATTTGTTATGCTACATGTTGCAAGGAGAAGTAGGTTATTTCTAATTACAGCAAATCTGTGCAAAATAACAAATTAAAATGAAATCAATAAATTTAAAAAAAAAATCATCAGAAAAAAAAAAGAAATATATATGACGAAAATAAGATAGGATAGGGAAAAATAACCCTTCACTTGCCACAGATGAAGGTAGGTGGGAGAGATGAACACGTAAAAAAAAAAGACACACTTCACAATATTTTGATTAGTAATCTTAGTTGTTTAAAATGCAAGAAATATGGTGAGGGAAGGAGAAAAACCCATCCTGGCCTGCACAAGAATGAAACAAAGATGAAGCTTGCAGGATGGTGGGGTTTGAAGGGATAATTATGAAACAGACGATCAGTCAATATAAAATGATGAGGAAAATTAAATTTGTTCAGAAAATAATTTTGAACTGTTATAACAGTAAATAAAACTGGAAAGACATAAAACAAACACAACAAATTATACAGATCTTAGGATATCTAGATAGGCAAATTGCCATCTACATTCTAAAGAGATGGTGGTGTCTAGGAAAACACTTGACAGCTGTAACCTTGAAATGTGTGTTGAGGTGGCATGAACTTTCATTGAAAAAGTATAAACTTTTTGCCTGTATGATAATTGAGCGGTTAGATCAATGTAGAAAGCAGGGCAGTGGATAGAGGTAAGTTGGTTAATAAGGTGAGTAGTAATGCAGGTAGCATGTCCCGTGGTGGAAAATTATGCTCCTGTGATGGGATTAGAGGTGGCTGGGTACCGCTGCAGGGTGTATTACAGGGAAAAGATCCCTGTGGAGGTCTAGGGGAGTCGGAAGGTAAGTACTTGTGGACGAAGATGTTCAGAGTAGGTGGTCTGCTAAAGCAAGTGCGCAAAGCAGTGGGTAGAATTTTGGAAAGGACACGTACTTCAGGGAAGCAATGTGGAGTCGTGCACAAGGCAAAGGATCTGGTTAATGGGTTACAGGCCAGGAAAGAAATAGGACTAATATTGGTCCGTGGTCAGCTTCAGGAGGTGCAGAACGGGGGTAGCGGGTGATAGCACAGGAGATTTGCTTTTCGACGAGATTATGGGGATAGCAGACTGGTTAATTAGAACAGTTGAGTCTGCCACAGATTCTAAGGATACACAGGCGGGAATGGATGGTGTGGGAGGTGGTGGTGTTTTTGGGCACGTCGACGACAAGGTAATTAGGGATGGTAACTGTAAAAATATAGGTACTGTTACAAATTATTTGGTTTTGTGTGCACAGAGGTGTGGAGGGCACTGTGTCTTAGGCGATATCCACGTCAAGGAAGATGACATAAATGTTTGAATATGGCCAAGTGAAGTGAGTCACTGGTGGGTGGGAGGACTTGCTTTAGAACCCCAATCCAGCCATTCAGATTTCTGAATCTACATAAATACTCTGTGGATAGCAGAGGGGGCTTCACACCAAAGCTATACTCTGTGCATTCCAGTCGTGTGCATTCATATAAACATCAGGGCGGCAGGGCCGCGTATAGGGCCTGTAGGCCCCTAGCATGGGAGCGGAGTACAAAGGGGTGCACTTGCACACCCCCTGCTATGAAAAAAATACACAGAAAAAGATAATGAAACAAAAATTTTATCAATATATTTTTCTCGAGCTTCCAGCCGTGTTAATATGTCATATAAGCGGGACGTTTCGAAGGCGTCCATCTCTGCCTTCATTTTCAACCAATGTCAATGTTTAACTGTTTGTTTATTCAGCCGCTGCTACGGAAACGGTGGAAGACAAAAACCAACACAATGCGATTACATCATCCGCTCTTCTGCTCGTTACCGGCGCGAAACTGTTTCAGCATTTTTATCGCCGGGTTCCAGGCCGCACTGAGTTGATAACCAGTGTCCCTGTTGACTAATAAATCAGTTAATCTTATTTCTACAGCCTCTGTAATAACGCTGGCCCAAAAATCTTTGACCCGGGCTAAAATGGTTGTTTTTTCAAATTCAAAAGTGTGACCCTCTTGCACACTATGTTCGTCCACCGCAGATTTTTCTTCTTGCCCAAGACGAACATTTCTGGCGTGTTCTACACATCGCTGAACAATGCATCGCTGCGTCTGTCCAATGTAGCCGCGGCCACATTCACATGGTATATAATATACACCAGGGGTTCGTAAACCTAGGTCATCTTTAACGCTGCCGACCAAGTTACTAATTTTAGTGGGTGGTCTATAAATTGTCTTGACTCCGTGTTGTGATAGCAGTCTACCTATTTTGAAACTCAGGGCACCCACAAACGGCAGAAACGCAATGCCCTTGGTATCAATCTGATCTCTCCGTCGATTTTCCTTCTGTTTAAACGCACGAGTAATCTGTCCCTGATTATAACCATTATTTAAAAACGTTTTCCGGAGATAGTCCAATTCACCAGCCAGGCTATGTTTGTCACAAATCCTTTGTGCTCTGTGTACCAAGGTAGTTAATACAGAGTTTCGTTGTGCCGGATGATGAAAGCTGTTGGCATTTAAATATAAGTCGGTATGGGTAGGCTTCCGATACACAGTGTGTCCCAGCGAACCATCAGCACGTTTAATAACAAGCACATCAAGAAATGGCAGGCAACCGTCCTCCTCCAATTCCATTGTGAACTGAATATTTTCATGGATTGAATTGAGATGCGCAAGGAATTGGTCAAGACTGTTTCTGCCATGGGGCCAAATCACAAAGGTGTCATCGACATACCTATAAAAACACTTCGGCTGGAGTGGTGCGTGCTTTAGTGCCTCTTCTTCAAAAAATTCCATGAAGAAATCAGCAATGACAGGAGACAACGGCGAACCCATTGCTACACCGTCCACTTGTTCGTAATATTCTCCTTCAAACTTAAAATAAGTGGTTGTCAACACATGGTGGAAAATATCAATCATTTTTTGATCAAAATACCTCCTTAACAGATCTAAGGAATCGACCAATTGTCCTTGTAAGTTAGAGTTAACCTGATGAAGGCAACGATGGCAGTTGCCGAAACGTTGTTAAATGATGTAAATAAATCAATTAACCGGCTGAAAACCCGAGAGTTATTTATTTCAATAATATGCCGGGAAAAACTAAAATGTCATAAGCAATGGTATTTGCAGATGACCTATTAGTAAGGAAGAACGCCTACAATAGAGAATTGAAAAATCTAGGTTACAGTGGTATGGGCGTGTAAAGACAATGGGAGAGGAGAGGTTACCAAGGAACATGCTGGACATGGAGCTGAAAGGGAAGAGGCCTAGAGGAAGACCAAGGGTCAGATGGGTTAAAGGCGTTAAATGTGTGGAGGAAAGAGGAGGAAATTTGGCGACAGTGGAAGAAGAGAGATGGTGGTTAGACAGGAAGCGCTGGCGAGGCTTTTGTTCCCAGCAGACCCGGCCAGCGGCTGGAAGCTGTCCTAGATGGTGATTTCTATGCCTCTACTCCTAAGTCGTGTTGCATTTATAGGTCACTCTTCTCCACTGATTTCGGTAATAGGTCATATCTATTAACATCTACAATTGTACCGTCTTCCCTTTAATCCCAGTTCCCCAACGACCAGTTGTCAACTGTCTTTTTCACCCTTTCTACTAAACCTACCTTCTTTACTTTCTGCCGTTATATACTAAGCCTAAATTATTAATTTTTAATTGCGATGGAGCTAATGCTGCGGTGGCAGTGCCCCTAGTCATCTAATATATATATATACATATACATATATACACACTAACTGGTGCCCACGACTTCATTCGTGATTGTTAAGAATTTTGATTGACAGCTTCCGACATGGCATCATCATAGTTCACAATGGGAGATTCGAGGCTAATACCACACGCAATCAGTGATCTGGACTATGTAGTTGTAGCATCAAAGTAAAATTTACGGGCTCACATGTCTTTCGTCGAAATATAAAAATATTCTTGATCGGCCAGTTTCAAGCATAATATCTTCTACACCCCCACTGCTACCGATATGACACCAACATGGTGCACGCGGGGAGATTTGAGGTTAATACCTAACACAATCACCAGTGGACCGCACTAGGTAGTTTTGGCTGTGGGGTGAAATATAGCGCCACACATGTATATTTTTATATCAGGCCCACAACTTTCAACCACCACGTCTACCACATCCCGACATGCAATCACTATAGTGCATGATTTAAGAATCCAGGATACTACAACACACAAACGCCAGTTGTCTGTGCTTGGTAGTTCTGGGTGCAATGTAAAATATAGGGTCACACATGACTTTGGTAGAAATGGGATAATTCCCTACGTCGACTACTTTCAACTACCATATCTCCCACACCCCCATAGCTACCGACATCTAAGCACCACAGTGCACAATGGGAGACTCGACCACACACAAACACCAGTGGTTTGCGCTATATGGTTGTGGCAGCAAAGTGAAATATACGGACATAGATGCCTTTGGTCAAAATACGAAACTATCCTTGATTGACCACTTCAACCACCATATCTCCCACGCCTCCCAAGTTACTGAATTTCGGCTAATGTTGTGCATGATCGGTGAATATATGCTACTACCACACACAAACATCAGTGATCTGCGCTGGATACTTTTGGCTTAAAGGTTACACATATGTGTTTGGTCGAAATGCGAAAGTGCCCCAGTTCTACCACTTTCAATCACCATATCTCCCACACCGACATCTAACCACCACAGTGCACGATGGAAAACTTGATGGTACTACCACACACTAACACCAGTGATCGGCGCTATGTAGTTGTGGCAGCAAAGTGAAATGAATGAGTGAAGTGATGGACAACGTCATTGGTCGAAATACGGAAATGTCCTTGATCGAAAACTTTCAACCACCAAATCTTTCACACCACCACAGCTACAGAAATTCGGCCAACTTTGTGGACGACCAGTGAATGTATGCTACTACCACACACAAGCACCAGTGATCTGCGCTGTATACTTTTGATTAAAAAGTTATACATAGGGACACACACGTCTTTGGTCGAAATGCGAAAGTGCCCTAGGTCGACCACTTTCAACCAACTTATCTCCAACTCCCCCATAGCTACCGACATGCAACCATTATAGTGCACAATGGGAGACTCAATGTTAATACCACACACAAACACCAATCATCTACACTATGTACTTGCGGCAGGAAAGAGAAGTGTAGGGACACATAAGTCTATGGTCGAAATATGAAAAAGACCTACATCAACCTCCTTTACATGCCATATCTCCCACATCCCCACAGCTAACAGCATTCGGCCAACTTTTTGCACTCTAGCAAACTCCATGCTACTACCACATAGCAACACCATTGATCTGTGCCAGGTAGAGGTGGCTGAAATGTGAAATATAGGGAAACACGTGAATATGTATATTCTTTTATAATTGGAATGTTAAATTCCTCCCCCATTTACTTTTCCATCCCATTGACCGTTTCGCCCATCTCCTTGATTGTCCCTATGTAAGCTACCTTACTCTCTATTTTCAATATTCAGTCAAAATCCAACGAAGTTTGAGGTTAACATTCAGTACTTGATACTATAGTTGAAATCGAAATAAACAACACATAGCAACCATAAATAAGAAGTTTCTAATAAAATATAAACCATAAACTTACCTAAATGAGCGTAATCCATAGTAATCCTGAAGTAAAGTAAACAGATTTGGTTAAATAACCATAGCACTAATATTCCACTAAATTGACCACTGTAAAGCGCTTTAATAATTATAATTTCACCATTTGATATTAAATTCACTAATAACTCGCAGTTCCAGACTAATTTAAAGCAGTAAATATGATTTCTAAAGCATCACCTCATGGATTGAGTTCAATAATTAATTCCACCACATCTAAGTAGTTTCAGAGCTTTAAAAGTAGATTTAACCAAGCAAAATAACCGGCCAGTCGATATTCTTTAAGTTTCCAATAGCCATTAACTAATAAACAGAAGATATAAATAAATAAAAATCCGTTTCCAAATGATGTAGAAACCAACTTGTAAATTGAATTTCTCTCTGACTAACATATTTCACGAACTAAAAATTTTTCTAAAGTACTTAAATTAAATAAAGGTACGATTTAAAATTAGTTTCAGGCCACAACCGACTTTAAATAAAAAGTGAATTATTTGTTGCACCATCCAGGAAACCAGTAAATTTTAGAAATTCAATAACTTTTGATATCCTTAACCGATTTAAAAGATTTTTACACCACTGAACTCAGCGAAGGCTGGGGAACACTTTGAAAATAGTATTAACTTGATATTTAAAAATTTTGCAAATTCATATTTCGGATGTGACGTAATGGTGACGTAGCGCAAACTCTAAACAAATATGCTTCCGATTAACCAACTTTTAAAATTCATTTACACCGGTCTGGAAGCTTTAAAACCATAACCAACCATATCACTACACTTCTCTCATTACGCTCTTCATCTTGTGATTTTCTGGTAGTTTGTAGTTAACAATTTTTGTTTTTAGATAGACTGTTGTCTAGTTCAGTAGGCCGTTTTGATAAAAGTTAGCCCGGACAGGATCTCAGCCCAGTCCGTTCGAACAACTTGTCGAGAAAGCACATAACTCGTGTGTTCGCGGGTTTGAGAAAGCCCGGCTCGCGGTGGCTGATGGGAAGGAGGAACTCGGGCAGCATGGCTGACAGACGCCATTACTAACAGGATGGGAAACCATTGAAATCGGAATTGCTCCGGCAGGTGTTCTTCGATGTGAACTTTAACTTTCAATTTAATTCGGGGTGGTGCGGTCTGTTCTGTTTCATGACTTGTGATCTTCGGCAAATGATTTTATCCGATTGCCATTGCTAACTGTGACTTTATGTAAATTCTGTGAAAATTTTTAAGAATATATTCTTCAGTGATCGGGACTCCGACTTTCATTTCTACTTTAGTACCTTTCTTACAGGAGGTTAATCTATAAGTGGCGGCCGTCTTCATCATTACAGTTAGCATTTTCCAAGTTTTTTCACGGTTATAGAACTTTTTCCGAACTTTTGGTAACATTCTGGATGACTTTAAGTTTAGGTGTACAAGCCGATACTTGACCCCGATATCGCGCTTGGACCCTAACACCTCCCATCTACCTGGTATTTTCTTCCTGCTCTGAATTTTTCCCATCCCTTGGATACAATGGAAGAGCTTATTTACTTCTCGTTTTTTTTCCTCCTAGACATCAACCCAGTGAATAAACGTCTTACGTCCATTCCTATTCCATTCGCTCCACCAGGCGCTATACTTCCCATGATAAGGTTTTCCCCAATTAATTCAAACAGTGAAAAGAAATCAATATTAATGAAAGATATTCGATAAATTTGATTGTTAGTACATCCTAAACTAATCTTAAAGAGCCGAAGTTTTGTGTAAGGACCGTTTCTTCAAACTTTTCCGAACCATAGAACTAAGTGTAAAGTATATTTTATGTTTTACTGTCATAATAGTAAGTAAAAAAAATCTCGTGGTAAGCAACTTTTACACCTTTTCTAGCGGAAAAAAAAGAAACGAAGATTTTCTGGCTTATCACGTGAAAAGAATTAATTTGCAACGTGTAAGCATCACTTGCTCACCTTGTTAACTTCAGTCTCAGAAACGATACAGAAAGCACATTTCGAACTTTTGATTCTTCAGTAGGGCATCTTCTTACATTTTTAGTATCATTACATTATCCAGTATTTTGCATTAAATGATTCATTAATTTAATAATAAGTAATTGATATATATTATTATTATTAATTTAAATGCAATGAAGCTAACACTCCAGTGGAAATTTCCCTAGTCATCTAATTAGCCCCCTTTATATATAAACATTTTTACAAAAATTTTATAATTGGAATGTTAAATTCCACTTCCATTTACTTTTCCATTTTACAAATTTTAATTTTAAATTCCTTAAGTATTTTTGGTAAATTATTCATCACTACCCTTGGTAATTTGTTCCAACCCCCAACACCCTTATCAGCAAAAGAACATTTTCCCACTCCCTTATGCATGAAATCGAGTGCAAGCTTGTGGTCATGGTCATCTTTCCCCTTCCATGCACTATTCTTAATTCTTGGACCAATATCCCTCCAAGCTCCATCACCAACATATGCCCTGAACATTCCCAGCACTCTCTTCACCCTCTTCCTTTCCTCCAATGTCTCCCAATCCAGCTCCCTTATCATATCAGTTACCGACTGGGTCCTGTGATAATTTACACAAACGTATCTAGCTGCTCTTCTTTGCACATGCTCCAACTCCTGTTTTTGTTAACCAATATATGGTTCACACCATATTCAGCCAATGGTCTGACCAAAGTTTTGTAGCCCAACTCCCTAACTTCTCTGGTACATCCTCTCATCACCCTCTCCAGACAAAGAAGGATTTTGTAACCTTTTCCTACCAGCTGCCCATTTGAGTTTGTTATCAAACGTTATGCCAAGATATTTACCCTGCAACCTTTCAACAAGCAATTCTGACCCCACCATATAATCATAATTAACCTTTAGTGATTTATCTGTGTATCTAATAAGCTGACTTTTCTTGCCATTCATCTTCATTCCATGCTGATCTACCCATTTAGATATTCTATCCAGGTCACCCTGCAGCTGTTCACAGTCTTCACCTATTTTGATCCTATTGTATAACATTATATCATCTGTAAAATTCCTAGATTCTGAGCATAACCTGTCAACACAGTCGTTCATTAGAAAAATGAACAGCAAACGGTACCAATACACAGAAGGGCCCGCACCACAGTTTTAGCCTATAGACCCTAAAAGGTCCGCACCACAAGTATAGCATAGGGGCCTACAGATTCTAAACGTGGCACTGTTTCACCCCCCCCCCTCTCTATTTGAGGATCCATTTTTAATTTGCCAATTGTGCAGTCATGACTCTCCCCCAGCCACTTTCGGTCAAACAATCCCTTTTTCTTGTAACTACTGTCATACATGACAAAGAAGTGTTTTTCACTATTGTTACAACCCCACCTGCCTCAAATTTTGATAAATTATTTATTTACCTTTCCGAACCCTCCTCTGAATTTAAGGACCATACCACAGTGAGGATAAAACATAGATTAATTGAAACAGCCAATTCAACAATTTCCATTAGTCTGTTTAGGTTTCTGTGTAAATGGATTAATTGATGAATGTATTACCAACATTTAATAAGGCATTAGTTACCAAATATAAGTGAAAATTTTACAAAGCATTCTGTCCAAGTTAAAAACATTGATTTCATACCAGCTACTTTCTAGTATTCATTAATCATGTTTGTACTGTATGTGCACTGAGCCTAGTAGTATATTTTGTAGTATGTAGCTTCATTACAATAGCTAATAACCAGGCCCGCCGCTAGCTGTTTCAGCGCCCGCGTGCAATACCGATTATGCCGCCCCCTGTCTAACTACAGCCAGTGGTGGACTTAGGAAATTTCCGAACCGGGTCAAAAAACTGTGAGATTGCCGCCCCTTCGAACATTTGCCGCCCCCATTGTTGCCATCCCGAGTGTCGCCCGCCGCCCGAAGCAGCTGTTGAGCTAAAAAAAAAAAAAAAAAAGGTCGCCTGGTACACAATACGCCGCAGATTTCGTCGCGGCGACAATGGAGTGGCAACTATCGCGGGGCGGCGACTGTCGATCGCACGTTTTGCCGCCCCCCTCGATGTGCCGCCCGCGTGCGGTGCACGCTTTGCACGCCCGCTTACGGCGGCCCTGCTAATAACTGAAATGGCTCATGGTTAAATTGAATCAAGATTTTGCTACTGGGGAACCATATAAGGAAAAAATCTTTTCATATTTAGCATCACATAATTAATATTATTGCTCACATTTATAAACAGATACAGCAGTACTTCAAAAGCATTGATTTGAAAAAAAATATATATATATACCTACAATTGTACTAGAAAATATTTATGAAGTAAATTAGGAAATAACATATTTGTTGGCTGATATTTTACCACATTCAAATTCATCACAATCGTGCAGTGTTTCTACAAAACGAGAAGGTGCAACAATTTTTACATAACATGAATAAATCTTTGCACTAAATTTCTGTTTTATTCAGTGCAGATAAAAATTATAAGACAAAACTAGCAAAAGCAAAAAAAAAAAATTCTATCAATAAAAAAAAATTATGCATTAAACAATAATAAATTCTGAAACACATGAAATATGATACTAGATGCAATAAATTCTATTACCTTCTTAATATAATGGAAAAGCTTTAAGGTTTATGATTATAATAGCATTAGATAACCTTGCAGCTCTAATTTTAACAAAACAATACTTCTTCAAAGACATAATTCAATAAAATACACCTAAAGACTTGGAACACAATTTTCACAGAAATTTAACAAATATGGAGATTTATATAACACCACTAATAGAGATCTCAAACAATTAAACAATTTAAATACAAAAATAATATTTTTAACTAAATATACCAATTTACTACATTCCTCATTAAATTCTTTCTTATAGCGAAGTTTTATTGTCTAAACTGACAATTTTCACTCTGCGGCCTTTCTGTTTGTTACCAGGTCTCCCAAACTCTAACCAGACTACACGAATGATCCTTAAATAATATAAACAAATAACTGATACAGAAAAATTTTAATATCCATTTCTTAAAACAACTAATAGATAAACATTATTTGAAAATCAGCAGAGTGCCATTTTCTCAGCCATCATCTACTCTGAAATGCCACCACCTGACTGGCACATAAAGAGTTATTTCCTACTAGTGTGGCCAGCAGTTTGTTGAAGCAAATGAACCATCCATTTAATTATGAACTGAGTACTTGGTTAGTGAATAATGAAGTCAACAAACCAGAATAAACTTCTAAATACTGTTGACTTTCATAAATTTAAGTTCAGGAGAAAATACTGATGAAATGAATAAAACTCAAGCCTGGATGGTCAGCGGGAGCAATTAAATCTTTCCTTCCCCTTCTCTTTTCAAGTGAAATAGTGTATATTATATGACTAGTCCTTTCAAGGCCTTAAAAGATTCGGAAACAGATTTTTCCTTTCAAAATAGAAAAGCTGTGTACTTAATACTGCACCACATTTATTCCTCTACTATGCAACACTTTTCCCAGTAGAGCTACCATAGTCACTTTTACATTACACAACAATCTACAATGGATATTTATGTTAGAACATTTACATTATCAGAAATAAATATTAGTATTTAATCTCTATAGTTTATGCTTTCTTTAGTAATGATCACCAATAGGCTATTTACCACTAGACACTACACAAAGAATGCTGACACAGCCCCATATTCCTGCACACTTCCGTTACATCAGTAATCCGTAAAGTATTCACACATCATGAATTTGTGGAAAGGGAAATGTTCACACTCAAACTCAGACTCAATCTAATGGTTAATTGCATTAATTGAATACAAGTCCCCATTATCATAATTTAATAAATTCATACCTCAGTAATTTAGAATGATATTGAGCTGATTATTTACAGTTCAGTTTTAAGATTTTCTGGGATAGACCATTCAGCTGAAATACAAATACAACTACAGAAAATTAAATTTTGTTCACTAAAGATAGAAGAAAGCTGCAAAATTGAGGGCTATTATGCACAGCAGCAAATAATCTTAAAGAAACGTAGCCCCTAGCACATACATAAATGTTCTATACTTACTAATCAAAATGACTCCACTTTCAAAAACACTGTATCTTAAGGTAAATACTGAGCCCGAGTTTTTATAATTGTGAATGTTGCTTATTTCCGTTCTGTGTTCAGATACTGAACGAGGAAAAATATTTGCAGGAGATAAAATTTTGTGTGTATTAGTAATAGTGTCTGGGAATGATGGCAGTTGAGATAAACAATTATTTCAAAATATTTTCATATTTACAAGGAATTCACATTTCATATTTACAACAGATCATTAATTACTCTGTATATTGACATATAAGGTATTGGCTGACTTACTTAATTCAGAAAGAACAATTACCTGGAAGAAGCAACATTCTATCTTACTTTAATTACCGTATTTATTTATAAGAGCAGTTGCTATTAACAACACCCATTTACCCTAGATTTCATGGGGCAGAAACAGGTACACACAATTTTCATAACTAGATGTATTTACATTGTGAATGATCTGGATAATATATTTTTTACACGATGTTAATACATGGGGGAAATGTTTAGCGTGAGGTTCCGAATGGTGTTGGTGCGACTTGTGCGTGAGGACTTTATTATTTGTATCACCATCGTTTTACATTTCATGTCAGACTGTCATCTGCAGACTTTTCAGCTTCTCCTTAATCTCAGGCCTGCCCAATGTTTTCGACCTGCTTAGCATGCTCCTGAAACAGGGAAAATGGGATCATCTAACGTGAACTGAATACAAATTATTTCATCCAATGCAATTTACAGCTCAAAATTGGATACGAATATTCAACTATAAGACAATCTCTATGATATGTGCGAACAAATGAAAAAAATAGTTTATATTAAGAGAATCATTTGTGAATACCAAAGACAAGTGGAGAGATAAAAAGTTACAAGTTTTTAAGCTAAAACTGGAACTGATAAAATGTATTTTCAACTTCAACATTTATACTCTGAAATTCACAGAACTGAGATTCAGGGTGCATCCATAAACTAAGTGAATCCTTCAATGGGGAGGGGGAGGGTTTGTGCAAAATACTACACAGTGCTATAAGGTAGGGGAAAGGGGATGTCACAGTTTAAATATCTCCGTATCTTAGATATGCTGTATACCGACAGAGCATGGGACCAGTGCATTTGAACTAGCCAAGATGTGAAGGCACATTACACGTTGAAAAACATTAGGCACACAATAACATCACTCAAAGTCACTTAAGCAGTGCATTCCCAGTCCAACTGTAAGACACTGTGGGATGCACTCACCTATTCACACTGCAACAAGATGTTCCAACCAATAATCTTCACTCGTATTTTCTTGCGGAAGAGAAACATCCACATCGTGCATTATTTCGAGGGAGATGAAAACAAAAATGGCAATATTTTTTCTTTTTTCTATAATTTTAGAGAAACAGAAAAGGGAAGTGTGGATCAAAAAATTATTTTTTGATTGAGTAAACTATGTGCAAAGAAAGTAACCTATTTCCAAAACTTTTTTAGCCGAGAGTCCTGAAATGTTTGTGAAAAACGAAAACAATGTTCACATATGCGCAGTTCAATCCTTTGAAGTATGGGTGTACTGTAAAGTAACATTTCAATGAACTTTACAAAAAAGTAACAACTTTGCAACTTATAACCCTTGTAAAATAAGGTAGTGTACTGTCGTCGGGGCATATGAATATAGGTTGAAGTCACCTGCAGTATGAACTAAAATTACCCAACCATTTCCAGAAGGTTAGGTAAGATAAATTCGTTTTGTATATGGTATAAACCGTGAGAAACGTTGGGAGGTCCAAGTTTTAATGTTTTGTTTGAAAGTAAGTATTTATAAAAAAAATACATTCATTCAAGATTGAAATAGTTGTATTTAGAATTCAGTATCAATTCTATTTTTAATCTATTTTTATTTAATTTGTTGTTTTAAATCATTTTTTTATTTCTTTTAAAATTTTATATCAGCACTCAGGAATCTCAATTGCTTGAAGCGGCGGAAGGCTCTGATAAGTGGAGCCAGGGGCTGATAAAGGATTTTGGTTTGGGAGGGGGGGGGCTTGGCTTGAGTTAATTTTGGTTTGGGGGAGGCTTGAGTCTGGCAAAGGGTAGTATTTATAGTCTCCTCGGGCCTCGAATCCGTACAGCTAAAAAAAAAAAGTCTCCAAAATTATGATGTCGGAGGTGGACCTAGATATTTTTTTGGGGGGGCTTGAGCCCCCTAGCCCCCCCCCCCCTGGATCCGCCCCCTGAGTGGAGCGCTGTCTAAAAATAGTATAGTCTCTGTCTATTTTTAAGGCATGCTTTGGTGATCTTAATCACCTTTAATCGTTTCTTTTATTGTACTCTTTCATATTGAAATAAAAACTTTTCAGTTTGTAATTCTGCAGGATTTTGCTGAGGGTGTTTGGTTGCAAAAACAGAACACAACTACAATAAGCAGCACCTTACTTATCGATCATCAGTTGAAAAATTGAATGTTGGAGCGTCACTTGCTAACATAATTCAATTCAGTCTCGGAAATGATAAAGAAAACGTGGTTTAAACTATCTATTCTTCAGTAAGCTATCGTATATTTTTACCACCATTACATTATCCAATATTTTGCAATAAAAGGTTATATACATATGGCCCGCACCACAGGATATGAAGGCCTTAGGCTATAACTACCAGGTGTGTAAATATGAAACTGGAATTTGCCAATAGATGGCTCTAGCTATCAATGCAATTACCATCAGATTGCATCATTGTCGCCATTTTCTTTTTTTGACATCTGGCAGCCATTTTCAACCCACAACAATACAAGTTTCATAAGACAGTGTAGTTTTAAATAATGTTGAGTTTTGAGCCTCCAAACTACGATTTGCAGACATCATTGATTTTCTGTTACCATTGCAAGAAAACTGCTGCAGAATGGCATCAAATGCTTATCGAAGCTTACGGTGAGCGTGCTCTAGGTAAATCGCAGTGTTTTGAGTGGTTTAAAAAATTCAAAAGTGGCGATTTTGATGTGAGAAACAAAGAAGTTTGAGGACAGCGAATTTCAAGCATTGTTGGATGAGGATGATGCCCAAATGCAAGAACAACTCACAGACCAATTAAATGTAACACAGGAAGCTGTCTTCACAGATTTAAATGTGATGGAAAAGATCCAGAAGATGGGAAAATGGGTTCCACATGCAGGGTCGGCTTAAGGAATTTCAGTGCCCCCTGCGAAGTTCGATTTCAGGGCCCCCTACTTCTTTTCTAGATGTACTTTTGCCTACACTTTTGATAATTTTCGTGACTTTATACACACACACACACACACACACACACACACACACACACACACACACACACGTGTGTGTACAAACGGGCCAGTAGTTTATTGAGTATTAGCTGAACAGGAAAATGTCTTTGGTGCTTTATCAATGCCTCTCATCTCATATGGATCTCCCAGCTACTGTCACTTTCATTTCTGCCTAAGCCCTGCTGCCCATTGTATCAAATGAAATTGTTTTGGCATTCAATTTTATAATACACTTTTTGTATACGACATTTCTTTTCTTGCTTTTCTTTGCTAGTACATATAGGTTTTTGGGGCTGGAGACACGTGAGCAGGCATACACATTTTAATTCAATAACTTTTTATATGAAACGTCAAGAGATGAATGAGTTTATTCGAACGAAATTACATAAATTGCTGAATCATGTTCAGAGCCTTTAAATATATAGGCCTATTGTAATTACATTATATACGACTTTCTCAAAACTGAATCTGATGAAGGACTTCTCGTAGATCTCCATGCCTCGGAAACGTCTATTGTAAATGCAGTTTATTAACAGTAGTTTATTTATTTTAGCAGGAAAATTGTTAAGTAAGGACTTATTTTGAAGGGGATCGTGGTGGGACCCCTCTAGCTTGGGGCCCCCTGTGACTGCCGTTATTGTGGTAGCCTTAAACCGGTCCTGTCCACATGAACAGACTGGACAACAAGAAAAATGAAAAACCACTTGTAAAATGCTGCTCGCCAGGTATAAAAGAAAGTCATTTCTCCATCGAATTGTGACAGGTGATAAAAGGTGGATATATTTCGAGAACCCTAAGCTTAAAAGACTATGGGTGACTTCAGCTGAACCATCAACGTCAAGGCCAAATTGCTGTGGAAGGAAGACAATGTTCTGTGTTTGGCGAGATCAAAATGGTGTGATCTATTACGAGCTACTTAAAACCTGGTGAAACTTAATACTGAGATTTATCAGCAGCAAATGATCAATTTAAATCAAGCATTGCAGGAAAAATTATCAGAATACCAGAAAAGGCAACACAAAGTGATTTTGCTCCATGACAACGCACTATCACAAACAGCAAAACTGGTCAAGGAAATGATTGAAGCGCTTAGTTGGGAGATACTGATGCATGAGGCTTACTCACCTGACTAAGCTCCATCTGATAACTTTCTCCTTATATTGATGGATGGGACACGCACTTGCTGAAGCAGTGCTTCACTTCTTATGAAAATGGCTTAATGACTGGTTTGCGTCAAAAGAGAGAGAGAAAAAAATTGGCATGGCATTCATAAATTCCAGAGAGATGGGAAAGATGTATATGTAGCAATGGACAATATTTTAAATAAGGCACTTTGTACCATTTTTATACAAAAAATGGTGTATTTTTTATTTAAAAAATCCAGTTTCATATTTATGCCCCTGGTAAGGGGCCTGCACCACAGGTATAGTCTAGGGGCCTACAGATTCCAAATGCAGCCTGCTCCCATGGTTTTTTCCACTTTTTCTTAGGGATGAAAGAATGAGGGAGATCAGGGAGTTGCATGAAAGGATCAGGGTTCTTGAGGCTCGTCCTGCGGAGGCTCATGCAATAGAGGCAGAAAGTAGAGATAGTGGGTTGGTGGAAGTTGAGAAAGATGGGTGGGAGCTGGTAACTCTACATAGGAGAAATATGGTTAATAGGATGGAGAAACCAGACACTTCAGAAATTGTTGGGAAAAATAGATTTGACCTGTTGCCAGAGTCAGGAAGAGAAGAGCCTCATATAGCCTATTATGAATAGAATAAGGGCGTACAAGGAAAGAATAGGAATAAAAGGGTTCCGCTGCTAGGTAGTAGCCATGGGAGAGTTGTTCTGCAGGATCAGATTACCAGGACACAAGTTTTTTTTTTCAAACTAGTGCAACATTAGGTCAGGTAATAGAGAGTATATGCTCGCTTTGTAGGAGTTTCATGAAGGACAATAGAATAGTGATAGTGGGAGGTGTAGGGAATAGTACTGGTAGAAACATGAGTTATAGTATAGAGAGTGACCTGGAGAAGTTGATGAAGGGGCAGCATACCAGGGTGGAACCCATGCACAAAGGCGGATCCAGGGGGGGGGGGGGGGCTAGGGGCAGCGGCTTAACTAGGTCAACAAGGGCCCCGGTGCAAAAATATTTTTTGGGCCCTCAGGCCAGATGGGCGACCTTTCCTTTCCCTGAGTTGTGCTTGCGGGCCCCAGGGGCCCTTAGTGAGGGGCTTCCTGTGTCTCAGGGGCCCCCTGAGTGTAGGGGCCCCGGTGCACTGCACCACCTAGCACCATAGTAGCTACGCCCCTGGCTAGGGGACTCAAGCCCACCCCCAAAAAGTACTTAGGTCCACTTCCGACATTGTAATTTTGGAGACTACTTTTTTTAATTTTTTTTAGCTCTACAGATTCGAGGGGATTATAAATACTACCCTTTGCCCGACTGAAACCCCTCCAAACCAAAATTGATTGAAGCCAAGCCCTCCCCCCCACCAAACCAAAGTTCGCTCAAGCCCCGCCCAAACCAAAATCCTGGATCCGTCGCTGCCCATGCAGTTCGTAAATCGTAAGTCGCCATGATCGGCCAAAATCGAACTATGCGGTGTTGGTGTTTGGCGCCGTCAGCTGTGTTTGACGCCATTCAATTCAAAGAGTCGCACTGATATGTGTAAAGCCTGAAAAATGGATTCTGTATTTAAGACAGTTATTTAAAGATATTCGATCCTAAAAATTATCAGTTACTATTGGAATATCATTTTATGTAAACTATTATCCTAAGGACACAAACTTTATTATAAAGATTTCTCTTCCTGGTTTTAAGTCCGGAGAAAGCAAAACCAAAGATAATTCTGTGTTGCACTTGTAACGTATGAGGTGACTGCTTTCTACTTCTTCGTCAAGGAATCTTATGAACACAGGATAAAAGTTCAGTAAAATAAGTAGCGTAGAATTCTGTCACTCAAATATGTGACAAGGTACAGAATAATATAGTTTTATCTTCTTGTGCAGCTTCTCTCGAGTTTAGAGCAGGGATTCTTAGGCATTCACAAAGAGTAAATGCAATTTAAATGGTTAACTGATCAATTAGTTGCACGTGGAATGACAGTGAATGTGCCGATTGCAGAGCCGTCAGCTGTGATTATCACCTCCAGCTGAGTCTCGCTGGTAGGTTTAGAAGAGCTTTGCAGTTAATTCCATCTTACACCCATCATTACTGGATTTATTTTTTATATAAAAGAAAGTATCATAATTCTCTACTTAATGGGCTGTAAATACAGGGTGTTCCAAAAAGGACTTTGCAACTTTGAAAATTCATATAAATTTTATGAAACAAGGTACAGAGTTGGTTTTGGTGTTGTTTTAAAGGAAACACTTCAAGTTTTGACTCGCGTAGTCCGCTAGTGCCTAATCGCGCCGCACAAACGCTAGCGGCAGTTACGTTAAAGATGGTTGCCTTCACTGGACCCGAGCGTGCTAGTTGTGTGTTTTGTTTGAAGAATTGAAGTCTGCGACAACAGTTCAGCGTAATTTTCGTATCAAGTACGCTAAAGATCCTCCTAGTAGGCCTACAATTTATGAGTGGCATAGATGTTTTGTAGAAACAGGGTGCTCAGTAAAACATAAAAAATCCTCAGGTCGTCCAAGCACATCTAACGAGGCCGTTGAGCAAATGACAAAAAATTTTGTCAACAGCCCTACGAAATCGACCCGGCGTGCATCTCGTGAGCTGCAAGTCCCACATACGACGGTTTGGCGTGTGTTGAGAAAATGTTTGCATTTGAAACTATACCGATATTCGCTTTTACAAGCAATTAAAGACACTGATAAGATTGCACGTAGGAACTTCTGTGTGGATATGTTAAATCGAGTGGATGATGATGAACATTTCTTGGACAACATAATCTTTTCTGACGAGTCAACTTTTCACTTAAGTGCAAGGTTAACACAAATAACTGTAGGATTTGGGGCAGTGAAAATCCACATGAAACATTGTAACATGTTCGTGATAGCCCTAAAGTGAACGTTTTTTGTGCGTTGAGCAAGAGGAAAATGTACGGCCCCTTTTTTTCCCAAGAGAGAACCATCAACGGGATAGTGTACCTTGACATGTTGCAACAATTTTTGGTACCACAGATCGATGAGGTTGACCGAGAACGAAATGTTTTCTTTATGTAAGATGGCGCACCACCACACTATCTGACTGACGTCCGGGATTTTCTCAATAACCGCTTTCCAGGTCAATGGATTGGCCGTGATGTGCTAATTGCAAGCCCCCCCCCCCCCCCGTTCCCCATACCTGACACCGGTAGATTTTTTCTTCTGGGGTTTCATAAAAGATATGGTGTACGTACCTCCTTTGCCGGCCACTCTACCTGAACTTAGAGCAAGAATTTACGCTGCTGCTGAGCAAGTTACACCTGAAATGCTAGTGGGAGTCTGAGAAGAATCGACTACTGATGGGATGTCTGCAGATTAACCAACGGAAGCCACATAGAACATATTTAGTTTAAGGTAAAAAAACTTGAAGTGCTTTCCTTTAAAACAACACCAAAACCAGCTCTGTACCTTGTTTCATAAAATGTATATGAATTTTCAAAGTTGTAAAGTCCTTTTGAAATACCCTGTATAAACAACACGTTGGGGGGAATAAAAAAAATTTCGGCCTTTTTTTCTCCTAATAAAACACCTCAGAATATAAGCTTACAAAATTTCAAATACGATATATGCTTTTGGGTCTATTACACACATATTAGTAGCATGGAGTAAGGAATATATGGAGACGATATAACGCCAAATCGGTGAAACCTCATAAAAAAAAAAACCTCGTCTCCTACTGCGCATGCGCGGCGGCTACTGGCGGCCATAGGAGTCCCAAACCATTGGGCTGTTTGCACTGTGTATGCTGCTGAGAATATTTCATTTTCTATTATTCAAAATTCTTCTATAATGCCAAATTGTGTTGCATATGGTTGCACAAACAGACAAGATAGGAAAAAATCTGGAATAGCGTTTCATAAGTAAGTCACATTGTAATTATCGTTCTTGAAGTATCTGACAGGTAACTGCAACATTAGGGCCATTCGCTATAAATTTATTCATCGCTCTCAATATGATCATATCGTTCTCAAATTTTTGTTGGTGTAGTGCAGACAATTAGCATATGTTACTATTGTAGACAAGTATTGAAAATTTAATTTAAGCGGGTCATGTTTACATCGCGACACAGTGAATATGGTATTGTGCAGACTTTATTCAAGTTTCAGTTTACACTGAAAGTGTACGATGAAATTAATTGTACTGAAGGTAAATGTTGAAATTAGTTGTGATAATTTATGCTACGTGAACTATGAATCCTGATATTGTCAATATTGTTGTAGCTAGAACTGTAGCTTAAATTGAATTTTGTATGTTGAGGTGGGCAGCACTATTATGGCCATGGTGATGCTATTTGATGATTGATTCTCATGTAAATTGACGAAACTAATCAAAAATCAAGAGTAAATTTTTTTGGATATCTCCCTTAGTTCTCTAGATATCAAGTATCAAAAAATATTTACAGGTATAGTTCCTTGTGCCTTTGGTGACATTTTTATTCTGGTCCAGGCCGCGTTTTAACCTAACCACAAGGATTAGTAGAAAAATTAAACACCCAATCTACAAGTGCAGCAAAATTATCTTTTGGTCCAGTCGGCATCATAACCTAACAAACTCAATTTGGAGACATATCTCGCGAACTAAGCGAGATATGGAAAAATTTTATTCTTTATTTTCGATTTGTATCGTCATGATACATAAGAATTTATCATCAAATTTGACTTTGGGGAAATGTTTCTTTTGAATTTCTACCCAAAACACAACTTTTGAGACAGTATATCTAGAGAACTAAGCACGATATCAAAAAATGTTATTCTTCATTTTTGATATGTCTCGTCGAGTTACATAATAATCTATCATCAAATTGCGGTGACACGGTTGTATTATGATTTCCTTGAGGTTTTTGTGCCATTTCCCGTTTCTCCAGCCGAGCAATATGGCGGCCTCCCCACCCCACTTCTCTCTAACCGGTTTCACTCCAGTGTGTGGTGAAGGTCCCTTGCGTCGTCTCCATATATTCCTTCCTCCATGATTTGTAGTAGTAATCCGAGGTCTAAGTGGCAGCGACAGTCTACCACAACACCTGTACCATTCAAAGATAATCTTCTT
Organism: Vandiemenella viatica; assembly: GCA_031002005.1. Lineage (NCBI taxonomy): Eukaryota > Metazoa > Arthropoda > Insecta > Orthoptera > Morabidae > Vandiemenella > Vandiemenella viatica. Next base: position 8,384,060 of record JARYHS010011408.1, on the reverse strand, counting down.
CTGTTGTCAGCGACCCTTGCACTTGTGGGAGTGTCTGTAATACTTCTTTTCCTCGTTAAAAAATGAATGTTAAATAAATGTATATAAATGTGTATTTATATATTTTACTTGTAATTAATTTTGAATTTGTGTAAATGAATATTGTTTTATGAAAAGAAACTTTGTAAGTACTATTAAATATATTCAAGGACAGTACCATGCAACAAACATTGGTTAAATGTTTGTTATGCTAAGTACTGAGGTGAGCTACGATGTTCAGAGGAGAATCTGTGACAGTTTGAATTTATTTATGTGGATAATTTTGTGTGTAAATATCTTTAATTTTTGTTTCTGTGCATTTCATAAGTATTGTGAATCATGGGCGTATCCAGCGAGGGACAGGGGCGGGGGGGGGGGGGGAGGCTACTGCCCCTTGAAGAAAAACAAAGTTGCCTTCAGTACGCTTCGACTAGTGAAGAACTAGCTCAGGAGCATTCGGGAGAGGAAATATTAACTGGACTATGCCCGATGAGTGTGCATCGAAATTTCGTTAAAGTACACAGTGAGATATTAACAAAGAAAATTACTGAAAATTATTCTGTTAATCCGAGACCATTGATGTTTACATAAAAAACTATAATTGAGTTACGATCTTTATTAACTGCATAGTAGGTCCTTGGATTACTATGTTAGTCAATAATAAAAATAGTTTCCTCAATAGGTTTGAGTTTTATTTTGTAAGAAATCGACATTTTTCAGTCCCCCACCCCACTTCCTCGAAATAAATACGATTTGCCCCCCTTAATTCAGATGCTCCCCCCTCCTAGTTCTGATCCTGGATACGCCCTTGTTGTGAATGATATTGTATTAATTCCGATTGTTTTAATGTGATTTTAATTGTTTAAGTATTGTTAGAATTCCAAAAAAGTCGGTCAAAGTCTCTGAATTATTCTGGAATTTTCTGTGTAACCTATATAGGCCATCGGCAGAGACGAGTTTTAGTAGTGTTCTGTATTTAAAGTTTTGAAAGTAGTTGTATGCTTAGTCTTTGAAAGTGGGTCGAGTTTTGGTATAACCGCTGGAACTCTTGTTTACATTTGCACCTGGTATCTTTGGAGTTCCATGTCTTAAAGGAAAATTAACCTACTTGATTCTGAATTTTCTTGGACTCGTTATTTCATGGCGAACGCGACAAGACTGGACAGCAAAAAAGAGTAATTATACAGCGAGATACCTGTCACCACGATGTGGTGGATACCCTCAAACTTGAAGGTGGGATAGTTTTTCAAATTTTGCCTTTAAAAGTCTTTTGATAATGGTCGGGAATCTGATTTCCAAAATTGGAGACCAACTTCAGACATTTTCCCCCTGATATGAAGCTTGCTGCCACACTCTGATTCCTTGTAAATAGACTCTCTTACAAAAGTCTAATGTATAGTCCTACCTTCAAAATTTCAAAGCAAGTGATATCAAATTTTCTACAAGACGTGCGTGAGGCGGTCATATATCTTTAAAAATGCAAAGTACAAATAAAATACAGACTGTATTATACATATCCTTCAATCTCCTGAGAAGTTTTTTGAAAAATACGATTGCATGGGATAAGTAGATTCTACGGCAGGATCAATTTTGGTGACTACACTGTACGTTCCGAGGCCCAAGTGCTGTCAGACTGATCGGAAGGCGGCATAGTTCAAAGGAGAAATAAATTAAACCACCTGTATTACAGCTGCAGTGAGAGAAAAAACAAATGATTACAGTAATCATGTAAAATTACAAATAATTCCCTGCAAAGTTTTGCCTTAAGAGGTTAGCTACGAAGCTGAATTTGGCTATTATTTTCGCCGAGTCACATGTAACCCATGTAGTGGGTAGTGAAAAATATTGTCAGGCTTTCTTAAGTAACTAAGAGCTAGTGGAGTGTGTTCAATGCTACAGGCGTCACCACGTGAACACGTACGGCACGTCTGTTCCACGTGGACGAGACTCTGCTCCATGCGATCTTAAGACACTTCACTGCTTCCCAGCTTGCTTGGTATTATTCACGCTGTGTGCCCTAAATTCCTATCATAGGTAGCAATGTTGGCAAATACATTTAATTTTGTTTCATTACTATTCTTACTTAGATTTATTCTTATCCAAATTTCACCGATTTTGTCACTCGCAGACAATAAAAGTTTAAAGGACTTCACGTAGCCTTAGAAAGCTGAAATTAACACTTACAAATTTTAACAAAAGTCTAAAACTACTGAATGTTTATATACGTTCCCCGTGTCCACTCGAGTCAGGAAATAGGTTTAATTTAATTTAATTTAATTTAATTTTAATTGCCATGGAGCACAGGCTCCGGTGGCAATTTCCCTACACACCAATCTTCCACCTATCCTGCACCTACCTTACATTTGCCCTCTACAAATTTTATCTTTAAATTCTTTCAAAGTTTTCGGTAAGTTATTCATCATTCCCCTTGGTAACTCATTCCAATCCCTGACACCCTTACCTAAAAAAGAGAATCTTCCCACGCCCTTGTGCCTGAAATCGAGTGCCAGCTTGTGGTCATGGTCATCTTTTCCCTTCCATGCACTACTTTTCATACCTATTGCTATTTCTTTCCATGTTCACGAATATCTTTCTATGTTGCAGATTTACATTAGAAATGGATCTTACTACGTTTGACGTCGTTCCTATCTTCTTTGCAAGTTAGATAAATTCAGTAATCAGTCAACACAATTCCGTAACACATCCTGTCGTCCTGAAAACATCACAGGCACACATATATAGTTTGATTCCAAAATGATAAAGGTGCAATATTGGCGAATAGCCGTTTATTTATGCAATAGGGAATTGGTCAAACAGATATGAATGAAAAATAGTATTGTGGTGTTATTTTACAGAATTTTCACGAAGAAAAGGAAACGAAAAATTTCTGGCTTCAGATTAAAATCGAATAAATCAATAGAAGTCTAATTGAGAAAAAATAAAGTTTTTCGTATGAGAACATAAACCACAAAAGATTTTCGTATAAAAGTACCGTATCTAATATTTTGTTGGATAAAGAACATAATGTATTATTTTGAAATGAGTTGCCAGTATGGAGAAGTAAAAAAATTCAACGTGGACAGTGCATGGAGGAAGGAAATATATGGAGGAGAAGTGACGTTAAATCAGTGAAGCAGGCTCTAAACTCTCGCGCATGCGCAGTGGTGGCAGCGGTGATATTGCGATCCCCAACAAATGCGATGTTCACATTGTGTTAGATGCTGTGATTATTTCATTTTCTAATGTGTATAAGTGTTTTATAATGCCATCTTGTGTTGCATACGGTTGCACAAATAGGCAATAGAGGAAAGAGCCTGGAATATCATTTCATAAGTAAGTTGAATTCTAATTATCGTTGTTGAAGTGGGCGGTAAGAATTGCAAACTTCGGTGCTTGTCTATAAATATTTAGTCATAGCTCTCAATTGGAGGACTTTGTTCTCAAATGTTTGTTGGTGTAGTGTAGAAAATCAGCATACCTTGCTATTTTGCACATAATAGACTAGCATTACTTTTTAGCGAGTGTTGAAAATGAGATTTAAAGGGGCGTGTTTTACATCGCGATTTAGTGAATTTAGTATTGCGCTTTCTTTCGTCACGTTGCAGTTTATACGGACAGTGTATGATGTAATTAAATGTGTTAAATTATGCTATGCAATCTAGGAATCTTGATGAAGCAAACGATGTTGTTACCGCAAATACAGTTTGCGATTCAAATACGCGTGTGTGGGTGAGTCTACATAGTTTGATTCTGTAGCGGCAATTTAATGGAGATTGTGGTTAGGTCTAAATGCAGTCTGAACCAGAATGGTTTTGTTGTTCCATAAGGGACAAAGAATTTATCTATTACTGTTAATAATTTCATGAGAACCAAGTTAGTGACAAAATGTGTATCGCGATGGAAACTACTTCCACTTCCAGCTATTCCCAATTAAGCTTACGATGTGTGGTAAAAAGATATCTATTTTTATTCTGGTCTAGGCCGCATTTCAACCTAACCACAAGTGGTAGTAAAAAAACTGAATTATCCATTCTGCATGTCCCCCATGTAATTCATTGTGGCTTCGGCAGAATTAATTTTTAGTCCAGGCCGCATATCAACCCAATCCCAGTATATTCCGAAAACTAAGCAAGATATCTAAAAATTTTATTCTTTATTTTCGATTTTTCTCGTCGTGTTACATAAGAATCAATCATTAAATTTGACTTTTACGAAATATTTCTTCTGCATTTCAACTCAAGACACCTCACTTTTGATGCAATATATCTGGAGAACTAGGTGAGATATCGAAAATGTTTATTCTTTATTTTTTATTTGTCTCGTCTTTTTAAATAAGAATCCATCATCAAATTTGACTTGGACGAATTTTTCCTTCTGAATTTCAACCAAAAATATTTCACGTTTGAGACGGAATATCTCGGAAACTAAGCATGATATCAAAAAAATTTATTCTTCATTTTTTATTTTTCTCATCGAGTTACATAATAAATTAATAATCCATCACTAGATTGCGGTGTTACGTTTATCGTAGAGACCCCTTGAGGTTTTTGTACATATACCCCGTGTCTGTATGGGTTCGGCCTAGCCCCCCACTCCTCCTCCGCCCGGCTTCACTTCAATGCGTGGTGAAGGTCTCTTGCGTCGTATCCATATATTTCCTTCCTCCAAGGGACAATGCCGTTTATTTTTCTGTACCTAGTCGAGGAGACTCCTGAGGCGTTCCGGGCAGCGGTCTCTCGGCGTCTGGCCGTGGCTGTCCCTCGCCGTCCTGTCGCCGCCGGCGCGCAGGAGTGCTATCACGGCGGCATGCGACGTGGCGCGGTGTAGCGGCGTGCGGCCCTGGTCGTCCACGGCGTTGACGTCGGACGCGGGCAGCAGCAGGTCCACAGTGTCGCCGGTGCTGAACTCCGCCGCCAGGTGCAGCGCCGTCGAGCCGGAGGAGTCACTGGCGGTGGCGTCGGCGCCGGCCTCGAGCAGCGCCGCCACCACGGATGAGTAGTCGTGGCCGACCGCCTGCAGCAGCGGCGTTTCGCCGTTAGCGGCGGCGGCGTTCACGTCTGCCACCGGCAGCAGCAACCGCACCACGCCCAGGCGGCCGTGGTTTGCCGCCAGGTGCAGCGGAGTTTCGCCGACCAGGTCCCTGGCGGTGGCGTCGGCGCCGGCCGCCAGGAGCGCCGCCACCGCCGCCTCGTCGCAGCGCGTCACGGCGAAGAACAGCGGCGTTTGGCGCTGCGCGTAGCGCTCGTTGACGGGCGCCCCCGCGGCGGCGAGCGCGGCCACGGCGCCGCTCAGCCCGCGCCGCACCGCCAACTGCAGCGCCGCACGCCCCCGCGGCCCGCCGCCAGCAGCACCCTGGCGGCGGCCACGCGGCCCGCCTCCTCGGCTAGCATCAGCGGCCGTGCGAGCCAGTTCACTTCGCCGGCGGTGGGGTCGGCCCCCGCGTCGAGCAGCACCTGGGCGATGCCCGCGTGTCCCGCCTCCGCCGCCAGCTGCAGCGGCGTGCGGCCCGCCACGTCTCTGCGGTCGACTCGCGCGCCGGCCCGCAGCAGCACGCCCGCCGCCGCACTTTGCCCCGCCGCCGCCGCCTCGTGCAGCGCCGTGCGTCCGTCGCCCGGCCGCGCCGCCTCCAGGGCCGCCCCCGCATCCAGCAGCGTGCGCGCGGCGGCGGCCTGGCCGTGCCTCGCGGCCACGTGCAGCGGCAGCGTAGTCTCCCCGTCGAGAGGCTCGCTGGCCAGCCCCGGCCGGTGCTCCAGAGCCGCGCGCAGCAGGTGCGCGAGCCCCGCCTCCACCAGGGCGCGCATCAGCAGCCGCGCGCTCTCTGGAGCCTCCAGCTGCCGCAGCAGCAGCTCCAGCTCGCTGTGTCTGACGGCGCCGTCCTCCAGCAGCCTCTCCAGCAACTCTCCAAACTCTGCTACAGGCCTCGACACTAGTATGCTCATGCATACCGCCCCCAATATTAGCTCGGCCATGGCAAACTGCACCAACAAACCACAAAATCACATCAGCACACGTCACATTTCATAAAACATCAATATCTTTGCAAATCTGGTTGTAGGCCATAACCCCCCCCCCTCCCCCTACTTGCCTACAGACAGACATGATGATATTAAAAATTAACAATCACAGACAACACTTGTTAACAATTCAAGAAAGCTAACAAAATACACAAAGCCATAGGAATAGGAAAATCACTATTGAATGAATTCACCAACCTAACCAATAGAACACTGTTTAACTCACTAAAATAATCACTACACAGGGAAACTAATACGAAGTGTTCAACTCAATAAAAAAAAATCCACCACACACAGGGGCGGATCCAGGATTTTGTTTAGGGGGGGGCTTGAGCGGACTATGGTTTGGGGGGGGGCTTGGCTTGAGTGAATTTTGGTTCAGAGGGCTTGCGTTCAGTGGATTTTGGTTTTGGGGGGGGGCTTGAGTCGGGAAAAAGGTAGTATTTATAGCCTCCTCGGGCCTCAAATCCGTAGAGCTAAAAAAAAAAGGTCCCAAAACTACAATGTCAGGGGTGGACCTAGATACGTTTGGGGGGCTTGAGCCCCCTAGCCCCCCCCCTGGATCCACCCCTGCACACACACACACACACACACACACACACACACACACACACAAAACAGCTGATGAAAGCAGAGAAATAATTTAATACAGCAACACAGATACACTAACAAACAAACAAAGAAAACAAAGTTGGTAGCACTGCATTTCGCCAAAACAACATGTATATAATGTAGCAGACAAACAAAACAAGAAGTTTGCAGTTGCAATTGATATAATTCCAGTGTTTATGTTGTAGCTGCAGCCAGTCTGGAGTCCATGGTGTCGATAAACGTTTTTTAGTCACGTTAATTATTTTGTCATATTAGGTTATATCAGCCAGCGTAACGCCGACGTAGTTGGCTGTGCGTTTGAAATGAGTTATTAAACTGAATTATGAAGTATTAGAAATGTAATGAATTATATCCGGGAAATGTATGACTTCAAGAACCTTTAGGCACACTCTAGTGATTTTCTGTCGCTGCGGTAGAAAAATAGGTCGCAGAAAAACGTTAGAGTGCGCACATTTACGACTAAAGGTTGGGCCGCACTAGACCGCAACGCAACCGGGGCGCACCGCACCGTCACTTTTCTTATTGTCGCTCACTCGATTCAAGTGAGATCAAACGACGCCGCGTGTCGGCCCGGATAAATTTGGTTTTTATTTTGACGGTGCGGCCCGGTGTCGGTCTGCTGTCGGGCTGGTCGATATGGAGAACTGTATAGAAAGAGTTCGGAAATTTCCGGTCCTTTACGACTAAATATTGTTTAAACGTTACTGATTGCTTTAGAATTTTTTTTCAGCCTCATTTCAGGTTCATTAGATATTCGTAAAATGTAGTTAGAGCCCTTGCATGTTCGCATTAACAAATCAAATCTTTGCCAGTGGTGAAAGTCGATTTTAAGGACTGTAAAAATTGCATCCGAGATCCGGATTTTGAACCGGGGACCTTCCGTACCCAAATCACTCGCCGCAAGAATATGAATCTAGAAGTAATGGAAAATATGTATTTAATCATATAATAAAGTACATTTGTGTTTTGGCATGGCAAAAATAAATTATAAGTACGTTTATTTTATTATGTTTGAATAATAATTTTTGATTATAAACAGATTTGTCTCTTGTCTCAGAAGGTTACGGCGTACAACTGGGGAAATGAAAGTCCCTGGTTCAAATCCCTGTCTCAGCTGTAATTTTTATGGATCGTAAAATTGACATTCACCTCTGGAAAAGCTTTGATTTGTTAATAAAATGCTAGGACGCTCCGTGTTATGAATTTCACGTTAATCTGTACTTTTCCTTTTCAAATTAGGTGACAACGATAGAGGTGTACTGCGCAGCCGATAAGTAACTCCGCGACTGGAGTTTTTAGATCACATGAAATTATTATTACTTTACGGAATCTTTGCGGTCTGCATTAAAATAAAATTGTATAATAATCTTATTGCTTTTTGTTAAAAAAAATATTGAGTGACTCGAAAAGGAACCTCAACCAAAACAAACACGTTAAATGTGAAGTGAGTGACGCTCGACATTTAATCGTGATTATATAGAATTACACGAAAATCTTTCAATACAGTGTGACGACCATTTTGTTAAAACAGTTTTGGAATACTATTTTTGTGCATAAGAGATCAAACAATTAGGAGATAACAGGAGTCACACAAAAAAGTATTTTAACGTACTTTATTACCTTCGTAGATTATAAAGTACAGTACTCTATAATAAAGTACGGGTGGTAGCCGCAGCTACGATACCGAAATCACTTTTAAGGTAATTTTTTAACATTAATTCCGTGAAACAGTCAAGTGTATACGTTAAAGGAGACCGAGTAGGAACCTGTCCGTCACACGGCCGTGCTACGGACCAGTGTGGACGCGAGGGGGGCGAGCCGACACACAGCCGAGTGACGGTGCGATGCGCCCCGGTTGCGTTGCGGTCTAGTGTGGCCCGACCTTAATACCCCCTACAGACGACCTGATTTGGTCGGCCTGACCAAATCATCCGTAAAATCAGGTCTCGCATCCACACGAGTCCTGATCTGCAGTCTGCTTTAGACAGTCGGTGCGAACGCACGGTAATCATGCCGCCTGTTTTGTCGAAACAACAGACAGTTGCACTTGTTTTAGCGTTAAGTGTTAATTTAGAAAACAAAAGAAGAATATGAGCTAAAGAATGGCTTAAGAAAAGAAATGAATTTAGCCACATGAAGTAAATTAGAGAACTTGACAGTGATGATTATCGCAGTTATTTACGAATGGATTTCGAAAGTTTCATCGAGCTATTAAATTTACTGAAACCTCTTATCACCATCATGAGAGAATCTGTTACAGCGGAAGAGCGATTAATTGCAACTCTTAAGTATTTGGCAACGGGTAGGGAGTATGCTGATCTCAAGTTCAGTACTGCAATCTCTGCACAATTACTGTCACAAATAATTCCTGAAACATGTGAAGCAATTTGAAAGGTTTTAAAAAACTTTATGTAGATAAATTTTTTTAAAATATAATCTCCTTATTAAACAAATATGACAAGGACAACTATTATTTTTAATTTTCACAAGAAGTATTTTTAATTTTACTAATCATATTAATATCATTTTTTCATGATCAAAAATTCTTTCAAAACTGTCCCTTCGCCTTCAAATACAGCATTTGGTTGTTGAGAACATTGTGCCGGAAAACTGTTATGTTCTTTAACAGATGTTTGTGGTGGTGATGCTAACTCTGGTGAAACTGTTGGGATTGGGAATGGGTGCAGAGTGAAAAGATGGATTATATTCGGGATGTAATTATCCCGTGGTATTATAGCTACTTGGGGTGTCAGGTCTTGTATTGGTTACAAGTGTTTGCCTTGGTGAATTTTACTTAGGGGAATGGGACATAGTGTTTTTAGTAGAAATAGGTTTGGTTAAATTATTTTGTGGTGGTGGGACTGAACGGTAATAATTTGCATTACATGAATATGATTCCGGAGTTTGTATGTAAGGATGTTATTGTTAACATTAATCGAAGATTGCATAGTTAACTGTTCCAGTCTGCCATAAAATATAACTACCGAAATTAACTTTTCAGCGACACATCTTTGAAACTGAGTCATTTCTTTCAATTGTAATCCCATTGCTCTCCAAAAATTATCAGTGGAATTTTCCTCAACAGAAATTAACCTTTGAGCTGTATCAATTAGCTGTTCTTGTTTTTTCTGAAGGTCAGTCAAACGTCTTTTACTTTTGTGTACTTCTTTTTCAGATGCCTAAAACAGAAAATGAATGGTTAAATATAGCCAGACAATATGAAAGAATGTGGCAATTTAATCACTGCATCGGCTCGATGGACGGCAAGCATATTGTTATTTTAAAACCAACGAGAAGTGGATCACTATTTTATAATTATAAGGGGACATTTAGCGCCGTATTGTTTGCAGTCGTTAACGCCAATTACGAGTTCCTTTACGTGCATTCCGGCACCAACGGGAGTGTATCAGATGAAGGCACTTTAAAATACACAAAGTTTTATAAGAAATTAATTGCAGATGAACTGCAGCTGCCAGAAGCGTCATTTTTGCCTATTTAATTTAATTGGAATGGAGCACAGGCTCCGGTGGCAATTTCCCTACACACCCATCTTCCCCCTATCCTGCACCCACCTACATTTGCCCTCTACAAATTTTTATCTTTAAATTCTTTCAAAGTTTTCGGTAAATTATTCATCATTTCTCTTGGTAAGTCATTCCAATCCCTGACACCCTTACCTAAAAAAGAGAATCTTCCCACACCCTTGTGCCTGAAATCGAGTGCCAGCTTGTGGTTATGGTCATCTTTTCCCTTCCATGCACTACTTTTCATACCTATTGCAATATCTTTCCATGCCTCATCACCAGTACACTCCCATGACCCTCCTCATCCTCCTCCTGTCTTGCAATGAATCCCATTCCAGCTCCTTTACCATATCCGTCACTGATTGCATTCTGCGATAATTTCCAGAAACAAATCTAGCAGCCCTTCTTTGCACCCTCTTAAACTCCTGTATTTGATACGTAAAATGAGGGTCCCATACTACACTACCATATTCGAGCAATGGTCTGACCAAAGTTTTGTAACCCAATTCCTTGACTTCTCTCGTACATCCCCTCATCACTCTCTCCAACAAGTGCAGAACTTTGAAACCTTTTCCTACCACCTGTCCTATGTGTCCTGCCCAGTTAAGTTTGTTATCAAAAGTAATTCCAAGATATTTGCATTTCAAGTCTTCAGCAAGCAATTCTTTCCCCACCTTATATTCATAATTAACCTTTTGTTTTTTATTTGTGTATCTAATAAGCTGACTCTTCTTTGCATTTATCTTCATTCCATGTTTACCAACCCAATTAGATATCCTGTCCAGATCACCCTGCAACTGTTTTGATTCTTTTATACAGCATTATATCATCTGCAAACAATCTAATTTCAGATAGTAAACAATCAACACAATTATTCATTAGAATAATGAATAGCAATGGTCTCAATACGCTATCCTGTGGCACACCCATTTTTACTTCAACTTCTTTTGATACTACATTTCCTACCCTAACTTTCTGTTTTCTACCTTTTAAAAATTCTTCTACCCAGCAAATCACTTTCTTATCCACTCCAATGGTTTTTACCTTATTTACTACCATTTTATGGCTTACTCTGTCGAACGCCTTAGACAGATCTAGTGCTACACTATCAATTTGGCCTCCCTTGTCCATTTCATCTGCAATATCTTGCATATATCCCACCAACTGAGATTCGCTTGAATATCCTTGCCTGAAACCATGTTGCCTGCTTGAAAACCAATTACGTTCCTCACATATATTTCTGATGTGGTTGCATATCAATCTTTCCATTAATTTACCTACCACAGATGTCAAACTGATTGGCCTGTAATTCTCAACTCTATTTCTCACCTCTCCCTTATGTACCGGTACTACTATTGCACTTTTCCAGTCCTGTGGTAAGCAGCAAGTGTCTAGACTCAAATTAAATAATATTTCAAGATAAGGTACAATGTCACATCCGGCTATCTTTAAGATATCTGTAGTAATATTATCTTCACCATCCCCTTTATGTTTTTTCAGCTTTCTTATTTCCTTCATGATTTCCTCAGGATGGATATCAAATTTTTTACTATCGTCATTTCTAATTGTGTTGTTAAACTCGTTCTCCGAATTAGACCCTCCTGTTTCTGATTCATTGTCCCTAATGCTTTCACTGAACCAGTTACTTAAAATCTCTGCCTTTTTCAAATCGTCAGTAACTTCTTCTCCATCCTTATCTATAAGTGTCTCTACATCCTCCCTTCCCCTCAGTTTCCTGATATAGCCATAGAAATTTCTAGTTGGACAATGCCGTTGGAAAAAACTGTGCTTCAAAGTGTTTTCATAAAAGACCAGTTTTGTACAAAATATGCAAATATGCACAATAGTGTAAACAACATGCTGGTTGAGGGCACAGGCGACCAACAGCCACACCTTAAAATAGAAATGTAAAATAAAACGTTGTACGCTGATGATGCCTCGACGAGAGGCGAAACGCGTCCGTCAAATAAATATTGTCAAAAAACAGTTGTACTGGCGTAATTATTAAAGAATAATTATTAATTTCTAATGGTCCTCCTGCACTGACAATACTCTTCATAAACCCATCTTTAGCCATTTTCTTTGCTGTTATTAAGTCCTTGTTTAGACAAATACATTGGCTCTATATGTTTCATTGGCGACAATGCATTTGATCTGAATGAACATATCATAAAACCCTACCCACATAAAAGAATAACACATGAAATTTTTAATTACGGACTTTCCAGAGCTAGAAGTGAAATGAACAAACACCACAGCACATTAAACAAATAAGCCCGCGACAAAGAATAACAATGAGGTGGAGGGGGTGACTTGGAGCGCGGATCACGTGGTTGTAAGTGTGGAAAGGTGGGGGGACCCGATATCGGGAGTATTTTTGACCCGATCACCCGATCACGTCGCCCCGCCCACATCTGGTCCGGTGCTGCGTTTACACGTCACGTTTATTCTATTCAGCAATGGAAAAGGAAATAGATAACCGAGAAAAATAATATATTACCAACATGCTTGAGGTTCTCAAATCTTTAAAACATTTATGGGACCCAAGCAACGAGCTGTATTTTAATAAAGATCTTAGTAGGCAGCAAGGGCATGGCCGGCATTACACTGTAAAAGATCTTTTTCCAAGATCTTTTATAAAACATTTTATCATATTTCTTTTATCAAATATATTTTATGATATTTTTTCAGTCCCATTACACTATATAAAATTTTTCGTCATAGTTCTCTGAAATGAATGAAGTAAACCTGAAAGCTTTTGCAGACGTAGTTAGTGCAACTGTCACAATATGCATTTTATTGAAAATAAAGAAGTAAACATATTTAGGTTAGACCGTGGATTACGAAACTTGATATGATAGGAGTTCATCAAAGTTTAGTGAAAGAGCTGCAATGTGAGGACATGGCAAATTATAAAAGTTATGGTCGATGCTGAAGATGTTATTACTGTATTCCAGAAACCTGCCAAATACTAGTTTCTTATCACATTAATTTTCTTTTATACGTCTTTTACAGTACAGCCTTCTATAATAGCACTAATTAACTTTGCGTAAGTATTCATCTTTTCATTCCTAATCGTATATACTACATGTTTCTGACTTTACATTTCCTTCTGTTCATACCCAAGACAGGAGGAGGATGAGGAGGGTCATGGGAGTGTACAGGGCGTATACTGGCGATGAGGCATGGAAAGATATTGCAGTAGGTATGAAAAGTAGTTCATGGAAGGGAAAAGATGACCATGACCACAAGCTGGCACTCGATTTCAGGCACAAGGGTGTGGGAAGATTTTCTTTTTTAGGTAAGGTTGTCAGGGATTGGAATGAGTTACCAAGGGGAATGATGAATAACTTACAGAAAACGTTAAAAGAATTTACAGTTAAATTTGTAGAGGGCAAATGTAGGTGGGTGCAGGATAGGGGGAAGTTGGGTGTGTAGGGAAATTGCCAGCGGAGCGAGTGCTCCATTGCAATTAAATTAAAATTAAAAAGAATTATAAATAAAGATTTTCGCGGATTTGGCAGTAATAACCAACTTTGGTAACGTCCCTTGCGCCATGTTCTTTTTTTTACGTTTGCAGGGTGCTGAAATCTTTTATAAAATGTAATGCCAACGTCTTACAACTTATAAAAGAAATTTTATAAAAGAAATCTTTTATAAAATATGCCCCATTACACTGTAAAATATTTTATAAAATATATTTTATCAAAGATCTTTTACAGTGTAATGCCGGCCTATGAAGCTCTTCTATAAATGTACAGAAACATTAGGCCGTCTGCGAACTTAAAAGATCTTAAAAAAGGTTAGAAAACATGCGGAATTGAACATGAGAAACTGAAAATCTGGGCGTGACAATATGCACACCAACAATCTGTGAGAGCTGACATAGACGGACCGGGGACCTCGGACCGGATAACTGGTCGTGTAACGATCGACAAAGGGAAAATCTGGTAGAGTGGTGGGGGAACCCTTTACCGGGTGCCCGTTTTATCGGGCCCGTTTTTTCAGATCCGGTCCGGTCGTCTAAACCCCGCTTAAAAGGTTGGGCCGCACTAGACCGTATCCAGCCCGCACCGCGTCCGAGCCTCGCGTCCACACTGGTCCGTAGCACGGCCGTGTGACGGACGGGTTCCTACTCTGTCATCAGTCTCCTTCAACGTATACACTTGGTTGTTTCACGAATTAATCTTAAAAAATTACCTTAAGAGTAATTTGGGGGATCGTAGCTGCGGCTAACACCCGTACATTATTATAGAGTACTGTACTTTATTTTGTGTAGGAGTACTTTATAATCTACGAAAGTAATAAAGTATATTAAAATACTTTGTTTGCCGACTCTTGTTACTACCTCACTGTTTGATCTCTAATGCACAAAAGTAGTATTCAATGCAGTTTAAAAAAATAATCGTCACAATGTACTGGATTGAAAGATTCTCGTGTATCTCTACATAGTCACAATGAAATGTCAAGCGTCTCTCACTTCACATTTAACGTGTTTAGTTTGGTTTACGATTTCTTTCGATTCACTCAATATTTTTTTGAACAAAAAAAGCATATGATTATTATACATTTTAATTTAAATACAGACTGCAAAGATTCTGTAAAATAATAATTTCATGTGATCCAAAAAATCAAATCACAGAGTTTCTTATCAGCCGCTCAGTACACTTCTATCGTTCTCACTTAATTTGAAAGGGAGACCTAAAGATTAAAGTGAAATTTGAACCACGGAGCGTGCTATAGTCTCAGCATTAATAAATCAAAGCTTTGCCAGAGGTCAATTTAAGGCCCATAAAAATTACAGTTGAGACAGGGATTTGAACCAGGGACTTCCAGTACCCTAATCGTACGCCGTTCCAACTGAGTCAAGAGACAAATCCGGATGTAATGAAAAATATATATTCAGACAGAATAAACGTACTTTTTTTCCTATATAATTTATTTTTACTATCCCAAAACACAAATATACTTTTATACGATTGAATATACATTTTTCACTACTTCTGGATTCATATTCTTGCGGCGTGTGATTTGGGTGCGGAAGGTCCCCGGTTCAAAATCCGGGTCTGGAATGCAATATTTACAGTCCTTAAAATCGACCTTCGCCTTTGGCAAAGCTTTGATTTGTTAATACGAACATGCAAGGACTCTACCAACATTTTACGAATATCTGATGAACCTGAAGTGAGGCTGAAAAAAAAGGACACTTTTGTGAAGCAATCACTAACGCTAAAACAATATTTAATCGTAAAGGACCGCAAATTTCGGAACTCTTCTATACACTTCTCCATATCAACCAGCCCGACTGCAGCCCGACACCGGGCCGCACCGTCAAAAAATAAACCAAACTAAAGGCCTGGGCACACAGAACGCGACAAGCGACAGCGGCAAGTGGTCGTTCTCTCGTCGCGGCGACACGTCACACAGGACGCGACAACTCTATAGCGACAAATGCCAGTGAGACCCTCTCTCGCGAAGAAATCTGTACTTCTCTATTTCTTTCTTAATAAGTTTTCTTGGGCTAGGAAATTCTTAAAACATGTCAAGTGATGAGGAGACTCTACTTATTTTGTTCGCACTAAAAATGGTCTGGGTTCCTGACATCAATCAGAAGAGAGAATGCCTTGGTGAATACCACCGCCTTTGCCGGGGACTGGTATCACAAGAAGATAGATTTTATACATATTTTCGTATGTCTCGAGAATGCTTCGAGAAAATACACAATCTGTTAAAATCAACTATATATCGAATTGCACCACGAACTGGAGAAAAGTAATTGGTACAATAGAAAGATTAGCCATTTGTATGACAGTATGAGGTATGTTCTGTTCATTTAATATATATTCTTAAAAACAAAACAAAAACGACACTGCCAAAACCAGGGCCGGTGCTAGGGGGTTAAGCAAGGCAAAAGTATCCCGGGCCTGTGCCCCCGAAGGGGGCTCCTCTGCCAGAGTGTCTAATTAAATAAAAATAAAACTTTAAAAATCTTGCTTAAAAAAGTGTAATTTGATTTTTTTGCCTTAAAATTTAAAAGTTTTTAAAAGTTTAATATAAATAATTTTGTTGGGGGGGGGAGGAGGGGGGGCTAAGAATCCTTACCCGGGGCCCGAAAATCTTAGCGCCCTGGCCAAAGCCCCTGACCTCTAAGTGATTTTCAATCTTATCACTTCCCAGCTCTTCCCCCCCTGCAGGCAGCTGTGTCATTTGCGTGGAGGTCAATATTAAGAAATACTCTTAAAACCAGGAGTTTCGTCACAAAGTGAAATATTCACAATAAAATATACAATTTATTATTGACAATGTATTTCACAATAAAAAGATAGGCTCAAATACAAGTATTATTAATTTTAAATAATTACAGTGTAAACAAACAAACAAAGTGAGAAACTAAGAAGAAAAAATACAATTCTAAATGCGAAAAATTGATTTTTTATAAGCTGGAAATCTTTTCATATATCTCTTAGTACACCTGAAGTAGAGTGGCCGTCGGATGCGGTGGAAATCAATTTTTCTTCATCGGCCATGTCGCTCTGTCGCGCGACAATTCTGTGATTTTGTGCAACTGTGTCGCTCGTCGCCGCGACAAAGGCGGCGGCCCGGCGACGGATCGCTTTGTGTGTGACCGTCCCGATTCAAAACTGTGAATTACAACAATAGCGACGTCGCGCCGCGACACAATATCGCGTGTCGTTGTCGCTTGTCGCGTTCTGTGTGGCCGGGCCTTAAGGCCCGGCCACACAGAACGCGCACACAGAACGCGACGTCGCTATTGTTGTAATTCACAGTTTTGAATCGGGACGGTCACACACAAAGCGATCCGTCGCCGGGCCGCCGCCTTTGTCGCGGCGACGAGCGACACAGTTGCACAAAATCACAGAATTGTCGCGCGACAGAGCGACATGGCCGATGAAGAAAAATTGATTTCCACCGCATCCGACGGCCACTCTACTTCAGGTGTACTAAGAGATATATGAAAAGATTTCCAGCTCATAAAAAATAATTTTTCGCATTGAGAATTGTATTTTTTCTTCTTAGTTTCTCACTTTGTTTGTTTACACTGTAATTATTTAAAATTAATAATACTTGTATTTGAGCCTATCTTTTTATTGTGAAATACATTGTCAATAATAAATTGTATATTTTATTGTGAATATTTCACTTTGTGACGAAACTCCTGGTTTTAAGAGTATTTCTGCCCCGGGTAAGGATTCTTAGCCCCCCCTCCTCCCCCCCCAACAAAATTATTTATATTAAACTTTTAAAAACTTTTAAATTTTAAGGCAAAAAAATCAAATTACACCTTTTTAAGCAAGATTTTTAAAGTTTTATTTTTATTTAATTAGACACTCTGGCAGAGGCCCGGGATACTTTTGCCTTGCTTAACCCCCTAGCACCGGCCCTGGTTTTGGCAGTGTCGTTTTTGTTTTGTTTTTAAGAATATATATTAAATGAACAGAACATACCTCATACTGTCATACAAATGGCTAATCTTTCTATTGTACCAATTACTTTTCTCCAGTTCGTGGTGCAATAGTTGATTTTAACAGATTGTGTATTTTCTCGAAGCATTCTCGAGACATACGAAAATATGTATAAAATCTATCTTCTTGTGATACCAGTCCCCGGCAAAGGCGGTGGTATTCACCAAGGCATTCTCTCTTCTGATTGATGTCAGGAACCCAGACCATTTTTAGTGCGAACAAAATAAGTAGAGTCTCCTCATCACTTGACATGTTTTAAGAATTTCCTAGCCCAAGAAAACTTATTAAGAAAGAAATAGAGAAGTACAGATTTCTTCGCGAGAGAGGGTCTCACTGGCATTTGTCGCTATGGCTTGTCGCGTCCTGTGTGACGTACCAAAATCGCGTATCGCCGCGACGAGAGAACGACCACTTGCCGCTGTCGCTTGTCGCGTTCTGTGTGCCCAGGCCTTTAATCGCGGCCAACACACGGCCGACACGCGGTATCGTTTGAACTCACTTCAATCGAGTAGGCGACAACAATAAGAAAAGTGACGGTGCGGTGCGGTCTAGTGTGGGGTGTCGCGAAAACTGGGGCCAGTGAAATCTGCGGCCAGAATTCTCAACAATGCTGTCGCGGCATGTTTATTATAGAATAGGATCAAACTGGTTGTATGGTTAAAAGCCGCCCCACCGGCGATCTGAGCGGATTGCTGCGTTTGTAGCCAATGTTTCTAAACAGCAGGTTGACAGTACAGATGTTTTATAGTTTATAACTGTTATTAAAATACAAGTTTTATTCTTGCTTAAAAGACATAGAAAAGATTTGTAATAACGAGGCAGATACTTACAGAATCGTAGTAGATTTCATGCAAAATCTCCCTTTGCCTCACATTACTAGTGCAGGAGGCTTCGCATTCGGGAGGACGGTGGTTCGAATCCCTGTCCGGGTATCCAGATTTGGGTTTTCCATGGTTTCCCAAATCAATGCAGGCAAATTCCGGGATGCTTCCTTCAAAAGGCCATGGCGGAATTCCTTCCCATTCCTTGCCCCCCCCCCCCAATCCTTTCCCGTCTCTAAAGACCTCGCTGTTAGAGAGACGTTAAGCAGATAAGAAACTAGTGTAGGAAAAAATATTCTACCATCAGCAGTTGTGGGTTAACGTCATCCACATCAAATTTCCCCACAGACGACACGATAATGGAGTGACATCGCTCCATTTGGACGGATGGAGCGATCGTGTATGGCCGCCTCTAGACGACCTCGGCCACTCCAATCTAGTTAGTACCGCACTGGATTTTCCGAACAGTGTTGCAGATCAGCAAAAAATTCAGCTTTCAGTAACGAGTGCGAAAAAAGTCAAAGTCTAAGAAACCTGTGAAACATTTGCGTGTATAATATCATATAAAAAATAGAAATTAACTTGGCTGTTTCGGGTGTGTAATGTAAAATGATTTGTTCACGTAATAACTTCCAGGCCACGATTTAGTGAGACCAGGTCGGGTCGTCTAGGGACGTTTAGAGTGATTAGGACGGCGCGGCATGACACAAAGAGAAGAGGTATTGGCCGCAGATTTCACAGATTTTAGGTTGGCCGCAAATTTCACTGGTCGCAGTTTTCACATATCCCTAGTGTGGCCCGACCTTTATTAGTCGCAACAGATGATGGCAGAATGTATTTTGTGGAGATATAAATTGTCGCTCTGTAATTAGGTTCAAAAATAAACGTAAAAATAACTATACTCTGTAAGACCCTAGGCTGATACTGGGGCTGTAGTATAGCCTTAGTGCCTCAACTTACTCTTGATGTTTGACTCAAAGTTCTATGGAAAATTTACGAAATAATTTAGACTTGACCATGTAGCAGGATAACTCAACTTAAATGCTTGAGGTCGCCACAATATTTGTTACACCACAAATAGAGATAAGGTTGCTAGATAACCATGAAATGATAAAAGTTCACTTTCCGAAAATTCCAAGTTTATTTAAAAGAAAATCACAGTTCAAAATTTTAAATATGCACTTAATAGTTGAGTTGGCAAATCGGACGCACTTTTCCAAAAGTTTGCAAGTTGTGGAGAGATATTAGAACCAACCGAACCCCTGATGAAAATTTACAAGTTCATGTTACTAGTTAACCTTGCGCGCCATACATAAAAGTCCCAAGATGGCCGACTCGGTAGCTTCACCTCAACCGCCTGTCTCCCACCCGACTCGACACTTGCACAGACTATACGTACATACTGCTCAGCTTGCAAAAGAAGTAAAGATGGAGTGTCATGCCCGCACCAGATTATATAGGTTCTATGACGTCACAGCCGAAACGCAGCTTTCTGCTGCCTCCTAGCAAAAATGTGCCCTAGCTAACTCGGTAACCAAACAGATATATGGTAAATAAAGGCTGACAGTGTTTAGACTTTTTTAATAGAGAATCAGTGGATATGCAGTGAGTAACTTTAAGTGCTTGGTTTTAAAGGTCTATTTTAACCTACGCGTATGAGGCGACTTACTTCCTGCTTGCATAATTTCGTCATTTCTGCTGAATCGCAATTTCTCTAAATAATATTTATGTCAACGTGTTCTCCAAAAATTCATGAGTTTAATGGTATAAGTTTTATTGAGATTGATGCCCGGATAGTGAAATTACAGCTTTGACAAGGTTTACAAAAATGATATACAGTATGTGTTTTAATTTAATAACTTTACTTCTACTGCTTTTATCGAAAATGTAAAATTACCAAATTATTCTCTGAATTAAATTACGTATTTTGAAAGTTGTCTTATCGCAGTACCTAACTTCGATTGGCTGTAATAAATTCCTAAACTTGGCACATGGTTTCATGATGAAATAATTTCTGAAATCTTTATAAAATCGGTTCTACTGCATGGAACGGCCTGAAATTAATATAAGTGATATTAGATTTTTGGATCTTTCAAGAAATCTACTTTTTATTCTGAAAGCTTTCTAGGATTCTGTGATAAAAAATGTTAAAAGTGAAATGCATCTAACGAAGTGTTTAAAAATTGATTTAAGTTATTTACACGTCCAGAAACTACGGAATTTTAGTGAATTTATTCTTTTATTAAATTATCATTCCTTTAAAACTACTTTATTTCATTCGAAAGTGTGCAGAAATAGTGAAATATCAAAACCCTATTGTTTGGTGATTATATGGTTAATTTCAGGTATAAGGTTTTTATATCATTATGGGAAGTTAGTTTAGTTGTTTTATTAAATGTTGTGCCACTTTATAGCTCCCAAATCGGTTTAAAAATGACGAAATGCTCCTATAGTAGAAGTTCATTGTTTCAAAACTGAATTATTATTAATTATTTTATTCCCGGTTGACTTAGACTTTGTTCATTGTTATACAAAGTTTATATAGGGCTTTTGTTAAATACTGACAGTCTTTACTGCATTTAAATTGGTTTAGAAATGGTGAAATTGACCTATAGCAAAGTTTATTGTTTGGAAATTGAATTTATGTGAATTAACTTATTTCCTGCCAAAATAATGTTTTCTTACTGTCATAGGAAGTTTATTTAGGTCTTTTATTAACTTTTAAATACCTTTACTGCTTCTGAAAGGGTTTATTTAGTCAGTTTGGTCATGGTATCTGCATGCTATATAAAGCGTCACTCTCCTAACCTATATAAGTAACGAAACTATCTGTTACTAAAGAGTTAGCTTCCTCCTATCAACCTAAAAGTGAGGAGCTAGAATTTGACAAAATTCTAAGGAGCTTACAACTCGACATATCTTCTTACTAGTCAAAAGTTGCTTAAAGGAAAATTTCAAGTTGTTCCAGATAAAAAAATATTTATTTTAGCAAACAGTATAATTGGCTATTTGACTATTTTTTGAAAATGGTTTTAAATAGTTTGATACACGTTATTTCCCGGGTGCTATTTATTTTTTGACAAAAGTGCTTATTTTATGTAAAATTCAACTTTAAAATTTAGAGTATTTGAAAGCCCGCCAAAACGCTCCTTTGCTGCCTGGCGTGGCCCAACAACAATCGTGACGTCACGTGCCAGCAGGCGCTCACTCTATGTAAGTAACCTTTGTTTTTTTTTTCTCTGAATTTGTGTATAAATTGTTGGAAATATGGTTTATAAATCGTGTGTAGTACATCAGTCTACAATCACAACAATAAAAACTCTCCAAATAAACATAAGTTTTCCCGCATTAGTTGAAATAGGAAAAAAGTCGCTGCAACTTGCTCAAAGAAACCCAGACGACACTGCGACTTAGTCGCATATCATTCACTGTAAATATAGTTGGCACCATAATTTCTTTGAGATAATGTAGTACGCTGTTTAAGGCGAGTGTCAGTAAAGTCAGGGTTCTTAGGTTCGATCCTCGCTTTCGAATATGTTTTGTTATTTGTGAGAGTTTTCTTTAGACACCGCATTAGCGCCGCATATTCTTTTTCTAAAATCCACAAAAAAAATATTTTTTTTCCCGAATGTGTCACAAATTTTTGGATGGCAAGAGTATTATAAACATTTGAGGCATAACCAAAAAAGACTTTAAAACTGAAACTCTACGTTACTTGCACACCCATAAAAAGTTTTTAAAAAATTGAAAATTACTTGCTCATTAAAAGTAAATACCACTTAAATAGATGCATTTATGTTAGAAAGGCAACATACAGTTGAATCGTCACGTAAAAATTCCAGCAAAAAGTATTCAAAGCGTTCCGGAATTGTTGCGAGATTAGCGTGCAATGCTATTGTTAAAATAAATCCTATTATTCGCCGTCGAGTACTTGGGTTTTGTTGCAATGATGATGTATCTCTGGTATGTTTCAAAATTAAAAGCCGGAGGTTATCTTTTTATAAAAGTTTTCTTGTATGACAGCAATTTATGTTTCAAACGTTTGCATGAAGTTTTATGACTCCTAATAAAAACATGATTCTGTAAAGCAACAAACGGCAAACAGAAACAAAACAAAAATTTATACACGAAAAAAACATTATCCTAATCAAGGTTCGGATAAAGGATCTTCAAATTCCTATAGCATTCTTTAACCCTGCAGCTACCTGGACACCATGGCATCGTTACTTTTCTTCTCGTTAATAGTGAACACTTAAACATCACAGTTTCTACGTGCGGTGAAGTGAAGGCGGGCGGTAAATAAATAAACAATAAATTAAATTTCGTTGGAAAAAAATATTATTTATCTATTTTTTGTCCATAACATCCAGTTATTTAACTGCTATACTTACCTTATACTACATTTGCATTTTTCTCCTAAATATCTAGTAAAACATCTAACTTAATTTAAAATTTTAGTCATTCTTACGAAGGATTTCTGTTAATGTCTAACTTCCAGTTTAAATATAAATGATTCTCGAATTGAAGTTATTACTTTCTCAAGCTCCGTAGAATAAAAATCAGTGGTTGTTTCTATAGCTAGTCCGACAAATAATTTTAGGTATTTTTCCACTGTAGACTTCTATAAATTGTTCTTCATTTTATATTCAACACAAAATCTCATTAGTAACAAGGTAACCAGCAACAAATGTTGAAAACTTGGATAGCTGGAAACACTCCATACGCAGCCGCAGCGCCTACAGGCAGGTGACGTCACTAAAACGATCTACAATCCCAGAGTATTTTCCGTTACGTGACAAGAGGCAAGAAAAATTTGAATTTAATTTCGCTTTTTTAATTAAAAACACTATCTTTCTTTTCAAATTTAACAAAAATAGCTTCCTTAAGCATTAATATACGCGAATAACTACAATTTGTAATATATTTTGAATACTGTCAAATAGCCTTTTACTGCTTTAAAATAATACATCTTGTGACTGACTGCAGCAGTATGCCAAAATTATTATTTATTGTTGTTTTGGCGGAATCGCGATCTCCAATAGACCCAAATAATGATCCATTTTAAAACTATTTTAAGGCTACGGCCACATTTGCGTTTTTTTCACGCAGGATTTGAGCGTGAAATCCCGCGACAATATGAACTACATTGAAGTATATGAGGCCGGCCACACTGGCGTGATTTCACGCAGCGGGAAGTGGGAGAGAGCCGCGTGTTCAAGGTCGCCCGCAGCAGAACGCGCCCCGGCCCATTTTTCAGCGGGATTTCACGCTGCAGTGAGTGGCCACACTTGCGTGAAAAACACGCCACGGTGACTGACTCTTGTTTGTTGCGTTCTCATTGTTTGTTCTCATTATGGATTGCGTAGATAATGAACTGCTGGAAGTACAAAAATATCCCTGTTTGTATGACCCAAGACATTCGGATTATAAAAACAGAGATATCAAGAGGATTTCATGGACAGCAGAGACTTCTGCCGTTTTGGATGGCATGTGGGAAGGTTTTGATGAAGAAACAAAAGCAAATTTAGGTAAGTTTACTCATATTTTAATAAACATTGTGCATGATATTATACAGAATTATGCAATGGTTCACTCTGAATTAAGTTAGTCGGGGAGGTTAACATAACTATTTTGCCACGACAATTCTCCTTGTGCAGAACAGAAGTAATCAGCAAAATGATCTCTAACAGAAGCAGTTCAAATGAGAGAACAGACATTCTGTAGTACTCGAAAAACTTTGTGGGGTTTTCTTTCAGTTTGATATGTAGGAGCACAAATTTTCCCTTGGTTGACCTGTCGCTCAGTAATGGATGAATCCACTACTTTCTCCTCTCACGACGGCGGCGACGCACAACTATTACCGCGGCACATAATGCAATTACTGCATTCTTATGATTTTCTGAAACTCTGTTCATAATTTCGAAAGCAGCCTAGTTGACAAGCAGCTGAACCTTTAAAAACTGCTGGTATGTGCACGCGCGGGAAAAACACGCAAGTGTGACATAGTCTGTGGGATTGCCACTTCGCGTTTTTTTACCGCTGGGTCTCGGCGTGAAAAAAACGCAAGTGTGGCCGTAGCCTACGATGTCTGACTTGATGGTTGTATATGTATATAAGTTATGGTCTGATTCTGATCTGATCACTTCAAGTAGTTTAAGACATTTATTTATTAAGAATAAATTATAGTTCGAGTACACGGTCGGCAGACAATGAAACCAAACCCGTCCCCAGAAGTAATTAGGAGAATAATAAAATTCATTAATCAACATCAAGAAGAGCAATTACGTTCGTAGCAAGTTTATTACGAAAACACGTCAAGCACATGCGAACAGGTTTGGCCACCATCAAATTTCAAAGTATAGCTATCGAAACTTCTTATCCAAAAGATTGCAGAATTCTTGTAGTAAAAGGAAAATTACAGTTCGTATCTTCTTCCCGCTAAATCAAACACCAACACAACTCGGCTTTCACTGTTCATTTATACGCTGTTCAAACACTCAATTTTATAACCACAGTTCTTATTTAAGACATAAACTTCTTCTTACACACAGTTAAAGATAGGAAAACACATTATACCGAACCTATATCGGCTAATGCCTACAATACATGAGCCGCGGTACGCGATCCGTTGTCTGCGACAATCCGCGCACGACCATTACTAGCGGGCGACTGACTTTAGAAAATAATGTAGCTCTCCGCTCCAGAGATACTACTTTGAAGCGGCGGAAGGTAACTTTAATGTCACATGTCGTAAACAAGTATTCATTTGTCAATACTAAGAACCGATGTCTCAGTTTCTATAAAACAATTTTAACATGGTTAAATCAATCTTCGATATATTTTCTATATACAAGTACGCGTAAGATCAAAGCCTTTAAAACGTTATACAGTTTGACATGGGCGCCGGAAGGGGGGTGCAAGGGGGTGCACTTGCTGCTATGGAAGAAAATATGTACTCAGAAAAGATTAAGAAACAAAAATTTTATTTTTAAATTCACTGTCTGAATAATAAGTTAATAAGCACCTAGGTTGTAGTACAAATTTGTTCAAGACCTTGTCAATGGATTCAGTATCTTTAGTAAGTAATAAGTGTTATATATAATATATATATAAAAAAATGCAATGCACCTCCCTTAAAGTAATCCTGCCGGCGCCCATGCAGTTTGAGATTTTGTGTAGAAGTAATTGCAAGTTGGCAGTAGAGCTAGTCACTAATATCTCAATATCCGGTTTAACAAAACAATATCCACTGAATCAGGTGCTAAAACGTAGTATTGGAATCGCGATTTCCAATAGACGCACAAGCGCATATAGACCATGCGAGCCGATTGAATATAAAGTTATGGGATATGAAGTATTAAACTTTT
This sequence comes from Vandiemenella viatica, assembly GCA_031002005.1. Classification (NCBI taxonomy): domain Eukaryota; kingdom Metazoa; phylum Arthropoda; class Insecta; order Orthoptera; family Morabidae; genus Vandiemenella; species Vandiemenella viatica. The sequence goes on along the minus strand of JARYHS010011408.1, from coordinate 8,358,220 downwards.
CTACAGTTAACTAAATGGAACAAATAAATATTTTAAAACATTGGTGAAGACACCCTATTCAAATAGATAGCCGCTCTTAACACAAGAGTAAACTTCAAAAACTGACAAAATATTCGTACGAACAATGAATCTGTGTCAAAAGAAAAACTAAATCTTTTAAAGTGGAAAACATTAGTATAATTAAGAATTTTACTACGAACTATAGCAAAAATAGACGCCGCAGTCCTTAGTTCCGCAATATAACAAATCAAAATACAGAAACATATGCGCTGAAATACTTCTAGCGAGAAGCTATTTGAATGACAGGCATCAGCATAAATAATCAGCCGCAGTGCAATACGGCTACCGCTGTAGGAAGGAAACTTTCACAGTGCTGTGCTGTTGCATTAAAATCAAATACGTGCAATAATTTAATAGGCAATCGCGAAAATCGACTCTTCGCGGAAAATTTAATTCAGTAATTATTCGTGTATAAATTCAGCAGACAACAACCAAATATGAGATTCACAACAGCAGATACGTTAGAAGCCTTTCCTGGTCTCAGAGACGACCCCATTTCACACTACAGAATTTACGTTATCTCCAGAGAATCGTCGAATCAAACCTTAACATCTTTAAATCTCGATAAACCGACTAGAAGCATACATTATAATGCACTGTACACTAGGTATAAATGCAAGACAGTTCCACATGGACCAACGAATAAAATCGTAAAATTCCGACAGACTTCTCTCAATGACAAAATCGCGTAGAGAACGTCCAAACTCTTGGGGGACGCAGCTAAATAGTGCATTTTCAATCACCTACCTTTGAAGACTTTCTGCTGTCACGATTCACAAGGAACTATCCAAGGTAATTCCAGGAAAGGTAAGGCCCGAAGCGAAACGAGCAGCGATTGGCTGTTGAAATGACGTCACTGTAGGAACAAACTCAAGCAATGGATGCAAGCGGCAAATGATTGAAGGGCGCTGCTGCTCAAAACTACGCATTTTACGGATGCCAAAGCAATTAATTCAACGAAATTTATTACGTATTTGGTAGTACGATTCCCATACCTTCTTGCGACAGTTTTTCTCCGTATCTGGAACCGACGATGCGAGGAACTGACAAGATTTCCACCTATGTGCCGCGGGCACCTTTTGCGTTTGCAGTTTTGCGTTCATGTAGCGTAAACGAATAAACATTTTTGTCCTTACATAAATTTTTATCACTCCCACTGGTACCTCTGGATATTTTTCAATTATCTTGGCACAAATTGTTTTAACAATATTCTTTTCTTTCGACATAAAATCACAATCATTTTCACATCCATAAAAATTAGTTCAAATTGTGACACTTTATTTAACAAGTCATCTGATTGTCTAATAAGGCTTCCTCGAGATAGTGCTTCTATCCAACCTTCAGATTTTGATGTAAATGCAGGCAGTCACATTAGTGATGTAAGTGTTCCCATGGTAGCATCGAATTTTCTTCCGCGGTGAACGATGTAACCAGCAAGATAACGAAAGCCTTCGATTGAGCAGTCGGGTCCTTCTGTAAATGAAGACTGATCGGTATCAGTTGCGAATGAAATATTAAGGTCATAATCGCCTTCAATCAGAGCCAGTGTTACAGAAATATCACGTAATATCTGAGAGGGAAAATTCTCTAAACAATTCAGGCGAACTGTCAAAATGTATTTTACTTTGAAACTCTGGAGTTCGGAATATAGACAAAACACATATCGAATGGTTTGCATAGATCCTTTCTGGAAAGGAAGTACAGTAACTGATTAGATCTGCCAACTTGCATTGTTTTTTTTTCACGGCATTCATAAATCTGTCTCAAAATTATTTCTAGAATATCATGGTGAACACCATATCCACATTCTAACGCCTTGTCATCAGACTGTACTGCTCATAATGTCAATTAAGTCGTTGACAAGCTGGAAAAAATTAGCATCGAGTTCTTCTTCTTGTATGAAATAGCTTATTGCTTGTGCTGTGGTGTTAGAAAACAATTGCAATGCAAAAAATACCCTCTGGCTCTCTCTTCCTTTAACTGACAAGTAAAACTGCGTAAGCTAGGGGAACACTTTCATTTCACCATTATCTAAATCAATTAATTTTTGAACCATCTTCTGCCACAAAATGTTGCGAACAAACAGTTGCTGTTATTGTACTGAAATCTAACTTTCGATAGCATTTTTGAATCCGTATTTCCTTTGGAAAGGAATGATAAGTGATACCAGTTACCTTTTGTTTTTCTGCTGAAGAAAATCACAATCACAATCATGGAGGAAGGAAATATATGGAGACGACGCAAGAGACCTTCACCACGCATTGAAGTGAAGCAGGGTGGAGGAGGAGTGGGGGGGCATGGCCGGAGTGGAGGGGGCATGGCCGCTTCCATACAGACACGGGGAATATGTACAAAAACCTCAAGGGGACTCTAGGATAGAGGTGACGCCGCAATCTGGTGATGGATTATTATGTAAATCGATATGACAAATAAAAAATGAAGAATAAATTTTTTTTGATTTCCTGCTTAGTTTTCGATATATTCTGTCCCAAATGTGAAACGGTTTTGGTTGAAATTCAGAAGAAAAAATTGGCCAAAGTCAAATTTGATGACGGATTCTTATTTAAAAAGACGAGACAAATGAAAAATAAAGAATAAAATTTTTCGATATCTCACCTAGTTCTAGAGATATACTGTATCAAAAGTGAGGTGTCTTGAGTTGAAATGGAGAAGAAAACTTTCGCAAAAGTCAAATTTAATGATCGATTCTTATGTAACACGACGAGACAAATCGAAAATAAAGAATAAAATTTTTCGATATCTTGCTTAGTTTTCGGGATATACTGGGAACATCGTAATTGTTTGGAAGCGCAATATCGCCGCTGCCACCACTGCGCATGCGCGAGCCTGCTACACCAATTTAACGTCACTTCTCCTCCATATATTTCCTTCCTCCATTATCACAATACAGCACGCGCCCATATATTTAATTCTCCGGCAACACACGTGCTTCTATGGTGACGTCATGCGCAGAGCAGGAAATTTGAGCTCGGTCTGCGCAACTAAAGTAAGGGACCGTACACAAACTACGTGGCCCGGTCCAGGGGGGGGGAGGGGTTTGCTGAAAGGCTACGCTGTGCTACGTGGGGGGAGAGGGGGTCCGAGCCAAGCCACATAGCTTTCCTTTCGTAACATTTTTCACAGTTAAAATGAGGAACAGAACTCACAACAGTATGTGAATATTTATTTCCCTCAGTTAATTATCTCCGTATGTAATTTACAATAGTCTGACAAGAGAAAACAGTACAAAATGTCTTCTGGAATCAAAAGGGGGAAAAGCTACGTGTGGGGGGGGGGGGGTAGAGGCAAAAGCCTCGTAGGGCTACGTGGGGGGGGGGGGGTTCACAGGAGGTCAAAATGGAGCTCCGTGGTTTATGCACGCTCCCTAAGATAACCCGCAGTCAAACCAACTGTTGCTCTTTGCAACGCCATCTAGACCGCGCGCTTAACATCCTTGTCATCGGAGTAAGAACAGAGACTTTGGTATTTATGCATGATGAAATTAAAGTTATCGCTATATTACGACAGTTCTTACTTATGCAAAAAAAGGAAGAGGGAAGGAATTCGGAAATGGCCTTTTGAAGAAACATCCCGGCATTCGCCTAGAGTGATTTGTCTTGAGTGGGATCTCTGCAATATTATGTAACAATAAAATACAACATACTATCACAATTTTCCGACGGTAAGCTCTGCAAAAAACAGCTTAAGCAACTAAGTATTTAGATATATGAATATATCTACACGATCAACATTTCACTATTCCGTCATAACATAAATATTCAACTGTTGCTAATAATAATTCCTGCATTTATTAAATTTACAGCAAATACAGGGCGTTCGCCGGAAAACGCTACCCTCCCAGTCTGTTGCCGTCGGCAACTTGCTCGATCAGTCGCTCCAGCAGTTTCCGCCACACGGCACCGTGAATAACCGCACTATTTAACACCTCCACTGCCCCAGCAGTGCAGTGACGCAGTATAATGGGGCCCTTACATTGTTAAGAACGGTTTTCTTTGCATTGTAGCTAGTTTGTGACTTCATTCTCTTATTAATCAGTGTTGTGAATAAACGTTTCTTTGCGGTTTGGCTGGTTTGGGGCTTCATATTCTTACTAATCTGTACCGTGTTTAAGTGTGAGTAAAATTATGGTACGTTACAGTTTGCAACAAAGAATATTTCTCTACGATACATATGTGAAGAAGTCGTTTAAAAAGTGTCGCAGTAAATTTCGTCGCGAATTTCCTGGCGCTTTACTGCCAGCTAAATCAAAAATTCTGCGTCTGGTTAAAAAAATAAGAGAAACGGGTTCATTTTTTAACAAAAAGAGACTGTCGGTCAACCGTATTCTCACAGAGGAGAAAATTGACGATATCGCTTTTCGACTAGAACAGTCACCCAAAAAATCATTAAGTCAGTTAGGGCAGCGTGTGTCACGAAATATGTTCAGAAGATGTGAAATGTGCATTACACAAGAGGGTCAACACTTCCAGCATCTTTTATAAGTAATGAATAACGTCACATTTAAATGCTTAGCGCATACAAGTTTATGAAGTTTATGAAGCGTAATTATTATGAAATAGTCCGCGGCCGACGGTCGAACAATGCCGGAAGCTGACCGCTCGCTTGCCGGGAGCAGTTTCTTCCTTGTAGCGCTAACAGTGGGTTGCGTTTCCCGGCGAACGCCCTGTATTTCAAACATACGACTTTTTTGGGGTGAGAGAACGAAATGACTAGATTTTGTTTTTTTTATTCATGGATTTAATTATGTGATCAATCCAAAATTTAAAGGATATTGAAAATACGTATTGGAGGGTTGATATCTAAGTGCACTAAGGGTCAAGACTTATGAGCCTTATTTCTTGTGGTGGCAATTGTACTCCCAATGTTTCGCGCGTTTGTTTTACTGATTGAGTAGTATATTAACTGTTTATTGAACTGCTGCGCGAACTCCACGAAAACTCAAGAAGCCGGAGCCAGGCTGACATGGATTTCGACAGTATTATTTTGTTTCCACGTTAGTTATTAATTTGAATTCTGGATTAGACAAAAAGTCCACACACACACAGATGTCAGTTACAGGAGTATTATTTGATAAGGATGGCGTGATAGACATTGAGGTGGAGGGCCCGCTGGGAGCGTCCATAAACCACGTGGCTCCTTTGAACTCCCTCCCCCCCACGTAGCCCAACATGGCTTTTGCCTCTACCCCGTCCCTCCCCCCACGTATCACGTAGCTTTTTTCCCTATTGATTCCAGAAGATATTTTGTACGGTTTTTTGTTGTCAGACACCGGTTCGAATCCCCGTCCGACCATCCAGATTTGAGTTTTCCAAGGTTTCCCCAAATCACTCCAGGCGAATGCCGGGATGCTTCCTTCGGATAGGCCATGGGGGAATTACTTCTCCTGCACGTAACAATTTGTAGCCTATCCACTTTTGAATATCACTTTTACTACGCTTATAACTTTTTTTGTTTTTATCAGTGATACCGAATTATTGCTTCGATCGCATCCATCGTTAATAAACCAACGATGCAAAATCACGACGGATGTAACAATGCGTGTTTGGCTGAAAGTATACTGGTGCAGAGCAAACAAGTTTGAGCGCTACGCCTTCCTCTATTATGACGTCGCCGCATGGGCAACAAAATCCATTTGGTGATGAGGCGTGGAAAGGAATTAGAGTAAGAGTTAGGGGAGGTGTATGGAAGGGATTTTTTTTTTTTAACTGCTTTTAACTCTTTTTAACATCGAGGTCTTTAGAGACGGGAAAGGATGGGGAGCAAGGAATGGGAAGGAATTCGGCCATGGCCTTTTTGAAGGAAGCATCCCGGCATTTGCCTGAAGTGATTTGGGAAACCATGAAAAACCCAAATCTGGATGCCCGGACGGGGATTCTAACCGCCGTCCTCCCGAATGCGAGGCGAGAACGCTAACCGTTACACCGCCCTGCTCGGTGGAAGGGAAAAAGATGAGAATTACCGCAAATTGACAGTCTATTCAAGGTATAAGGGTGTGGGGAGATTTTCTTTCGGGTCATAGTTTCGAATAAATTACCAAAAGAAATGATGAATAACTTAACAAAAACTCTAAAAGGATTTAAGATTGAAATTAGTAGAGGAGAAAAGTTCTTGAGAAAAGGAAAGGGTGAATATAGGTGTGTGGGGAACTGCCACCGGAGCGTGCGTCCCACCGCAGTTAGATTATATTTGTTTGATCTTGCCGCTTTGCTCTCGCTCCAGCATCTCTTCAGCTTTAATCTTATTTTAGCCTCTAGCATTTATTCCTCAAATTGATTCAACACAAAAATTCGAGCCGACTTGTAGTAGATTAAAGTTAGAGGGAGCGCAGTCTATTCGGAGCATTTAGCGAGTCACGCAGTTTGAACTTTAAAATTTGATCTCCGTCTTATGAGCAGGGCCGCCGCTAGAATTTTCTCAGACTCTCTCCCCAACCCCCAATGAAATTTTTTAAACATTTTTTTTTTGTATAGTCAGAAAATTTTAATTAAAAATATTCATAATCCTAGGTGTCTTTTTTAAAACTTGCGTTGTTAGGCCCGGGCTCGATTTCCTCCCCCCCCCCCCTCCGGCCCTGCATAAGGCCGGTCGTCCACTGGCATCGAGTTCGTACGACCGACTGTTCGGCCGAATATGGCTGAATTTGACCGACCAATCCCGAGACAGGGAAAGGCAACATCACGCGTCCACTGGACACGACCTACTCGGCCGAATACAGCCGAATACGACCGAGTGACGGACCGATCTCATTGAAATGGGATCAGTCGGATGTGTTCGGCCGAATGGCAAACGCATGTAGCACTCCTAATAAGCAAAACTTCATTTTTTATCTTTTATTTGATCTTCATTTGTATTCTTTCAAACTCCATCATTCACTGTGGTGATACGCAGTCACTAAAAATATTTTAATAAAAATATCTACGCAAAGGACAATTACTGCAATTGCGTCTACGCAGTTAAAATAATAATTTCATTTAAAATTTGTACAATTATTTGAATTTCGTACTGGAATATTCTCAAGCGATTATGAGATATCACTCCTGTTGGGACCGCATTTAGGCACAGGCTATATAGGCTGCAGCCAGGGGCGGATCCAGGATTTTGTTTTTGGGGGGGGGGGCTTGGCTTGAGTGGATTTTGGCTGGGGGGCTTGCCTTCAGTGGATTTTGGCTTGGGGGGGGGGGGGAACAGCAGTCTTTATAGTCTTCTCGGGGCCTCAAATCCGTAGAGCTAAAAAAAGGTCTCCGAAATTGCAATGTCGGAGGTAGACCTAGATACTTTTGGGGGGGGGATTTGAGCCCCCTAGGCCCCTCCCCCCTGGATCCGCCCCTGGCTGCAGCCTATGAGCCACATCACAAAAACTGAATTTGCTTGTTTCTTACAATTCTTCTTTTGTGTCTTGTTGTATGTTCATTTATTTTTGAAATTGGAATACTGACTTTTTTGAAATTGGCAACATGGACATACGTAACTCTCATCTTCGCATTCTTTTTCTTCTATAATTGTTCAGAGCGATTTTAATCAATTGTATTGAATATCTTAATGATTATCAGTTATTTTCATTTTATCTCAACAATCGTATATTCCTCTAGATAAGACATAGTAAAATATTCTATAATTAAGTAATAAATTTCAAATGTTTATTTTAGAATTATGGTTAGAAAATTACTATAAAATGCGAGGTTGAATTTCAAAATATTTTCGGGGCAGGTCGCGCATCACAGGGTCTGCACATCCTAAATACGGCCCCCCTGACTCTCGTAATATCTCGCGAGGGCAAGGTAGAGTCTATATAAGTCACTATAGATTTTATGTAAACACCCCGTTTGCTTGGTGGTGAAGCACCTGACGGATCGGCAATGTGTGTGGGACGTTATTCGACCGCAGGGGACGAGGTTAATCGCACGACCTGGTCGGCCGTCAAATCGGACGTTACTCGGACGAATGTGGTTCCAGTGGACGACCAGCCTAATACTATGTGAACTGCAACAAAAATCTGTTCTTAACATCGGTATTTCTTACTGCCACATTTCCCTTATTTCTGTAAGTTCTCAGCGAGAGTCGTTCTGTATGACCGAGCGTGGGAGGTGAACAGTTAACGTTCTGGCCTCGCATTCGGGAGGATGCTGGTTCGAATCCCCGTCCGGGCATCCAGATTTGGGTTTCCATGGTTTCCCCAAATCACTTCAGGCGAATGCAGGGATGCTTCCTTCAAAAAGGCCATGGCCGAATTCCTTCCCATTCCTTGTACCCAATCCTATCGCGCCTTTAAAGACCTCGAAGTTGACGATGCGTAAAGGCATACGGTAAGTAAAAAAAAAATCGTTCTGTATGAAAATCGTCTTAATGCAATTCGTCGCGGTGAAGTCTTCGTTTATGAGAAATCTAAACTCAAAAATTGTATGTTAAAAATTGTTGAATGTACTTCAGTAGAAAATCAGGTGAACTATTTTAGCTGTAATAGTCGAACCGCCACAGCGTATCCCAGCTGCCATACCCACTAATTGCAATAATATATTTTTCCTCGAGTGCAGAGTTTTTCGCTAATGTTTGCTTTACAAATTTGATTTTACAAAAATTCGCCTAAAAAATAATTTAACTTTGACACCATAAAAATTTAATGAAAGCGTACCATATCTCATACTTGGTTTATTACCTACATTCCGGCTTTTCCTCCATTTGAACCTTCAAGCTGCCAGGATATACAGCAACATGGCAGCACTGCTACTCTAGCCAATCGAATCTCGACCCAAAAGGCCTATCCTCACTAAAGCAGCCCCGATCTAACTGATATTCCAGGAGAGCTGCGTTTTAATATCTAGTTTATCAGCATCGTGTAACAAGTTTGTAATGCTCCAGGATGATCACTCCAAACTCGCTGCGTGTTTCCACTAAAGATTTTCCTTTGCATTTTTACTTTAATTCATTGCCTACAAAAGAACATATCCACTCTCCCACTCTGGTGCATTTTCCTCGTACTACTCCCGATTCTTCCACCAGTTTCCATCCACACATTCGACATATGCTATATCAGTTATTGATTGCGATCACAGCAAATATAGACACAGATTAGTCTCTTTTTAGGCGAGGTGGGTGTCATGGAGGAAGGAAATATATGGAGGAGAAGTGACGTTAAATCGGTGAAGCAGGCTCTAAACTCTCCCGCATGGCGGCAGCAGCGGTATTGCGCTTCCAAACATTGAGATGTTCCCAGTATATCCCGAAAACTAAGCAAGATATCGAAAAATTTTATTCTTTATTTTCGATTTGTCTCGTCGTGTTACATAAGAATCGATCATTAAATTTGACTTTTGCGAAATTTTTCTTCTCCATTTCAACTCAAGAAACCTCACTTTTGATACAGTATATCTCTAGAACTAGGTGAGATATCGAAAATTTTTATTCTTTATTTTTCATTTGTCTCGTCTTTTTAAATAAGAATCCATCATCAAATTTGACTTTGAATAATTTTTTCTTCTGAATTTCAACCAAAACCGTTTCACATTTGGGACAGAATATATCGAAAACTAAGCAGGATATCAAAAAATTTTATTCTTCATTTTTTATTTGTCATATCGAGTTACATAATAATCCATCACCATAATGCGGCGTCACGTTTATCCTAGAGTCCCCTTGAGGTTTTTGTACATATTCCCCGTGTCTGTTTGGAAGCGGCCATGCCCCCTCCACTCCGGCCATGCCCCCCCACTCCTCCTCCGCCCTGCTTCACTTCAATGCGTGGTGAAGGTCTCTTGCGTCGTCTCCATATATTTCCTTCCTCCATGGTGGGTGTGCCCAGAGACATGGAAATCGAACCTCTCATTCAGAAGTAGTTCTAAATATCCTCAATAATTTCTCTTTCATATTGTTTATTTTACTTTAATTTCATTATTGTTGAGTTTTTTTTAAAAAAAACTCGAGCAATTAAAGTGAAAATGGAAGAAATTTATTATTTTTTCATTTCAATTTTCCATCATTTTTTCCAATTCTTATACTTTATAGTGAAAAAAATGAAAGAAAAAATAAATTTATAACATGTCAAAAGCGGAAAAAGAGGGGGGGGGGAGGGGAGAGTGGAGGGCGAGTATTCTAGTCACAGCGCTAGCGTCGGTGGCCAGCGAGTACTACTGCTGGCCGCATGGATTCCTCCATGGATGGCAGCATGGAGGTAGGAGTATAGGGGAGACCAGGTGTCGCTTAAAGTGTGAAACAGCCCGTCTCCGGAGCCGCCATCTTCGTGAGTTCAAAACATTGGTCTGTTTTAATTAGCTTCCTGCTGTGAACATTTAATAATGCCAAATTGTGTTGCCTATGGTTGCACAAACAGAACAAGTAAAAAACAACCTAGAATAACATTCCATAGGTAAGTCACGTTGAAATTATTGTTCTTGAAGTATTTGTAGTACGGCGTCTGCAAGACGTAATAGATTTCATTATAGATTTACAGTGCCCGTTAAAAAAGTTTATTCACAGCTCTCAATAGGACGACGGTGTTATCAAATATTTGCTGATGCAGAGAACCATTTTATCTTACTATTTTTCACGTGTGGATCAAGTTTACATCGCGATGAAGCGAATACATTATTCTATGTGCTTTAGTCCAGTTGTACCTAATTTATGTTGAAAGTGTTTGATGAAATTAATTGTGATAATTTGTGATATGCGATCTAGTAATCGTAATGAAGTTCATTTTGTTGTTATCTGAAATGTAATTCGCAATACGTTTAAAGTGTTTGGTTGCATTTGCGTCGTTTAACGCTTTAGCGGTAACATTAAGTCAAATTGTGATTAGGTTGAAATGCAGCCTATTGCAGAATATTCTTTTTATAGCATAAGGAACAAATTATTTATTTGTTATTAGTAATTTATTGAGCACGTTGTTAGTGACACAAGTTTGCGACTTTTGATATATGGTAGCAAGATAATTGCACTGTCCAGTTCTATCATTACAGTGATTATGAATTCTTATGTAACTTAACGAAACTAATTGAAAATAAAGAACAAAATTTTTTGATATCTCACCTAGTTCTTTTTTCTTTTTGTCCAGGCTGCATTTCGATCTAACCACCTCACTTTTGAGACATTATATCTCGAGAACTAAGCGAAATATCAATATATATTTTCGATTTGTCTCATCGAGTTCCTTAAGAATTCATCATCAGATTTTGGCATCACGGTAATGATAGAATCCCCTTGCACTAATGCTGCTGGCTAATTTAAATAGGTATCCACTACCATTGCAATATCTTCTGAGTAAGCCATAAATTCTTTTGAAGGTTTTACTTGTTTTAAAGTCCTTACCATTCTTCTAGGCTATTTTTGAAATTTCATATAACACTTGCTTCTGTTTTTAAATATGTCTAGACCTAATTTTCTTGATTTTGTAATCTTTCCCATCAAAGATTTTAAAATTACTGAAATGGAATGTGTAAATATAATCTATTTGAACATAAACCAAAATTTAAGGACTTTAGGAACAAACAGTTTTGTTACTTAATCATATTAAAAAGAACTACTGCTGTGTAGCCAATACATAGAATATTTTTTCTTTGATACAGGTTTCCAAAGAATGAAGATCTACGATCAAAATGGATCAAAGCTGGCAGGAGGCAAAATTGGATGCCAACTAATTTCAGTTTTCTATGTTCAGCTCATTTTTCGGAAGATCAAATGGATAGAACATCACTGTCATCAACAAGACTGAGAGAAAATGCAGTACCAAATGTTTTTTTCTGAAAAAGTGTTCCGTAGAAGTGTTCGCACTAATGTCTGTTAATTTTTTTAAAATGAAGTAAATAATTTGAAAAGAGAAACCATAGTTGTACGAATGTTACTGAGTGAAAATATATTCAGTCAGCTCAATGAGCACTCCCTAGACCAAGGTGTATTACACAACCACACAGCTCTGCTTATAAGGCAGTTATAAGAAATTATTTATCACTTAGGTTTAACTACTGGGGCAAGAACTATGTAAAGACAGGAGATTCCATTAGGAATAAATATACAAGATTGATTTTGTTTAAAAGTCAATAAATTCTCTCTTTAAGAATTTTATCAATTTTGATTACTGAATGAGGAGCATTTTCTACATACATTTTCAATAAACTGCCAGTCGTTTGTGTAAATGTAGGTGACATAATTAACGTACCATGTATGCTATGAGTGTACAGATTCTGGTAAATGTGTTATTTTGCTATGCAGTTGTTTAATGTACTATGTATGCTATGCGTATACATCTTCTGGTGTGTGTATTTTTTTAATATGTAATTGTTTATCTGTAAATTGACAACTTTCGAAATCCCACAGAGCCAGTCTCTTATATTGGGATCAATGGAAATTGAATGTATTGTATTTGAACCTCATTCAAAATAAATACAAATCATTTTTGGTTAATATTTTAAATGCACACTTATTGATGTAGTTGAAATCTTTGAATTATTGCAAATATAAGAGGTAATTCTTATCGCTTTACATCTCGTCAACGTTGAGGTCATTAGAGGCGGGAAAAGGCAGGTATCAAGGAATGGGAAGGAATTCGACCATGCTCTTTTGACAGAACCATCCAGGCATTCACTTGGAGTGATTTGGGGCAACTGTCAAAAACCCAAATCTAGGTGGCTGCACGGTGATTCGAACCCACATCCCCCGAATGTGAGGCCAGAACGTAAACCGTTCACCCACTACGCTGATTCGCGCCAAGTAAGTTCCCATAACAAGATACATTTAGAATTAAATGTCTAGAACGTTTTTTGTCAGTCCTTAAGAGTACTAGGGATTTATTCAATGATTTCAAAATAGCAATATGACCCTCTTTTTTTTTTTTTTTTGTGGCTGTAGGCAGAAAAAAGTTTTATTTCTGCATACAAAATTCCTATCAAAAATTATTTGGCAGTTGTTTTTCTTAAATTCTAACGTTTGTAGGTTATATCAATTAGGGTATTTATAAATGTGACCCCATAAGACTTCATTTTTAGTAATGCGATGATTAAAAACGAAGAAATTCTTCCGTTCCATATACATTCCTGGTGTTTCTTGACCCTACCAATATGGCGACCTCCCCACTCCACCGCTCTCCACTCGGCGTCACGTCGTTGTATGGAGAAGGTCCCTTACGTGGTCTCCTCTCTTTTCTTTGCTCCATGGATGGCAGTGGCCAATCTCTAAATATTGTCTCTGGTGAAACATTTCCACGGTTAAACAGAATCCAAACAAATCGTGGCCGATATTTTCTTTCACTATGCCATATCGAACGAGAAATAAGTGCTGAATGTTACAAAGATGCTGTATTACAAACCAGAAATACAATCCTAACCATAGTCAAACTAACAAAGCTTTACATCGATACTGACGTGAGAGTTGATTTCGTGTTATGTTTTTTGCTGCTTCATTCGTAAGTTTATCCCTGCACTGATTTATTAATTGCTACCAAAAAAAAAAAAAAACCAGATCCACCATACAAACATTTGTCCGTAGGCAAATGATTGTTTTATATTAAATTTGTACAAGAATCAGATATATAATATTTAATTAAAATTGTAATGGATCGCACGCTCCGGTGGCAATTTCCCTACACACCAATCTTCCTGCACCCATCTACATTTGCCCACTACAAATTTTAACTTTAAATTCTTGTAAGGCTTTTGGTACATTATTCATCATTTCTCTTGGTAACTTATTCCAATCCCTGACACACTTACCTAAAGCCTTTGAGCCTGAAATCGAATGCCAGCTTGTGGTCATGGCCACCTCTTCTCTTCAATGCACTACTTTTCATTCATACACCAATATCTTTTCATGCCTCATAACCAGCATACGCCTTGTACGCTCCCATGACTCTCTTCACCCCCTTCCTGTCTTTCAATGAATCTTATTCCATCTCCTTTATCATATCTGTTAGTGATTGCGTTCTGCGGTTGTTTGCAGAAACAAATCTAACAGCCCTTTTTTGTACCCTCTCCAACTCCTGTATTTGATACTCAAAATGTGGGTCCCATACTACACTGCCATATTCAAGCAATGGTCTGACCAGGGCCGCATTTAAGCATAGGCTATGTAGGCTGTTGCCTAGGGGCCCACACCACAAGGGGGCCCGCACCACAAAAAGGGGGCCCATACCACAACCTCGGGCGCCTACCCGGGACAGCAATAGAGCTAAAAAAAAAAAAGTAAAAAGGTCGCCCATAAATTTTTTGGTCCGAATTTAAACACTGATAGCCGGAGACAGCCCCCGGTCGGACGGTCCACTGCCGACAGGGGAGGCAGCACCACATGCATAGCCTAGGGGCCCACAGAGCCTAAATACGGCCCTCGGCCTGACCAAAGTTTTGTAACCCAATTCCTTTACTTCTATCGTACATCCCCTCATCGCTCTCTCCAACAGATGCAGAATCCTAGAACCTGTCCAATGTGTCCTGCCCAGTTAAGCTCGCTACCAAATGTTATGCCAAGATATTTACATTTCAAGTCTTTGACAAGCAATTCTTTACCCACCTTATAATCATAACCTCTTCAGTCGCGAGCTCACAATATAACTGCAAAAGAATTACTATTGTGTTATTTACCTTGTGTTAATGCTAGTTAACAATGAATGACCATAATTTTTTTTTAAACAATAATTAATTTTTTATAGATGAGATCATGATATATATATATATAAATATATACGACTTTACTGCTTCATGTTACTTTATTTCATGGAAAAAATATATGTCCTTACCTTTATTTCGACCAGCCATGTTGTACAGCTGCGGGATCCCAAGTTTCTAATCAGGGCTGCCAAAACCAGAATATCGAACATATGGGCTGTGAGAAGTGTGAAGTATGAATTGTATGATGATGCGATAGACCAGAAAAGGTTCAGCTGCGCAGTGGCCCAAGAAAAAAATTATTTCTGAAGGTATCATACATGATACCTCGGGACTGAAGAGGTTAATCAACTTTTATTTTTTTATTTTTGTAGGGCCCTATGTAATAATCTGAGCCTTTTTTGCATTTATCTTCAGCCCATGTTGATAGCCTATAATTCATGTTATTGATACTATTTTTGAAAGAAAATTTGTAAGTAACAACGTAAATAAACACTTTGCTTGGAGGTTAACGAATTGTTCCATTAAACAGGATTGTTTTGAACAGGTACAGGCTGTGAGGTGCTGCCGCCTAGCGGGCGGGAAAGAAGGAGATGATGGCGCACTCGCCGTGGCCTCGGGGGTCGTCTACACATGCCACATGCTTGTCCTCCACTCCTGGAAACAGCAAGACACAAACTAAAACTATATCATTATCATTCCTGGAGGGCACGCGACGTTGGAAATCAGAATACTAAATGGAGGAGGAATTTAACATTGCAACTATAAAAGAAAATTTTAAAAAATATGTATATAAAAATGATGACTGGGGGAATTCCCACCGGAGTGTTAGCTCCATCGCAATTAAAAGTAATAATCATTTCCGTACCCATCCACTTCTGTCTTACTCACATTTTTAGTTCAAACTCCTTTTGCTACTATTAATCATTATCTGTCTAGCTATTTTATTATAAACGATACATTTTTTAAAATGTATCTAGGGGAAACAAATAATTAAAGTGAACAAAGAGAGTTCCATCCTTTCGCACGACTACTAAAGGACCATGAATTTCTCATACATGTTAGTATACTTACAGGGGGCTTGCAAAATTTTCACCTACATGGAAGATTCAAACAAACAAATGGAATTGGAATTCTGAAACCCGGGAACTGAGCTAAGAGACACTAGGTTCATATTGAAACTTGCTTGCGAAAACGCTTAAAAACTGGTGCTGTGTTGGTAGCAATCTGTTTCGAGAGAGGCATCATTCACAAACTAATGCTTCTATGCACCTATCAAAAAATTGGCGCCTTACTGCAAGTACTGCTAAAATAGAATTGTCGTGTTTCCTTCCAAATAATTCGCATAATGATATAACACTGAACGTCCTCATCAATCCATTTGTCCTACAACTTAATAACCCCCCCCCCCCTCCACCACAAGCACTTGGAAGTAACTCCGACAGAAATCCCTGTTCAGCTAAAATCAATCAGCTGGGATCTTCCTTGGAATGTGATCGAACATTCCTGTCAGACCAAAACGTGTCCTTCCCCAAAACTGTCAACATCAGCTTCACGTTGTCGCCTCTGGATGGGTTCGCTCCAACATCTCTGAATGAAGACAACAGAACGCCACACTCCGTAGCATGAGGCAGTCTCGCTAACAGACGGGTCACTGTCTGCACTAGGGTTGCGCAAAACACCTTCCCTTCCAACATGATTCTACAGCCATTTACTACCCACCCACATTGTACACCCAAGGCCCATCAGGTATTTTAGGACTTGTCCAACACGGTGTTACTGTTTTTGCGAGATCAAGGAGACTCTGGTAGGCTCACACTACATTCCTTGTCCACACGAGTCCGTGTCGAGACCTCGTCGGTGTCCTGCGCAGACTCCGAGCCACTCCTGCTCAGGCTCACCACCGCAACAGCAACAACACCCGCACACACTAACACTCCAATGAACCACACAATTAATGCTCTTCTCTATATTGATGACCTTAAGAGTAATTGAATTATAATTGATAAAATAACAATGGAGCGCACGCTCCTGATGACAATCTCCCTAAACACTCCTCAACTAAATTTTACTTTCAGTGTTCTTGATAAATTATTCATCAATTCCCTTGGCAATTTATTCCAATCCCTTACACCCTTTCCTACAACAGAAAATTTTCCCACACCCTTATGCCTGAAATCAAGTGGTCATGGTCATCTTTATCCTTCCAAGCACTTCTCTTAATTTTCCCACCAATATCTTTCCGCACTTCATCACCAATATACTCCTTGAACACACCCATGACTCTTCACCCTCCTTCTATCCTTCAATGAATCCCACTCCAGCTTCATATCGTATTAGTTACCGATTGTGTTTTGTGGTAATTTCGAAAGACAAATCTGGCAGCCCTTCTCTGCACCCTCTCCAACCCCTGTATTTGATACCCAAACTACACCATATTCCAGCAGTGGTCTGACCAAAGTTTTGTACCCCATTTCCCATAATTCTCTAGTGCATCCCCTCATCACTCATTCCAACAGGTGAAAGATTTTGAACCCTTTCCCTACTACCTGTACAATGTGTCCTGCCAAGTTAAGTCTGCTATCAAATGTTATACCAAGGTATTTACATTTCAAGTCTTCAATAAATAGCTCCTTCCTCACTTTATAATCATAATCAACCTTTAGCTTTTTATCTGTGTACCTAATAAGCTAGCTCTTCTTTGCATTTATCGTCATCCTGTGTTGACTCACCCAGCTAGTTATCCTATCTAGATCACCCTGCAGCTTTCTAAATTCTTCTATTGTCTTGATCCTCTTATATACTGTAACATTATGTCATTTGCAAACAATCTAACTTCTGACAATAAACTCTTAACATTCATTAAAATAACGAATAGCAATGGTCCCAATACCTACCCTATGGAACTCCCATGTTCACTCCTACTTCTTTTGATACTGCATTTCCTACCATAACTTTTTGCTTTCTACCTTTCAGGAATTCTTCTACCCAGCAAATTACCTTTTTATTAATTCCATTAGTTTTTACCTTATTTAGCATCTTTTTATGGCTCAAAGGCCTTTCAAAGGTCTAGTGCTACACTATCATCTTGACCTCCCCTGTCCATTTCATCCATTTCATTTTGACATGTTATAAATTTATTTTTTCTTTCATTTTTTTCACTATAAAGTATAAGAATTGGAAAAAGTGATGGAAAATTGAAATGAAAAAATAATAAATTTCTTCCATTTTCACTTTTATTGCTCGAGTTTTTTTAAAAAAATCAACAATAATGAAATTAAAGTAAAATAAACATTATGAAAGAGAAATTATTGAGGATATTTAGAACTACTTCTGTATGAGAGGTTCGATTTCCATGTCTCTGGGCACACCCACCATGGAGGAAGGAAATATATGCAGACGACGCAAGAGACCTTCACCACGCATTGAAGTGAAGCAGGGCAGAGGAGGAGTGGGGGGGCATGGCCGGAGTGGAGGGGGCATGGCCGCTTCCATACAGACACGGGGAATATGTACAAAAAACTCAAGGGGACTCTAGGATAAAGGTGACGCCGCAATCTGGTGATGGATTATTATGTAACACGATATGACAAATAAAAAATGAAGAATAAATTTTTTTGATATCCTGCTTAGTTTTCGAGATATTCCGTCCCAAATATGAAATGGTTTTGGTTGCAATTCAGAAGAAAAAATTGGTCAAAGTCAAATTTGATGATGGATTCTTATTTAAAAAGACAAGGCAAATGAAAAATAAAGAATAAAAATTTTCGATATCTCACCTAGTTCTAGAGATATACTGTATCAAAAGTGAGGTGTCTTGAGTTGATATGGAGAAGAAAAATTTCGCAAAAGTCAAATTTAATGATCGATTCTTATGTAACACGACGAGACAAATCGAAAATAAAGAACAAAATTTTTCGATATCTTGCTTAGTTTTCGGGATATACTGGGAACATCGCAATTGTTTGGAAGCGCAATAACGCCGCTGCCGTCACTGCAAATGCGCGAGCCTGCTTGACCAATTTAACGTCACATATACCATGGAGGAAGGAAATATATGGAGACGACGCAAGAGACCTTCACCACGCATTGAAGTGAAGCAGGGCGGAGGATGAGTGGGGGGGCATGGCCGGAGTGGAGGGGGCATGGCCGCTTCCATACAGACACGGGGAATATGTACAAAAACCTCAAGGGGACTCTAGGATAAAGGTGACGCCGATATCTGGTGATGGATTATTATGTAACTCGATATGACAAATAAAAAATGAAAAATAAATTTTTTGATATTCTACTTAGTTTTCGAGATATTCTGTCCCAAATGTGAAATGGCTTTGGTTGAAATTCAGAAGAAAAAGTTGGTTAAAGTCAAATTTGATGATGGATTCTTATTTAAAAAGACGAGACAAATGAAAAATAAAGAATAAAAATTTTCGATATCTCACCTAGTTCTAGAGATATACTGTATCAAAAGTGAGGTTTCTTGAGTTGAAATGGAGAAGAAAAATTTCGCAAAAGTCAAATTTAATTATCGATTCTTATGTAACACGACGAGACAAATCGAAAATAAAGAATAAAATTTTTCGATATCTTGCTTAGTTTTCGGGATATACTGGGAACATCGCAATGTTTGGAAGCGCAATACCGCAGCTGCCGCCATGCGGGAGAGTTTAGAGCCTGCTTCACCGATTTAACGTCACTTCTCCTCCATATATTTCCTTCCTCCATGGTATATACCATGAAGGAAGGAATAATATGGAGACGACGCAAGAGACCTTTACCACGCATGGGAGTGAAGCAGGCCGGCGGAGGAGTGGGGGGGCATGGCCGGAGTGGTGGGGGCTTGACCGCTTCCCAACAAACACGGGGAATATGTACAAACACCTCAAGGGGACTCTAGGATAAACGTGACGCCGCAATCTGGTGATGGATTATTATGTAACTCGATGAGACAAATAAAAAATGAAGAATAAATTTTTTTGATATCCTGCTTAGTTTTCGAGATATTCTGTCTCAAATGTGAAATGGTTTTGGTTGAAATTCAGAAGAAAAAATTATTCAAAGTCAAATTTTATGATGAATTTTTATTTAAAAAGACGAGACAAATAAAAAATAAAGAGTAAAATTTTTCGATATTTCACCTAGTTCTCGAGATATACTGTCTCAAACGTGAGGTGTCTTGAGTTGAAATGCAGAAGAAAAATTTCGCAAAAGTCAAATTTAATGATGGATTCTTATGTAACACGACGAAAAAACTCGGATAATAAGGAATAAATGTTTTCGATATCTTGCTTAGTTTGGGGGATATACAACATCCAAATTGAGGGGTTTAGGTTTGGATGCAGGCTGGACCAAAAATTAATTCTGTCAAAGCCACAATGATTACATGGTTGACATGCAGAATGGATATTTCAGTTTTATTACTACCACTTGTGGTTAGTCTGAAATGTGTCCTAGACCAGAAAAAAAGTAAGAGGACCCACTCTAGGGATGAGCAACCCAGACATTTTGTAGGCTGGTACCAGAAATAAAATGTTTATTCAGTCACCTTAATGACCATTCTCTTGATCAAGCTGTGTTGTCTAATTTCACAGCCCTACTTATTAGGACAAATGTAAAAAAATTATCTCTCAGTTAGATTTAGATACGGGGGGGGGGGGGGGAGAATGTTGTACAAAAAAAAAGAGACTAAATTAGAAACACATTCCCCAAATTGATTTTGTTCAAAGGCCAATAACTTCTTTATTTATGAAGCCCATTTTTATTTCTGCATGAACCTGTTTCGACATAAATAGATGAGAAAGATTTCAAAATCGGTAAAAATAGGTATAGACGTATTTACAAACAGAAATAAGTCTTATGTGAAGCTTTAAAAATAACCTAAGTCAATGGCCTGAAATAGCTATTTAAAAAATTAATAAAACTCACAGCTTCTCACATAACATTTAATTTCATCATCCATTGTCAGTATAATCAGCAACGTGACGAAAGAAATCGTAATAGTAAATTCACTGAATCGCGAAGTAAAACACGCCCCTTTAAATCTCATTTTAAACACTCGTTAAAAATAATGCTAGTCTATTATGTGCAAAATAGCAAGTTTGCTGATTTTCTACACTACACCAAGAAAAATTTGAGAACAAAGTCATCCCATTGAGAGCTATGACTAAATATTTATAGACGTGCTGCAAAGTTTGCGGTGTCTACCGCTCACTTCAACAACGATAATTACAATTCAACTTACTTATGAAATGATATTCCAGGTTCTTTCCTGTCTGGCCTATTTGTGCAACCTGTACACAACACAAGCTGCCATTTTTAAACACTTATACACAGTACTAAATGAAATAATCACTGCATCTACCACAATGTGAACACCTTAATTGTTGGGAAGCGCCATATGGTCGCTGCCGGTGCTGCCACCATGCGGGAGAGTTTAGTGCTTGCTTCACCGATTTAACGTCACTTCTCCTCCATATAATTCCTTCCTCCATGGTATATACCCTACTGAGATTTGCATGAATATCCTTGTCTAAAGCCATGTTGCCAACTTCAAAACCACTTACATTCCTCACAGACACATCTGATCATGGAGGAAGGAAATATATGGAGGAGAAGTGACGTTAAATCGGTGAAGCAGGCACTAAACTCTCCCGCATGGCGGCAGCAGCGTTATTGCGCTTCCAAACATTGCGATGTTCCCAGTATATCCCGAAAACTAAGCAAGATATCTAAAAATTTTATTCTTTATTTTCGATTTGTCTCGTCAATGTTACATAAGAATCGATCATTAAATTTGACTTTTGCGAAATTTTTCTTCTCCATTTCAACTCAAGAAACCTCACTTTTGATACAGTATATCTCTAGAACTAGGTGAGATATCGAAAATTTTTATTCTTTATTTTTCATTTGTCTCGTCTTTTTTAAATAAGAATCCATCATCAAATTTGACTTTAACCAATTTTTTCTTCTGAATTTCAACCAAAACCATTTCACATTTGGGACAGAATATCTCGAAAAACTAAGCAGAATATCAAAAAAAATTATTCTTCATTTTTTATTTGTCATATCGAGTTACATAATAATCCATCAACAGATATCGGCGACACCTTTATCCTAGAGTCCCCTTGAGGTTTTTGTACATATTCCCCGTGTCTGTATGGAAGCGACCATGCCCCCTCCACCCCGGCCATGCCCCCCCACTCCTCCTCCGCCCTGCTTCACTTCAATGCGTGGTGAAGGTCTCTTGCGTCGTCTCCATATATTTCCTTCCTCCATGCATCTGATATGGTTACATATTAATATATCAATTAATTTACCTACCACTGATGTCAATCTGATCGGCCTGTAGTTTTCAACCCTATTTCTCACCCCTCCTTTATGGACCGGAACTACTATCGCACTTTTCCAGTCATCTGGTTAACAACAAGTATCCAGAATCAATTTAAATAATGTTTCCATATAAGGTACAATGTCCCATCCTACTATCTATGACATCCATAGTAATATTATCCAAACCTGCCGCTTTACGCTTTTTTATATTCCTTAGATCCTTCATGATATCTTCATATTTAATATCAAATTTTCTTCATAGATTCTTATACAGCTCCACGAAATAAATCGAAAATAAAGAATAAAATTGTTTTATATTTCGCTTGGTGGTCGAGATATCTTAACTGAAAGGTGATTCTAGGCTCATATGCAGCCAGAACCAGAAGGAAAATTAGCAGGTGGTCTAGCTTTAAAACTTGCTACACTGTTTTTTAAGATCTACTTTACTAGAAAAATTAATATAAAAGCAAAAAGAAATGTACCTTGCAAATGATGGAACAGAAAAGTTAATCGGCACAGAATTAATAGTACCTACTGAACAACAATATTCAGTGGCATTGTTCATGCCAAAGATAGTATCGAAGTGAAGAACCAAATCTTTTGATACCTTACTTAGGTGTCCTCTTGGACTAGGATGCACATCAGCCCAAAATCACATTCATTGAAGATATCTCAAAAACCAAGCTAGATATATAAAATGTTCTTTATTTTCGAACAATAGGTTATTGTTTACGAAACTGAAATAATGCTGTTTAAGTTTATAATCTGTATTTTACACTTGTCTCTACTTACATCGAAAGTTTCAGTAACAAGGGTGTGGGAAGCTTTTCTTTTGTAGGGATGGGTTTCAAAAATTGGAGTAAGATACCAAGAAAAATGATTAATAAATTACCAAAAACAGCATCCAATTCACCCCGTTCTGGGAATTGTTCGGGTATATCAGTGTTTAGTTTACTTCTGGAAATGGATGGTGCCGAATTAATGAAACTTGATACGCATGATTTACATCGAAATATAAAAGTAGTGTACTCAATACAATACAATACATTCATTTTCCATTGATCCCAATATAAGAGACTGGCTCTGTGGGATGTGGAAAGTTGTCAATTTACAGATAAACAGTTGCATAACAAAATAATAAGTACACCACTAGATGTACAGTCATAGTATACATGGTACATTAAACACTTCCATTACAAAATAATACATACACCAGAAGATGTAAAGTCATAGGATATATGGTACATTAAAAAAAATTTTTTTTAACAAAATAATACATACACCACAAGATGTACAGTCGTAATATATATGGTACTATAAACAATTACATAACAAAATAAATACATACACCAGGAGATGTACAGTCATAGCATACATGGTAAATTAATTATTTGAACTATATTTACACAAGATACTGGCAGTTATTTTTAAGAGACCTTAGAAATAAATTCTTCGACAGAGTAGAAGGAGTTGTCAATTAAAAATTCTTTCAATTTTTTCCTGAATTTATTCTTATCATCTACTAGACATTTAATATGTGTTGGGAGTATATTGAAGATATGTATCCCTGAATATCGGACCCCTTTTTGAACAAATGACAATGACTTGTAAGTCTTGTGAAGATCATTTTTACTTCTAGTGCCGTAATTGTGTATTTTACTATTTGTTTCAAACAAAGTAAAATTTGTGACTACAAAGGACATTAATGTGTATATATATTCAGATGCTAATGTTAAAATCCCTAACTTCTTGAACAGCTCTCTACATGAAGTTCTATTGCTAACCCCACACATTATTCTTATTACACGCTTTTGGGCTCTGAACACTTTATCTCTATGGGTAGAATTGCCCCAGAATATTATTCCATATGACAATAAGGAGTGAAAATAAGCAAAATAAACTAGCTGCCTCATACGGAGATCACCTAAAGCTGAAATTGTACGAATTGCAAACGTGGCTGCTCCCAATCGCTTTAGTAAGTCAGAAACATGTACTTTCCAATTTAAATTATGATCAATACACAAACCTAGAAATTTCACACTATCTACCTCTTGAATGGACTGGCCTGCAAATTTTATGTCTATGTCAGGTGTTACTCTGTGTGATGTACTGAATTGCATATACTGAGTTTTATCAAAGTTTAAAGACAAGCCATTAGCTGTAAACCATTTATTAATCAGTTCAAAGACATAATTTGAAATATATTCTGTAGATAAATCTGGAGTGTTTTTAATTCCTATGTTTGTGTCATCTGCAAATTGGACAAATTTTGAGTTTTTAGATGAAACACAGGGTAGATCATTTATATATATTAAAAACAGTAGTGGCCCCAATATAGAACCCTGAGGTACTCCACATCTGATTAATTTCCACTCAGAAAACAGTGGACCTCTTAAATCATTTCCGATTAGACCGGGCAACGCCGGGTAATCTGCTAGTATATATATATATATATATATATATAGCTCTTGAACTAAAATGTTGGTTTAGTATTTTGATCTATGGTCTAACAACATTGTCTCTGCTTTCAACTTTCAAGTATCTAATTGTAATATCTATGCGCCGCAATTATTCAAATTTTAAAACATATATATTGTATGTTTAAAATATTGGGAGATATGGTATTGGGGTGTATATTGTTATTGGGAGAGTGTCACCTAAAGCGTGCTATTTCGTCATTCAAGGTAGGAATTTGTATTTCAGTTCGTTGTAGTGGAGCTGCGTATGTGTTTCGTGAGTTGCAATTGGACGTATTTATCATTAAGACTGGATTTTCGTTATCCGGATCACCACTGCAGGACTTGGAGTTGGCTTATAGCTTGACTAATACTTTTGTTTACAAAGTATGCATGATATTTCTATGATTGTTCTTCCCGATACTGAAAGAAGAGTTGAAATGTCTGGTGATAAGTCACAATCTTGGAATTTTTGGCAGTAGTTTATATGGCGATACATGTCATGTCACTAACATGACTCCTAAAAAATTGTTAATACTAATTACTAACTAATAACTAAATATTTCTCATGCCTTATGCTATCACGATACCATTTTGGTGCAGGCTGCATTTCAACCCAACCATAAACTCAACTGATATTACCACTACGAAGGCAAACAATGCAGTCACGCCTAGACACATAAAATGCATAGTAAACTATATTTCTGCTAAAAAATCGGGATTGCTAGTTCACGTAGCACAAATTATCATTATTCATTTCATCATACACTTTCAGTATGAACTGCATCAGGACTATGCACCTGCAAAAATACATTTGTATCACGATGTAAAGTTGGGCCGAATTTTCCATCTGTAATAAGGTAATCATATAAGTTAAGGGAACTAGAAGGACACATGTAAATATTAAATAGTTTGTGCAGTTGCTGATATCCATAATTTCATTTACATCAAGGGAGGTGATTTCATACTTATGGCACAATATAAATTCATGATAATTTTGGCACTATTCTGTTACTTTAAATAATTAGTGATACTGAAGCATATGGTACCATCAGAAATAGTTTCTTCAGCACAAATGCCAAAGAAAATTTAGTAATTTTACGCCAGAACCAAAACAGTACATGAAATGACACTACAAAATGGTGTTTGTTGTGTGCAAACTCTAATACTACA
The DNA here is from genome assembly GCA_031002005.1 of Vandiemenella viatica. Classification (NCBI taxonomy): domain Eukaryota; kingdom Metazoa; phylum Arthropoda; class Insecta; order Orthoptera; family Morabidae; genus Vandiemenella; species Vandiemenella viatica. Next base: position 8,332,599 of record JARYHS010011408.1, on the reverse strand, counting down.
AACAGTCCACTTATCACTTCAATATTGCAGTTATTCCTGTGACGTCATTTCTCTTTTACTTAATTTAACAAATAAATCTTAGAAAAACAACATAACTTTCATTGTTATCACATCAGCATTTGGGCATAGCAGTACTGTCAGTATGGTAAATTTCAGTAGAACCAAATGATCATCATATCTAAGAAATCTAAAGTGAATTAATGACAGATAGTTAGTATTGGAATAGCAAAATATTGAAAGATGCTACTAATGGTTGGAAAAAACTGTTTAATTTTCATGTGTAGTGGCTACAGCGCAATCTAATCATGGTTACCTTGAAATAATGAGTTCGAATTAGCGAAAGGGAATTATAAATTAGGATAGGGAAATAAACCACTACTTACCTTCAGTCTTTTTGCAATAGTTTGCAATGATCAGATGTTAGCTCCAAATCATTATCCCTCTGTTTGAATTTACCCCCCCCCCCCACTATGTTCCTACTTAACAGTCACTTTGTGAGGTAGTCTCCTACGTCAGCCACCCTACATAATGTCCTATTGCTGAAAAAGGAATTACTATTTCATTTGTGTTCTTGTCTTGTTTGTGTGTTCATGTCATACAACCATAATCTAAGGTAAGTGGTGGTTCATTTTTCTATCCTAATTTGTAGGCTAATTACTTTATTAGAAACTTGGCAACAGTGAAGTGGAAGAAATGCTGAGGCAATATTTATATAAAAAGGAAAGGTAAAATATACCAACCACAAAGGTGAGGGGATGAGTGCAGCAGCATAAAAAAATCCAATATCTTGGAATATTCCCTGATTCAAGAAAATATAAACGTATCACCGAGCTCAGGCAGGAAACCGAGCGTGGTGGGTGTACGGAACACTCTGGACTTGTATTCGGGAGGATGCCGGTTTGAATCCCCATCTGGGCAACCAGATCTGGGTTTTCCATGGTTTCCCCAAATCATTCCAGGTGAAGGCCTAGATGCTTCCTTCAAAAGGCCATGGCGAAATTCCTTCCTGTTCCGTGTCCCCAATCCCACCCCACCTCTAACGACCTTGGTGTTGACGTGTAAAGCCATAAGAGAAAAAAATCACACAGCCACATGCATCTGGACCTAAAGTGAAAACCACCTCCTTAAATGCCTAAATTCTCTTAACTCCATTCCCTAAACTCCACATGGACCCACTCATACGCTCTTCAGCTTCCTTGATGTAAATAATGACCATTTACCCATCTCTGTCAACATCAAACCTACAACAGTATCTCCACATTGACGGTTGCCACCTATATTACGCAAAACGCTCCTTTCCGTGCAATTATCCGAGGTATGACACATCTGCTGCGACCATTATTCTAGCACTTGACACGAACTTTCATGTCTCCTAATCATCCTCTGGAATTTGCTTGAAAGGGAGCAAAAAGCCGCCCACCACATCGAAATACACAACCCAAAACCAACACCAATTTTCTTCTCGCTTGTAATCACTAACCCAGATTTTTCATTGTGGTTTTCCCAGAAATGTGCTGCATTCTCTCCACTATTCTTCCCACAACACCCTGTGTCACCTTCATCAGGGCACACAACATAAAAAATATGCTGGTGCACAAATATCAAATCTCTAACATGTCTAAATACCTGCCCAATGAAACAGACCTTGTTTCAAAACTTTATCCATTCACCACTACCTATTGTAATCCTACCAGTGGCGAAACATACACCCTAATATCCCATGTGATCTGTACCACATTCCATCTTATTTGCCAGCTCACCTGCTTACGTTGCCAGAGTTCTTACATTGGCCTCAACACAAAACAGTTATCGATCTGAATAAATGGTCGCAGACGAGCAGTTAACTCCCAGGATGTATACCACCCTGTTGTTGCCAATCCAGCCTTGGCAACTCTGATGACCTAAATAACAGTTTCACAATTAGAGCCATCAGAGTACTCCCTGAAACCTCATCTGCATCTAAACTGTGAAGATTGTAATTTTTCCTATAGACACATTCCGGATTCCAGAACCCCACTCCCCTGTTCAATCTCAGATACCTTCTCCTCCCTAGTAGATATACCCTTCATTATATATTAAACATTTGGATAGAAGAATATAACCACCAAGCAGTCTTCAACTTCGGTAAGTGGTGGTTATGCTCCTACACAAATTTTTAATGTATCTGCTTTATAGTGCCTTTGTTTCCTAACAATAAAAATTTTGTTTTTTTCTTATTTACACTTTACCCTTTTTTTAAATATTTTGCACCTCTTTTACATTAATTTTATTAATTTTCTTTCACAATTAACATTTCCACTGCTAATCTCTTTACCCACACTCTATCTTTCAGTGACAACATATGCTACTGCTGAAGAAAGGTGTAAACCCAAAAAAATTCTTTCTTTTTATGCCATCCTGCATCTTTCAGTGTGCCAGTCATATAATGCTAAATTAATTTCTTTTTTCAGATATTGCGGTGATAATTGACACTACACAAATTCGTTATGGAGGTTTTTGTGGATAGAATTAAACAGTTGTCATCAAATGTGGGTTGTCTGTCAGTAGGAGCAGCAAAAATTGGAGACAGCTCAACAATAGAAGCTGCAATTAAGAAATTAGAAAATCGTATCACCCTTGCATCAGCAAATGTCGTTTTTCTGAGATTGTGCAACGTTTATGGTAAGCAAACCGTCTTTATTTTACCGATTGAGTTGATACCGGATCAGGGCCGCATTTAGGCTTTGTGGGCCTCTGAGTGGCATAACAATTTATTGGTGACCGCTTTTTTTATTTTTTTAATTGGTCATTGGGGATCCCTCTTTATGTTGTGGGTCCCCCTAGGCTACAGCCCAGGTAGCCAATGCTTAAATGCAGCCCTGATCCAGACTGAAAAATTTAATTATTAACATCTTCATATTATGCTTGAAATAGTTGCATCTTCTACAGTAAAATTGACAGCTCCTGAAGAAAATGAAACAAAATAAAAATGTTCAATAGTTATGAGAATATATTCTGATGTAACTGCTTGAAATTCATAGTTAGAAGTGGTTTGTAGATTTGCTCTCTTACTGTAGTGCCAATTTTTTTCCATCATTACTGTTATTATAATTAAATTTAATTATGACATCACCATCACCATTTCCAGTGAATTAAATATTTTGTAACCTCTTCCTATCACCTTCCCAATGTGTCCTGCCCGATTGAATTTACCATTAATTGTTATGCCAAGATATTTACACATCAGATATTAAACAAGTAATTCTTTGCCCACCCCGTATACATAGACAGCATTTAGTTCATGTGTCTGTGTACCTAATAAGCTGACACTTCTCGGCATTTATCTTCATTCCATGCTGACCCACCCAGTTAAAGATCCAGTTCATATCGCTCTGCAGCCTTCTGCCATTTTGATCCCGTTAAATGAATCATTTTCAAACCAAAATTTGGACAGTAAATCATTACCAGAATCATTAATTAGAACGATAAACAGCAGTTGTTCCAACACACTACCCTGTGGCACTCCTATATTTATGCCCTTCTTTCGATTTCTTCCCACAATTCGCTGATTTATATGTTTCAATTATTCCTCTACCGAACACGCAACTTTTTCATCGACTCCTTTGGTTTTTACTCCCTTATCAACATATCCTTGATACCAGACATCCTTTTGATCACTATCTCCAATAAGACCTTACCAGTAATCCCATCACATATTTCCTATTTTTTAATAAAAAATTAGCTTCCATCCTGTATATACAATATGTCAATTTTTGCACCATTCTCTGTATTTATTTCTATACAAATATTTGTTATTATTATTACAGTATATTTTTATGAGTGTGTGATACTAAGTCCATCAATAGTTCTCTCTATAGTTATTGTTAGTTTAGTCCGTATTCTTCCCCTAGGCCACCACTGTCACTCTGTCCTCAATGGCCTACCCAGTCATGGGATATATCTCGATGTGCTTCATGCCTTTGAGATATCTAGTGCTACATTATCAAAGTGGCATATCCATATTGTCTGTAATACCTTGCATATAGCACATAAACTGAGATTCACCTGAATAATCTTGAAAGAATGGAGGCTTTCCCAAGGTATCAGTTGTTTAAAAAGATTCTACGGCCTCCCATAAGAGAAGCACGTCAATTAGGTGCGACATTTAGAAGTCAGAGAACGAGTTGGAAACGCCTCGTCAGATTAACATCTTCCTCCGGTGGATATTTTATACAGTGAATATTCTTGCCCCAGTCCATGTAGCCACTTTGCAAACCGGTTACTTTTCCTCAGACATTTCTGTTGTGTACCAATATCTCCATCAATTTACCCACTACTGATGTCAAACTAATTGGATTGTAATTTTCAGCCCTCCTTTCTGGAATGTACATTACAATGGCGATTTTATCATCTTTAATACATCTGCATTAATATTATCCAAACCAGCTCCACTTTTTCGCATTTCGCAGTTCTATTACTGGATCTTCAGGTTCTAGTGGAGAGCGAGTGGTAATGCTCTCGACTCGCATTTATGAGGAAGCCCTGTCCAGCCGTTCTGATTTGTTTCCATGGTTTCCCCAAATCACTCCAGGTGAATGCCAGGATGGTTCCTTCAAAAGGCTGTGGCTGAAATCCTACCTTTAATGACCTTGATGTTGACAAAGCAAGAAACCAGGGAAAAAATCCCTATCCTTATTCAGATTCCTGTTTTCCATGGTTTCCTGAATTAACTCCCGGCGAGTGCTCAGATAGTTCCATCAGACACCCTTTCCATTCCCTGCCTCCATCTTCTAGCAGTTCTAATGAAGTCGACAAGCTGCATAAACAGAAGCAAATTAGGTGCATCAGTAACATTAGAGTTTCCCAACAACAAAAACTCCATCTTGACTTACAGGAGAGGATCAGAAATAGGCTATTTGACAGTATTGAAAGTATATTATAAATTGTAGTCATTTTTGTTGGTTAATGATTCAGGAAGCTAATTTTTTGAATTTTGAAAAGAAAAGTGTATTATTTTTAATAAAAAAAGGTGAATAAAAATTAGATTTTTCTTTCCTGTGGTCATGTGACAGAAAACGCTCTAGGATTGGTGATCGCTTTAGTGACGTCACATTTCTGTGAACGCTACTGCTGCAAATGGAGCGTTTCCTATTACCCAAAGTTTTCATCTATTTTTATTGTCTGTTGCTTGTTATTTTTTGTTACTAATGAAATTTCATATTGAATATAAAATCGAGAACAATTTGTAAAAGCCTACAGTAGTTTTATAGGAGCAAAAAAAAAAATCGAAAATTCAAACTCATACTTTCTAATTTTATTTAAATCATTCTTACTTACTTGCATAAGAAATTTTATCCTCCTACTATGATGGTAACCAGTGCCGAGTAGACCCAAAAGTTTATGAAAAATGCTTATTTCGACTATCGCTTGATACATGAATAAATCATTAAAATTTAGTATAATACTGGGTTAACAATGAACTACAGCAACACAAACTAATATTTCATTTTTAGTAAGACAAAAGTATTAAAATTATGGGGTGTAAGGGTTTGGGAGAGACAATACTAGTCTTTTCCAACCAAATGTCAACCTCTCCTTCACGTGGTGCACCCTGTTTGCACGGACGAGGCTCTGGCGACTGAAAGATTCCCGGTATAAGGAGTCACCCACTGCTTGCCAACGGCCTCCGAAAGGAGGGCGGAAGAGCGGGGAGCGGTTCAGGGCACCCTCTTGCCCTTGGGGTTGGAAACGGCCCCTAAAGGTGGATGAATCAGAAATGATCAACGGCATGGGGATGCAGAAGGCAACAGGAAACCACTGCATTAAAGACCCAAAGGGTATCCCGAGGACATGGAATCCTCTCAAATTACATATATCATGATGGCTTCTTCCTGGGTAAAATATTCCGGAGGTAAAATAGTCCCCCAATCTGATCTCCGGGTGGGGACTGCTCAGGGAGGAGTCATCAGAATGGATAGAAACATTCTACGAGTCGGAGCGTGGAATGTTAGAAGTCTGAATAGGGAAGGTAGGTTAGAAAACTTAAAAAGGGAGATGGAACAACTTAAGTTAGATGTTGTTGGGATTAGTGAGATTAAATGGAAGGACTCACAGGATTTCTGGTCTGGGGAACACAGGATAATTAGCACACAAGCTGTCAATGGAGTCACTGGTGTAGGATTTGTAATGAACAAGAAAGTAGGGAAACAGGTGAGTTATTATGAACAGTTTAGTGACAGGATTATTTTGATGAGGTTAGAAACTAAGCCCGTCCCAACCACATTAGTACAAGTATATATGCCAACGTCGCAGGAAGATGACGAAGACATAGAAAAAATATACGCTGAAATTGAAGAATTAATCCAATATGTGAAATGGGAGGAAAATCTAATAATCATGGGTGATTGGAATGCAATAGTGGGAGAAGGAAAAGAGGGAAATACTATAGGAAGTTTTGGTCTAGGAGAAAGAAATGAGCGAGGAAGCAGGTTGCTAGAATTTTGTGAAAGATATAAGCTAGTAGTGGCGAACACACTGTTTAAGAACCATGCAAGAAGAACATACACCTGGAAACGTCCTGGGGATACAGGCAGATATCAGCTAGATTATATCATGGTCAAACAGAGATTCAGGAATCAAGTTCTAGACTGTAAAGCGTACCCAGGAGCAGACATAGACTCGGACCATAATTTGATAGTAATGAAGTGCAGGCTGAAATTCAAGCGAATAAGGAAGCAGCATATGCAGAACAGACTGGCAGTGAATAAGCTGAAACAATCTAGCACAAGAGAAAAATTTGCTGAAATGGCAGACTTACGTCTAAGAAGTAACTGTGAAAGGAGCTCAACCGAGGACAAATGGAATGCATTAAAGACCGAAATAATGAAAGCTGGCAAAGAAACATTAAGCTTTAGGGAACAAACTGCCCGAAAACCTTGGATCACAGAAGAAATTTTGGAGCTGATGGATCAGAGGAGAAGGTACAAAAATGCTCAGGTTGAAGCAGGAAGAGAGCAGTACAGGCAATTTAGAAATCAAATAAATAGGAAATGCAAAATAGCAAAAGAAAAATGGCTACAAGAAAAGTGTGAAGAAGTAGAAAAGGAAATGGTCGTAGGAAAAGTAGATGTTACATATAGAAAAATCAAACAGAATTTTGGAGAAATGAAGAAAAGAGGTATGAACATTAAAGCTGCCGATGGGAAACCTATTTTAAGCTCAGAAGAAAGAGCTAATCGATGGAAGGAATACATTGAGAAACTGTATGATGGGGACGACTTGAACAATAGTGTATTGGAAAAGGAAGGCGATGTCGACATTGATGACTTAGGAGATCCTGTTTTGAGAACAGAATTTAATAAAGCTCTGAATGACTTGAAAGCAAATAAGGCAGTTGGTATTGATGAGATCCCTGCAGAACTTCTTAAATCTCTAGGAGAGGAAGGAATCGAAAGATTATTCAAGCTGATATCAAAAAGTTATGAAACAGGAGAAATTCCAACTGATTTTAACAAAAATATCATCTTCACACTTCCAAAGAAAGCACAAGCTGACAAATGTGAGAATTATCGCACCATTAGTCTAACATCACATGCTTCAAAATTACTAACCAGAATAATATACAGAAGGATGGAAAGGGTAGTAGAAGAGATAGTAGGTGAAGATCAGTTTGGGTTTAGGAAAAATCGCAGTACAAGGGAAGCAATTCTGTCTTTAAGATTAGTACTTGAAGGGCGGATCAAGAAAAAATAAGATACTTTTATGGCATTTGTTGATTTAGAAAAAGCTTTTGATAATGTTGGGTGGGACAAAATGTTCAAAATTTTAAAGAAGTCAGGTCTAAAGTATCGAGATAGAAGAATACTCTATAAACTATATAAGAATCAAGTGGCTGTAATAAAAGTAGAGAATCACGAGAGACATGCATCGGTTAAAAACGGTGTGAGACAAGGTTGTATTCTATCCCCGTTAATATTCAACTTGTATGTAGAAGAAGCAATGAAGAAAGTCAAAGAAAAATTTCCATGCGGCATAAGTTTTCAGGGAGAAAAAATCAGTATGCTACGATTTGCTGATGACATTGTCTTGTTAGCAGAGAGGGCTGAGGATCTTGAGAAGTTATTGAATGGCATGAACAAAATACTGAAGGAAGATTTTGGACTGAATATAAATCAAAGTAAGACAAAAGTGATTAAATGTAGCAGAAATGATACCAATAGTAGCAGGATTAAATATAAAAATAGGATCGGATGCAATAGGAGAAGTGAGTGAGTTCTGTTACTTGGGAAGCAAAATTACAACCGATGGCCAAAGTAGGAAGGATGTTAAAAGCAGAATAGCACTAGCTAAAAGACC